>CM035115.1:58144736-59344736 GCA_020205555.1 Panax stipuleanatus | reverse complement strand
ATTGATATAATATAAAGTAATAGGGTGTTCATTAAAATTCTACCCACACATATTATGTTACATAAGTCATACTATTATGTCATTCATATAATGAAATTACTCTTACCATATAGTCAATATATATAACGTATAGTCATATTGACATGCCACCTTGCATTATATAATATAAGGGTAATCCACCATATATTATAGGTTTACGTATCACATGCTTGTATAAAATAATAAATCAATTAAATATAATATTATTATATTTATTAATATCTTACTTATTAATTATTATTTATTCATAATAATTATAAATCAACAACAATAATAATTTCATACGTTATCAATTAATTACTCAAATATAAATAATTAATCACGATTAACTCTCTACACTATATTCAAGAAATTTGAATATATAATTTACTAACACTTTTATCAATATTCTGATATAAAAGTCTCAAGGTTAATCTACTAATTTAAATAACCATTAGTGATTCCCTTTAATAAAAATCCTAGCATTTATTTGCATAGGTTAAATTCACATAAGCACATAACCACATAAGGTTTAAATAAGTTTGAAAAATTAACTCTCAAAAATTTTAAATCACAGATAAAATTAATAAGAAGCTTAAAATTCCTGGTCGTTACAGTTATTAGTTGGAAACATGCTTCGTTTACGCTAAATCATGACATCTAGCATGGTATGTATACATGCATGACGTTCATGAAGTCAATAGTATTATCCAACACGTTCATAAACTTCAGAATTTAAACTTCAAGTTAACATGTCACGGTGTACGTTTAAAACTTGTATTCTCATTAGTAAAGCTCACTAATAAGGTCTAACATGCTCATGCTATCTAGATTCATATGTTAACATGTTTGACACGTATTTCAAGGTCATATAACATGCTCGAAAAATCAGAACCTAGAATCCTAATATAACATGTTAGAGTCCATGTTCAACGCTTGAGTTTTCGTTGGAAAGGTTCACTATTGAGGTTCATATGCTCAAGTTACATTATGAAGCTTAAATGCGCAAGTTAACATTCATATCATGTGTTTCTAGGTCATATAAATATGTTTCAAAAGTCAAACATCAATATAAGGCCAACATATCAAAGTTCCTCTTTTCATAACTTTAAGTTTTCTTTGAAATACTCAACTAAAACAACTAGCATGAATTGCTATAACCTAGTAACCTTATTCCATATGTTAATGTGAGTTATAAGCATACTCTACTAGTACAACATGTTCAATACATCAAAAGATATAAAAGAAATTATCAACAAATTCTGCAGTGGCGCGCGGCCGCGCCCAAATTGTATTAGGGAGATGCGCGGCCGCGCGGCTCCCGTTCCAGACCAGAAGATGTTCTGTTATTGCATAGCTTCAGAATTTCTCATAATGTACTTAGCTAGCATACTTGCCTACCATCACTTTACATTCCTGACACATAGATATATTTAACAACTTATGCTAGCAGCTTATCACACACTAATTTCAACAATATCATGCAATCTCTATGAATTGAAATTCAAATGGGTTTAGAGGTTATACCTCTTGAGCTCAAACTTGCACACAACTTGCTCTCAAATTCAGATTATGAACTCACAATAATTATAGCGTCCCCAAATCCGGGTCCCCAGAACCTCGGACCTGGTACGTTACGGTACTTCATCTTGAAACATATTTTATAACTAATGCGGAAACATAAATTGTTTATACAATAAGTTTTAACAACATAATCCCAAGGTCTACAACCTTTATCTTGATACATACCTTAATTACTTAAAGGTTTACATAATAATTTGCATCAGATAACCAAATAGTTAACGTGCATAATCATCTACTATTGGATTATATCCTTGTCTTTGTCTTTCTTCGAGCCTTCGCTTTAATCTGAAAATATTTTCATGATATTGCAAGAGTGAGCAACTACTTTGCTCAGCAAGTTTAAATATAAAATGGATATATCATGATTGAAAAGGAATAAGCTTTCAAGTTTTCAACAATGTATAATAATGGTGAAAGAACATGAATCAAAATTTCAATAATTGAATGACTGAATCAATAATGCTGGGATGTCAATAATGACCATGAACAAATTTAACTGAACCTTATGGTAATGAAGGTGATCAGCCTTTCATACCTGATGAACATATGCAACATGTACAACGTGCGAATCAATAATCAATGGACGTGATATAATCAGCAATGATTAACCACAAGTATACTTTACAAAAATACAACTCGAGTTCAAGTTAGTGAACTTGCTCAATAAAAGAGTTATAGGAACTTGCCTGCACTGTTGATTACTGCTATTTAGCTTTAGTTAGAACTCTTTGAACGATCTAACAATGACAATGTTGGTCTATTAATTAGTACTGCGTATAATTGTATGCTTATACTCTTACTTATGCTATTATCTAACAAATAATTCAATCACAAAGTATACATAATATATTGTACTATCATTAATCCTATAAGACATTTAATTGATCTTAGGTTAATGATTTAATTCATTTATAATATTTTTCTTTAATGATAAACACTCATTAGATGCTTTAAACAATTTATTATAATTGTTTAATTAATGAGTTACTTAAATTCTCTTTATTTATTAACTCTATCTTCATTTAATTACTATTTAATATTATTTAAATAGTAATTAATTAATTATCTTTAGTTATTATTTAATAATAAATAAAAACTAATAAAATCTATTTATTATTTAATTTTAATTAAATAATAAATAATTAAATTATTTATCTTAGTTGCCTTCAATTATTATTTAATATTAATTAAATATTAATTATTTATTTATTATCCTTGAATAATAAATAATTAATTCACTTCATAAATCTTTAATTATTCTTTCTTACTTTAAGAATAATTAATTATTATTTACTTTTATTTATTATTTAATATTAATTAAATAATAAATAATTATTTTATAAGTTTTTATGTCAATGTAAATAAGTAATTATATTATTATTACTTAATCTTACTTAAACATTATCTAATCATTATTTAATATTAATTAAACAATAATTATATAAAAATTTAACTCTATTTATTATTTAATCTTAATTAAATAACCAATAGTTAGCTTATTAATACTAACTTTACTTAATTATCACTTAATGTTAATTAAATAATTAATCATACTTACATAGTATTTAATTAGTTTAATAATCATTTAATAGTATCAATAATTATTAATTAGTAAATTTTAAATGATTTAAATGAGTTTAAACCATTAATTACCTAATAGTTACATAACTGTCCCGAATAATTCTGAATAAAATATCTTAATATTCTTCACAATTTTAAAAAAATTTCTGTCCAAGAACCACCCCAAGAACCGGCCGAAAAAAGTGGTGAACCGGCCGCCGGAAAGTTCCGCCGGTTCGCCAGAAACTGAACCGGTCAATAATCTTTAATTTTTCTAACTTTTTGGTTTTATTTTCAGTTTTGAGGTCCTTTACTAAAACCTTCATATAACGAAATCTACAACTCCGATTGAGGCCCAATCGGACTCGTTAGATTCATATCTTCCCGAACTACAATTTTTAGTTATCAAACATTAAATTTGGACCCATTTTGCTCATTGAAAAGTGGCCAGAAGTGGACTGATTTTTCAAGGGTTTCAACCTTTAGAGTGTTTTGGCACAAAATTCATATCTCTCTCATTTTAAAACATTTTTGAGTGATTCCAAAGGAATTTTGTCCTTAACTTATATATCTATCATACCAAGAAAGAAAATCACAAAAACTCTTTGTAGGTTTCAAAATGAAAAACATATATCACACCTTAAAAATCAATACTTATGGAAAAACTCTTTTTCATGTGTTTTACCAAACTTTTTAACATAAACTCATATCAACTAACAAGTTAAACTTATTAAACTCTATATATATCATTCTAGCATGCTTCTAACCAATTAGATCTTGAACCCCATAGATCTTACATAAAAATATATCAAACACACTAGATTAAGGTTTTTTTTTCTTAACTTTTTGAACATAGATTCTTTTGCTTCCTTTTTATCATCTCTCTAACACTTAAATAGGTTAGATTTAAACATGAAATCATACAAAACATATACATCTAAGGTTATGAACTTTTAGAGCATTAACCCTTTATTTCTTTAGAAACAAATCATAACAAAAGGAATATGTTAGTTTAGATGTTTCACCTTGTTCTTATGACTACTCTTCTTGTTTTACCAAAGAAGCTAATGAACTTTGAATGCATAAGCTTCAAGTTCTTCTCCCCCTATCTCCCCTAAAAAAATAATATTTACTGATTATGTATACAACCCCACCCTACCCCCACCCCCCCCCCCCCCCCCCCCAAAAAAAAAAAATAAATTAATATTTACTGAATAATATAACCACTTATTTAAAAGTTTCTAATTAATTGTTCATTATTTTTTATATATAAATAAGTTTAAAATATGTTATTATTGGTAAGGGTACAATAGTCCAAACGATATTTTTTAATCCAATCCTTTAATTAATCCTGAAAAAAACAAACATAACATGAGATTATTTTAAGTTATCCCATGAATAATCCCATAAAAAACAAACATGTGACTAGAACTATTTAATCTTAGGATTAATAGTCTTAGAATTATAATCTCATGGATTATAATCCCAAAATTATAATTCTTGCAAACAAAAATGGCCTAAATGAAGACTTATCCTTGCTTTATCTCAAGCTTATTCTCTATATCCGAAAATGAACAAAACCACCGAACGGCCAACTTCTCTACCAATATCAAAAGAGATTAACTATCCTGATAAGAACAAGAAGTTTCGACTAAATCAACATATTAATTGTTGTTAACGATCCTTTTCGTCACACCAAATTTGGACATGCACAAGGGAACAAATCGGTGACCCGGCGTTGCCGCCAGGTTATACTCCATGAGTATGTGTTTTGCACAAGTAGGAGTATTTTAACAATGGAAGTCCTTAGAATTAGAGAGGGAGAGAATGTCTTACCTTCTACTAGGTGGAAATGGAGTTTCTATAGAGGGACTTTGGCGCCAAAGGTCTACCACGTTTCTTGCCACGTGTTAGTATGTGGTGGTTGATGTGATAACTATGATCAAGCATTGATGTGACAAGCACATTTATCTATGAGTTTGCAATGCATTAAATGCCTTGCAGACCCAGTCTTCAGTTGCGATTTATTTCTAAAGTCCGAAATGTTATATCTTAACAGCTGCCCTCGTAAGAACAAAAAGTTTGGACCAAACATACATCTAATTTTCTTCTCGTCCGTTCCTCCAAATCAAATCTCTTCGTTCAGATTGACTACTATGGATAAACATTGCACAGTTATGGCATTGAAGCGATATAAATGGGAACTACTTTTATATTGGTTTTGTTTTTGATTTTATTGACGTACTTAAATTTAGAGGATACATTTATTTGTATAAAAGATATAGGTAGCTGAAAACTGTCATCATGGACACTTTAGTCTTTACCACATGATTCTTAATGCTACGTATGGGAAGGGGTGGTTGGGGATTTTTATTTTGGTGTGTTGTGGGGGGGAGGGGGGAGGGGGGAGGGGGGAGGGGGGAGGGGGGAGGGGATGCTTAGGAAGCGTTTGGTTCAATCAATGCCCATAATAGTGCAAGTTAATTATTTTTTGGACGAGTACAAGGAGTATCATTTAATTTCGTATGTCAATCAAACCCTAGGTTACTTAATGCCATAGCCCTTTATCTTGAAATCAAGACGAGGCAAAGATAAATAAAACTGAGAACTTCAAAATAGATTAGTTTGAAAAATTAATAACACCAGCAGCAGGTAGAGACCAATAGAGGATATTTGAAAATGTTCAAAACCCCCAAAAATTGTTATATCCTAGTCTTCGTGACTCTTTACTTTCTACTTACTTATCTATGGAATCCAAGAAAGCAAGAGTACCAAAGACAATGACAACTATTGACATCACAAATTTTGGAACAAAAACAAACTCTACCTTGCAACCATAATAATATGACTATCAGAATTACGACTGCAATATAGCTTCATCTGAAATCTGTAAACTAAGTACAGTCAAAACCTACACAAATACATCTTTCTACAGATCAACCATAAATGAAGCTCAGCAGTCGCATCTTTAACTTAGAAGAGCATAGCCAGATGCAACAACCCATTTCCTGCCACTAGGTTTGCTAATAAGCAAATGGAATAAGGAATAGCAAGAAAAGATTTAGTTACAAGTATTGCTGTTTAGAGCCCACATAAGTAATGTTCCCTGCCACCACCATGTAGAACTGATGGATGTATTGTACTCTATAAAACCCTGCCGACACATGACAATTTCCAATTGTATTATTCATCAAACTTCCCCTCTATCAGTAGCTTCAAAGAACAATTTGAGGCACATATAGTGCAACAATCTACATAACATTTCAAATTGAAGGCCATGATTTTAAATTGGAAACTTTACAAAATTAGAAGACTTGCCAGTTTTTTTCTTTTAAAATAAAGGTGGGAGCTAGTTGCACCCCTCATTTTCCCATTCACACCCCATAATTAAAAACCCCATTAAAAATCATATGATTCTGAGTACACCCCTTTTTCATATTTTTTTCAAAAAAAAAGCCAAAGACACCCCAAACACAGTAGAACTACAAAAAACAGAGCAAAAACCCTTTACATGAACTGGGAATTAAGTGTTTACATGAACTAGGCATTAAAGCCTAAGCATTCAACAACAAAAGTAAACTAAATAACTAAAAATCGATGAACTCAATAGTTGTTTCGCAAGTGGTGGAAGAGGTAAGCAATGTGCCTCTCGGCAATCAATTCCTACATAATGAGATAATGAGAATATGCAGTGGGCATTTTAACTAAACCCTAATCGAACCAGTCATTTCAAACTAGAGAAGAAGAAGATGAAGGATGGAACTTACCAGGTCTTTTGGGTACTCCATCTCTTATGGATACTCCTCTCTTCGTCGGTGAAGTCTCCATAGTCTGGATCGACCTGGTAATCCTCATCGTCCTTTGATACAATGTGGTGGTAGTGGGGGAGAGAGAGGAAACAGAGAGCAAGAGAAAAGAATAGTGGGGAAGGAGGGAGTTGAACAAATGTTCACACCATGGGATGTTTATTAACCTAGGGTTTTTTGGTAAACTATGGGGTGTGAATGAGAAAGTAAGGGGTGCAACTAATCCCCACCAAAATAAATTTAGGGAACTTTCATTACACTTGTCAATCACTCGTGATATAGGACCTTGTGGAACTTGGATTTTTAGTCGGGAAAATAGCTTCTCCCTCGATTAATATTCCCTTGAAATGAAATTCTAAACTTTCGACACTACTACAATGATTGGAATCTTGCAAAATGGCTCCACGTAGATCAACATGCTACTTAATCTACAACTGGGGCCTTTAACTTTAAAGGATAATTCGACCAGGTCTACTAAGCAGCAGCGTAGGCGCTAATACTAGATTTAGCAAACATAATGTTAGAAGAAAAAATTGACAGGTTTTACCAAATAACCTTTCAATTAAAAGGTCATGACATTCCTTTTATATGATTTCTTGAACCAAGTTCAGCTAAATGTTTCATAAGGCACGAAATCTTTCATAAGAGCACCCAAAGAAAACGTGTTTACTAACCAATACTCTTTTGCGCCAAACCACCTGTATCAGATAGTATCTTCATATGCCAAGTTGCTCCCTGGTACCTTTCTAGAGAAACATAAAAAAATTATTAAAAAAAAATAACACACCAAAGCATCGTATCCTACCATCAATGTTTTTTGCTCAGGTTTATTTGATAAGCATCTCATATACCATCAGGTAAAGGAAAATAATCAAAGATAAAGGCGGAAGAAACTACGTCCATACAAGGTTTCAAGATTAAAAGAAGCAAAAATTCTCCATTAAACCATGCAGTTAGCAGCACAAGAATCAATTCCTAAAGTCATTACAGGAGAATACAAACAAACATATCTTTGAAATCCCAAGTCAATAAACAAACCTGCTAAAAATGTGAGCAGGCATTTCAATGAAAAAACAATATAAACAATTATGGGAGCTGCCAACTTACAATATTTACCAACTGCAGTCTCATCTTGCCAATTTATAGAGGAACAAAATAAAGGTAATGAAGTATGAAGTTGCTAAACACAGTTTATGAAATGTTAAAATCATTTAGGAAGTGGGTTTACCTGCAACACCAAGTGCTATAAGATAATTAATTCAAATAAGCTGTCAGATTAGCATATGAAACGCAACAGACTGAAAGGCAAAGCAAGTTCTTATGACTTTGATTGTGATACAAATGTAGGTAAAAGTACCAATAAGCTATAATTAAGCAACTACAGGGACATTATAAGAAATCACAATATAAAATAAAAAATATTTTTTGACAAGTCCTTGTAAGAATTCATAAATATTGGGTTTGTGCACTAGATTATTATAAAAATATTTATCCCACGTTAGATTATCAGGAGCATGCAGCTATATGAGACCAAAGAAACCATTGAATAAGTAGATAAGTCAACAATAAGAAACACCACTGATTAAAGACTTGAAATTCATTAAAGACTTGAAATTCTGAGGAGTCATGGTGTTCTGTGTAAGAAAAACCTACATGCTCCCAAAGATTTTTTCAAAACAAGATACTGGAACCAAAATACATAGTTTTAAAAATATTAGAAGGAACCGAAGTACTTGATAAAAATGAAATACAGTTTTAAGATTCTCGTCTTTAGGCAAACACTAACTTTTTGCTACAAATATAAAGACGTCATTTGCATGATGCGCGGAACTTCAGATGATTCACCAGATCCAAAAGAAAAAGACTGATGCATCTATGAAGGAATCTGCACAATGAATACATAGAACATAAAAACTTCATTTCAATAAAAATGGATTCATGTAGCAACCAAATTCAAAGGTGAAGCAGATAACTCATAACTAGAATTAGTTCAAATAACAAGACTAGAAGTACAACTGCTCATATCGTATATCCGACTAAAATGCAAGCACGTTAACTTGCAAGAACAACCAGTATTACAATGTAAAAGTTTAAAAGGGAGTGGGAACAAAATGAAGAAACCTAGGAAGCATGCATACATATTCTAAAAACCAATATCTCAGCAGATACAAGATAAGACATTCTTTATCATTGGGGAAATGATAATGGAAATGTGTAACATATTCATAACCAGTGTTCTAAAAGTCGCTAGTCGGTCCCATGTCGGTTGGCTACTGACTAGCGACTAGGGGATTAATCAGCTAGTCGGATTTTCATTTTTTTTTTAAATATATATTCTCCTTCCTCCTTCATAAGTTTTGAGTAAGTAAAATAACATAAATAAGTAACACAAATCATCAATTTAAATTTAAAAACATGAAACTAAGTAGTACAAAATCAATAGTAAAACCAAATAGTTCGACACTCCAAGTTCAAAACCAATTAACCAAATAAAACTAAGTAATACAAAATCAATAGTCAATCACTCCTCCTCTTCTCCATATCCCTCCAAGACTTGCTCTCCATCGGACTCAAACTCATAATTATCATCTTCCTCTTCGTTGTCATCATCTTCCGACACAAACCCGTCTTCATCTAGTTCTTGCACACTTCTTCTAGGTAGAAGGACCTCATCCGCTCCCATAGCTTTCCCAACCATATCCCATGTAAGTCCCGAACCCAGCTCAACTTCATCGTCACCACCTTCAACAATCCATCCTTGTGCATTTGTTGCTTCACTAGTAATTAGGACATATTTCTCCTTTACCCTTCTTTTCTTGTTCACAAGTTTGGCATTGAATTGGACATACACTAGGTTGTTCAACCTTGTTGCATCAAGTCTATTCCTTTTCTTCGTATGTATCTATACATTAAAGAAAATTCTCAAGTTAATAATTCTAATACCCTTATTAAAATATTAAAAAATTACAACATATAAAATAAAGAGAGGGAATATATACTTGCTCCCTCAAAAGTGCTCCAAATTCTCTCACATCCAGATGAACTCGAAGTCAAAGAAAATTCTAATGGCCATTTTTTTCAAGTTGGGTGTATGATTGCCATAGTTAGACCACCATCCAACTAATCATGAAAGAAACACAATTCAATGAGTCATTTAGTACTAACTAAAAGTTACTTGATTGGGGGAAAAAAAAAACTAAGTTGCTAACTAAGAAAAGTAGAAAAGTAATTACTAAGTTACCCGGATCATAAGTGTTACTGTTCTCCTCACATCCCTTTGTGGCCAATGGTCTACCAAATCCACCCTCTTTTTCTTGTACTTCAACAACTCTTTATTGATGACCTCATTTTGAACTTCAAAATCATCGGGGAAGAAAGATTCAACACAAGTAAAAACACCATCCATAATAATTGGATCATCTTTCATGGTAGGATCTTTGAAGAGGTAAAATGGATTCAAAAAGTAAGCCGTCAAATGCAATGGACTATCAAGCTGGCATAAGCCTTTTGTTTCAATGACTTGTAGTATTGGCCGGTAGTTACCCTCATTTTGTTTGTATGCCTCTTTGATCTCTTCTTTCGCTTTCTTGAGCTCTCCATACACAAAGCCCATTGAGGGCTTCCAATCCCCATCAACAAGACGAAGAACCATCACTAATGGAGCAAACACTTTCAAGCAAAGAGTTATGCTATTCCAAAACGCCGTACTCATCACCGTAGCAAATGCGGCTTTCCCCTTTGCAGTCTTCACCCATGGAAGAGCTCTCCATTCATTGGTAGTACACATCATCTTCAACTCTTGTTTCTTCTCCATCATACTTTGCATTGTCAAGAAGGCGGTTGCAAATCTAGTACCACCCGGCCTCACTATGTCTCTCTTTTTTGTACGTTTTCTCATCAATGCCAATGTTCTATGATGACTATAAATAAATATAGTGAACTTCTTTGCCCTTTCAATAGTGTCTTTGAACTTTTGTTGCTTTCCAATCCCTTCAAGCTTGAGGTTTATTGTGTGGATTGCACATGAGGTCCAAAACATGTCTGGTCTCTTGGCCTTCAACAATGTTGCCGCTGCCATATTATTAGAGGCATTGTCCGTGACTACTTGGATTACATTTTGCGCCCCAACTTCATCAATGCACTTGTCAACATAGCCAAATATTTGTTCAGCTGTGTGCGACACCTCCGAATCTTCCTTAGAAGAAAGAAAACAAGTCCCAGTCCTACAATTAACACACAAATTCATGATGCTTCTTTTTCGGCCGGTCCAAGCATCGGTCATGATAGAGCATCCCGTTGAAGCCCACTCTTCTTCTTGTTTCTTGAGTGATTGTTTGGTTCTCTCCACCTCCTCCTCCTTCAACAACAGCTCCCTTAATTGGTATTGGCTTGGGGGTTGGTAGCCCTGGCCAAATATACCCATCGCCTCAACAAAGCGTTTAAAGCTATCATTGTCAATAGCATGAAATGGAATACCGGATTCGTACATCCATCGAGCCAAGTACCTATTCACATCATGAGTTCTCTCTTTCCAAAGTGCATCATTCATGTTTTGTTGTCGCATCTTCTTACTTGTACTCAAATCCGGATTGATGGCCCTTACATAACTATCCATGGGACCAAGATAATGGGGCCTCTTCCTTGACCCTAAAACTTCAACTTCTTCGTCTTCATTTCCTTCTGGAATTGCCTCCACTTCCACTTCCGCTCTAACATTCACGTCATCTATCCTCTTGTCTCTCTTTTTAGTTGTTGCCTTGTCTAGTGCCATTTTACATATTTCTTTATCTTCCTTGGTTGACTTGGGACATGGTGCTACATTTCCCTTGATATTTGCTATGTGTTGTTTCAATCTATAAACTCCTCCACCATACTCTTTGTCACACTATTTGCATCTCCAACGATCCTTGTTGTTAGGATTTATAAGGAAGCCATATTCCCATCCAACATCATCTGAAGCTCTTTTTAATACTGGACACTCAAAAGTAGTAGAGGCTGCCGAAGACGAAGATGATTGAACCATTGATACTATCTATACCTGTGCATAAACATATAAAATCAGTCAAAACAGTAGTCCAAGCAGTCAAAGCAGTCGGAAGCTTTATTATTTTCTCTGCAGCAGTCATATACTATCATCAATGTATTTAGTATTTACTATTTACTTAGTTATTTAACAAATAATTTACTAATAGTAATAATGAAGACTTAAAGAGCCGAAGAGTGAGTTCATTTACTATTTACTTATGCAGTCAAAGCAGCAGTCGGAAGACTCGAAACCAAAAGCAAGTAAGCAACTAAGCCAAAACCAAAGCAAAAGCTTGAATCTGAAAGACTGAAACTCACAATAGTTCAGCAGCAGTGGCGAGTCGGCAGAAGCAGGTCGCGTCGTCGGAGGCAACAGGTCTCGTCGACGGCGGCAGCAGGAGGTCTTGTCGTCGGCGGCAGCAATAGGTCTCGTCGTCGTCGTCGGAAGCAGCGGAAGATAAGGAGAAGCAGTCGCTCGCTCGCGGAAGAGAAACAATCGCGAGAAAGAGAGAAGCAATCGCTCGCTGCGTAAGTTTTTTAGGGCTTAAATTTAATTTTCACTTCTCCTGACTTGTCCGACTACTGCCGACTAGGCGCCGACTAAGTCGGCGAGCAACTAATCCGGCCGACTCAGCCCTAGGCGAATCGCAAGCCCCCCGACCCCGACCTAGTCGCCGACTAGTCGGCCGACTTTTAGAACACTGTTCATAACACAATTAAATACCATTATTTTAATGATATTTTATTAAAACTATACCTAAATCTTTGTACTTCTAAAATCAGTAACACCTAGTAACGTAAGATCAATGTTCGAAAAAGCGCTCAAGGTGCACGCCTCAAGGCGCACCTCGTAGCGAGGCGGAAACAAGCTAAAGCGAGGCTTGCGCATTACAAGGGACTTACGAGACTTGAGCCATTTTATGGCGAGGCGTCCGACTCAAGGCGTTACGCCTCAAGGCGACGCGAGGCGTGTGCTTGAATTTGGCCTTAAAAAAAACCCTAAATCTAATATCAGAGCAATTCAAAAACTTACCAGCCATTTCGTCTGCTTCGTGCCCTTCGTCGACTGCTTTTTCTTCCTCCTTACTGTCGTCGTCGTCTTCGTCCTTCTTCGTCGTTCTTCTGTGTCGTCGTGGTCGTCTTCGTCCTTCTTCTTCTTCTTCTTCTTCTTCGTCCTTCTTCTTCGTCGTCGTCTTTCTGTGTCGTCCGTGACTCAGTTTTTTCTTCCTTCTTATTTGTTTATTTATTCCTCTGTTTAAGGTTATTTATTGTTATTTATTTTATTTTTATTTGTTAATTCTTTTAATTAACTAAAACATATTTGTTAATTGTTTTTATTTATTTGTTATTTATTTTATAGTTTTCTTCAAGTGCTTCCAATATGTGTATTGCTCTATTTGTGTTTGCTCTGTTTGTTCTGATCATTTCTAAAACATATTTTGATCACTTGATGTATTGCTCTGGCCTCTGTTTGTGTTTTCATTATTTTCTTTTTGAACAAAGATAGCATACAATAATTCAATTTGGTTTTTTTAGGCCGTCAATTTCTTCATACTCAGATAGTTGATCTAAATATTGTCATATAATTAGTGTTGTCCATAATTCTATCAATGTTAACATGAGTACATGACTAGTGTTGTCCATAATTTTGTTATCAAAATGTAATAACAATTTTTTTTATTACAATGAATTGTTATTATGACCTTAATTATAATGATGAATTATTTTATGATTTTATTAGTATTTTTTCATAATTTTTTGGGGACTTTTAGGTCTTCAAATCGAGGCTTCCGCCTCGCTCCGCCTTGAAGCTTACACCTCGTCTCGTCTCATCCGGAGAAAAACGCCTCAAACCGCTTTTAGCTTTTTCGAACATTGCGTAAGATAAAAGACGGTGAAACCCTTTGTTTTCTTTTCTTTTCTTTTTGTTGGTAGCTTGGACTTAGAGATAGTGTAAACATACTCATCATACATAAGACGTAACAGACACTGGGAGTCAAAGCATATAAATTTTATGATAAGCAACAACTTAAATAAACAAAATATACATGATACATACTCATGCTGGAAAGTTATACCTAAACATTCTGGAGGCCAAAAAAACTATATGGTTACAGTAAGGAAGCTATACATGTTAAATATACACGCTGGAAAGTTATGTCATAACAGAAGTTTATCATATGCATCACCAAAAGAAACTTCATGTTCATTCATGTATTAAAATTAACCAACTGTTAACAAGATTTTCTAAACAAAGAGTACATAAACTAGTCACAAGATGGTTTTATGTTTTCAAGTAAAGGCCAAAACGAAAGCCCACACAATGCCCGACTTAACTTAGGCCTAGTATGACATTACCATTCACTTAATGTAGTCCATGCCTGATAGTAGTGTGCATACAAGCCAATCATGTATGATGATAAAGCACATACTTTGTAAACAATCTTATTTATTTATTAATAAAAGTATTTATTAAAGGCAATTTAATTATCTATATGATGCTGTTTTTATAATATGTAAATAACCCATAGTTTTAAGTAATGCTTTTAGAATCATGATGTTGATCATGCCTTTTTCATCAGAAGTAAGCTTTATTGATGTACTCATTGGTGTAGCCTTTGAGGTTGATCCTTCGAAACCAAATCTTTTGAGAAGCTCTTTTGTGTACTTGGTAATGAGATTTAAATTCTTAGAAAGCTTAAAACTAAAATAGTTCCAAATCGTGTGATTACTAAAAAGGGGATTAGTAAATTCAGATAGATTGGTACATATGTTGTTTGCTCATTGGATGAGGATGATTGATCTCATGATCATTTGTGTGGAGACACTAAAGCAAGTATATATGTGCTTATTGGAGAATAAGTTCACTGAACGTGACTCGCTATGGAATACCTAATGCAGTTTTACTCGCCAGTCAATAGGAACTCCTAATGTGATAGTAGTACAAGTGATCCTTGCACTTGAGATCATCATAGTATCTTGCATGTAATGAATTATACTTTGACTTATTCCTTAAGGCCCTTTAGGGTATATAAAAGGGTATGCTTGGGTATAATGAATTACATATGGAGATAATGAATGATCAATAAAGAATCTACCACCTCTAGTAAAATAGGAGATATATCCTATGTGATTCGTTAAATGACAACCCAGGAATCCTTGGCCAAGGTGGAATGAAATTAGAAAGGAGTTTCTAATTTGCATTATATGGAGTTGTGCATTTTCTAATCGAAATACATATAATTAAATAAAATAAGACTTGACAGTAAATCCATGTCTTATATTTAATTGGGACATTGTATGGTGGAAGGATTGAATTGTACGGTAACTATTAAATCACAAGTTCTTTTATGATTAATGTTGAAATCTATAATATCTGAAAAGTCGTTGATCGCTAGGGAGGCTTATCCCTATTGTAGAATAAATGTTATTTATTTAAATAGATTATTAGTTTAATTTATTTATTTAAATAAGATTAGAATTATTCTAATTGATTTATTCACAACCGATTTAATATGAAGAACCTAAAGGGTCACACCATAAAAGGAAGAAGAATTATTTACGAAGATAATGGCATAATAATAATAATGCATTAAGTGTAATTAATTTAATCTATGGTGATAGAATAAGTTAAATAGCTTAATGTTTATTATTTAATATTTTGAAAATATTAAATATAAATTAATAAGAGGAGTCTTATTAATATTATTATAATTATTATTATTTTAATTCTAAAGGAGTTTAAGAATTAATTTAATGTTAGTACTCTCAATTATTCCTAATGAGATTAAGAGACAAATTAATTAAAAGAGTTTAATTAATTAATCCCAATTTATTGGGAAGCCTAATTAATTAAAAGGGTTTAATTAATTAATAAATAAAATCCAATTCTAATTAGATTAGTAAGATTAACCTAATATCTATATAATAGAGTCTTATATCAGATACAATGTATGTGAATTCCAAGAGTTGGGAGTACAATATAATTTCTCCAGAGAATAGAAAAAGGATTTAGCCAACCACCCATCTTCCCGAGTAATTCCTCTTCTATTCTCTGTATAAAATTGGTGCTAATTACCAATTTTATGATTCCATGCATGAATTGATGAGATTGAATCGAATTTTCTAGACATAAATTGAATTCTGCAGATTCTGCGACGAACAGCGCAGCTGCGCCGCTGCCTAGTTCATTCTGGGCGCAGCTGCGCCGTTCAGCAAGGCAGCGCAGCTCAGTTCATTCTGGGCGCAGCTGCGCCAGTCCCTGGACAGAAACTGAAATTCTTATTTTTCTTAATTAAGTAAATGGTTTATTTAATTTATAAAAATTTAAAATAAAGATGTTTATTTTATCTGAAATATGATTTCAAGTTGCTAAAATTAAAGGAGTTTAATTTGGTTTTGTTTTTGATTAAAATAAAAGAGTTTAGTTTGTTTCAAAAATAAAATTTAGCAAAACTTTTGTCCATTAAATAACATCGATCTATATATGGATTGGCTTTATTATTCATGAGATGAATGGTTATTTATTGATGCATATGTTGATGTGTATGATAATAAATGAGGTTGATTATGGACTATTGACCAATCTGATTGGATTTTATTTTAGTTGAATGCTTGAATGAATGAGTTTTATTAAATGGGGTCTGCGTACCTCGTCTTCTCTGATTTTTCTCGATGTAAATTCTATCTCCCTCCTATGTACTTCCCCTTGACTGCTGATCAAGGTTTTTATTTAATTTTAAGTAATTTATGTAATAGAGATAGTTAGAATTATCTTGAAGAAATTGGAGACTAAGCAACGCGTGAAGGCCCGTTTGTATGGAGTCCAGGTTTAAATGTAATAATTACGTTTAAATTTAAATTCTTGCACTCTTAGGTTTGACCTTTTGGTTCACTTGGTGGCTCTAGTGAACCAAACTAGAATAAAAATCCATAATCAATCCGAATAGAATATAGTATTCTATATGTGCATGCTAAATATTATATATATTATATTTTATGCAAACATGTTTTGCATGTTTAATAAAATGACGCGTATTTTATATATATGTTCATGCGCGCTAAACAATGAGACAAATAATAAACCTCTCAAAGAAATTATATTAAGTCCAAAGCGTTCAAAGATATTTGGAATATCGAACGTCGCCTTCTAGCATAATAAATTAATAGAGTATTAAATATTTAATATGAGCTTGTTGTGCTATCCACAAGGCGAGTATTGTGTATTGAAGAATAAATATTAATATTGATATGATAAGAAAATGAATATATGAATATTGATATGACGAGAATTTTATGAATAAATATTAATATTGATATGATAAGAAAATGAATATTTATTTGAATATAAATGTTTGTGTTATGAGAGGAGTAATTCAATTAATTTCAAATTGAATTTATAATAATTGAGAAAATGTGAAAATTACGATGAACTCGTAGAATGCCTTGTGTGGCACGAGAATGAAAATGATGATGATTTAATTAATTAAAGGATGAAAGAATTATTAAGTGAATAATTAATTAATATTATATTGTTAATTAATGAATGATAATAGAATAATGAATAAATAATTAATTTATAGATCAATGCTTGTTCGATTAATTGCTATGTGCAAGAATGTGTGATGATTAAACATATAAAATATAGTAATTACATCTATATTATATAAAGTGTAGGATGACACTTTAATGTGACTATTATATATAAAACTATATAGTAAGATTTAATGAATTGTGAGAGTTGCATAATAATGTTTATGTGACAATATGTGTGTGAAAACATTAAATATGTACCTCATGAATATTATAATAAACTAAATATACTAAATAATTATTTCAATAGTTTAATATAATTGAAATAATAAAGTTGAGTTAATATGGTATGGTGTGACAATACCCAATTAGATTATAATCAGTATTATAAATGTACATGGATTATATATTGATGTGAATACATGTACCCCAACTTATTACATTGTAATATTGTTTCCTCATTTAAAACTACATTGTGACTCTAATTGAATTATAACCTAAGTGTATATAATATGTATATGTATATAGTCCAAGTGTTGTACTTAATTTATGTTGCTAATGCTGAGTTCCAATTGCCTTGTCTCAAAATAAGTGGCCTTTTCTCATTCACGTGTATAAACTCTAAGCCTAGCCTATTCCTTATTTCTCAAACTCAGCAATGTAGCCAATGATCATATGGGGAGTGGGCTTAACAGTAGATTTCAACCACTACACCAACTACTCTCCATTACCCATCAAATTTTTGCTCTTCCCGTTAGTTTGAATTAGTGGAGAAATACATTGTCTGTGTAATGTTTTACCTATAAATGAAGCACTCTACTTCTCTTTTTCATTTGCTGAGATTTTCTGTTAAGTTAAGGAAGAGTTAATATATAGCAGCATTGTAGAAGCAATTTAGCAGCAAGATCATTCAAAGCTTAGCAGAGGTATACTCATTGTTCTTCATTTTGAAATTTACTTTTTTGATAATGCATGAATTCTTGTTAATTGGAGTAAGATTGTTGTCAACTTGTTATATAAGCTTATATGCATGTTAGGAATATAATGTGACTTGAATAGAGCATGTTTCGTAAGAAAGTTGTGTTTGGGTTTGTATTCTGTCGTTGCAGAAGCCATTCTAGACTGTCCAAGTATGGCGCAGCTGCGCTCTCCCTGGAGTTCAAAATAGCGCAGTTGCGCCGGTTGTTCTGAGCTCGTCCCGGGGCAACGCAGCTGCGCCGCTCCCATGGCTTAGAACAACACAGCTGCGCCAGGCACCAGTTTTGAAATTCAATTTCTGTTGCAATCTGATGAGTTCTATCATGTTGGTATCACTTTAACAATGCATGAAAAACAAGTTTAACACGTGTATATATGTTTCTTGATATAGCATGAACGTTCTTTGACTTTGTTAGTATGTGTTTACTAAATGAAAGTTATAGCTTTAAAATGGACTTTGATATATAATACTGATTTTTATGTTCTGACTTTGTAAACATGTTTGTATGATCTAGATATGCATGAAAAGTGAGTCTAAGGTGTTGAGTATACACTAGGACGCATGGAGTTGAAAATAATTTCAAAAGCAAAACTTGGACTTTTTGTAAACTAAGTTGCATAGATATGGTGTAACTATATTCTGATATTTTTGGTCATGCATGCTAGTACTCTTAATGTCACTAAGAGGGCCTATATGTGCACACACCTTGTTAGACACTATGAAAGTTAGTTAAGCATGATTTAGACATGTTTTAAAGCAACGAATGATGCTAGTTATGCGTGTATGATGAAGATACTTGTGAGCATGCATATTACTGATTAGGTGACCATTTTATGTGTATGAATGACAAGCATGATAGTCTTTTATGATTTCATGACCTTAATTGGCCTTAAGTCATTAGAGACATTAATCTAAAACTATAACATGAAAAGTTGAACTTTGATGGACCTTAAAAGCATGCAAGGATCCTTAATAAGTGTTATGCTACGTGTCAATGATTGCTAAAAGGAATAAGATGAAAACAGAAGAGCAAAAACTCAACCCTGGTCTGGCCAGGGGGCAGCGCAACTGCGCCGTCCCTAAGCTTAATCAGAGCGCAGCTGCGCCAGCCTGCAATCTGAACTGGACAATTTGTTCTGATTTTTGTCAGTTGGCTTATAATAATACCCTAAGCTGAGTCCGATCAATACTGATATGTATCCATATGTGATGATAATGTAATATGAAGATGTTTAATTTGAAAAGGAAAATTCTAAAGATAAAAGACAATGAAAGTAATATCAATTGAGAGTTGTGATTTAAAATGATACTATGCATGGTATAATTGTATAGCAAGGATGAGACTTATCGTATGTGTTGATTGTATATACGAGATAATGTATGTTGTTAAACTGTGTAACTAATGGATATAATTATACACATAACTATGTTACTTGATTCCATAATGTCTTTCAAACTGATTATGTGTCAAGTGTATGTAAGATACATAATGACATACGTGTAGGATCATACAACTAAGATAGGATCGTATGTATATGCTTAACGATCATATCAAGTATATGTATTCGACTTATGTAACTAATGAGATACATATATACGTAACTATATTACGATAGGAATTCAAAGTATTGATAAGTTAAAGGTTGATAAACTACGCTTAAGACAAGTATCTAAACCTTATCTCTTTGATGCAAGTTTCCTAACTTCATTTGATTTTGGTATTAAATGCAAGTACTCGAACACTACTCTTTATTGAGCGTGTATTGAGCTTGTACTATTATTGTCGTACGAGTAAACTATTGAAATTACGATTCATGTCTTATGACTTAATACTTCGAAGCTAAGATAAAGTTGTTTACATTCTTGAACTTATAATTGTTCTTATATACATTGAAAGAGCAGTCTATGCCACTTGATTCGGCTAGACCTATATCATGAATTTGAAAAGCAATCCAAACCAATTGATTGGTGTGAAAATCTTATATTGACTGAGATGAACAACCCTCTTGAAGGGAAAAACTATATCTTGTCGGGAGACCGATGTGCGAACTTGAGTACGATTGAACGATATGCATAACGTAGGGTACTTTAAGTTGATCACCTGTTGTACTTGTTTTATTGGATTATCAGCATATTACTGTTAATTCTAGTAGAAGTTCATAGTCCTTAGTGACTGCTCAGTATTCATTATTCTTAAACTGTGAAAAGGTTAAACCTTGAATCTTATTGATATCTTTTTGTCTTTAGCGACTATTGTTGGAAAACTATCGATACTTCTTGCTACCCTTGAACTATCAATTATTGTCATACCCTTGGAAATTGAAAAATATATCGTCCCCTTATTGCTATATTACTTGCTGAGCAAACTTGTTGCTCATTCTTACTTTTTCCTAAAAACATTTCAGTTAATACAGAGCAAAGCGAACCCTTGGGCACTGACAAGGGCAAGGCTACGGAGTAACTTGCTATTAAAGAACTTTTATGTTGATGTAATAAGATTTTATTATATCAGTTAAGTTTAAGTTATGTTTAAACTATATGTAAGATGTTTAAGTTACGAAACCTTGGGACATGAATGGTTATATTAAATAAATGTAATCTATTCGTATGTGTTATTCCGTTGTGCGAGATATTATTTAGTCATTGAATAGTTAGAACGTGACGAATCGAATTCGAGACTGTGGCGGTCTGAATTTGGGGGCGTCACACCTACTATGTTGCTTTACCTCAAGCAGTTGTATAGTGAACAAAGTAGGACTGCTAGATATGAGATATCTAAGGAGCTCTTCCAATCTCGGATGACCGAGGGCACAGCCGTCGAGACTCATGTCCTTAGGTTGATCAATCTGATTGAACGCCTTGGACAGCTTGGGTTCGTCATGGATGGGGAGTTGAGTCAAGACTTGGTCTTGCAGTCACTCCCTGAGACCTTCTCGCAGTTCGTGGTTAATTTCCACATGAATAAGTTGGATGTCAGTTTGCCTGAATTACTTAACATGTTGAAAACTGCAGAAGGTCACTTCCCATCCAAGATGAACCATGTCTTGATGGTGGATTCTTCCAATAAAAGGAAGAGGCCCAAGGTGTCTTCTGAAAAGAAGAAATCTAAGAAGGCTAAGGGAAAGGGGAAAGAAAATGAACAAAAGAAACCTGATCCAGCTGGCAAAGAAATGTTCTTACATTGCAAGGAGCCGGGACATTGGAAAAGGAACTGCAAGAAGTTTCTAGCAGAGAAGAAGCTTGGAGAAGCTTTGACTTCCAATCAAGGTTTGTTCATGATTGAAATTAATTTTTCTGAAAGTCATAATTCTACTTGGGTATTGGATACCGGCTGTGGTTCTCACATATGTAATACTGTGCAAGGACTGGTCAGAAGTAGAAAGCTGAGCAATGATGAGGTCATCCTACGAGTGGAAAATGGAACAAAGGTTGTTGCATTAGCTGTAGGGACTTATTGTTTAGCAATGCCTTCGGGCAAGTCCATTTATTTAAATAATTATTGTTCCAAATATCATTAGAAACATTTCTATTTCTGTATTGGATATGGAAGAATTTGACGTTATTATAAAGAACAACAGTTGTTCTATTTATAAAAATAATGTTTTATATGATATTGGTAATCTGCGAAATGAACTTTATATACTTGACTTGCATAAAAATATGCTTCAAATAGAACAAACTAAGAAAAGGAAAAGAGATGATGTTAATTATACCTATATGTGGTACTGTAGACTCGGTCATATCAATGAAACAAGATTATCCAAGTTGCATAAGGATGGGCTCTTAGAGCTATCTGATTTTGAATCATATCCAACTTGTGAATCTTGCCTCCTGGGTAAAATGACTAAATCTCCCTTTAGTGAAAAAAGAGAAAGAATTACAAAGTTAGCGTTGGTTCACACAGACGTTTGTGGACCTATGACAACGAATGCACGGGGTGGGTATTCTTATTTTATTACTTTCACTGATGATCACTCAAGATTTGGATGTGTATTTAATGAAATACAAATTAGAATCATTTGAAAAGTTCAAAAAATTCAGAAGTGAAGTAGAGAAACAAACAGTTAAGAGTATTAAGATTCTTCAATCAAATCGAGGTGGAGAATACTTAAGCGGTAAGTTTCTCAATTGTCTCAAAGAAAATGGAATAATCTCACAATGGACTCCACCAGGTACACCACAGTTGAATGGAGTATCTGAAAGGAGAAATCGAACATTGTTGGACATGGTTCGATTCATGATGAGTTTTACCGATCTTCCAATTTTATTCTGGGGTTATGCCTTAGAAACGGCTGCATACCTGCTTAACAAGGTACCTACCAAATCCACCCCAAAGACTACATATGAGATGTGGAAGGGGAGGAAACCAAATCTTAAGCATATTAAGACTTGGGGTTGTCTAGCTTATGTCAAAAAGTTTGAAAATAATAAGCTACAGACTAAATCCGACAAGTGTAGATTTGTGGAATACCCTAAAGAAATCGTAGGGTATTATTTCTATCATCCAACTGATCAAAAGGTGTTTGTTACGAAGCATGTTGCCTTCTTGGAAAGGGAGTTTATCCATGAAGGGGTCAGTGGGAGTAAGATATATCTTGAAGAAGCTCAAGAACCACAAATTACCACGGATCAAAGTCAGGTACCTGACCAAGTAGAAGAACCTACTATACCACACCCTGTTCGTAAATCTGGAAGAGTACCGAAGATACCTGAGAGGTATGGATTCGTCATGGAGGATAACGATGAAGTACACATCATGAATGATGATGATCCATTGAATTACGAACAGACTATGAGTAATAAAGACTCAGGGAAATGGCTTGAAGCCATGAAATCCGAAATATACTCCATGGAAGAAAACCAAATATGGACTTTGGTTTCACCACCTGAAGGCATTCAGCCGATTGGGTGTAAATGGGTCTTTAAAAGAAAGACTGGAGCGGACGGCAAGGTAGAGACCTATAAGGCCCGACTGGTTGCAAAAGATTTCAAACAAAGACAAGGAGTTGACTATGATGAAACCTTCTCACCAATAGCTATGCTCAAGTCCATTCGGATTTTGCTTGCAATTGCAGCTTATAACGACTATGAGATCTGGCAGATAGACGTGAAAACGGCCTTCCTCAATGAAAAACTTGAAGATGATGTGTATATGACACAGCCTGAGGAATTTGTTTCAAATGTTGGAACAAATCAAGTCTGTAAGGTGCAACGATCCATTTATGGATTGAAGCAAGCTTCTCGTAGATGGAACGGTCGTTTTGATGAGACAATCAAAGAGTTTGATTTTATCAAAAATGAGGATAAGCCATGTGTATACAAGAAGGTTAGTGGAAGCGCAGTTTCATTCTTTCTATTATATGTTGATGATATATTGATAATATATTATTAATAGGGAATGACATTCCTATGCTTCAATCGATTAAAATCTGGTTATCTAAACGCTTCTCCATGAAGGACTTGGGAGAAGCATCCTATATTTTGGGGATAAAGATCTACAGAGATAAATCTAAAAGGATGCTTGACTTATCCCAAGGAACGTACATTGATACGATGCTAAAGAGGTTTAGCATGGAAGATTCCAAAAAATATCTCATGCCGATGAGCCATGGAATACATCTCTCCAAGAAACAAGCCCCAAAGACACTTGAGGAGAGAAACCGTATGAATAAGATCCCTTATGCTTCTGCAATAGGATCTATCATGTACGATATGATATGTACTAGACCGGATGTCGCTCATGCACTTAGTGTAACGAGCAGATATCAGTCGAATTCAGGAGAAGAACACTGTGAAAATATCCTAAAGTACTTACGAAGGACTAAGGATATATTTCTTGTCTACGGTGGGTCTGAATTAAAACTCGAGGGATTCACGGACTCAAGTTTTAAAACAGACCAAAATAACAGTAAATCTGTTTCGGAAAATGTTTTTACCTTGAACGAAGGCGCAGTGAATTGGAAGAGTTCCAAACAGTAAACAGTTGTTGATTCAGTGACAAAGACAGAATATATAGCTGCAAGTGAAGCTGCAAAGGAAGCTGTTTAAATGAAAAAGTTTATAACAGAACTTGGTGTGGTTCCTAGCATTGGAGAAGCAGTCCCCGTATACTGTGACAACACTGGAGCAGTTACACAGGCTAAGGAACCTAGATCTCATCAGAAATTCAAACACGTATTGCGGCGATTTCACTTGATCAAGAAGATCATTGAAAGAGGAGGCGTCACCTAGGAGCGTGTGGACTCTCAAGATAACATTGCAGATCCATTTACTAAAGCTTTAACACAACAGCAGTTTGATCGTCACTTAGAGAAGATGGGTATGAGATACCATGGCGATTGGCTTTAGTGCAAGTGAGAGATTGATGGTAGTGTGCATACAAGCCAATCATGTATGATGATAAAGCGCATACTTGGTAAACAATCTTATTTATTTATTAATAAAAGTATTTATTAAAGGCAATTTAATTATCTACATGATGCTGTTTTTATAACATGTAAATAACCCATAGTTTTAAGCAATGCTTTTAGAATCATGATGTTGATCATGCTAATGAGATTTAAATTCTTACAAAGCTTAAAACTAAAATAATTCCCAATCGTGGGATTACTAAAAAGGGGATTAGTAAATTCGGATAGATTGGTACATATGTTGTTTGCTCATTGGATGAGAATGATTGATCTCATGATCATTTGTGTGGAGACACTAAAGCAAGTATATATGTGCTTATTGGAGAATAAGTTCACTGAACGTGACTCGCTATGGAATACCTAATGGAGTTTTACTCGCCAGTCAATAGGAATTCCTAATGTGATAGTAGTACAAGTGATCCTTGCACTTGAGATCATCATAGTATCTTGTATGTAATGAATTATACTTTGACTTATTCCTTAATGCCCTTTAGGGTATATAAAAGGATATGCTTGGATATAATGAGTTACATATGGAGATAATGAATGATCAATAAAGAATCTACCTCTAGTAAAATAGGAGATATGTCCTATGTGATTCGTTAAATGATAACCCAGGAATCCTTGGCCAAGGTGGAATGAAATTAGAAAGGAGTTTCTAATTTGCATTATATGGAGTTGTGCATTTTCTAATCGAAATACATATAATTAAATAAAATAAGACTTGACAGTAAATCCATGTCTTATATTTAATTGGGACATTATATGGTGGAATGATTGAATTGTATGGTAACTATTAACTCACAGGTTCTTTTATGATTAATGTTGAAATCTATATTATCTGAAAAGTCGTTGATCGTTAGGGGCTTATCCCTATTGTAGAATAAATGTTATTTATTTAAATAGATTATTAGTTTAATTTATTTATTTAAATAAGATTAGAATTGTTCTAATTGATTTATTCACAACCGGTTTAATATGGAGAACCTAAAGGGTCACACCATAAAAGGAAGAAGAATTATTTAAGAAGATAATGGCATAATAGTAATAATGTATTAAGTGTAATTAATTTAATCTATGGTGATAGAATAAATTAAACAGCTTAATGTTTATTATTTAATATTTTGGAAATATTAAATATAAATTAATAAGAAGAGTCTTATTAATATTATTATAATTATTATTATTTTAATTCTAAAGGAGTTTAAGAATTAATTTAATGTTAATACTCTCAATTATTCCTAATGAGATTAGGAGGCAAATTAATTAAAGGAGTTTAATTAATTAATCTCAATTTATTCGGAAGCCTAATTGATTAAAAGAGTTTATTTAATTAATAAATAAAACCCAATTCTAATTAGATTAGTAGGATTAACCTAATAACTATATAATAAAGTCTTATATCAGAAACAAGGTATGTGAATTCCAAGAGTTGGGAGTACTATATAAATTCTACAGAGAATAGAAAAAGGGTTTAGTTAACCACCCATCTTCCTGAATAATTCCTCTTCCTTGGTGGATCACCTCTAAAGGCTAAACGCTTGGATAGCTAATGTTGATCAAAGGAAGGAGCCACTACAGGATATTCAAGGAGATCAAAGAGAGCATGAAGTAGAACTTGTACCTGTGGAAGCTAGATTCTACAAGGGTATGATTCGGATTCATCCTTTTCTGTTATTGATAATTGAGCACAAAACATAATCTTGGTATGGGTTTATATAAAAATTTTAAAAACCTATGTTTCGCGCTTCCGCCCTTTAATTGTGTAATTCGATTACATGTATGTGTTACGTACAAACCCAACAATGCCTTCATGGCCTCAAAGAAAAATTAAGTTAGCTGACTTTAAGAAGCTCTTCATCCTCCCAGGTGGCCTCATCAATGCTACCCTTTTCCACTAAATCAAATGCTGATAAATAACTCTGGCCTCTGTACACCTCCCACTCTTTCGAAGTTCTTAGTGTTCCTCTATCAAATTTTTCTTTTGCAGTAATAGAAGGAAGTTGAATGCTAGCCCTTGTTGTTCGAATGTGCCTCTTGAGGTGTGAAAAATGAAAACTTGGTGAACTCTGGATATAGTCCCCTAGTGAAAATTTCGGTTCTGACCTTCCCTTGTCTGCATAAGTTTTACTACTGAGTTGTGCATTCTTAAGGTTCTCTTACCGCCACAACAACAAAAGTCATAATAGTAACTAAAAATTACTATGTACAACAAATCAGCAGCTGAGGTATATATTATACATAATATATATATATATATATTTTTTAAAATAAAGCAGCATGGAGGGTATAAACGATATATTATCTTTCAAACAAAAGAAGCAGAAGAGAGAAATTTCGGAACTCACAAAGTAGAAGATCGCAGCGCTGAAGATCGAGTGCCAAGTAGAGAAGCAGAGGTTCTAATTGAATTTGCAAAGGTAAGAAGAGTCGGTCTGCTCTTTAGGGTTTGAATCAACTCTCTCGCGAGTCGGGACTGGGTATGGAATTGTGGTTATTCTTTATATCATATTACCCTTTCAGCTCTTTATTGGGTATTTTTTCAAGAAATCAAACCATCCGCCAACCAAAGCTAAGTCGCACGACTTGAAGACACGACATCTAAGGCGTCGGAAAGGGGACAACTAAGGTGTCAAAGCACTCTGACTTTTTGACGTGCAGCAAGGCGTGAACTCATCTTGCCTTAAGCACATTATTGATTGGACACCTGGGAGACACCTTGACATGAATACGTACAGTATGCAGACTGGTCCTAGAGATTTTGACTAGTCTGCCAAAAATCACTTAGGAAGAGGGGATCTCTATCTCCAACTCCGGAGCTTTGGTAGTATCCCATGGAGCTTGTAGATGTTCTCAAAAAACAATCGAGTGAAACCCCTGGCTGTAATAGGATGGCTGAGTAGAAAATGAGTATATTTGTTGTGTATCTATCCGTGATAGCCCAAATGAAGTAATACCCTTTAAAATTTGGAAATCATGAGATGAAGTCCATGGTTATCTCTCTCCAGGTCCAAAGAATTGTCGGAATAGCATGTTGTTCCAAGAGCCCTGGGGTTTGACAGTTTCATGCTTGTTTATTTGGCTGGAGGAACATTCTGAAACCCATTGGGTGACATCACACTTCATTCCTTAACAATAAAAATATTGTTCAATTCTCTCGGCCATGATTCAAATTCCTGAGAGTCCTCCCACTCCTTTAGCATGGAACTCTTCAAACACTTGCTCCCTCAAGTGTCCTTTAGAACCTATCACCCACTTCCCTCTAAATTCCAGAAGTCCTTGTTCTAAATCAAACTTGGTCCCATTTCGTCCATTGCTAACTCAGTGATAACTTGATTCAAGCCCTTATAATCCTTGTAGCTCTCAATAAGTTGCACCATCCAGATAGGTTGAGTTACTGTCAAGTAGTGGAAGGAGAATTTTGTTTTTGAACTGCCATTATTAACCAATCAGCCCCAATGTTACATCCTACCGAGCAAATGGAAGATCCAGATAGGATTATTGAAAGAGTGAACCATATTTGCCATGTAAAAGAGGGACACCACATTTTACTTCATATTTTCTGTCCTTCAGGGAGAGTGATGGCTATAGGATTCGTGCTTTCAAGGAAACATTGTAATTTTAGGGTTGTAGCTTCATTTAAGAAACACAAAGGAACATCCTCCATATTGGCCTTGTTTGACTATGACATCATGCCACATCATACTCTCCTACGATTGGTCGAAAACAATTCACATTGATAGCTATCTTGCGACGCGATTGATCAATACCATTTCACATGGATTTAGTTACTAATTAGTTAGTGTAATTTGCTACTATTTTCCTAGTTTGGTTACACTAACTTGGTATTATCTAGCTCAGCTCTGATTAGTCTAAACCATTTCACATCGATAGCCATACATACTTGATCGTGATTGGTCGAAAGCAATTCACTTGGATTCTCAGTTACATACTACTTTGATTTCAACTAATTAGTTTAAATAAGTATAATACTTAAGTATTTCTTTCGTATTACTTTGTATAATATTTGTATTCTACTCATATTTTATTTCGTATTGATCTCGTATAATCTTCAGTATACTGTATATTATACTTTTATTATTCTCCGTATTCCTTCCGTATTCGATCCGTATTCATGAATATCTAAAAATTATTTTTGGTAAAAATTTTATTGGTGGAAATGCATTTATTCGTCGAAATAACGCTATTCAGGAATGTGAAATTTTAAAAAAAAAAAGAAGACCGTTTTTTCGCGTGAATAGTGTTTTTCGGCTATTTCTTGGAAAAACTTTAATTGCTTCCCTGGCATCTATAGCCCATGTAAACGTTTAGTGAAATGTGAAAAGTCAATAAGACGATTTGCGTTACGTTTTTCTCATATGTAGTGATTCCCACTACTTTTTTTGCGAAAAAACTTTTATTGGATAATACGTGTTTTCACATCGTATTATCGGTAAACGGAATGTTATTAAGACGTAAACATTTCTCTAAGGAGCTTAGGTTTTTCTAACCATTAGGGTTAGGGTTTAGGTTTTAACTTTTTTTCAATTTAGGTTTTAGCCTTAAATTAACTTTTTGATTTTAACAAGTGTTAAGGTTAACTACTTAAACCAAAACACAAAATCCTACACATAACAAAAATCATATAACACATTTGAAACTCAATTCAAACTATTTATTCATATAACACATAGTTTAGGTTATAGTTCTAACTTCTAATCGTATACGATCGTATTTACAAGTCATTTTTAGTCTTTCAGATAGCTCAACGTATACATGAGCAATCGTTCTTTAGGTTTTAAATTGACAACTTTTATTAGATCTTGTCAGATCATATTTGAAATATTTGGGATATTACATGATGAGTATCATTAATTGAATTATACCATAAGAAATGAGAATTGATGTAGAACTTGAGCTGTCGCAGGTCGCCTGAAAAATAGAGCACAATATGTGTTGCTTTTTTAGTTTTTGTGATGCTGTTGCTTGCTTGTTTTTGTGATTATATGATTGCTTTGAATAGTATAAGAAGTTTAGATTTAGACAGAACAAATTTGAGATTGAGAAGAACATACTGAGATTGAGTAGAATATACGAGTGTTTTAACATAAAGAATTCAGCAAACACATGTAGAGCAATTAGAATAGAAGATAGCTTGACAAGAGAATAACAGAAGATTAAGAAGAGGATAAATTAGAAGTTTGCAGAGGAAGAAGGAAACAGGTACGATGCAGGCCCTGGGGTTGGTGAGCACAAAGAGGAATGTTACACAGATTTAGGAGGGAAGCCACAGAACATAGAGTTAGAATCAAGGTAGGATATGAAGATACAACTGAGATTGGAAGAGAATCGGAGGAAGAAGCATAACGGTGACTCAGAACTGAGCTAACATTCTTAGAATTTCATTCCTCACAATAATCTACATATCAGCATAACATTATCATATTTATACTACTCTAGAATGCATAAGATAAATACTCCGCATATGGTACAAAGTTTCGACGTATCGGCCGATATTCAGCGTATCGAAGCAGTTTCAGCCCTCCAAACCGCAACCTTGATACGACTATACGAGTCGAAAATTAGTGATTAACCACGTAAAGGGTATGTTCCAAGGAAATTTCGGCGTAGCAGAACGGTTTCATACCAAATAGCAAAGATATTTCGGCCTAAAGGGGAAAAACGCCACACATAAAATAAATAAAAATGAAAAAAAAATTCTACCCGATGCATATTCACTCACACCAAAATAGGTGTTAAAAGATAAAATAAAATAAAACTAGTGGTCATGTTAACTACAACTTATAAAATTATACTTAAGCTTAGCAAAAAAAACAATTATACATATTATATAGTACCTAGGATAACTAGAGCTTAAAAAGAATTGTAGCAATTTTACTTGGAAATAAAAAATACACATATTTTATAAATTAATTACTATTAGTTAAGTATAACTTGAAAATATCTTAATAATTTACTATTTAATTTTTATGCAATATAGCATTCGACACGTCTATGAGACAGTGCTGTATAGTTTTTTTGGGAACTTAATTAATCTATCTTGTTGTCATTATTTAGCAATTTTTCATTATTTTTAAAATAAAATAAAAAATTGAAGCTCTCAACTAGCGCAATGGTGCATATCGTCCGAAATAGGTACTGAAACCTCCACAAGGCTAATTACCCTTATACTATTACTTTTTTACTACTAGTGCCCTGGCTAAACCAAGGCAGGTATGACAGCAGGTAAAGGCACTACATAGTGAATGAGAAATAGTCTACAGAAAATGACTTAGCATGGGTGTATTATTTGCATGATTCTACGGAGCTAACTTTACCTCAAAAAAGAGTTGGGATACTAACTAGGAAAATGGAAAATCAATAATCTAAATATCTAGCCATAAGACTTAAGTTGCAGCGGCAAATTGATTTATTTTGGTACCCGTCTGTAGGCATACACATGCACGAAGAAAAGGGAACCAATAACTGAAACAGAAAGACAAGGGAACCAACAACTGAAACAGAAAGAAAAGGGAACCAAAAACAGAAACAGAAAGACAAGGGAAGAACCAACAACTGCAACAGAAAGAAAAGGGAACCATCAACTGAAAAAGAAAGAAAAGGTAACTAACAACTGAAACAGAAAGACAAGAACCACAACTGAAAAAGACAGAAACGACTCCAGAAAACAGTGTTGAGATAGTGGAGACAACCAGGGAACATAACAGTGGCAAGCCTTTTCAGATTTAATCAGGAGTAAAGGTCCTAAAGGATCTTGAAGATGGTAACAGAAACAAAATACAGGAGTATATGAAAACAAAGGAGGATTCTCTAAAAGCAACTGAATTGTTAGAGCTTCTACAATATGTTTTCTCTTCTCCAAAAAAAAAATCAAGTAAGTGTTAAGGCAATATCATACTTAAAAGTCAGCATTACTATATGGAATCACCAAAATACATAAACAAATACAACATATTAGGAACTACTGCTTTAGCAAGCGTTTCGAAGCAAAATCTCCAGAGATCAATCCTACATAAAATGGCATTAAGCTCATAAAAATACTTGTTTTTTAATAACAATTTCAAGGTAAAAAATTCTAAAGCACTAACGGCTCATCTGCATAAAGCATTAATATTCTACCACAATCTTAAATAAATGACTGAATTAATCAACCTTTTTACCACATATAACACAAATTAAAGAACATATACGTAAATTACATTAGGCAATCTTTTCTTTTTCTATTGGCAAGTAAAGCCCATCCAAGCATTATGTTTCTAACTTAATTATACAAACTTAGCTATCTAAAAATAGTTCTTCCTGCTATAAGAGGAGGTTATTATTACCGAACTAATAACCAGAAGAACATTTCTTAGAAGCAAATGTGCATAGCAAGTATAGGGTCGCTAGTCAAACTAGTCCACTTTTAAACTACAACCTTTAGACTATGTACTAATTTACTTCCTTACACCATACCATCTAAGCAATTACTCCAAGCAAATCAATAGTAAGAAGAACAAAAATATAGTAATAGTTTAGAAATTACCAAGCATAAAAAAATATGCACCAGCTGTACCTTTCACTCATTCTAATGACCGCGACCCATGTAGGACCCACCACCTTGCTGTGGCCTATTGCTTCCCTGACCCATCTGTGGGTTCAGGTACCCACCCTGCATTCCTGGCTGACTGCCGTAAACGCCACTACCGTTGCCACCTTGGTTCCCATAACCAGCATTGTTCATCACAGGTGAGATCCCTTGGTTCACTGGTGCACCAAGCCCTCCAAGCAGATTATTAATCCCAAACCCAGCTCCTTGAGTTGCAAGCAACGCGGTCAAAGCCTGCCCCAGAGCAGGTGTCAATGCCCCTGTTGGGGCCACAGCCGGATTGAATCCCACAGTTGGTCCTGGTAGCGCCATCAAGTGCCCACCCCCAGAACCACCAGAAGAATACTTGGTCTTCTTTGCTGTGTGGTGGTTATACCCCCGATGCTGCTGATGTTGTTGATAATAGGGTGTTTTATTGGGTTTTGGACCATCAACTGCCCTCTGGCAATGCAGTGTATGCCCCTCAAAACTCTTATGTGGCTCTTCTAATGCCCTTTTTGCACTCTCAACTGTCTTGTAAACAAAAAGTGCAAACCCTTTTGGCTTTCCAGTTTGCTTATCTAACCCCAAAGGTCCATCCTCAATTTCCCCAAACTTGGAGAAAAACTCAACCAATTTCCCCGGTTCAATGTCTGCAGAAACATTGCTTACAAAGATCTTCCTCTGGGTGTACTCTGACACCGGTGGGGTAGCAGGTGGTGGTGTTGGAACTGGCCCCGCAGATGCAAGCTGGCATGAAGTCATCCTATTCCCAATTTTCTTCTGGGGTTCCTTAAGTGCCTTCTGTGCCCCAATCCTATGCTTGAAGAGAATGAATCCGTATCCCTTTGATTTCCCTGAGACTTTATCAGTGACGGCCTTGCAGTCCTCGACCTGACCGTACTTGGAGAACTCTGATGTTAGTGTTTCTGCGTTGGTGTCCCAACCGAGGCCGTGCACAAAGATCTTGCGGTGGGCGGGGTCTGCATCGGCCAGCTTCTGCACGCTTTCAATGAATTCTGGATATTTTGAAACGGCCTCTTTGAGAAGGACAACTAATTGTTCTTTCGTGAAAGGCTCTATAAGTTTCTCCACTGGTTCTTGTTCTTCCTCCACTAATTTTTCGTTTTCCGAATATGATTTTTGATGGCCACCGTTTGAGGCAACAACTATTTGCGGTTCTTTTTGAAGATCTTCCTTATTTTCTTCGATTTCTTTATCGTCCTCACCCATACTCTGTGGCTGTTCAGTTAGGTCTTCCTCTTGTTCAATAGAATGAAAATCTTCTTCGTTGGTTTCTTCTTCTTCTTCTTCTTCGTTGGTTTCTTCTTCTTCGTTGGTTTCTTCTTCTTCGTCGATATGTTGTACTTGTTCTTGTCGTGGTTCAATTTGCTCTTCCTGTACTTGTTCTTCTTGTGGTTCAATTTGTTCTTCCGGAACTCGTTCTTGTATAAGCTCTTGTTGTGGATGTTGTTGAGCTTCGGGGGTTGACCGAACCTTTCGTTTCTTAGCCATGGCTGAGAAAGAAAGAGAAATTAGGGTTTTTTTGGTTTGTTTGTTGGGAGGCTAGGGTTTCTGGTGGATGGGTGTTTTTTGTTTTCTCGCTTTATCTATTATAGTATTAATAAATTTATAAATTTGGTTCAAATATGAAATAGCCACCGAAACTCTCTCATTTCTGTTTTTTTGTCAAACGAGATTATTCACCTCAAATTAGTTTCGTTCAATTTGTTTAATTGTTTTTGCTAAATGGAATATTAGTTTTTATTTTTAATTGCATTAGCTTGGTATCCTCTGCCCAGGCTTTGACAATTATAATTCTATTAATTTTTAATTTGTTTTTATTCATGTGTATTTCGTAATTATTTTGCAAAAGAGTAAATAATTTTTATTTTTATTGTTGATTTATTATACTATACTAATATTTTAATAATGACAATCTAATAATAATAAATTTAAATTTGTTTAAGATAATCTTCGAAAAATAAATGGTTAGTTCTAAAAACACATTTAACTCGCAATATAATTTTAGATATAAATGTTTATTGATAAAAAAAATTAAATTTGAAAAATGTGCAATAATATTTCATATATTCAAATAATTAAAGTAATGAATTTTCATCAAAATAATTAGTCGCTATAGTTTTTGTCCTAAAAATTTGGAGGACATGGAGAGAAATGCGAAATTTATGCATACCACAAAAGCTTTAAATATATTTTTACACATAATTGAATATGAGACAAAGAATGTTGCTGGAATCGTTAAAAGATTATGATTGTAGACATTCGAATTTTTTCTTACCCCAATACGAACACTGTGGGAGGACAAAACCGTCAATCAAGCCAATCCCAGTACCGATACAAGGCTTCCAATCCAAATCTGGCCACCAATGCCGGTCATTCAGTTGAAATCCGGCCACCAATGTCGGTAAACCTAAATTCAGCCATCAATGCCGGTAAATTCAAATTCGATCACCAATATCGGTACCCCAGTCAAATTTGATCACCAATATCGGTACTCCAGTCTAATCCGATCACTAATATTGGTACTCTAGTCAAATCCGATCCCCAATGTCGGTACTCCAGCTCCGATCTCTAATCGAATCGTCTATCCAACTCCGATCGTCAATCGGACCGTCAATCCAGCTCTGATCGTCAATCGGACTGTCTATCCAGCTCTGATCTCCAATCGGACCGTCTATTCAAATTCGATCTCCAATCGGACAGTCTATCCAGCTCCGATCTCCAATCGGACCGTCAATCCAACTCTAATCGTTAATTGGACCATCAATCCAACTCCGATCGTTAATCGGACTGTCTATCCAGCTCCGATCTCCAATCGGACCGTCTATTCAAATTCGATCTCCAATCGGACAGTCTATTCAGCTCCGATCTCCAATCGGACCGTCAATCCAACTCTAATCGTCAATTGGGCCATCAATCCAACTCCGATCGTTAATCGGACTGTCTATCCAGCTCCGATCTCCAATCGGACCGTCAATCCAACTCCGATCGTCAATAGGACAGACAATCCAACTCTAATTTCTAATCGGACCGTCAATCCAGCTCCAATCGTAAATCGGACCGTCTCTCCAGCTCCGATCTCCAATCGAACTTTCTATTCAAATCTGATCTCCAATCAGACCGTCTATCCAACTCCGATCTCTAATCGGACCGTCAATCCAACTTCGATCGTCAATCGAACCGTCTATCCAGCTCCGATCTCCAATTGGACCGTCAATCCAACTCCGATCGTCAATCAAACCGTCAATCCAACTCCAATCTCCAATCAGACCGTCAATCCAACTCCGATCGTCAATCGGACCGTCTATCCAGCTTCGATCTCCAATCGGACCGTCTATCAAGCTCCGATCGTCAATCGGACCGTCAATCGAGCTCCAATTGTCAATAGGACTGTTTATCCAGCTCCGATCTCCAATCGGACCGTCTATCCAGCTTCGATCGTCAATCAGACCGTTAATCCATCTCCAATCGTCAATCGGACTGTCTATCCAACTCCGATCTCCAATCGAACAATCAATCCAGTTTTGATCTCCAATCGGACCGTCAATCCAGCTCTGATCTCTAATCGGACCTTCTATCCAGCTCTGATCTCCAATCATACCGTCTATCCAGCTCCTATCGTCAATCGGACCGTCTATTCAAATTGGATTATCAATCGGACCGTCTATCCAGCTCCGATCTCCAATCGGACCTCTATCCAGCTCTGATCTCTAATTGAACCATATATCCAGCTCCGATCTCCAGTCAGACCGTCAAACTAGCTCCGATCATCAATCGGACCGTCTATCCAGCTCCTATCGTCAATCGGACCGTCTATTCAAATTGGATTATCAATCGGACCGTCTATCCAGCTCCGATCTCCAATCGGACCTCTATCCAGCTCTGATCTCTAATTGAACCATATATCCAGCTCCGATCTCTAATCGGACTGTCTATCCAGCTCCGATCTCCAATCGGACCGTCTATCCAGCTCCGATCTCTAATCGGACCGTTTATCCAGTTCCTATCTCCAATCAGACCGTCTATCCTGCTCCGATCGTCAATCGGACCGTCTATCCAGCTCCGATCTCCAATCGGACCGTCTATCCAGCTCCGATCTCCAATCGAACCGGCTATCCAGCTCCGATCTCCAATCGCACCGTCTACCTAGCTCCGATCTCTAATCGAACAATCTATTCAAATCTGATCTCCAATCGGATCGTCTATCCAGCTCCGATCTCCAATCAGACCGTCAATCATGCTCCGATCTCCAATCGGGCCGTCTATCCAGCTCCGATCTCCAATCAGACCGACAATCCTGCTCCGATCTCCAATCGGACAGTCTATCCAGCTTCGATCTCCAATCGGACCGTCAATCCAGCTCCGATCTATAATCGAACCGTCTATCCAGCTCTGAGACCGTCTATCCAAATCTGATCGTTAATCGGATGGTCAATCCAGCTCCGTTCTCCAATCGGACCGTCAATCGAGCACCAATCTCCAATCGAACCGTCTATCCAACTCCAATCGTCAATCGGACCGTCAATCCAGCTCCGATCTCCAATCAGACAGTCTATCCAGCTCCGATCATCAATCGGGCCGTCTATCCAGTTTCGATCTCCAATCGGACCGTCAATCCAGCTCCGATCTCCAATCGGACCGTCAATCCAGTTCCGATCTCCAATTGGACAGTCTATCCAGCTCCGATAGTCAAATGGACCGTTTATCTAGCTCCGATCTCCAATTGGATCGTCAGGTCAACCAGATCTCATAATCGGGCTATCATATCAACCCCGATCTTTGATTAGACCATCAGTTCAAACCCCCGATCTCAATATTGAGCCTTCAAATCAGCCTCGACAGCAACCCGAGAGGTACAGATCAGCCCCGACAGCAACCCGGGAGATACCGATCAACCCCGATCTCAATATCGGGCCGTCAAGTCAGCCCCGGCATCAACCCGAGAGGTACAGGTCATCCTTGACATTGACCTAGGACGTGTCAAATCATCCTCCGGTCTCAGCCCAGGAAGTACAGATCAGCCCCGGCATCAATCCAGGAAGTGCAGTTCAGCCCCAAAGATAACCCTGGGAAGCCAAATCCACCAAGGACCACCCCGGGAGGGGCAAAACGGTTATTTAATCAACTCTTAGTCGATTCGGTCAAACTTAAGCCGAATTGATTCCATCAAAGTCAGAATGAACCATAACAACGATCCCGAGTGCAAACGACGCAAAACAACTCAACGGACAAACTGCGGGGAATCAAAGACCTGGTTATGAACCCGTCTTCTGGGATCCAAAAAATATTTTATCCCATGTCATTGCGATACTCTCGGCGAGGGCTTTCCGAAAAGGTATCGCATACCTCAAACGAACGCTTCAATCAAAAGTTAGAAAGTTTTGACTTCGACTGCGCGTTGTCCGGAGTGCACGTACTTCGAGACAACAGAACCCGACACCGCGGACCCCACCAAAGGAACCGCACCTCTACCTACAGCAGCAGCAGGTAGAGTGGAGGCTCCCTGGCCTATAAATAGAGGTGCCCCCCCTTCATTTCAAAGAATCCAAAAACGCAGCGAAGCTCTGCCAGTTCAATTTTTTGACTTTTACACCTCTTTCAAACCCAAATATTTTCACTCTAACTCGTAGATATACCCATATACTATCACATATCAGAAAATAACAGGTAGATTTGGATGTATAGAGCCTAAGATTTGGCAAAAAGCCTGTGTAGCAGTCCATTGTAAGTATTTTCACGATCAGAAAGTGAATATTACTTCTTCGTACTTTTATACACTTGTACGTTTAGTTTCGTTTTCTAAAAATGCCCGGAACTTAGTTCTGTGGCCGTTTTTTGTCAAAATTTGGTATATTTTTGTACATAAACTGATTTTCTGGCATTTCTACAACTCGAATTGACGATCCGTCAGCTCCAGCAGCTTCAATGCACTACCACACACGTTCTGGCAACTTCGCCGGATTGGGTTATCTTCCCAGTCCGGGTTTGGACCTTTTTTGTATATATTTAACTATATATATACTAACATTTCAATTCTGTCAAGCCCGGATGTCAAATCCGAGGTAGTTTACCGTTTTTATATATATTTACACATATATGAGCGACTTTCACCATAACTGGGTTCTCTTCCCAATATTGGTTGACTACATTTCTGTCAATACACACACACACACACACACACACACATATATATATATATATATATATATATATATATATATATATTTCAATTCCAGTTCGGGCACCGGCGTGAAAACCCATCGCCCTTTATTATACTGTTTTTGCACACTTCACCATACTGGGTGATCTCCCTAGTCACTGTTGACTACTTTTCTGCAATTTACATTCCAGTCTGGCCTGAACTATTTCGTGGCCTTTATAATATTTTTGCACACTTCACCATTACTGGGTTATCTTCCCAGTCCCTGGCTGACTACTTTTCTGTACATTTATATTCCAGTTCTGCCTGGATCATTCTGTGGCCTTTTTACTGCTTATATATATATTTATGCATATATAAGCAGCCTTCACCATCACTGGTCCTCTTCCTAGTCTTGGTTGACTACGTTTCTGTTAATATATATATATATTTCAATTCCAGTCCGGGCACCGACGTGAAAACCCATCGCCCTTTACAGCTTTTATATATATTTGTATATATATATATATATTGCTTTACTCGCTTTCTATTCAATTGCTGCTTTAAATATTCATTTTATATGAATTGGCACTGACAAATTTGCAGGCGGACTAGATTTATTTAAATATCGCCAATTCTAGTTTTCAAACGGTTCAAAACATCCAGACTGAACCGAGAAGCTAGAATGGCTGAGATTTCCTTAAATCTAGCTTTCTTTCTAGTTTCAGCTTCAAAAGCAATCTCGCGTCCCTTAGATCGCTATCTAGTGGGAACGAGATGCTTCGGCCATGCGGACCAGGATTTGCTGAATGAATCCTTGATTCTGACAATATTGGGATATTTATCTATTTTTGTACAAATATGAACTGTGCAGGTTTTGGCTATTCATATGTGAGCCTAGGAATCGTGGGATTCACGATCAAAACGATCAGAATCTGATTCCACGATGGACAAACTCAGATTTACAAATGTTCCCTGCCAGTTTTTCTGTAAAAAAAATGTACATGTAAACAGACCTTAAAACGGTTATCCGGATTTAAGGTGTCGATTGTCGTGTCAGCGTCCCTCCGATGGTTTTCATACCCATGAGAAGACTTACACTTGTATATTCTGTGGTCGAGGATGCTTCGCAGCCCGACAAATCACCATTCACGTGCAGCCTTAAGGCTATAAAGATAAAACTGGAAGTATCAACAGGCTTCAATTCTTATGGCAGCGTAAGGGTTTGATAAACCAGCTTTCAAAACATCCTTTTCAAATCAATCAAAAGAAAAGCTTTTCAAAGAAAATCAAATTAAATGCTTTTGCAAGTCAAATCAAAGACTGATTTTCAAATCAAATCAAACCCTTCGTATATAGGTTCAACGAAGCAAATCACTACTTTCAATCAATCAAATCAATAGGCCCAATTTTCAAACAGCATTCACTCACGCATTCCAGTTTTAAAGGGAAATATTAAAAAGATGTGATACCGTGTTTACACGTGAGTCGAGGGGTGCCTAACACCTTCCCCACACTTAACCAAGTCCCTGAGCTCAAACTTTGTTTTCAAAGATCAAGTTTCGATAGTGTCCAGCAATTGGGCCTCTTTTAAACAAAACTCAGTTGAGTTAATACAACCATTTTCAAATCTACCAACTGGCGACTCTGTAAAACGTTCAAATCGTCGACATGATACGTGTTGGCCTATTTCCTAAAAAACCCTTCAAAACTTTTTTTCTAAATAAAAAGAGTGAGGGTAGAGAGAACTTAGGAAAAGAGATTAAAAGATCCGGGTTGTGACCCGACCCGCGTATTTTTTAAACCAACGTCGACAGGTGGCGACTCTGCTGGGGAAAGTAGAGGGCTTAGGCCGCTTTCAAATATTTTCAAACATTTCCCTTTCAAAACTATTGAATGCGTGAAATTCTGCTCCACAATCAATGAATAAGTGAATGCTGCATCTTTACATTGAATGAATGTGAATGAATGCTTTCCTGCTTTTTTAGTGCTTCGCACCCATAATTAGTGCTTCGCACCCATGTCATCATATGCACAACGGTGAGGCACGATGTATGTGAATGTATGTTATGTGTCCCTCTCACAAGGAGGAAAACCCGATCGGTGATAAGTAATGTCTCTGGGGACGACTATGTAAGACCCCATATTTTATAAAATAAAAGTATTCAATTTTTCTATTTAGTAAATGGTTAAATTGATAAAAATTTAAAGTTAAGGGTGAAATATGCAAATTTTGCAAAGTAAGCAAGTGGTTATAAAATATTCATTGTTGTCGGGGAATATTCGTTTGGTCGTGGAATATTCTTGTTGTCGGGGAATATTCGTACGACGACGCAGCTATTTGTGGGCCCCACAACGGAATAACTGTCGGATATAGAAAGTGACAGAAATAACCTTTTTATAAATAACGGCGTAGTTGTTACCATTAGTACTGTTAAAATATCCGGTGGTTAAAATACAGTGATACGCGGTGTTGCACAGTAGCACACGGTATTGCACAGTATTTCGAATTATTGATTCTTACTTGAGAAGCCACTTACTCAATTATTGTTACAGTAATTACTGTTCAATATTTTATATTATTGACTCAAAAATTGCTATGTTGATATTTTATTGACTCAATAATTGCTACGTTGCTATTTTATATGATTGATTCAATAATTGCTACAGTTGATATTTTGTATTATTGATTCAATAATTGTCACTGCACAGTATTTCACATTATCAACTTAATAATTCATATTATTTGAATAATATTATTAGATAGCATTATTGACAATAACTAAGGAAGTTCTGTTTAGGAGGGGTTATTTAATTGCGCGCTAGTAAGGAGAAATCCTTATCGGAAGGCCCCCTCTTTCCTGGGAACGACCTGGTTGTCAATATTGTAGTTCTGTAATATTATTTGTGAATAATTAATTATTGATTTATATGATAAGAAAATATTTATTTTGTAGATATAAAAGAAGGAATTAGTGCTGATATGTTTTTATCAGTATTTTGGTGTGGAAAATCATCCGTTTATGGATTTCGGATAATTTATGTTTGGAATTTGGAAAAACTTCCTTCTACAAAGTTGTAGAGAATTAAATTTCCTATAAAAGGATATCGAATTTGTATTTTTCTGACAAATGGGCTATTTATTATGAATTATTGAAGTTTCGGAAAATAAATATTTTTTATATGGGTGGGCCCCACTTTTGTTGGTTGTAAATGTTGAATATTTTTTTCCTCACGAGGTGTGCTGGGAAGCCGCCTGCCACAAAAGTCAATATTGGTGTCCTGGCATTTTCCTATAAATAGGGTGATTAGGTTAGAATTGAAAATCACACCAGAATCAGAAGTTTTCTCTCTCTATAATATCGAGCGTATTTTTGTGAGTATTTAGATACTTTGAGTGTTAGTATTCAGTGCAAGTTTCCTTCGGTATTATATCCGATATTCCAGTCAGAAGTACTATTCTTTTGAGGTAAGGGATGTTATTTTCTTTCGTAAATGATGTTATTCTTTTCAATATCATTATACCAAAATATTGGCATGTATTTTATTATGAAATTCTTACTTTTTCCGTCGGAATTACTATTCACGTATACGACACTATTCACGTATACGGCATTATTCACGAGAAAATTAAATTTTCTTCTATATGTCCAAGTTGCTTGTTAAGGTTCCTATCTTTGATTGGATCCAAGTTTTTATTTTTATTTTTAAATTTTGCTCCACAAAGTATTATTATGGAGTATTTTTGAACTTGGAGATCGATGTTTTGATCATATTATTTTTATTATCATATATAACATTTTTATAATCCTGGTGATGAAATTTCTCTTTGACTTGAGTATAAAGATGGGTAGATTATTGGTATGATCATGACTATAGATTCTCTTTGGCCAGTAGTGCAAAGATGTATTGTTGACTGGTATGTTCATGACCATTGAATTTACAATTGAATATCTTTAGCTTAAAGGCAAAGGTAAATTGATCAATATGGTTATAATTATTGTTTATATAAATTCTGGAATGATTAGATATTTTTTGAGATACGAATATCTTTGGCGTGCAGTGCAAAGATGACCTGCTGTTGAATATCTTTGGCCCGTAGTGCAAAGATGAACTATTGATGAATATCTTTGGCCTGTAGTGCAAAGATGAGCGGTTGATTTGTGAATATCTTTGGCCTGTAGTGCAAAAATGAATTATTAATTGTTGAATATCTTTGGCTTGTAATGCAAAGATGAATTGATTAGCATGATTATGAACAGGAACTATGATTTGGTATAACCATGATATTTGGTGTTTCAAGTAAAGACAGGTGATGAGAATTATCTTCGTCCTGAGTGCGAAGAGGAATTCGTCAAGATAATTATGATCATGAACTTACATGATTGTGGACAAGAATTATTGATTGATGTTACAGGGATAAAATATTATTGGTGAACTTTTAACATGGAGAAGATAATAGATATTATAGTCTATTTGACTCTTCTAATAGATTGCTCGTTCCGCTGCAACTATGGTTGAAAAGTTTTACCATATGTTTAAATCTCTGATTTATTACTGATGAAAACTATTGATAATATAATTATCTTTAGTCATAATATTCTTTACTGGGCTATTTGTGCTCACCCTTTTGCTTCACAATTTCTTTCAGGTAATAAGAGTATAATGGGGTCGAGCAGGGATAACAGGAAAATAGAACGATGGTCTTTAGCTGTTAAGGTTTTCCATAAAACAATATGAGAAGAATTATATTGAGAATTTAAAATGTGTGTGTCGTATTTTATACGTTATTTTAACAGTTGATTTTGGTGAACCAAATAGGCTGAGGTGAACCCAACTTTGGAAGGGTGTTTTGCCACTATCATTCAAGATGTCTAATCACCTACAACTTCGGGTTATCATAAGACATGGTTGTGCACATCCACTTGCTGATTATATCTATGAGCACTACCTATATAATATTGGAGTTTGGTTGAAATATAATTCTCAATTGGAGACAATGGAGATAATTATATGGCAAGAGAAGACCCACCATTGGAAAGAACATGATAGTAATCTTCTCATTTTTCTTTGGGGTCTATTGGGTCAACCAAGGATAATTCTCAAGTCATATGATATCTATTATAACTTAGATGCATGGCCTCCCATGTACGAAAGTTTCCTTGAGCATTTTCCAAATATTTTAATTCCTAAAACAGTTATTGACTGTACCTTTCTGTAACGTATCATTGATTTGAAGTATGGGCAAGGTATTTGTATTAAAACTCACAGTTTAATTGTGATCGTATTTTGTACGATATTTTAAAAGATAGAATTTGAAGATTTGTATTTGAAATTTTTGTTGAGTGTATTTCGTGGCGACCTAGAATGGGTTGGGTGGATTGGATCTATTTTGGGGGCGTTACAACTAAGTCTCTGGGGCTCATGAAAATGCACCACCCAGATTCGCTCCAGTTGAACGATCGGATTAATTTTTCCTCTAGTAGATTGCGATGATCTGGGAAGCTTCATGCCAAAATAAAAGCCGCGAGAGTAACCTAAGGTCAGCCTCTGATTAACCAAATCCGAAGGGAAGCTTCTTCATGCCTTCCTCTTTCATATCCATGTTAAGTCTCCAATTACCGAGGAGCACCATGTAAATATCATAATGAAAGATTTACTTTCCCTGTCAAAATACAATGTCATCTTGTCATCAAAACAACTAACCTCGGTTTTGCAGGATAAAATCTAAAAAACACATCATGCATCCTGTCCTTACCTACATTAGGAAATTGACACGCCTACGTTTTGTTGTAGGTAAAAATTGGTTCTGTTACTAGGTCTAAATCTAAAGCACACAGTCCATCCACGGACATGACTTTTAGTGCTCAACCAGAATTCGCCCCGATATCCCGGGAAGAGTTCGAAGGACTGAAAAATCAGATAGCCGAGTTAGCCGATTTTCAACGAGAACAAAGCAAGGCCCTGAAAGGGAAACAATCTCAAGCTCACATAGAACAGGGAGCATCTGGTGGTAGTGCTGGCGGTCAAGAGACTGAAAAGGTCGAAACTCAGATTCCTGGACCACTGATAAGTGTTCAAACCTGCGAATCGGTATTCATTATAGCTTGGTTCTTGTTATTTTCAAGTAATTTTCCCTGCAGTTTACTGGGTTTTATGTTATTTTGTGCAGGAGATGAAAGAGATGTAAAAGGAGCTTAAAAGGATAATTTTCAGTACAATTGAAGGGTTCTGTGGCTCTGGAAATAATTTAGAGACAAATTGAGCATTTATTGGACCAACGGAATTAAATAAGCTGTTCATGCTTACCAAAGTGGGCTACGATTTGGTTGCCATGCAAAATAATTATCAAGTGGGCCTTCTAATAACATGTTCATATCCATGCAAAGCCGTGCATGCACTCAAAATAGAGGAAGCTCACTTCTAGCCCAAGAAGCTCACTCCAAAGCAACATTAAGGCAATTGATTCATATGCATTGACGTGGGCCAGAAAATTAAAGCAGCCCATTAGCAGGATTCCAAAGGCAACTAAATATATATGGGCCAGAGAGTTATTAGCAGCATGGAAGCAAGCATGCAAAATAAATCAATAAGGCTGGATAAAATGATCCCCCGCTGGGGCAGGGCTGTGCTGCAGGAAATTCCCGTTGGGGCGAGGAGGCGGCAGCATGCTTATGTTCCTTCTCCTACACGGTTTGGCTAGAAGGAATGGCAAGAGATGGGCTGTTAGTGGATGATATAAAAAGTAACATGTTTTCTTTTCCAATTCGGATTGTGGGCTAGCAGCTAGAGAGATAAGGGGCCACGTGCATAAGGATATAAAAGTGGACTAAAACCTGATGCAAGAGGGCTTAGTGGAGATATTATAATATATATTATATATGGGGAGTACAGCTGGCACGTGCCTTGGCTTAGCAGCACACGGATGTAGCAGGTTGGGGCTTGAAGTGGGCGGCAATTTGGATATATTAAAAGGGACTCAATCTGGATGAAAGGTGGCAGCATGCTTCTTTTCCTTTGCTGACTCGGATGGTGCAATTAGGATGATAAGTGGCTACGAATTATAATATATAGAGGAGACCGAACCTGATGACATGGAGGGGATTCGGATGCATGAAGGAGAAAAGGTAAGTGGGCCACGAGTATTGAATATCTAATAGACTTGAGGCATGATAGCAAAGACGCAGGCAGCTGGAGGTCTCCTTTTGCTATTCGGATGTGAGGCATGATATAAAGGGGCAAGCAGCTGGACTTAATATCCGATTGTGACTCGGATTGTGGCTGAACCTAAATGACGAGGCGGCTTGGGAGTCTATATATATATTATATTAGCAGTAGCTTATTTTTGTTATTCAATTAGATTAGTTTTTCAATTAAATAATAAACCCTAGTTGAAAGGGGATTTGGAGATTGAAGCACTTGGAGCCATTGAAGAGCGAGATCAAGAGCAAGAAGGAGCATGAGATTTATTGACTGACGACAAATTCAATTCTCTTCTCTTCTCTAATCTTATTCTTATTTTTTAATGTGTATTCAATTGTGGATTCTTGGTTTTAATTCAATGACAATGAACTAATTCTTTGTTTAGGATTACAATGGATCTTATTGTGTAGTTTATTTTAATATGTTTCTCTATCAATTGTTATGATCTATCGTTGAGATTGTCTATTGTGATTTGGAATTGATTGCTTAATTGTCTAGCTAACAATTACCGTGATAATCTATATGAAATCGGAAGAAGACATATGGGTTTAGATCTGATCATAATAGCATATGTTTTGTAAAATCCCAATTTTTATGAATAAAGATTTAATTTTCTTTATATATTATTTCAAAATAGTAATGTGTTGATTTGATAAATGTGAAAGTTATGGGTGAAATGTGCAAATATTTTAAAATTAGCAAGTGGTTATAAAATATTCATTGTTGTCGGGGAATATTCGTTTGGTCATGAAATATTCTTGTTGTCGGGGAATATTCGTACGACGGCGCAGCTATTTGTGGGCCCCATAACTGAATAACTGTCGGATATAGAAAGCGACATAAATAACCTTTTTATAAATAACGGTAAAACTGTTACGCTTAAACTGTTGAAATACCCGGTGATAAAAATACAGTAATACGCGTTGTGCACAGTAGCACACGGTATTGCACAGTATTTTGAATTATTGATTCTTACGTAAGAAGTCACTTACTCAATAATTGTTAGAGTAATTACTGTTCAATATTTTATATTATTGATTCAATAATTGCATGATATTTTATTAGTTCAATAATTGCTACGTTGATATTTTATATCAATAATTGCTATGTTGCTATTTTATATGATTGATTCAATAATTGTCACTGCACAGTATTTCACATTATCAACTCAATAATTCATATTATTTGAATAATATTATTAGATAGCATTATTGACAATGTCTAAGGAAATTCTGTCTAGGAGGGGTTATTTAATTGCGCGCCAGTAAGGAGAAATCCTTATCAGAAGGCCCCCTCTTTCTTGGGAACGACCTGTTTGTCAATATTGTAGTTTTGTAATATTATTTGTGAATAATAAATTATTGATTTATATGATAAGAAAATATTTATTTTGTGGATATAAAAGAAGAAATTAGTGCTGAGGTGTTTTTATCAGTATTTTGGTGTGGAAAATCATCCGTTTATGGATTTCAGCTATTTTCGGTTGGGATTTTGGAAAAACTTTCTTCTACAAAGTTGTAGAGAATTAAATTTTCCATGAAAAAGACATATAATCTATATTTTTTTGATAAAATGGCTATTTATTATGAATTATTGAAGTTTCAAAAATAAATATTTTTTTATAAAATGGTGGGCCCCACTTTTGGTTGGTGTGGAAAATGCTGATTTTGGTGGGCCCCACTTGTGGTGGCTGATATTTTGGTCAAGAAAGTGTGCGTAATTTTTTTTTAAAGAATATTAATATTTTATTAATATAGTCTACTTTGGCATCCTAAATTTTTTCTATAAATAGGGTGCTTAGGTTAGAATTGAAAATTACACCAGAATCAGAAGTTTTCTCTCTCTATAATATCGAGCGTATTTTTTGAGTATTTAAATACTTTGAGTGTTACTATTTAGTGCAAGTTTCCTTCGGTATTATATCCGATATTCCAGTTAGAAGTACTATTCTTTTGAGGTAAGGGATGTTATTTTATTTCGTAAATGATGTTATTCTTTTCAATATCATTATACCAAAATATTGGCACAGATTTTATTATGAAATTCTTACTTTTTCCGTCGGGGTTACTATTCACGTATATGGCACTATTCACGTATACGACACTATTCACGAAAAAAATTAAATTTTCTTCCATTTGTCCAAGTTGGTTGTTAAGGTTCCTATCTTTGATTGGATCTAAGTCTTGAGCTTTGTTCTTGAATTTTGCTCCACAATTAATTATTACGAAGTATTTTTAAATTGGATAAACTAAAATATGAATCCTTAATCTTTGTCCTTTGTCTCACTGGATTCGTTCTTTAAAATATTTTTCATCATCTTCAGTCCTAAAAGGTGATATAACTGAATATCTTTGGCCTGTAGAGCAAAGATGAATGATTACCTGATGAATATCTTTGGCTGTAGTGCAAAGATGGACAGGTGTTGAGATGAACATGACCACTGGTGATACAAATGAATATCTTTGGCCCGTAGTGCAAAGATGAATATTTGATTTGAGATGTATATTGATTGATGTTACAGGGATAAAATATTGATGATGGACTTTTAAATCATAGAAGATAGTAGACTTCATTCTCTACTTAACTCTTCTAATGAATTGTTATTTCCGCTGCGAATATTGATCTAAAACTTGTTGTCAATAATATTTTATCTGAATTGTTGAAGACTAACGATAATTTATTTTCCATTATCTTAGTCATAATATTCTTTACTGGGCTAGTTGAGCTCACCCTTTTCATCTATTGTCCTCTTCAGGAAATGAGAATGTCGCAGGAACTAGTTGGGGGACAGAGTGATGGTCCGAGTTAGAGCAGTAGTAGTCCTCACTATTTCTAATAAATAGTGTGATAATAATTGTAATGAGGACTTAGTTTGAATGTTAATATTTTCTACATATTTGTATTGACACTCATAGTTGTGTGGTCGTATTTTGCACGACCGTTTGATATAAAAGATTGTATTTGAATTCTGTACCATGTATTTGGCGGCTCAGAATGGGTTGGGTTGACTGGACCTATTCTGGGGGCGTCACATGTTTGTGATTTCTACTTAGATAGAATTCATGATTCGTGTTTAGGATAGGAATATACCTTTACGCCATATGTAATCTAATAGAGAACTTGTGCGTGAAATCGTTTTTAATTGTAATTCACATAGAGATATAGTGGATTAGTTAATTAGGGTGTCTTACTTAATTCTATCATCTGTGGATGCGAGTGAGTTTGGGTATAGTGCATCGGAAGGTGGTTATATCTGCTTTAGTGTTCTTGATTAACAATTTGGAATAGTGATTATAATTGATGAGAAGTGTGTTAATTTAAATGAAGCAATAAGTGAAGTTGTGATCTTAAATCTCCGTGATCTTATTTTAACTAGTGGTGATTAGTATTAGTGTAGTTAAATAGTTTAATTCAACTTGAAATTCATTCGTTTAAATAAGATTGAGTTGGTTACGGGTTAATACTTGGTGATTCTTATTAAATAATTCCTCATGGGAACGATACTCTACTTTCACTTTATTACTTGTTGACCACGTATACTTGCATGTTGTGCGTAATTAGATTTTACCCAACAAGTTTTTGGCGCCGCTTCCGGGGAATTAGTTTAATAATTATTTACCAATATTAATTTCAATCAAATTAGTCTTAATTTAAACACTTTTTTTATTATTTATTTAATTCTTTTCCTATCTAACTCTCTCTTCAGGTACTATGGCTGAATTCAATTATCAATGGCCATATTCGAGTACGACTCAACCAAGGGATACAGAGATTGATAGACTTAATGCATTTTTGGCAATACCAGCACAGATTGAGGCAACTTCAAGGACGTTGGAGTTTATTGCAGCCCAACGGAGTCGAAGGATAGCCGTTACGTGTAATTATTGTGCTGGCAATCATCCGAGTCAACAATGCACCGTCAGTTTTGAACCGGTACAATATATTGGTGCTTACCTCAACAACAATGCTGATCATAACTATCACCAAGATTGGGGGTATCACCCGGATTCTTCATGGAGCTACAAATTATGATGACCAATACTACGCTCCAAATCCATCATACACACCGGAATTTTCATGTTCACCACCATTGCCACAAGAAGAAAAGCCAAATCCAATGGATGTAATATTGAAGAGCATAACAGACCTAGAGGAGATGAGGATTAGTCAAGAGTTGTCAACCCAAAATCTTAATATTCAGATGGAACAACTCATCACTACCTCAACCAATGGTCCTCAATACATGGATTCCGAAACAGAAACAGATAATTCAAGGATGGGGGAATGGTGGTTCAAGTTTATAGCGTCGAATGAGGAGAGGAAGATGAGTCTGTAAATGTTAAGCCGAGATCTTAATATTCAGATGGAAACGTCAATTCAAAATCTTGAGAATCAGATGGAGCAAATGACCAAATCCATAAACAACCATCCTCCGAACACTTGGATTTATGATACGGAAGACGAAACTGACGGGGAACCCGAATCAAATCTACGACTGGAAGAGCCACAAGATATCAAAAGTGAGGAGACAAATGGGGATAATGAAATGGAGGTCGCCGAAGATCTAAAGGGGTCTCCACCAAAGATCAAAGGGTCAGTCAGATTTGCAAAACCATGCCCGCTTGGTCGTCATGTCGTCGGCAAAGCTCTTTATGACATAAGAGCGAGTACAATTTTGAAGCCATGGTAGGACGAGAAAGAGAAGATAGACAAAGAGCCCATTGTGTTTGATAAGCTTCCATGCCCCAATGTGATCTCATACACAATGGAGAAAACACCAGCTGTTGGACGTTCTTAATGGAGATTATACCGAATCAAAGCATGCTAGGTGAATTTGATGCACTGGCCATCGCCTGTGGGAACCTCCAAAAGGATAATTTATTTCTAATGGATGGAGGATTCCTCAACTTCCGAAGAGGAATTGGATAGCGTTGACCAGACAAAGTCCGGCTGAAGGACTATAAATCAAGCGCTTATTGGGAGGCAACCCAAGTTTAAGTTTTTTTTTAGTTTTTTTTTGGTTTCATATTATTTGACAGATTTTTCATTTTTTTTTAGGATTTAATAAACTTGCTTCTATCATGTTCACAGGTTAGTCAAGTCCAACTCAAGTGTGGTGCCTGATTCATTCTAATGTGCCTAGCCTATTCTTCAGACTTAACAGACAAGGAGGAAAATGCTGTATTTTCAGGGAAGTCCTCTATTTTAATTTTTCCTATCTTAGCCATTGAGGACAATGTCTGTTTTAAGTTTGAGGGTATTTACTATGTTTGGAATTTACTTGGGCAATGTTTTGAGAAACTTTGATTTTTGGCCAATGATAAGTGGGTGATTAATGAGTTTTTAACTCTTGGAGAATAGATGAGCATGCTTAGTCTATATTTCAACTCATTAGTTGGTTTCACACTACTTGCAAATTTTTTGAAAAATGACATATCCATTTGTTTAACTAGTTTGGATTGAAATTTTTTGGCTAAATGCTTATGAAAGATACCCTTGCAACTTGAGAAATCTTATTTGAGCATCATTCAAAGTGAAAATTAGGCACTCACATAAGTTTGAAGAAAATCTTGGGGTACTTTTTAAATTTTTTTTGTAACCTTCCCGAGTTGAATAATTGAGCATGTGGTGGGTCGAGATGGAGCGTAAAACGCACTCCCCATAAACACAGGCACGAGATGGAGTGTAAAACGCACTCGTTCAATGGAAATGGAAAGTGAGATGGAGCGTAAAACGCACTCACTAAAAAGATAGAACAAAAAAGAGTTTTTTGAAGTACTTGGGAAGGATTCAGATGTGCTTAAATGTTTAAATATCCAGTTGATCCTTAAGAAAAATTTGTGCTTTGTTTGTATTAGCGGAGATTGATGTGATAAGAAGTTTTGAGAGTTGTCTTTGAAAATCTTTTATGAATGTTGGTTGATCTTATCTAAATCATGACTAGTTTGAACAGTTGGATGTACACACGCACTTAAAGGATCATGAGTAGATGTGGAACTGATGAAAGTGTTAAAATTTTAGACATGGCATTGTTTTGAAATTTTCTTTGGGTTATCATTTGTTGTAACCTTTGAGGCCAGTGTTCAAATTCATATTGATTCATTGCTTGAGTGGATTATTGCTAGAGAATGAATCTGTCTAATTTGTGTGTTTGCTTGAGGACAAGCAAAGTCTCAAGTTTGGGGGTATTTGATGAGTGGGTTTCATACCTGCGAATCTGTATTCGTTATAGCTTGGTTCTTATTATTTTCAAGTAATTTTTCCATCAGTTTACTGCGTTTTATGTTATTTTCTGCATGAGATGAAAGGGATGTAAAAGGAGCTTAAAAGGATAATTTTCAGTACAATTGAAGGGTTCTGTGGCTCTGGAAATAATTTAGAGACAAATTGAGCATTTATTGGACCAACGGAATTAAATGAGCTGTTCATGCTCACCAAAGTGGGCCACGGTTTGGTTGCCATGCAAAATAATTACCAAGTGGGCCTTCTAATTACATGTTCATATCCATGCAAAGCTGTGCATGCACTCAAAATGGAGGAAGCTCACTTCTAGCCCAAGCAGCTCACTCCTAGCCCAAGCAGCTCACTCCAAAGCAATATTAAGGCAATGGATTCATATGCATTGAGGTGGGCCAAAAAATTAAAGCAGCCCATTAGCAGGATTCCAAAGACAACTAAATATATGTGGGCTAGAGAGTTATTAGTAGCATGGAAGCAAGCATGCAAAATAAATCAATAAGGCTGGACAGAATGATCCCCCGCTGGGGCGGGGCTGTGCTGCAGGAAATTCCCGCTGGGGCGGGGAGGCGGCAACATGCTTATGTTCCTTTTCCTACACAGTTTGGCTAGAAGGAATGGCAAGAGATGGGCTGTTAGTGGATGATATAAAAAGCAGCATGTTTTCTTTTCCAATTCGGATTGTGGGCTAGCAGCTAGAGAGATAAGCGGCCACGTGCATAAGGATATAAAAGTGGACTAAAACCTGATGCAAGAGGCCTTAGTGGAGATATTATAATATATATTATATATGGGGAGTACAGCTGGCACGTGCCTTGGCTTAGCAGCACACGGATGTAGCAGGTTGGGGCTTGAAGTGGGCGGCAATTTGGATATATTAAAAGGGACTCAATCTGGATGAAAGGTGGCAGCATGCTTCTTTTCCTTTGCTGACTCGGATGGTGCAATTGGGATGATAAGTGGCTATGAATTATAATATATAGAGGAGACCGAACTTGATGACATGGAGGGTATTCAGATGCATGAAGGAGAAAAGGTAAGTGGGCTACGAGTATTGAATATCTAATGGACTTGAGGCATGATAGCAAAGACGCAAGCAGCTAGAGGTCTCCTTTTGCTATTCGGATGTGAGGCATGATATAAAGGGGCAAGCAGCTGGACTTAATATCCGATTGTGACTCGGATTGTGACTGAACCTAAATGACGAGGCGGCTTGGGAGCCTATATATATATATAATATTAGTAGTAGCTTATTTTTGTTATTTAATTAGATTAGTTTTTCAATTAAATAATAAACCCTAGTTGAAAGGGGATTTGGAGATTGAAGCACTTGGAGCCGTTGAAGAGCGAGATCAAAAGCAAGAAGAAGCATGAGATTTGTTGACTGACGACAGATTCAATTCTCTTCTCTTCTCTTATTCTTATTTTTTTAATGTGTATTCAATTGTGGATTCTTGGTTTTAATTCAATAACAATGAACTAATTCTTTGTTTAGGATTACAATGGATCTTATTGTGTAGTTTATTTTAATATGCTTCTCTATCAATTGTTATGATCTATCGTTAAGATTGTCTATTGTGATTTGGAATTAATTGCTTAATTGCCTAGCTAATAATTACCGTGATAATCTATATGAAATCGGAAGATGACATATGGGTTTAGATCTGATCATAATAGCATATGTTTGTGATTTCTGCATAGATAGAATTCATGATTCGTGTTTAGTGTTTAGGATATGAATATACCTTTACGTCATATGTAATCTAATAGAGAACTTGTGCGTGAAATCATTTTTAATTGTAATTCACATAGAGATATAGTGGATTAGTTAATTAGGGTGTCTTACTTAATTCTATCATTTGTGGATGAGAGTGAGTTTGGGTATAGTGCATCGGAAGGTGGTTATATCTGCTTTAATGTTCTTGATTAACAATTCGGAGTAGTGATTATAATTGATGAGAAGTGTGTTAACTTAAATGAAGCAATAAGTGAAGTTGTGATCTTAAATCTCCGTAATCTTATTTTAACTAGTGGTGATTAGTATTAGTGTAGTTCAATAGTTTAATTCAACTTGAAATTCATTCATTTAAATAAGATTGAGTTGGTTATGGGTTAGTACTTGGTGATTCTTATTAAATAATTCCTCGTGGGAACGATACTCTACTGTCACTTTATTACTTGTTGACCACGTATACTTGCGTGTTGTGTGTAATTAGATTTTACCCAACAACCACAAAACCAGGACACGACCAACAAAACCCCTGAAATCACCCCCTCGTTAAAGAACAGAAAACTGATGACATTATAAAGAAAGTACAACAAATGGAGGAAGCTCTCCAATCAATCAAAGGGATTGGGGCATTCGGTAGTGTCAATTACTCCAACCTCTGTATATTCCCCGAGGCTCGTTATCCCGAAAAATTTAAAACTCCTGACTTCGGGAAGTATGATGGAACGGGAGATCCTTACACACACTTAAAAGTATTCATTGGAGAACTCGGATTCTATGCAGAGGACGAGAAGCTTCGAATGCAGATATTTCAGAAGAGTCTAACCGGAGAGGCGAGAGCATGGTATGCCCGTCTGGACAACTCCAAAATCCACAGTAGGGAAGAATTGGTCCATGCTTTCCTCGGTCAATACAGCTTCCAATCTCTGCTGGCTCCAGACAGATACCAAATTACCAATAACACTGAATCATTCAGAGAATATGCCTAGCGATGGAGACGGGTTACAGCACAAGTCACCCCAGCCATGACTGAATCTGAAATAGTTATGACCTTCATCGACATCCAAGAAGCGCCTTATTATGAGAGGGTCCTAGCAGGCATAGGAAAACCATTCTCTGAAATGATCAAACATGGCGAAATGGCCGAATTAGGGCTCAAATCGTGTAAGATAAAAGATCTAACCGCCCTCAAAGCTGTCGCTGAGCATATCCAGCCTGAAAATTAAGGGAGTAATCCCAAGAAGAAAGACGAAGAAGTCTCCTTAGTGTTACAAGGACAAAATCCAAGGGGCGAGTCAAACAGTATGCCCATCTAAAGGAGGAATTATACCCCTTTTCAAAATCCAGCACAGCCTTCAAATCCTCCATTTCAGAAAAATATGGAGGTCAGGCGTCGAAGAACTTTTACCCCTCTAGGGGATTCACTTGAGAACGTATTCAAACTTCTGATAGCCCAGAAGAAGATTGTCCAACTCCTTCCACCAACCAACACTAATGGTCGGAATTTTGACTCAAGCAAGAAGTATGCTTATCACTCTGGATCTCCAGGCCATGACACCCAAGATTGTTGGTCTCTCAAGCACAAAATACAAGACTTGATTGACAACGGAGAGATTGTTGTCACAAAGCCTGAGCAACCCCATGTGCAGGACAATCCTCTACCACAACATAAAGAGGAGAATGCCAATATGATTAGTACCACAAATGGAGAAGGATCCAATTACCTCCGTTATGTGGGAGAATCAATTCAATCCAACAACACCAGCCCAGATAGTTGGGAAGTTTTTGAAAGACGATTCCTAATAGAGAAAGAAATAAATTCTCTCAAGGAACAGATCGAGCAGTTAGCAGAACTGGTCGTTTACCAGCATCAGCTTACCAGGAGTATGGTGAAACAAATCAACCAGTCCATTGTCAATCATCCTCCTACACCGGAGATCACTTCCCTGAGAAATCAATACCAGTCTAATGAGAATGATTTTGGGCCAACAGGGTGGCCGAAGAAGAGAATCTCCGAGCGGATTGGAAATTCCTATTTCAGAGGAACTTCACCAACCTAAATCAATCAATGGAAGAAATCCTTCAAATGCTAATCAACGAAGGAATGGTCACAGACTTGTTACCTCCAATGAACCCTCGAGCCAAAAAATTCAAACCTGACCAAATATGTCAGTACCATTCCAATTCACCCGGCCATGATACTGATGATTGCTGGGCACTTCGTAACCTGATTCAAGACATGATCAAAAATGGGGACCTGATAAAAGGAAATCAAATCCTCAATCTCCTAAACAATGACACTCTTTGGATCCCCACTGTATGGAACCAGAACACAGTGGCTGTCATATCCTGCGATAAGGAGTCAATCCTCACACCCCTGGTACTGACAGGGAAAGGGGTTCAAGAACTACAAAATCCTGTGAAGGTGGCTGCACCTCAGCCTCTAATCTTGCCCTTCAGACCTCAGTATCCAATCACCAGTCTGAAGAAGGTCCCATGGAACTACGGGAGCGCCGAAGGTTCCACTTCAAATAATATTACCATACTGTCAAAGGATAATCCACTATACCTGCCTCAGCGGGTAACCAAACCGGTCATCAAAGCAAAAAAGAAGGTGGCTGAAGAGAAAATCAAAGAGTTCCTCAACAAAATGGGACACAATGAAATCAAAATAGTGCAAAGCTTGGAGGACGCACCTAAACAAGTGTCCATCCTCGACTTGGTCCTATCCTCAGCGAATCATCGCAACATTCTAGTGAAAGTACTAGAAGAAGCTCAGTTACCACATACAGTGGACACCGAGAAATTCTGTCACGTGATAGAGCACATCTTCAACAGCAATGTGATATCTTTCACTGACGATGATATCCCGGCAGAGGGAACGGGCCATCACAAGTCCCTGCATATAGCTGTAATGTTCTCTGGATATGTGATCGGAGGTGTGCTCATCGATGGAGGATCATCCCTCAACATTTTTCCATACGATACTTTAGAGAGGATGAAGATCAATTCAAACCGGATCAAAACCAGTCATATGGTCATCCGGGCCTTCGATGGACCTCGCTGACAGGCTATGGGGGAAATAGAGCTACCTCTAGAGATTGGCCCACACACTTTCTATGTATCTTTCCAGGTGCTCAACATCGCCATCGGATACAACTTATTGCTGGGCAGACCCTGGATCCACATGGCAGGGGTAATGCCATCCACACTTCATCAACAACTCAAGTACATTATCAACGGCAGCCTCATCACAGTGAATGCCGAACCTGACTACCCTACCTACATACATGGGGATATGCCAGTGATTAGCCTGGATGCAGGGATTGAACCTGCCAGTTTTCAAGCTCTAGAGGTCAGCGATACTCAGTATCTACCTATTGGGGCACCAGCCCTAAAACCTAAAGTCTCCACCGAAGTAATGACAGTGGGGCAAGAAATGGTATCTTCAGGTTTCCACCCTGGAGAAAGGTTGGGAAATGATAAGCAAGGTATCAAGATGCCAGTCCAAATCCAAAGTCAGACTGGGAGAGAAGGATTGGGATATTCATCCGGGTCAAGCCGCCAGAACCCACATAAACATCCCAAGGCTCATGCCTCCACAATTCTACTGCCAAACCTCACAAATGCCGGATGGGTGAAACCTACAAGGAAAATCCCGACTGTGGTATCAGCCATACTATTCCCTCTAATCATACCTGTTCATGAAAGAAAAGCCCTCAAGCTTGAGGCAGACAGCGAAAAGGGAAAGAAAAGATCCTGTACGAAGGACGAGACCCATTCGCTAACATGAGGGTCATTATCAACTACAAGGGCATGAATGACGAACTCCTATACAGCGATGACAAGGGTCATGCCCAAATTCCTCGCATCAAGAAAGGAAAAGGGAGCTGTTCAAAGAAAAGCCCTGACCCTATTATAAAGGATGTCTTGGTCATCATCCAAGACGAGATAGATAATCACAAATCCCTAATCCTCCCGAGTCATGAGGATATGACCTTGGACAACTAGAGCAGTGTCCCTTGCCTCGGTCGAAAAGGGTAAAGGGGTAGAAAGTACATCTGCCCTTTAATCATGCTTTCATTTACTGCTTACTTTTGCTTGCACAGCTATAGCAGTAACTTTTGTCATTCATTGCAAATGCCATGTATTTTTAAGCAGTTATATATATTAATGAAAGCATTTTTGTTTTTAGGACCCAAGCATTGGATGTGGGTGTCTCTGCTGATGAGATGCCAACCTGTTAAAATGACTACGATTTTTATATAGAACTGAACTTCGACTTGATGGATATTGATCAAGAGGAGGAAGATGACTATGAGGTGCCCGAGGAGATCAAAGAATGGGTCGAAGACAAACCCAAACCAAACCTCGACCAAACCATCACCATTAACATAGGAACCTCCGAGAACATCAAAAAAATCCAAATAGGTTCAGACCTCACACCCAATCAAAAAGCCGACATGATCAAACTCCTAAAACAGTACCAGGATGTATTTACATGGTCACATGAAGTCATGATTGGCTTATCCACTGATATTGTCATCCGTCGAATGCCCATCAAAGATGGATTCAAACCAGTCAAGCAAAAGCTCAGGCGATTGAAACCTGAATGGAGTCTGAAAGTCAAAGAAGAAATTGTTTAACAATTTAAAGTCGGAATCATCATGGTATTAACATACCCAGAATGGCTGTCAAACATAGTTCCCATGCCTAAGCCCGGATGGAAGGTACGAGTTTGCATGGATTACCGGGATTTGAACAAAGCCTGCCTCAAGGACAATTTCCCGGTACCGTTCATCCACATCCTGATCGACAATACTGCGCAGTATGGCATGTATTCTTTCGTGGATTGCTTTGCTGGTTATCATCAAATCATGGTTGCTAAAGAGGACCGGGAGAAAATAACTTTTATCACTCCCTGGGGAACCTTTTGCTATAGACGACTATCCTTCGGCCTTATCAATGCCGGAGCTATGTATTAGCGAGCCATAATGGCCCTTTTTCATGACATGATGCACAAAGAGATCAAAGTTTATGTGGATGACATCATCATCAAATCCCAGAGGGAGGATGATCACATCGACCATCTCAGAAAGATGTTCAGCAGGTTACGTAAGTATAACCTCAAGCTCAATCTCGCCAAATGTGCTTTTGGCATCAAAGCAGGCAAGCTGTTAGGATTCCTGGTAAGCAATCGGGGCATCGAGCTCGACCCTGCCAAGATCAAAGCTATTACTGAAATGCCCATACCTCGTACAGAGAAGGAGATACGGGAATTCCCGGGAAGGATCAACTTCATAAGCTAATTCATTTCCCAACTCATTGCAACCTGTGAACCCATCTTCAAGCTGTTAAGGAAGAATTCCTCCACCAAATGGAATGAGGATTGTCAATAAGCCTTCCTTGCCATCAAGAAGCAGCTGACTGAAGCTCCTGTTTTGGTACCCCAAAGGGATGGAGTTTCCTTATTCATGTACCTGTTCGTTAATAACAGTGCAATGGGCTGCATGTTAGGACAGAAGAATGATAGTAGCAAAGAAAGAGCTATCTACTACATCAGCAAAAGATTTAGCAGTGGTGAACAGAAATACACCCTGATCGAGAAGACATGCTGTGCATTAGCATGGGTCGCCATGAGGTTGCAACACTATTTGCATGGGTATACGACCTACCTCATATCCCACATGGATCCACTCAAGTACGTATTCAATAAACCAATGCTGAATTATCGACTATCCAAATGGCAGTTGATCCTACAGCAATTCGACATTGTCTACGTGACTCAGAAGTCAATCAAGGGTCAAGGCATTGTAGATCAATTAGCTGAAGCACCTTCAGGAGGGTTCGAGCCCCTGGAGACATATTTCCCAGATGATGGGATCATGATAATTCAACAACTCCAGTCCAAGAATACAGTCCAACCATGGAAAATGTATTTCGACGGAGCGATAAACATGGAAGGTGCCGGAGCTGGGGCAGTCCTCATCTCTGGTGCAGGAAAGTAGTATCCTGTGGCTACCAAACTTTAATTTGGCAACACCAACAACATGGCCGAGTATGAAGGCTGTATAATGGGGTTGAAATTAGCCCAATCCATGTTTATCAAACACTTACTCGTCTTCGAAGATTCCGAGCTGGTCATCAAACAAACCACCGCGCGTATCTCACCAAAGAACTGCATTTACTGCCTTATCATCGGTAGGTCCTCAAAATATCCCGGGAATTCGAAGACATAACCTTCGTTCATATTCCTCGGGGTCGGAATGACTTCGATGATGCATTGGCAATGTTGGCTTCATTAATCCGTATATCCGATAAGAGTGGATTGCCCAACATCAAGTTCACAATTCAGAAAGCCCCGACATATGGGAATTACATTGGAGAAGTATCAGATGAAATACCTCCTGTCAAGCAGCCTTGGTATCAAGACATCAAGGAATACCTCCATGATGGATCCACACCCATTGGGGCAAGTCAATCAGAGCGAAAGTGAATTCACAAAATGGCCATGAAGTTCTATTTGAGTGGAGATGCACTTTATAAAAGGGATGCTGGAATAGTCCTGTTAAGATGTCTCGACAAAGAGCAAGCACAAAGACTTATGGATGAAATCCACGGTGGAGTTTGTGGTCCACACATGAGCGGTCATCTGCTGGCCAAGAAGATAATTAGAACAGGCCATTATTGGATCTCTCTTAAGGCTGACTGCGACGATCACGTTAAGAGATGTTTTCAATGCCAAATATATGGAAATGCCATCCACGCTCCTCCAAATGAGCTGCACAACATGAGTTCACCATGACCTTTCTCCATGTGGGGAATGGATGTGATAGGTCCAGTGGAACCAAAAGCCAGCAATGGTCATCGATTCATTTTCACCATGATCGATTACTTCACCAAATGGGTTGAAGTAAGCTCTTTTCCCAAAGGCACAAAAGAGGTCATCATTAGTTTCATCAGAAATAATGTCGTTTGTCGATATAGACAACCGGAGGTGATCGTATCAGACAACGCCAAAAACCTAAACAACCAAATGATGAAAGAATTGTGCAGTAAGTTCCACATCAAGCATCTCAATTCCGTCATCTATCGACCCAAGATGAACGGTGTGATCGAAGCGGCCAATAAAAACATCAAGAAGATCATGCAAAAAATGTCCGCCAATCACAAGGAATGGCCTGACCTGCTGCCTCTAACCCTGTTAGCATACAGGACGTTAATGCGCACCTCTACTGGGGCTACCCCCTATTTGTTGGTCTATGGCATGGAGGCAATCCTTCCCATAGAGGCAGAGATGGAATCCTTGCGAGTATTGATCGATGCTCAGATAGATGAGGATCAGTGGTTGCAAGACCGATATCATCAACTGTCTATGATAGATGAAACGAGGGCTATAGCCATTTTCCACGGACAATTATACCAGCAAAGGATCGCCAGATCCTACAACAAAAAGGTTCAAATCTGGCAATTCAAAGAAAACAACTTGGTGCTAAACAAAGTCCTGGCCAATCAGGATGAAGCCAAAGGAAAGTTCGCCTCAAATTGAAGGCCCTTTCATTGTCAAGGAGGTGTTGACAGGGGGAGCTATCAGACTACAAGAAGTGGATGGGGATGAATTTCCCCAACTTATTAATTCAGACTCTATCAAAAGGTAACATCTCAACTGTCAGTCCATCAAGGAGAAGCTCAAGATACATCTACAACTGCGAGTCATGAAAGAAGTGGTAATCACTCAGCAATGACAGTACATATCAAATTAGGGAAGTGAATTAAAACTATATTTCTCTGATATATAACACTGTTTAACATGACAAAAATGGCTGATCTAGTCTATGCAGGAAAAATAAAGCTAGTCTACGAACCCAAGGACAAGCGGGTCAGCAATGCCAGTATGGCATTTCTCTCTGAAGATGGGGGAGCAGCTGTAAGTGCAGTCCACTCAGCCTCCATACGGCTCAATACCTGCACGATCATCTGCAAAGTGGCACTGTGGTCATCCATATACGCACTTATCTCGGTGATCAAACCATGAGTGTAAGATCGAAGAGCAGTACTATCAGCAATGTGGAAATCACGGGAAGCTATAGCCTCATCCCTCTCCGCAAAAGCTACGTCTCGAGCAATCAAAGTCTCCTCGATCTTAATATATACTGCGTCTCTGGCCGAGAGGATCTCATCTCGCTCTACAATAGTTGTGTCCCTGGCAGATCGGAGATCCTCCTGCTCAATTAATCTAGCATCCAAAGTGGCCCTGAGCCCATCTCTCTCCGCCAAAGCTAAATCTCTGCCAGACAAGGCGGCCAACATCTGCGCTCTAGTCGAATCTTGCTCAAAGGTCATCCTGAATAGTGAGTCCGCTAAAGCCGGATCCGTTTTTACAGGAATAACCGATGGATCACTCACTAGAGCCGCTGTCAAACCCGTGAACAGCTCATCCTCGATAGAAGAATCCGGATCCTCCATAAGCTCCTCCTCGTTGGAGTCCACGATCAGAGATAAATGAGGCTCTGCTGCTGCAACTGCAGTCTCTACCTCTAACCATGCAGAATACTCTGGAGAACGACCCGGATGGCTAACAGAGAAATCATCCCTCTCTCGATGAGTCCAACACTCATATACTCTAACCAAGTCAGTGGATGACATAGAAGAAGCCGACGTCCTCTAATCAGTATACCCCTCAAAGTGGTGCAAACTTTGCAGCTGATCAAACTAACACATGATTGCCAGGGGATGATAGGTAGTCACTCCCCTCAAACCCGCTAGGGGAAAATAATCCAGGCCAGAAGCATGGTTGATAAAGCTATATGGGGACGCTAGCCCTGAGCATGGCAAGATCGAGAATGGATGCTCAATATCCGATAAAAATGCCAACCATGACTCTGCATCAATGCACTCCACAGGCTGAAAGGAGTAAACTGTGGATGTCTCATGAGTGAAGCAAAAACCCCGAGGCCTAAAGAATCCAATCGGTCGTATATGGGACATCAGCCATATATACAGCAAGACCGAGCTGCTCCAAAAAACCCCCTCTAGATGGGTACTACAATGTGTGGCGGATCTAAATATTTCAGCCAATATCATCGGGACGATGGTGCTACCCTGTCTAAGGGCCCGAACCACAACTACTAATCCCACATCCAAATGATCCAAGCGAAGCAGCATATAGACGTATGCCACAATACACATCATCAGAATGTCTACTCTGGCCAAATGCCATACCTATGATGAAATAATAAAATCTTTGACATGGCGATCATAGCTATCGAGCTCGCCAAATCGATCGATCAGGAAATCAATCGAGATCACGTGTCCAAATACAATCTCGTCCCTGATCAAGATCTGAAGGAGATCGGACATATAGGTAAACGGTCTCCTCATATCACTAATAGCCATACGAGAACACGACAGATCCAGAGCCAACCCAGTAAATTGCTCGAACTCCTCGAGAGTTGGCGTCAATTCATGCTGCCCGAAGCGGAACACCTGTCTCTTAGGTATCCAGAAGGGTAAAATGCCATCAACAAATCCAGACGGCACCCGAAAATCTGCAAAGGCCAACGAATGCCCCAGCATGTGGTCCACTGTCCCTCTGACTGGGTAGGGTAGGCTCTCATACCACGACCTCAATGATGTGGCCACCTCAGATGGTGGTGAATGCTCAATACGGCTGACCGCAGATGACGTCATCTGTAGCACCGTACTACAAGACCATGCATCGCCGGGTCTATCGCGATCCATCACATACACCAATACTCCAAATTACCTCAGAAAGGGTGTGGTAAGCCTAAAACCTGTGGCTTATCATTTTCAATCAGTCCATCATATATCTCTAGGTCCTAAGACATGCATGAGTCGGTCAAAAATACCCAATAAAGTTAAAACTGCATGTTTTCAAAACCTAGAAGCTAAAAACCTGTATGGGTCAGTCAAAAATCCCCAGTAGAGTCAAAAATGCATGTTTTTTCAATGCCTAAGATTTTGGAAAAATTTCGCCAGAGTCTCCTTTGTAAAATGGACTGTCTACATACACGCAGGCATGTCTAGGTGGCCATTCAGTAGTACACCTACCCAAAAACAAAAATAGTTCATATTTATGAAAAAAAAATCAAGAGTCAACCTCACATGGTAGCCAAATTACCATGAACATTTTAGTTGAAAATCCAGGCTAACTAGGCCTCAAAAAGGATGACTAAACTGATCAAAACGTGCAAAATAGTACTGTCTCAAAACCTGAATTTTCTTACATCCAAACGTGCATTACAGTAAGATATGCATAAATATGTAGTCAAAATTTTTTTAACAGGTCATATAGGAACACATTTTTCATACATTGCGTCTGAAAGGCCCTTGAGTGGTTCGCATGCTTTTAACGGTCAAAACTTGCGAAAAAAGGACGTAAAACGTTACCTGCGCTGCGCTGATCGTGTAGGAACTAACGAATTCAAAAAATAGTTGTCCAAGCTCCGTAGATCTGAAAAAGAAGATCGGAATCCGTTTGGAACTCAAAACTGAAACTTGAAAAATGAAAATCCTGCAGCCCATTAAACAGCCCAGGTGGAAGCGGGCCCACCTGTGGCTGTCTCACCTCCAACTGCGGCACCCCAGGGTGGGTCCTACTCCCTCGGGCTCAGTCCAGTTCGGGTTGAAATGAAGTTCTTATGTGTTACCGAGTTAAATCTGAAGAAAAATCGCTACGCGATTGAGCGGTTTGTCCTGAAAATCTGCGTTTAAGCAGCGGGAATATGACAGAAAGGGAAAATCCACAGACCAAAGTTAATTTTAACCGTTGGTTCCATCCCAGCAAAGTTTGGGTACAGACCGAAGCAGTTTCAACCGTTAGTTCCATCCCAGCGAAGTTCAGGTACAGATCGAAGAAGTTTCAGCCGTTGGTTCCATCCTGGCGAAGTTTGGGTACAGACCGAAGTCAAGTTCAGCCGCTGACACAACCCTGGCAAAGTTCGGGTACAGACCGAAGCCGATTCAACCCTTGGCACAACCCCAGTGAAGCGTCGGGTACTGACCGATGAGAGTTCATCCGTTGGCACAACCCCAGCGAAGCGTCGGGTACTGACAGATGAGAGTTCAGCCGTTGGCACAACCCCAGCGAAGCGTCGGGTACTGACCAATGACAGTTCAGTCGTTGGCACAACCCCAGCGAAGCGTCGGGTACTGACCGATGACAGTTCAGCAGTTGGCACAACCCCAGCGAAGCGTCGGGTACTGACCAATGACAGTTTAACCATTGGCACAACCCTAGGAAGCGTCGGGTACTGACTGATGACGGTTCAACCGTTGGCACAACCCCAGCGAAGCGTCTGGTATAGACCGAAGCAGTTTTAACCGTTGGCACAACCCCAGTAAAGCGTCGGGTAGTGACCGATAACAGTTCAGCTGTTGGCACAATCCCATCGAAGCGTCGGGTACTGACCGATGATAGTTCAGTCGTTGGCACAACCCCAGCGAAGCGTCGGGTACTGACCGATGACAGTTCAGCCGTTGGCACAACCCCAGTGAAGTGTCGAGTACTGACCGATGATAGTTCAGCCATTGGCACAACCCCATTAAAGTGTCGGGTACTGACCGATGACAGTTCAGCCGTTAGCACAACCCCATCTAAGCATCGAGTACTGACTGATACAGTTTAACCGGTTGCTCAGCTCTATCAAAGCTTTGGGAGTGATCCGGTGACAAAGGCAATTATAGTAATCCATCGCCAATGATAGAATCTGTTATACACATCCTCAAAAGAGAATGAGGTAAAAGATTGGATATTCAGCTCCCTACTGCAAGCTGCCAAGGGAAACCTATCATCCGGATAAAATATCGGAAGATCCCAGCAAGTTGACTCGATACCTGAGGGACAACCCCGTCAGAGGAGCCTTCCAAAATACACAAACGACATTAGCCAAGAAAGGAAATCTACCCCCTGATAATGCTGACAGATGCGGGAAACCATGAGTTCCAAACCATGGTAACATCAACATAAAAGCATCCTCATCAGAGTTAAACAGGCTACCGTGAATGACGTCATCCCCAGCAAAAAATGACAAGAATATTTCGCGGTAACCTATTAATAACATCAAGGGCTGCCCATGACAACATTATCCCTAGCAGATAGATGACGTAAGTAGCCAAGAGCAGCCCCGTTCCACTCAAAGACACCCAGCCTTCGTAGTGACTCTGGCATTTGTCTTATTTCCAGTGTCTACTAATCTTTATCCTGTCCATTCCACTCCATTGCATGGACATGATAAAGAGGGGCATCTGTAGACAATAAAAATTTTCCTTACCCCAATACGAACACTGTGGGAGGACAAAACCGTCAATCAAGACAATCCCGGTACCGATACCAGGCTTCCAATCTAAATCCGGCCACCAATGTCGGTCATTAAGTTGAAATCTGGCCACCAATGTCGATAAACCTAAATCCGACCACCAATGCCGGTAAACTCAAATTCGATCACCAATATCGGTACTCCAGTCAAACCTGATCACCAATATTGGTACTCCAGTCAAAATCGATCACCAATATCAGTACTCCAGTTAAATTTGATCCCCAATGTCGGTACTCTAGCTCTGATCTCCAATTAGACCGTCTATCCAACTCCGATCGTCAATCAGATCGTCAATCTAGCTCTGATAGTCAATTGGACTGTCTATCCAGCTCCGATCTCCAATCGAACTGTCTATTCAAATCTGATCTCCAATCGGACCGTCTATCCAGCTCTGATCTCCAATCAGACTGTCAATCCAACTCTGATCGTCAATCGGACAGTCAATCCAACTCCGATCTCCAATCGGATCATTAATCCAACTTCGATCGTCAATCGGACCGTCAATCTAGCTCCGATCTCCAATCGGACCGTTAATCCAACTCTGATCATCAATTGGACCGTTTATCCAGCTCCGATCTCCAATCGAACCGTCTATCCAGCTTCGATCTCCAATCAGACTGTCCATTCAGCTCCGATTATTAATCGGACAGTCAATCCAGCTCTGATCGTTAATCGGACCGTCTATCAAGCTCCAATCGTCAATCAGACCGTCTATCCAGCTCCAATCTCCAATCGGACGGTCTATCCAGCTTCGATCTCTAATCGGACCGTCTATCCACCTCCGATCTCCAATCGGACCGTCTATCCAGCTGCGATCGTCAATCGGACAGTCAATACAACTCCGATCGTCAATCAGACCGTCTATCCAGCTCTGATCTCTAATCGAACAGTCTATCTAGCTCCGATCTCCAATTAGACAGTCTATCTAGCTCTACTCTCCAATCGAACCGTCTATCCAGCTCCGATCTCTAATCGGACCGTCTATCCAGCTTCGATATCCAATCGGACCGTCTATCGAACTCTAATCTCAAATCGAACCGTTAAACCAGCTTTGATCGTCAATCGGACTGTCAATCCAGCTTCGATCGTAAATCAGACCGTCTATCCAGCTCCGATCGTTAATTATACCGTCTATCCAACTTCGATCTCCAATCGGACCGTCAATCCAGCTTCGATCTCTAATCAGACCGTCTATCCAACTCCGATCGTTAATCGGACCGTCTATTCAGCTCCGATCTCCAATCGAACAGTCTATTCAAATCCCATCTCCAATCGAACCGTCAATCCAGCTCCGATCTCCAATCGAATCGTCTATCCAACTCCGATCTCCAATCGGACCGTCTATCCAGTTCTAATCTCCAATCGGACCGTCTATCCGGCTCCGATCTCCAATCGAATCGTTAATCCAACTTTGATCTCTAATCGAACAATCTATCCAGCTTCGATCTCCAATCGGACCGTCTATCTAGCTCTGATCTCCAATCGAACCGTCTTTTCAAATCTGATCTCCAATCGGACCGTCTATCCAGCTCTGATCTCTAATCGGACCGTCAATCCAGCTCCGATCTCCAATCGGACCATCTATCCAGCTTCGATCTCTAATCGGACAGTCAATCCTGCTCTGATCTCCAATCGGACCGTCTAACCAGCTCCGATCTCCAATCAGACCTTCAATCCAGCTCTGATCTCCAATCGGATCGTCTATCCATCTCTGATCTCTAATCGGTCCATCTATCCATCTTCGTTTGTCAATCGGTCCATTAATCCAGCTTCGATCTCCAATCAGACCATTTATCTAGCTCCGATCTCCAATTGGACCGTCTATCCAGCTCCGATCTCCAATCGGACCGTCTATCCAGCTCCGATCTCTAATCGGACCGTTTATATAGCTCGGATCGTCAATCAGACTGCCTATCCAGCTTTGATCTCCAATCGGACCGCCAATCCAACTCCGATCTTCAATCGGACAATCTATCCAGTTCTGATTTCCAATCGGACCGTCTATCCAGCTCTGATCGATAATCACACCGTCTATCCAGCTCTGATCTCCAATATGATCGTCATGTCAACCTAGATCTCAATATCGGGCTATCATATCAACCCCAATCTTCGATCAAACCATCATTTCAAACCCCGATCTCAATATCGGGCCTTTAAATCAGCCTCGGCAGCAACCCGAGAGGTACAAATCAGCCCCTGCAGCAACCAGGAAGATACCGATCAACCCCGATCTCAATATCGGGCCATCAAGTCAGCCCCGACATCAACCCAGGAGGTACAGGTCATCCTTGACATCCACCTAGGACGTGTCAAATCATCCCCCGGTCTCAGCCCGGGAAGTACAGATCATCCCCGACATCAATCCGGGAAGTGCAGTTCAGCCCCAGAGATAACCCTGGGAAGCCAGATCCATCAAGGACCACCCCGGAAGGGGAAAAATGGTTATTTTATCAACTCTCAGTCGATTCGATCAAACTTAAGCTGAATTAATTTCATCGAAGTTAGAATGAACCATAACGACGCAAGACAGCTCAACGGACAAACTGCGGGGAATCGAAGACCTGGTTATGAACCCGTCTTCTGGGACCCAGGAAATATTTTATCCCATGTCATTGCGACACTCTTGGCGTGGGCTTTTCGAAAAGGTATCGCACGCCTCAAACGGACGCTTCGATCAAAAGTTAGAAAGTTTCGACTTCGACTTCGCGTTGTCCGGAGTGCACGTACTTCGAGACGACAAAACCCGGCACTGCGATCCCCACCACGGGAGCCATACCTCTACCTGTGGTAGCAGCAGGTAGTGTGGAGGCTCCCTGGTCTATAAATAGAGGTGCCCCCTTCATTTCAAAGAATCCAAAAATGCAGCGAAGCTCTGCCAGTTCAATTTTCTGACTTTTACACCTTTTTCAAACCCAAATATTATCACTCTAACTCGTAGATATACCCATATACTACCATATATCAGAAAATAACCGGTAGATTTGGACGTATAGAGCCTATAATTTGGCAAAAAGCCCGTGTAGCAGTCCATTATAAGTATTTTCACGATCAGAAAGTGAATATTACTTCTTCGTACTTTTATACACTTGCACGTTAAGTTTCGCTTTTTAAATATGCCCGGAACTTAGTTCCGTGGTCGTTTTCGTCAAAATTTGGTACATTTTTGCACATAAACTGATTTTCTGGCATTTCTACAACTCGGATTGACGATTCGTTAGCTCCAACATCTTCAATGCACTAACACACACGTTCTGGCAACTTCACTGGACTGGGTTATCTTCCTAGTCCGGGTTTGGACCTTTTTTGTATATATTTAACTATATATATACTAACATTTCAATTCTGTCAAGCCCGGATGTCAAATTCGAGGTTGTTTATTGCTTTTATATATATTTACGGATATATGAGAGACTTTCACCATAACTGGGTTCTCTTCCCAGTATTGGTTGACTACATTTCTGTCAATATACATATATATATATATATATATATATATTTCAATTCCAGTCCGGGCACCGGCATGAAAACCCATCGCCCTTTATATTGTTTTTGCACATTTCACCATACTGGGTGATCTCCCTAGTCACTGGTTGACTACTTTTTTGTAATTTATATTCCAGTCTGGCCTGGTCTATTTTGTGGCCTATATACTATTTTTGCACACTTCACCATTACTGGTTATCTTTCCAGTTCCTGGCTGACTACTTTTTTGTACATTTACATTCCAGTTTGGCCTGGATCATTCTGTGGCCTTTTTACTGCTTATATATATATTTATGCATATATAAGCAGCCTTCACCATCACTGGTCCTCTTCCCAGTCTTGGTTAACTACGTTTCTGTCAATATATATATATTTCAATTCCAATCCGGGCACCGACGTGAAAACCCATCGCCCTTTATAGCTTTTATATATATTTGTATATATATATTGCTTTACTCGCTTTCTATTTAACTGCTGCTTTAAATATTTATTTTACATGAATTGGCACTGACATATTTGCAGGCGGACTAGATTTATTTAAATATCGCCAATTCTAGTTTTCAAACGGCTCAAAACATCCAGATTGAACCGGAAAGCTAGAATGGCTGAGATTTCCTTAAATCTAGCTTTCTTTCTAGTTTCAGCTTCAAAAGCAACCTCGTATCCCTTAGATCGCTATCTAGTGGGAACGAGATGCTTCGGCCATGCGGACCAGGATTTACTGAATGAATCCTCGGTTCTGACAATATTGGGATATTTATCTGTTTCTGTACAAATTTGAACTGTGTAGGTTTTGGCTATTAATATGTGAGCCTAGGAATCGTGGGATTCACGGTCAAAATGATCGGAATCTGATTCCCATGATGGACAAAATCAGATTTACAAATGTACCATGCCAATTTTTTTGCAAAAAAATGTACATGTAAACAGACCTTAAAACGGTTATCCGGATTTAAGGTCTCAAGATAATGAAAAAATGTCGTTTGTTGTGTCAGCGTCCCTCCGATGGTTTTCATACCCATGAGGAGACCGACACTTGTATATTCTGTGGTCGAGGATGCTTCGCAGCCCGATAAATCACCATTCACGTGCAGCCTTAAGGCTATAAAGATAAAATTGGAAGTATTAACAGGCTTCAATTCCTATGGCAGCGTAAGGATTTGATAAACTAGCTTTCAAAACATCCTTTTCAAATCAATCAAAAGAAAAGCTTTTCAAAGAAAATCAAATTAAATGCTTTTGCAAATCAAATCAAAGACTGATTTTCAAATAAAATCAAACCCTTCGTATATAGGTTCAACGAAGCAAAGCACTACTTTCAATCAATCAAATCAATAGGCCCAATTTTCAAACAGCATTCACTCACGCATTCCAATTTTAAAGGGAAATATTGAAAAGATGCGGTACCGTGTTTACACGTGAGTCATGGGGTGCCTAACACCTTTCCCACACTTAACCAAGTCCCTGAGCTCAAACTTTGTTTTCAAAGATCAAGTTTCAATAGTGTCTAGCAATTGGGCCTCTTTCAAACAAAACTCGGTTGAGTTGGTACAACCATTTTCAAATCTACCAACTGGCAACTCTGTAAAAAGTTCAAATCGTCGACATGATACATGTTGGCCTTTTTCCTAAAAAACCCTTCAAAACCTTTTTCCTAAATAAAAAGAGTGAGGGAGAGAGAACTTAGGAAAAGAGATTAAAAGATCTGGGTTGTGACCCGACCCGCGGATTTTTTAAACCAACGTCGACAGGTGGCGACTCTGCTAGGGATAGTAGAGCGCTTTGGCCGCTTTCAAATATTTTCAAACATTTCCCTTTTAAAACTATTGAATGCGTGAAATTCTGCGTCTCCACAGTCAATGAATGAGTGAATGCTGCATCTTTACATTGAATGAATGTGAATGAATGCTTTCCTGCTTTTTTAGTGCTTCGCACCCATAAATAGTGCTTCGCACCCATGTCATCATATGCACAACGGTGAGGCATGATGTATGTGAATGTATGTTGTGTGTCCCTCTCAGAAGGAGGAAAACCCGGTCGGTGATAAGTAATGTCTCTGGGGACGACTAAGTCTCTGGGGCTCATGAAAATGCACTACCCAGATTCGCTCCAGTTGAACGATCGGATTAATTTTCCCTCTAGTAGATTGCGATGATCTGGGAACCTTCATGCTGAAATAAAAGCTGCGAGAGTAACCTAAGATAGGTCATCCTCTGATTAACCAAATCCGAAGGGAAGCTTCTTCATGCCTTCCTCTTTCAATTCCATGTTAAGTCTCCAATTACCGAGGAGCACCATGTAAATATCATAATGAAAAATTTACTTTCCCTGTCAAAATACCATGTCATCCTGTCATCAAAATAACTAACCTCGGTTTTGCAGGATAAAATCTAAAAAACACATCATGCATCCTGTCCTTACCTACATCAGGAAATTGACACGCCTACGTTTTGTTGTAGGTAAAAATTGGTTCTGTTACTAGGTCTAAATCTAAAGCACCCAGTCCATCCACGGACATGGCTTCTAGTGCTCAACCAGAATTCTCCTCAGTATCCCGGGAAGAGTTCGAAGGACTAAAAAATTAGATAGCCGAGTTAGCTGGTTTTCTACGAGAACAAAGCAAGGCCCTTAAAGGGAAACAATCTCAAGCTCATACAGAACAGAGAGCATCTGGTGGTAGTGCTGGCAGTCAAGAGACTGAAAAGGTCGAAACTCAGATTCCTGGACCACTGATGAGTGGGTTTCAAACCTGTGAATCGGTATTCGTTATAGCTTGGTTCTTGTTATTTTCAAGTAATTTTCCCATCAGTTTACTGGGTTTTGTGTTATTTTGTGCGGGAGATGAAAGAGATGTAAAACAAGCTTAAAAGGATAATTTTCAGTACAATTGAAGGGTTCTGTGGCTATGGAAATAATTTAGAGACAAATTGAGCATTTATTGGACCAACGAAATTAAATAAGCTGTTCATGCTCACCAAAGTGGGCCACGGTTTGGTTGCCATGCAAAATAATTATCAAGTGGGCCTTCTAATTACATGTTCATATCCATGCAAAGCCGTGCATGCACTCAAAATGGAGGAAGCTCACCTCTAGCCCAAGCAGCTCACTCCAAAGCAACATTAAGGCAATTGATTCATATACATTGACGTGGGCCAGAAAATTAAAGCAGCCCATTAGCAGGATTCCAAAGACAACTAATTATATGTGGGTCAGAGAGTTATTAGCAGCATGGAAGCAAGCATGCAAAATAAATCAATAAGGCTGGACAGAATGATCCCCCGCTGGGGCGGGGCTGTGCTGCAGGAAATTCCCGCTGGGGCGGGGAGGCGGCAACATGCTTATGTTCCTTTTCCTACACGGTTTGGCTAGAAGGAATGGCAAGAGATGGGCTGTTAGTGGATGATATAAAAAGCAGCATTTTTCTTTTCCAATTCGGATTGTGGGCTAGCAGCTAGAGAGATAAGGGGCCACGTTTATAAGGATATAAAAGTGGACTAAAACCTGATGCAAGAGGGTTTAGTGGAGATATTAAAATATATATTATATATGGGGAGTACAGCTGGCACATGACTGGGCTTAGCAGCACACGGATGTAGCAGGTTGGGGCTTGAAGTGGGCGGCAATTTGGATATATTAAAAGGGACTCAATCTGGATGAAAGGTGGCAACATGCTTCTTTTCCTTTGCTGACTCGGATGGTGCAATTGGGATGATAAGTGGCTACGAATTATAATATATAGAGGAGACCGAACCTGATGACATGGAGGGGATTCGGATGCATGAAGGAGAAAAGGTAAGTGGGTCACGAGTATTGAATATCTAATGGACTTGAGGCATGATAGCAAGGACGCAAGCAGCTGGAGGTCTCCTTTTGCTATTCGGATGTGAGGCATGATATGTAATACCCGAGAATTTTCTAATATTATTAAATAAATATATTAATGGAAATGAGAATTTATTTAATGATTTTGTGTTATGAGATGAATTAATTCAATTATATAAAATTGAATAATTATAATAATTGAAAAATTTATGGAGTTTGCGATAAACTCGTTGATAGCCTTGTGTGGCACAGTGACGTAATATAAGAATGATTATATTAATTTAAGCGAACAATTAATCTATATTAATTGTTAATCGTAGAATATTAATTAATTGTCATCGTAGAATAATTGTTATAAAATATTAATGGTGATTAATTAATAATATGTGATTATTATTATTGCAAGAAATATAATAATAATAAACCACTTGTTTATAAATATGCTGAGATCTATAGTTGTTAAGGTGATAATTAATCCTACGATTATTAATTTAGTGTTATTAATAATCAATGAGGAATGGATTAATTAATATTATCGTTAATTAATCAATGAGATGAATAATTTATTTATTTGACATTACGAATAATGAAACAAATAAGTAAAGTTATTAACATAATAAAATTATATTAATTGTTATGTGCAAGCATGTGACTATGTCATATATACATAAACTATGTAGTAAAGTTTATTAAGTTGAAAGGGTTACATAAAGTATTTATGTGGCAATTGTATGTGAAGAGTACATTAAAATAATGTATCATTGATGATTTCTTCTATATATAATGGAATAATAGAATTTAATAACAAAAATAATGTGGTATGATAATACTCAATTAAATTATATCCGGTAGTAAAATAATGTACATGGATTATATGTGTTCAAATTGCTTTTACTACATTATGTGAATTATTGTGACATTTAAATTAAAGACCTAAGTGTCTAATATATGTGTGTATATATAACCTAAGTATTAACACTAGTTTGTTTACAAATTGGAAATGCTGAGATTTCAATGCCTTGTCCCATATTAATAGACACAATCCTTGTACACGTGAAACACTCAATGGCTAGCCTATTCTCCTTCTCCCAATTCTCAGCAATGTAGCTAGAAATCATGGCATGGGGAGTGGCCTCAACAGTGTTCTTCAACCACTCTACCAACTCTTCCTTAGCTGATATACAAAGCTTCAATCTATTGGTTCAATTTAATGGACAATTGCATTGTTTGTGTTAGGATTCTTCTATAAATAGCAGCCATGTTTCTTCAATTTTATTTGCTGAGAATTTGTTCAAGTATCAGATTTCATTGTGAGTGATAGCAAGATAGTCACAGAGAGTTGGGAATTCAAATTTAGCAAGCTTAATTCATAGCAAAGGTATAATCTATGTTTCATGTTCTTCAGTTGTATTCTCTGCAAATTCTTGAATTCTTGATTCTAGTTGGAAATTATGGTTTTGTGATTGAGGATGATAATTAGTTGCTAAAAGGACATATATACATGTTAGAATTACTATATAAGCTTCCTTGTTCTTCAATTTCATTTTGTATTTCTGTTTCTGCAAAATTTTTTGAGATTTCGTAATTATTGGTTATGGACGCTATGCATGCTAATTGATTTATATAAAGCTTGCTTAGTAGTTACATGGACTTATGTTACATGTTGGGATTAGAATATAGTTGTTCTCCATTCTCGTTTTCATTTTTCTGTCAAAACTTAAATGTTTGATTTTGTGGAATTTGATGACAATTGGTTGTTAGAATGATTATTTAGTGGTTATATAGTCTTATAATGTGATAAGGAAGCAATGTGGTTAATTAGAAATCGAATTCGTTTAGAATTTCTGTGTTTGGGTTTTGAAACTGCCGTTTTCTGGAACTGTCTGCCGCTGGCTGGGAGCCGGCGCAGCTGCGCCAGTTTTACACTGGGCAGCTGCGCAGCTGTGCCAGCAGCCTGCAGCAGTTCCCTGCCCCCTACTTGATTTCTGTTGTGTATATATTATGTGATTTGGTTTAAACAAGCATACTAACTTGTGTAACATATATATATATATATATATATAAATATAATGAGGCAATGTAAGCGTGATTTAGTATATTAGCATACATGGTTAACAAAAAGCGTTTGGTGTCCGAAGTGAACTTAGAAGCTTTAAGAATGGACTTTGATATATAAGCGCCATAGTTAGGTTCTGACTTTTGAGGCACATTAGTATGACCTAGAAACACATAAGATGCATGTTAACTCGCGTATATAAGCTCCGTAATGAAATGTGATCATGTGAACCTCGCTAAGTGAACTTAGAATTTTAAAAGGAACTTAGAGATTAATTATATTCGGACTTTGAACATATTATTATGGTTTAGAAATGCATGAAGGACATGATGACTTGTGTATACGTGTTTAATAATGTAACATGGACACGCTATGCCTTATTAGTAAACATTACTAGTAAAAGTGTAAGTTTGAAACATAAACTTTGAACATGTTTTCAAAAAGATAGTTGCATCACGTAAGTATCTAGATTCTAAAGGGTTAAGATGGCATGTTCGGGTTTGATATGCCTCTAAACATGATTCGTATGTGGTAGACATAATGATAACATGAGTTTAAAGCATGCTCCCAAGTACTAAACAATACTAGTTATGAATAAATAATGTGAACACTATAAGCATGTGTATTAATAGATTATGTGACATCTATGTAAATATATAGCTGAGTTATAAAGTATGATAACCACATGGTTTTTCTATCCCTTAATACCATGTAACATGTAAGTTAAAATTTGTGACAATGAACTCAAGAATGATTATATGCTACGTGATATTATATGATGTTACTTGAACCCGATTTTGACGGTTAACTTATGAGAATGCCATAACTTGCTAAAATAAAATATATTTAGCATTGATTGTGGTCTTATGTGATATTAATAATATGAGAGCATGTTTGCTAATTGTTGCGATCTTATATGATATGAGAATGTGTTTAAACTCTAAAGGAGGAACGTTAAGGATAGAAATTATATTCTATATAACTGTGTAGCTGGGTTAAAACTTAGCTTATGTGTTGATCGTATATTCGAAGATAAAATGTGAAGTTAAATTATATGACTAATGAAAATTATATATATGCGTAACTGTATTACGATAGGAATTCGAAAGTGTTGATTTCCTTTTCGTGGATAAACTACGCTAAAGGCAAGTTCTCTAACTTACACTCTTTTAAAGTGCAATTTTCCTTACTTACACTCCTTTATAGTGCAAGTATCCTAGACCTTCGTATTTACTTTATTCAACGAACGTTGTAAGCAAGTTCCTAACTCTACTCTTTATTGAACATTCAATTGGATTATGCAATTATTGTCGTACGAGTAAACTCTTGAGATTAAATTCAGATATTATGAACCATATTGTAAGACCCCAACTTTTATGAATAAAGATTTAATTTTCTTTATATATTATTTTGAAATAGTAAGGTGTTGATTTGATAAATGTGAAAGTTATGGGTGAAATATGCAAATATTTTAAAATTAGCAAGTGGTTATAAAATATTCATTGTTGCCGAGAAATATTCGTTTGGTCGTGGAATATTCGTACGACGGCGCAACTATTTGTGGGCCCCGCAACGGAATAACTGTCGGATATAGAAAGCGACAGAAATAGGCTTTTTATAAATAACGGTAAAACTGTTACGGTTAAACTGTTGAAATACCCAGTGATAAAAATACAGTAATACGTGTTGTGCACAGTAGCACATGGTATTGCACAGTATTTTGAATTATTGATTCTTACGTGAGAATGCACTTACTCAATAATTGTTACAGTAATTACTGTTCAATATTTTATATTATTGATTCAATAATTGCATGATATTTTATTGGTTTAATAATTGCTACGTTGATATTTTATATCAATAATTGCTACGTTGCTATTTTATATGATTGATTCAATAATTGTCACTGCACAGTATTTTACTTTATCAACTCAATAATTCATATTATTTGAATAATATTATTAGATAGCATTATTGACAATGTCTAAGGATGTTCTGTCTAGGAGGGGTTATTTAATTGCACGCCAGTAAGGAGAAATCCTTATCGGAAGGCCCCCTCTTTCCTAGGAACGACCTGATTGTCAATATTGTAGTTCTGTAATATTATTTGTGAATAATTAATTATTGATTTATATGATAAGAAAATATTTATTTTGTGGATACAAACGAAGGAATTAGTGTTGAGGTGTTTTTATCAGTATTTTGGTATGGAAAATCATCCGTTTATGGATTTCAGCTATTTTCGGTTGAGATTTTGCAAAAACTTTCTTCTACAAAGTTGTAGAGAATTAAATTTTCCATGGAAATGACATAATTTATATTTTTCTGATAAAATGGCTATTTATTATGAATTATTGAAGTTTCAAAAACAAATATTTTTTTATAAAATGGTGGGCCCCACTTTTGGTTGGTGTGGAAAATGCTGATTTTGGTGGGCCCCACTTGTGGTGGCTGATATTTTGGTCAAGAAAGTGTGCGTAGAAATTTTTTAAAAAATATTAATATTTTATTAATATAGTCTACCTTGGCATCCTAAGCTTTTTCTATAAATAGGATGCTTAGGTTAGAATTGAAAATCACATCAGAATCATAAGTTTTCTCTCTCTATAATATCGAGCGTATTTTTGTGAGTATTTAGATACTTTGAGTGTTACTATTTAGTGCAAGTTTCTTTCGGTATTATATTCGATATTTCAGTCAGAAGTACTATTCTTTTGAGGTAAGGGATGTTATTTTCTTTCGTAAATGATGTTATTCTTTTCAATATCATTATACCAAAATATTGGCATGGATTTTATTATGAAATTCTTACTTTTTCCGTCGGGGTTACTATTCACGTATACAGCACTATTCACGAAAAAAAAATTAAATTTTCTTCTATTTGTCCAAGTTGCTTGTTAAGGTTCCTATCTTTGATTAGATCTAAGTTTTGAGCTTTATTCTTGAATTTTGCTCCACAATTGATTATTACGAAGTATTTTTGAATTGGATAAACTAAAATACGAATCCTTAATCTTTGTCCTTTATCTCACTGGATTCGTTCTTTAAAATATTTTTCATCATCCTCAGTCCTAAAAGGTGATATAACTGAATATCTTTGGCATGTAGAGCAAAGATGAATGATTACCTGATGAATGATTACCTGATGAATATCTTTGGCCGTAGTGCAAAGATGGACAGGTGTTGAGATGAACATAACCACTGGTGATACAAATGAATATCTTTGGTCGTAGTGCAAAGATGAATATTTGATTTGAGATGTATATTGATTGATGTTAAAGGGATAAAATATTGATGATGGACTTTTAAATCATAGAAGATAGTAGACTTTATTCTCTACTTAACTCTTCTAATGAATTGTTATTTCCACTGCGAATATTGATCTAAAACTTGTTGTCAATAATATTTTATCTGAATTGTTGAAGACTAACGATAATTTATTTTCCATTATCTTAGTCATAATATTCTTTACTAGGCTAGTTGAGCTCACCCTTTTCATCTATTGTCCTATTCAGAAAATGAGAATGTCGCAGGAACTAGTCAGGGGACAGAGTGATTGTCCGAGTTAGAGCAGTAGTAGTCCTCACTATTGCTAATAAATAGTGTGATAATAATTGTAATGAGGACTTAGTTTGAATGTTAATATTTTCTACATATTTGTATTGACACTCACAGTTGTGTGGTCATATTTTGCACGACCGTTTGATATAAAAGATTGTATTTGGATTCTGTACCATGTATTTGGCGACTCAGAATGGGTTGGGTTGACTGGACCTATTCTGGGGGCGTCACACATATACTTCATGAATAGGATAAAAGTCGAACTATATTCTTCGGACTTTAAATCTTGAAATTGAATTTATAGTTGTTGAGATCTATGCCATTTGATTCGGCTAGACTTATATTATTGAAAGGCGATCCAAATCGATTGATAGGTGCGGGATCTTGTATTTGACCGAGAAGAACAAAATATAACTGTCGGAGAACCGACGCGCGCACATTAGTATGATTGAGAGTTATGCATAACATAGGATACTTTAGGCTGATCACCTGTTGTACTTGTTTTGTTGGATTTTTAGTTTATTACTGTCAATTCCTGTGGAAGTTCATAGTCCTTAGTGACTGCTCAGTATTCAGTTATCTTAAAATCTTGAATTGATTTATTATTGAATCACATTGATATTATTCTGTCCTTAGCGACTGTTATTGAGAACTGTTGATATTCTTGTTATCCTTGAACTATCAAACCTGGCTATACCCTTTCGAGAATTGAGAATTTTATTACTCACCCTTATTGTATATTACTTGCTGGGCAATTTGTGCTCATTCTTGCTTTCCCTAAAAATATTTCAGTTAAGGCCGAGCAGTGCGGACCTTCGTGCACAGATAAGGGCAAGGGAAAGGCTACTGAGTAGCTTAAATTATGTAGAATTTATGATTGTAATAAAGAACTTATGATATTATGTACTAGTTAAGGTTATTTATGCTTAAGATATGTCTAAGCTATGTAATCACTGTTTAAGTTACGAAACCTTGGGACGTGAATAATTATAATATTTAAATATAATTTATTCGATATTAGTTGTGTATTATTCCGCTGTGCGATGCGACATTTAGTCGTATTATTATTCTGATGTATTACCATGAGCATGTGACGAACCAAATTGGAGCGACCCCGTGACGGTCCTGAAATTTGGGGGCGTCACATGATATAAAGGGGAAAGCAGCTGGACTTAATATCCGATTGTGACTGAACCTAAATGACGAGGCGGCTTAGGAGCCTATATATATATATAATATATTAGCAGTAGCTTATTTTTGTTATTCAATTAGATTAGTTTTAGATTAGTTTTTCAATTAAATAATAAATCCTAGTTGCAAGGGGATTTGGAGATTGAAGCACTTGTAGCCGTTGAAGAGCGAGATCAAGAGCAAGAAGGAGCCTGAGATTTGTTGACTGACGACAGATTCAATTCCCTTTTCATCTTATTTTTATTTTTTAATGTGTATTCAATTATGGATTCTTGGTTTTAATTCAATGACAATGAACTAATTCTTTGTTTAGAATTACAATGGATCTTGTTGTGTAGTTTATTTTAATATGCTTCTCTATCAAATGTTATGATCTATCGTTGAGATTGTCTATTGTGATTTGGAATTAATTACCTAATTGCCTAGCTAACAATTACCGTGATAATCTATATGAAATCAGAAGATGACATATAGGTTTAGATCTGATCATAATAGCATACGTTTGTGATTTCTGCGTAGATAGAATTCATGATTCGTGTTTAGGATAGGAATATACCTTTACGCCATATGTAATCTAATAGAGAACTTGTGCGTGAAATCCTTTTTAATTGTAATTCACATAGAGATATAGTGGATTAGTTAATTAGGGTGTCTTACTTAATTCTATCATCTGTGGATGCGAGTGAGTTTGGGTATAGTGCATCGGAAGGTGGTTATATCTGCTTTAGTGTTCTTGATTAACAATTCGGAATAGTGATTATAATTGATGAGAAGTGTGTTAACTTAAATAAAGCAATAAGTGAAGTTGGGATCTTAAATCTCCGTGATCTTATTTTAACTAGTGGTGATTAGTATTAGTGTAGTTAAATAGTTTAATTCAACTTGAAATTCATTCTTTTAAATAAGATTGAGTTGGTTACGGGTTAGTACTTGGTGATTCTTATTAAATAATTTCTCATGGGAACGATACTCTACTTTCACTTTATTACTTGTTGACCACGTATACTTGCGTGTTGTGCGTAATTAGATTTTACCCAATAAGTTTTTGGCGCCGCTGCCAGGGAATTAATTTAATAATTATTTACCAATATTAATTTCAATCAAATTAGTCTTAATTTAAACATTATTTTTATTTTTATTTATTTAATTCTCTTCCTATCTAACTCTCTCTTTAGGTACCATGGCTGAATTCAATTATCAATGGCTATATTCGAGTACGACTCAACCAAGGGATACAGAGATTGATAGACTTGATGCATTTTTGGCAATACCAGCATTGATTGAGGCAACTTCGAGGACGTTGGACGTTATTGCAGCCCAACGGAGTCGAAGGATAGCCGTTACGTGTAATTATTGTGCTGACAATCATTCGAGTCATCAATGCACCGTCAATTTTGATCTGGTACAATATAGTGGTGCTTACCTCAACAACAATGCTGACCATAACTATCACCAAAATTGGGGGTATCACCCGGATTCTTCATGGAGCTACAATTATGATGACCAATACTAAACTCCAAATCCATCATACACATCGAAATTTTCATGTTCACCTCTATTGCCACAAGAAGAAAAGCCAAATCGGATGGATGTAATATTGAAGGGCATAACAGACCTAGAGGAGATGAGGATTAGTCAAGAGTTGTCAACCCAAAATCTTAATATTCAGATGGAACAACTCGTCACTACCTCAACCAATGGTCCTCAATACATGGATTCCGAAACAGAAATAGATAATTCAAGGCTGGGGGAATGGTGGTTCAAGTTTATAGCGTCGAATGAGGAGAGGAAGATGAGTCTGGAAATGTCAAGCTGAGATCTTAATATTCAGATGGAAACGTCAATTCGAAATCTTGAGAATCAGATGGAGCAAATGACCAAAGCCTTAAACAGCCATCCTCCGAACACTTGGATTTATGATACGGAAGACGAAACTGACGGGGAACCCGAACCAAATCTACGACTGGAAGAGCCACAAGATATCAAAAGTGAGGAGACAAATGAGGATAATGAAATGGAGGTCGACGAAGATCTAAAGGGGTTTCCACCGAAGATCAAAGGGTCAGTCAGATTTGCAAAACCATGCCCGCTTGGTAGTCATGTCGTCAGCAAAGCTCTTTATGACATAAGAGCGAGTACAATTTTAAAGCCATGGTGGGATGAGAAAGAGAAGATAGACGAAGAGCCCATTGTGTCTGACAAGCTTCCATGCCCCAATGTGATCTCATACACAATGGAGAAAATATCTAGCTGTTGGACATTCTTGATGGAGATTATACCGAATCAAAGCATGCTAGGTGAATTTGATGCACTGGCCATCGCCTGTGGGAACCTCCAAAAGGATAACTTGTTACTGATGGATGGAGGATTCTTCATGCCTTCCTCTTTCAATTCCATGTTAAGTCTAGAATTACCGAGGAGCACCAAGTAAATATCATAATGAAAGATTTACTTTCCCTGTCAAAATACCATGTCATCCTGTCATCAAAACAATTAACCTCTGTTTTGCAGGATAAAATCTAAAAAAAACATCATGCATCCTGTCCTTACCTACATCAGGAAATTGACACGCCTACGTTTTGTTGTAGGTAAAAATTGGTTTTGTTACTAGGTCTAAATCTAAAGCACCCAGTCCATCCACAGACATGGCTTCTAGTGCTCAACCAGAATTCGCCCCGGTATCCCGGGAAGAGTTCGAAAGACTGAAAAATCAGATAGCCGAGTTAGCCGGTTTTCTACGAGAACAAAGCAAGGCCCTTAAAGGGAAACAATCTCAAGCTCACATAGAACAGAGAGCATCTGGTGGTAGTGATGGTGGTCAAGAGACTGAAAAGGTCGAAACTCAGATTCCTGGACCACTGATGAGTGGGTTTTAAACCTGCAAATCGGTATTCGTTATAGCTTGGTTCTTGTTATTTTCAAGTAATTTCCCATCAGTTTACTGGGTTTTATGTTATTTTGTGCAGGAGATGAAAGAGATGTAAAAGGAGCTTAAAAGGATAATTTTCAGTACAATTGAAGGGTTTTGTGGCTCTGGAAATAATTTAGAGACAAATTGAGCATTTATTGGACCAACAGAATTAAACAAGCTGTTCATGCTCACCAAAGTGGGCCAGGGTTTGGTTGCCATGCAAAATAATTATCAAGTGGGCCTTCTAATTATATGTTCATATCCATGCAAAGCCGTGCATGCACTCAAAATAGAGGAAGCTCACTTTTAGCCCAAGCAGCTCACTCCAAAGCAACATTAAGGCAATTGATTCATATGCATTGACGTGGGCCAGAAAATTAAAGCAGCCCATTAGCAGGATTCCAAAGACAACTAAATATATGTGGGCCAGAGAGTTATTAGCAGCATGGAAGCAAGCATGCAAAATAAATCAATAAGGCTGGACAGAATGATCCCCCGTTGGGGCGGGGTTGTGCTGCAGGAAATTCCCGCTGGGGCGGGGAGGCGGCAACATGCTTATGTTCCTTTTCCTACACGGTTTGGCTAGAAGGAATGGCAAGAGATGGGCTGTTAGTGGATGATATAAAAAGCAGTATATTTTTTTCCAATTCGGATTGTGGGCTAGCAGCTAGAGGGATAAGGGGCCACGTGCATAATGATATAAAAGTGGACTAAAACCTCATGCAAGAGGGCTTAGTGGAGATATTATAATATATATTATATATGGGGAGTACAGCTGGTCTTTTTCCTAAAAAATCCTTCAAAACCTTTTTCCTAAATAAAAAGAGTGAGGGTAGAGTGAACTTAGGAAAAGAGATTAAAAGATCCGGGTTATGACCCGACCCGCGGATTTTTTAAACCAACGTCGACAATGATTGCAAAATCTTTTATCATCCAGGTAAGGCTAATATTGTGGCAGATGCTTTAAGTTGAAAGGGAAGTTGATGAAATTGACCATTCATGAAGAATTAATAAAAGAATTTGAGAAATTGGAGATAGAACTAAAATGTCCAAATGAATCAAACGAACAATTGTATATAATGGAGGTTCATCTAACTTTATTAGACAAAATAAAAAAGTTGCAAGAGAAGGATCAAGAGGGCGAAGGGCGAAAGCATAAGGAGGCGAGTAGCGGAGGGAAAAGATCAAAAATTCAAAATAGATAAAGATGGAGTCAGATTTGAATATAAGGTATGGGAACCTTCAGTAGAAAAATTGATTTTACAATAGGCCCATAGTTGTAAATATTATATCCATTCGAGAATCACAAAGATCAAGACCTCCGTCAATTTTTTTGGTGGCCTAGCATGAAGAGTAAGTGTGTAAATGAGTCGAATCAAAGCTAACAGAGAGTTGCTCGAATTCGACTTGAAATGATAAATTCGTACTCGAATTCAACTCAAACTCAAATTGTATTTGAAAAATTCTACTCTGATTCGGCTCGACTCGAATATTTACTACTCGAATTCGATCCGACTCGGTTCGAATTATAGTCAAACTACCCGTGAACTTCAAATTCAAGCTCAAATTCGAGTCTTTACATAATAACTAGTTTTATAATAAATATAATTATAAATTGAATTTATTATTTTACTTAGAAATGAGAAAATATATTTATTATTACACTTTACAAATATAAAATCACAATTAAAATTAAAAACAAAACAAAATAATACTAATTAATTATTCTAATTTGATTTAAATTTGTATATATTATAAGAGAATGTATCGAGCATCTAATCGAATCTGTATCAATCGAGTATGTATCGAATCACAATCAAGAATTCGAGTAGTTTGAATATTAAACGAGCCGAGTATAATCTTGCTCAGATTCTACTCATATTTTTATTCGAACTATTTTGAATGCTCAGATTTGGATCATGTTATTAACGAATCCGAGTCTCGCTCGTATTTTTTTGAGTCGAGCCCGAATCGAGCCCGAACTGTTTGACTCGTTTACAGCCTTAATGAAGAGGGAAATTGTGGAACGGGTGAGTAAATGTCTTACTTGTCAAAGAGTAAAAGCTGAACATCAACGACCAAATGGTCTACTTCAACCCTTAGAAATTTCGGAGTGGAAGTGGGATCATATTACGATGGATTTCGTAGTAGGACTTCCAACTACCCAGAAGGGTTACAACGCTATTTGGGTGATAGTAGATCTTAATACCCAAGAATTTTATAAATAATTTTAGAATTTAAAACAAAGGTAATTGTAATTATTTGTGTGCAAGTGTGTGTGTGTGTGTGTATATATATATATATATATATATAAATATATATATATCTCTGTGTGTGTGTGTGTGCCATGTGATTAATAATTCAATATAAATTGAATCAAGTATGAAATGAGTAAAAAGTATATTGATGATAATGATAAGCTTAAGTGTTAAGCTTTGTGTGGCATAATTAATTTTCTAATTGGACTAGTTGGGTCATGATTTAATAACGTATTGGGCTTAGGTTATATCTAAGCCCAACATTATTAATGTGACATGCTTGCAAGAGTTAGGAGGTGTGGCCCAAACAATGTATGTGCTAGGTTAATGTTAGAGTCCATGTGCATTAGTATTTGTGCCTAGCCCAATTTAAATTAACTTGAGAATAGCCCAATGTGTGATATATGGATGATGGATTTGTATTCATATATATGTGGGTATATATGTATGTGGGAGTATGATATATATATATATATATATATGTGTGTGTGTGTGTGTGTGTGTGTGTGTGTGTGTGTGTGTGTATAAGGGACATGTGTGCTAGCTTATGGTGTACAAAGGAAATAAAAAATGTGACATAGGGGTAGTGAACCCCCATGACCGAACCACCCCCCCTTGGCCTAAGAATGCTGATTTTCTTCCCTAAAACCATACAAGAAAGACCCATGTGGTGGCAATGATGGTGTAGCCTAATGGCTAGTTGTACCATGAATAGTAAGGGTTGGTGAAACTTTTCACCAACTCCCCTTTTTCCATTGTGTAATAACCTAGTGAGTTGGACAATGATTTATCTATAAATATGTAATTCCAATGTTGTTAGAAGGTTGCCATATATTGTTAAGTGTTGGAAGATATAGAGAGCTAGAGAGAATTGAGAGAAAAAGAAGAAAGTTAGAGAAGTTCTTGTGAGTTGGTGGTTCAAGAGAAACACTAGAAGAAAGGAACAAGGTGGAGGCATACTCAAAGTTTCTAGCTAAGAGAAGGAAAGCCACTAAGAGGTAGGTCATCCTTTATCTTCTTTTTCTTTTGTCAAGCTATGTTAGTGTAGATAGAAATGCATGCAAGCATGAAACCTAGCTTAGTATACTTTTTGGCATGAGATGTGTAGCAAAATGTCATAAAATGTATAAGCCTTATATACGATCCAATAATGTTATGTTAAACCTCTATGAAATACGGACATAACCCAAGTGGAATCATGGTAATCGGACATAAAACGAACCCGTAGCAGAACTTTTCGTAAAACATGTCAAAATGTAAACCCTAGCTTGAAAAAGTAATAAATTTAATTAAATAAATATTTTAGAAAACTGTTCAAGATATCACATATTGAAGATATGCAAGTTTATGAGATAATGGAAGTGGTTTCAACTCATTTGGATGTAAAATGAACAAGTTATGCAAGTTTGAATCAAAAGAGGTAAAATAGCATATTGAAAAATTACATGTCTAAGCAATCTGTCGGGCTGGCGTTGCCGCGCCACCCAGAGAGCTATATCTAGCGCTGCCGCGCCATTAGCTTTTCAGTTCTGCAAGACCGGCGCTACCGCGCCATCCTCAGTATTAAACTCGGCGCCGCAGCACTACAACTGGGTATTCTGCAGGGTCAGCGTTGCCACGCCATCTGTAGTACTAAACCCGGCACTGCAGTGCCAGGCCAGTTTCACAGTTGACCCGGATCCGGGTCAAACCGGGTCGGGTTATGGTGAGCTGGGTTGGGTTGGGTCAAACCGGATCAGAAACTTAATTTTTCTAAAATAAATTAAAATTAAAATAATAATTAATTAAATAATAATAATACTTAATTAGATTAATATTAAGAGATTTTATTAATCAAAGATAATTAAACAATTAAAGTAATTTAATTATGAATTAATTAAATACAATTTATGAATAAAAGTTTAAGATTTATTTTACTTGAAGAAGATTAAACAATTAAAATAATTTTAATTGTAAATCAATAAGTAATAATTATTCTAATATTTAGGATTTCTTTAAATTACTAAATTATAAACAATTAAAACTAAATAAGGTTTTAATTGTGAAACGAATAAACAATTAAGATTGTACTTAATTGTAAATCAATAAAACTTAAACCATTTGATAATAGTGAAAAGTATTTCTAATTGTGTAATTAATCTAGTGTGAATAATTAAAGTGTCATTAATAAACATTTTATTTGTGAATGATAATTACTAAACAATTAAATACTTTCGAAGATTATTTAATTGTGAACCAATGAGACATGAATAATTGATATAAATATCCCTAATTATGATTAAGGGAATTACTCAAGGAATAATGAAGTACTAGATTAATGATAGAATGATAGAGATAACAATTAAAAAAAAAATAATGAATAACTGTTTTGAGAAGTCTTAGATACCTAAGGCTAGTGTGTTAGACCAATTAAGGTTTTATATGTTTATGAGTTAATAGAGATTAACCATTACGATAACAATAGGTTAATCAAGGGATAAGAAGTCAAGGTCAGAATTAGTCAACGATTCAGGCAAGTATCCGAACTATACTCTTTTATTGATCAAGTATCCGAACTATACTCTTTTATTGAGCAAGTATTCAAACCTTACTCTTTATTGAGCACGTACTTAAGCTTGTACTATTATTGATCGTACGAGTAAATAATTGATAGTATGATTCTTGTCTTATAAATTAATATTTCATAGCTTGATTTAAATCATGATTATATTCTTTGAATCATGTTGCGAGTATTGAACTTATAAATTATTCTTATATACATTGTAAAAGTTGTCTACGCCATTTGATTCGGCTAGACCAATATCATGAATTAAAAAGCGATCCAAACCAATTGCTTTGGTGAGGAATCTTATAAATCTACTTAGATGAACAACCCTCGTTGAAGGGAAAACTATATAACTGTCGAGGAACCGACGTGGGCACAAATAACATGTGAATATTATGCATACTATAGAGTACTTTAGGCTGATCACCTGTTGTACTTGTTTATATTGGATTTTCAGTTAAACACTGTTAATTCTAGCAAGAGTTCTTGGTCCTTAGTGACTGCTCAGTATTAAACTTTATCTTTTGGAAAACGTTGAAACCTTTGAATCCTCTTGATAATGCTTCGGTCTATAATGACCTTCCGTTTACAATTCAAAGGACAGTTTTGGAACTATTGATATTTCTTTGTTTACAACATTATTCCTTAAACTCTTGAGTTATCCTTTGACATCATACCTTGGATTTTATTAAGCTTTATAATTATGCTTACCCTTATTGATATATTACTTGTTGAGCAAATTTATTGCTTATTCTTGCTTTCCTTAAACATTTCAATTAAGGCAGAATAGTGTGGACCCTCTGGCACGGATAAGGGCAAAGGAAAGGTTACGTCGTAGCTTTGTTCCCTTTTAGGATTATTATTATGTTGTAATAAGACTTATTTCATGTTATGTAATAAGTTATGCTATGGTTTAAGATATGTTTAAGTTAGTTATGGTTACGAGACCGTGGGATGCGAATATTTATATTAAATCAATGTAAATTATTCTATTATTCCATTGCATGAGATTTTAGTATGTTATTAGAAATAGATCGTGATGCACTGAATTTGAGATATGAGTGTCTGAATTTAGGGGCGTCACAGGTTGGTATCAAGGCATTAGGTTATAAACCTTAGGAGTGAGAATCCTTATACTATAACCTTAGAAGAACTTAGAAGATAGAAGGAGATAAAACTCATGTAGAGTTTTCCTAGAGACTTAGTGTGTTATAAAATATATTTTCATTCTATACAATGAACTTATATTTTATTTGACATTCTAATGGAGTTTGTTTGTTTTATCTTATGTTGTGGTTGTAGGATAACAGACTTAGGAGGACCCAGTAAAGTAGTAGAGGAGGAGCCGCGTGATATACACGTGGTGTATGAGGCACCTTTGGTAGCCAAACTCGTTCAGGCAGTAGCACCATCCGAGTTTGACGACGAGGATGAGATAAAGGTGGAGTCGGATCCCGAGGAGGACCTTATGGAGGACAAGCCCGTGGGAGATTCTAATGAGGCTACGTTCGAGGATAGGATGCTAAGAGAGTATGAGGAGCGAATTTTGGAGTTAGATTGTCGAGTAGAGGAGCTAGAGGCTAAGGCTCAGGAGAGAGAGACTTAGTTGCAAAAATTGAGGGATAAAGAGCATAAGAGGAAGTTGGAGATGCAAGAGATGGAGGTGGAGATTGCCTATCGTAAAGAAGCGGGAATTCAGATGGGAACCCTTTTTCACCGTTCGATAGCTAGGAACGTGGATTTGGAGGGTAAGCTGGAAGAGTCCGAGCAGAAAGAGTTGAGTGAGAAAGCTGAGAAAGAGGCTCTTCGCACTCAGCTTGAGCTAGAAGTCATGGAGAGGATTCACTTCGATGAGAAGTGGGAGGAAGCCAACGATATAGTTAAGGACTTAGAGGATGAGACAAGGTGCAAGAAAAGGAAGATGAACCGAATGGGCTATGCTTTTCGCACAGCTATGGAGAGGTTGATAGATGGTATATACTATTATCCGGCAGAACAAGGGCAGACCTGTTACACATTGAGTAGAGAAATGATGGCTCACATGACTCAGGTGGAGTACCAGAGCGCAGTGGAGCGCGGGATGTTAGGTTGAGACCTATTAGTCTAGTAGAAGGAGCGGTTATATTTATGTGATGTATGTATTGTTGTGTAATCCTAATCTTTTGTATAAGATATGTGATAGTTATGTAAACCCCGAGTAGGTTCATGTTAGAGGGGTAGTATGATAGTGTCCTCCCCATCTTTTGTGATATTAGGGGATAGATGTTGACATTTATAGAAGTATGCTAGGAATGATCATCTCAATGTAAGGATTTGGCATATGAATATAAATGTCCTTATTTCAGAAAATGCGTTATAAAATTTTAATACTTTTGCATCAAAGAAATACTTAAGTAATATAATTAGATAATAAGAATGAAATTTTGTGATGCAGATAATGACGCCCAGACGTAGATTAACTACACAGAGGAGTCGGTCAATAACGAGAGAGAGCAACCTATTCAACGATTAGTTGACTTGTTAGGAGAAGCCTTGAGAGGAAGAAATAAAGATCCAGTACGCGACAACACACAAGCAGTGCCAATGACCAACTTTAAAGACTTTAGGAGCGTAGTTCCTCTAGAATTTGCGATTACTACCGATCCTATCGAGGCGCAGACTTAGATCAAAGAGATGGAGAAAGCCTTCGCCATTGCTCGTGTGGGTGAGGATCAGAAGACTGTGTTCGCTACATACATGATGAGGGGTGAAGCAAATTATTGGTGGGAGGCCAATCAACAGAGAGCAGGAGAAGGGTCCATAGCCTGGGATAGGTTTAAGACTTTGTTCTTCGAGAATTACTTCTCGAAGAGCATGAAGAATAGGATGGAGGTGAAGTTCCTAGAACTAAAACAAGGAGAGATGACAGTGGCACAATATGCGGCTAAGTTCAATGGGCTCGCCTGATTTGCAACACACCAGGTAAAAACTGAAGAAAGAAAAGCCAGAAGCTTCGATTAAGGCCTGAAACCTTGGTTGTTGTTGGCTTGTTTAGGTGTTAATCAAAACAATCACATACACGCAAGTGCACGCATTCCACAAGTAATATAAGGTAAGTAGAGTATCGATCCCACGGAGAATAATGAGTGTCTCTAATCTAACATGCAACAGTTTTGTAATTATTTATGTCTACTTAAATAGATGATCAAATTGTGATTTTTCTAACATTAATGATTATCAAATGAAAACTAACTAACAAGAAAGTAAATCAGATCAGGGAGACATGGGATTCTAACTTCACTTAATGTATTCTCCAAATTGATACACCTCCTGATAAGTCCAATTGATTACTTCAGATTGTTAGTCGAGAACACGAAAGCAAAACATAGCCATTTCTCAATAAACTATGTCCATATCACATGCAATCCACAACTGATAGAATTAATATGAACACCCAAATTACATAAACCACTATATTTCTATATGACTTAACATAAATACGGGTTTAAGCACAAGTTCTCAAATGACTACAAGTGGTGCTTCGGTATATGTCTATCCGAAGCACGAATTATGAAATCTAACACTATATAGAATCATAAACACATGCTAAAGTGGTCAAATCTGAACTCATAATTCATTTCTCAATTTTATATGAGTTATTCTGGTAATTGGTGATCAAGCAATTAAGCAACCAAAGCAAACCATATTAGACAATCCATACATAATCAATTCAAACTCAACAAGGAAGCATATAAATCTGAACTAAGCACTAAGATCCATTAAAATCCCACAAACGAGATTTGTTCATAATTGAATTAATATCCATTATCAAAACTTGTTCATACATTGAGAATCAAATATGAAAGTAAAGAGAAGCTAAGGAAATAAAAAAGAAAATCTGAAATCCCCACTTCAAATTTGAACCTTCAATGTAGAGCCAAATCCTTCAATTAACCAAATCTAGCCTTAATCTATGCAACTACATCAAAATCTAAGAGAAATCAAGAGAGAAGCCAAAAGTATAGAAGAGGAGGCTACAAGCTCTCTCTATCTCTCAAAAACCCTAAAAGTAGTAATAATAACGTTCAATGATATGTTCTCAACCTCCAAATACACCCTTATAGAGAAAACACGCAATACAAGAATTTTAAGTGAAAGTCAACTCTGGTCAACACCAACCAGGCATGACCGCACTGCCCCTCAGTACAACTGGGGCGCGGGCGTGATGCCTGCTGGCCAAGACTCCTCCTGGCGCGGGCACGCTGCGTTTACTCTATTCCAGAGAGCGGCCGCGCTCCATGAAAATCCTGTAAATTTCTACTGCTTCTCTGCTGGGCTACTTCTACTCCATACTTCTTCTCCTTTTTGTCCATTCACATGCCAACCTCCTATGCACTGCAACATCTGCCATTTGCTCGCCATTAAGCCGGCTTTTGTCCATTCCACCCACGATGCCACCGAGATAGTTTCCAATATGCAATCTATAAAATAAAGATAAACAGCATGAAAAGTAACTAAAACACGTGAGAATAAGATATAGTTATAGTAAGTTGATAGGCAATAAGTAGGTATAAAACCTACTTATCAAATACCTTCAAACTTAAACTATTGCTTGCCCTCAAGCAACTAACACAAATGCAAATTACATGCAATGCAAACTATGCTACCATGTTAATGAACTCCACATTTCAGTCAAGTATGAATTCCAATAATAGGTGCCTCAGAGAAATCACAAGATAGATGAACAAAGTATCCAACCAAGCCAATGCCATAGAAACATACAATTTGAAAATCAAAACCTGTTGACAATGATGTAGTGTGTGTTGCTAAAATCCACTAAGCTTGATATAGGTAAAAATTCCAAATGCTACGCTTTTAAGAGGGAAAAATAAGGCTTTAAATCAAGAAAACTGTGAACATATGAAGCATTAACTAAGCCTACACATCAATCCAAACTAAGAGACAACAAAGGGTTTACTATGCTTTTATTCACTCACGATATTCATGCATTCTCGTGGTTACACCTGACTGTGCAATGCCTAGCCCTCTTAGGCTTTTTAATGATACCCGTGTAGCGAGCTTTCGACCAACGACTCCCAAACCAAAAGGCTTTAGGGCGCTGGGTGTAGAGACAACCCCTAGGGCGTACTTGCTCGAATACCAAAGGCCACATGACTCAACTAGCCAAAGTGTTTATTCGCATTCTGTTTTTCTTTTCTATTTCTCATTTTTCTCTATTTCTCTATTTTTCTATATATTCTTTTTCTCATTTTCTCTATTTTTCTATATATTCTTTGTCGACGTCGGGAAAAAATTAGGGTCGGGTCAAACCCGGATCTTTCTCGCTTCCTAAGTTTTGTCTACCCTTATTCTTTTTATTTGTGAAAAAGGTTTTGAAGGGTTTTTTAGGAAAAGGCCAACATGTATCATATCGACAATTTGAACGTTTTACAGTGTCGCCAGTTGGTAGTTTTGAAATGGTTATACCAACTCAACCGAGTTTTGTTTGAAAAGAGGCCCAATTACTGGACACTATCGAAACTTGATCTTTAAAACTGAAGTTTTGAGTTCGGGGGATTGGTTAAGCGTGGAGAAGGTGTTAGGCACCCCACAACTTCAGTGAAAACACGATACCACATCTTTTCAATATTTTCCTTTTAAATTTGCAATGTGTGTGTGTGAATGTTGGAAGAAATTGGGTCTATGTTTAATTGATTGAAAGCATGGACATGCTTCGTTGAGCCTATATACGAAGGGTTTGATTTGATTTGCCAAAGTCTCTTTTTTAGACAAGATTTATTAAAATGATGTTTTGAAAGAAGGTTTTCAAACCCTTATGCTAACATAGGAATTAAAACATATCGATACTTCAATTTTATCTTTTTAGCCTTTAGGCTCAATTTGAATGGTGATTGTTGGGCTGCGAAGCATCCTCGACCACAGAATATATACAAGTGTCGGTCTTCTTATGGGCATGACAACCATCGAAGTGACTCTGATACGACAAACCATATTCTCATTATGTTAAGACCTTAAACCCGGATAACCGTTTTAAGGTCTTTCAGATGTACATTTTTACAGAAAAATTGGCAGGGTACATCTGTAAAGTGGAGTTTGTCCATCGCGGGAATCAGATTCTGATCAGTTTGATCATGAATCCCACGATTCCTAGGCTCACAGAGGGAAACCCATAAAACCTGCACATCTCAAATATGTACAGAAATATATATTTACATCCAGATGTCTCAAGAACCAAGGATTCATCAGTAAATCCTGGTTCGCACGTGGCTGAAGCGTCTCGTTCCCACTAGATAGCGATCTAAGGGCCATGAGGTTGCTTTCATAACTGAAACTATAAAAATGCTAGATTTAAATAAATTTCAGCCATTCTAGCTTCCCGGTTCTGTCTGGACCTATTTTGAACCGTTTGAAAGCTAGAGTTGATGAGATTTAAAGAAATCTAGTTCGCCCGCAGAAATGTCAGTGCCGATTCATATCAAATGAATATTTAAAACAACAATTTAATCAAAATGAGTAAAGAATATATATATATATATATATATATATATATATATATACATATAATTATATATATACGAAAGCTGTAAAGAGCGATGAGTTTTCACTCGGATGCCCGGACTAGAATATAAATATAAATATATATATATATATATATATATATATATATATATATATATATATATTTATAAAAGCTGCAAAAAGGCACGGAGTAATCCAGGCTGGATAGAATTGAAATATATATATATATATATATATATATATATATATATATATATATATAAAAGCTGTAAAGGGCGGTGGGTTTTCACTCCGAGCTCCGAACTGGAATGGAAATATATATATATATATATATATATATATATATATATATATATATATTTATAAAAGCTGTAAAAAAGCCACGGAATAATCCAGGCTGGACAGAATTGAAATATATATATATATATATATATATATATATAAAAGCTGTAAAATGCCACAGAATGATCTAGGCTTGATGGAATATAAATATATATATAAAAAGCTTTAAAGGGCGACGGACATTCTATCTTTTGTCCGGACAGAAAATGTAAGTATATATATATTTATAAAAGCAGTAAAAAGGCCACAGAATGATTCAGGCCAAACTTGAATGTAAATAAGAATACATATAGTTAATATATATATATATTAAAGCAATAAATAGGCCACGAAGTATAAATCCAGGCCTAAATAAGTCAAAAACATTTATATATATATATAGTTATATATATATATATATATAAACTACCTCGGATTTGACATTCGGGCTTGACAGAATTGAAAAGTTAGTATATATATACAGTTAAATATATACATTAAAAAGCCAAACCCGAACTGGGAAGATAACCTAGTCCGGCGAAGTTGCTAGAGACGGGGATGTATATATATATATATATATATATATATATATATATATATATAAAAGCTATTAGAAGCAACGGATCGACAATCCGAGTTGTAGAAATGCCAGAAAATGAGTTTATGCACGAAAATGTACCAAAAGTAAGCAAAAATGACCACAGAACTGAGTTCCGGGAATAATCAGAAAGTAAAACTTAACATGCGAGTGTATAAAAGTGCAATGAAGTAATATGAACTTCCTGATCGTAAAAATACTCACAATGGACTGCTACACGTGATTTTTGTCAAATCGTAGGCTTTAAACGTCCATTTCTACCGGTTAATTTTTTATATGTGGTAGTATGTTGGTGTATCTACGTGTTAGAGTGAAAAAATTTGGGTTTGGAGGACAAGAATATGGTTGAGAAACGAAACGGGCAGAGGTTCAGGGCATTTTTCGATTATAAAATGAGCTGGGGGTCACCTCATATATATAGACCCGGGTGAAGCAGCTCTACCTACGACAATCGCAGGTAGAGGTGCGGCTCCACGTGGCGGGTCCCGTTGCATTGAAGTACGTGCACTCTGAGTAAATCGAGGTCAGATTCAAAACTTTCTAACTTTTGACCGGAGTGTCCGTTGGAGGTGTACTGTACCTTTTCGGAAAGCCCTCTCCGAGAGTGTCACAATGACATAGGAGTAAACCTTTTTCAAGTCCAAAAAGATGGGTTCATAACCAGGTCTTTGATTCCTCGTAGTTTGTCCATTGAGATGTCTTGCACTGTTTCCACTCGGGATCATTGTTATGGTTTGTTCTGACCTTAGTTGCATCAATTCGGCTTGAATTTGACCAAATCGGCTTCAAGTTGGTAAAATAACCATTTTGCCCTTTCTAGGGTTGCCTTCAATGCTGGCATGGCCTTCGATTGACTTCTTGGGGTTGTTTCCAAGGTTTGGATCTCAGTTAATTCTGTTTGTCCTCAAGGTTATCTCTGAGGCTGACTTGATCCTTCTAAGTTTTCCTCTGGAGATGTTATGAGGTTCCAGGATTGTTTTTGAAGTTAACTTGACCTCCCGGGTTGAGACCGGGGCTGACCTGTACCTCCTGGGTTGAGACCGGGGCTGACTTGTACCTCCCGGGTTGAGACCGGGGCTGACCTATACCTCCTAGGTTGAGACCGGGCTGACCTATACTTCCTAGGTTGAGACCAGAGTTGATCTGTACCTTTCGGGTTGAGACCGGGGCTGACCTATACCTCCCAGGTTGAGACCGGGGCTGACCTGTACTTCTCGGGTTGAGATCGGGGTTGACCTGTACCTCCCGGGTTAAGACCGGGATTGCCCTATACCTTTTGAGTTAAGATCGGGGCTGACCTGTACTTCCTGGGTTGAGACTGGGGCTGACCTGTACCTCCCAGCTTGAAACCAGGGCTGACCTGTACCTCCCAGGTTGAGACCGGGGCTGAACTGTACCTCCCGGGTTGAGATCGGGGTTGACCTATACCTTTCGGGTTGAGACTGGAGTTGACCTGTACCTCCTGGGTTGAAATCAGGATTGACTTGTACCTCCCGTGTTGAGACCGGGGTTGACCTGTACCTCCCGGGTTGAGACCGGGGCTGACCTGTTCCTTTTAGGTTGAGATCGGGGCTGACCTGTACCTCCCGGGTTGAGACCGGGGGTGACCTGTACTTTTCGGGTTGAGACCGAGGCTGACCTGTACTTTCCGGGTTAAGACCAGGGATGACCTGTATTTCCCGGGTTGAGACCGGGGCTGAACTGGCTTCCCGGTATTGAGACTGGGGTGGAGTTGACATCCCGGTATTGTGATCGGGGTTGAACTGGCTTCCTGGTATTGAGACCGGGGTGGAGTTGACATCCCGATATTGAGACCGGGGTTGAACTTGCTTCCCGATATTGAGACCGGGGTGGAGTTGACATCCCGGTATTGAGACCAGGGTTGAGTTGACATCTCGGTATTGAGACCGGGGTTGAACTAAATCGAAAAGACAATTTTGCCCTCCTGTATGGTTAGTAACAGGAATACAAAATTCGAGTGTCTGCTACAGGACTGAAGAAATTACGAGTGTCTACATTCTTTTTTTTTTAATTTTTTATTACATGCATACCCAATGTTTCCCCCAAACTTGAATTTCTGTGTCATTATGGTCATTGATCACTATCTACAACATTCTATCATTAAAAATAGATTTTCCCCTAAGAAGACAAGCATGTACTAATCTAAACCCACAAGCAAATATAACAATACCGTGCTATCCGGTAACATCAAAATCAACAGGTAAAGATCACATCATGTAATGAAACTATGACTAAGCTTAAGTTATCAACAATGTTCAATAATCACTACAATTCCAATATCATCATCGGCCAACTGGAATTCAAACTAACTGAAATTCATGGAGTCATGCAACGCAAACTAAACAAATAAACGCAAGAAAACTAACTAAAACATGCAAAACTAACTAACAAATAAGAAAAAGCAAACTAACATGCAACTAAAGCCCAATACCCCCAAACTTAACATAAACATTGTCCTCAATGGAAGTAAAAGGGTTAGGAAACTCCCCTAGGCATCATCGTGGCCACCCGACTGTGGCTCGGGTGGTGAATCCGGAGGTGGATATGGCATGGCTGAACCGAAGACAGGAAACTCAACTTGCACGCCCTGTTGAGCAAAGGCCTGTGCCATTGCACCTGGCAGTCCATCTGCGTAGGCTTGAAAATTAACGTGCATCATATCCATCCTCGCCTGCAAGTGTCGCATCTGGCGATCATGACTAATCGCATAGGCTGGAGGAGGACCAGTCGCCTCAGATGACTACGGTGGAGCTTCTTCACGTTCTGGAGCACGAGGCAAAATGAACCCCAAGCCTCGTGGATGAGCCTTGCCACTGCCCCATTCAGAATACTTCTTGATGGTGGCATGATCAATGTATTTCATAGGCATTTGATAGGACTCATTCTCCCAAACGACCCTTGCCTGCACACACAGCTGAGTCACAACCGAAGCGTGTGGAATCCCGCCGGTGGTACTACTTCGCAAGTACCTAAGCATAGACTGATGTATCAAGTGTCCCACATCTATGTACTTGCCGGTGATCATCCCATATAAGATGGTGGCCCTATTTATCGTGACATCATTCTGGTGGCGTGTGGGCATCAGACTGGCGTAGATGAAACTGTTCCAAGCCTTAGCATATCTGTTCAACGCAGCGTGTGGGAAATGTGTCTTCGTATCCGTGCCTGGCTTGAGAGCCCATTTGGGTGCCTGGAACGCCGAGATCATTCAGAACCTTGTCCAAGTCGGTTTCAAATCGATCAGCCACCACCCAGTTCACTGTCTCAGCAGAGGGAGGAAATAAATGGAACACCTCATTGATAGCATTAGGAAGAAAGACCACTTGTTTTCCTCGGACGTAGGAGATCCCACCTAGTTTACTACAACGCACATTTTGATGTAAGAAAATTCAGATTCTGAGACAGTCAATTTTTGCTCTTTTTGATCAGTTTACTCATCCTTTTTGAGGCCTAGTGAGCCTGGATTTTCAACTAAAAGATGTCCATGGTAATTTGGCTACCATGTGAAGTTTATTTTTGATTTTATTTATAAATATGAACTGTTCCTATTTTTGGGAAGGTGTGCTACTAAATGGCCACCTAGACATGCCTGTGTGTATGCGGACAATCCATTTTACAAAGGAGACTTTGGCGAATTTCTTTCAAAAGCCTGAGCATTTAATAAACATGCAGTTTTGACTAACTGGGGATTTTGACTGACCCATGCATGTTCTTAGAATTTAGCTTTTGAAAATCATGTAGTTTTGACTCTACAGGGGATTTTTAATTGACCCATGCATGTTTTAGGACTTAAAAATGCATAAAGTACTGATTTAAATTAATAAGCCACAGGTTTTAGTCTTACCACACCCTTTCTGAGGTGATTTGGAGACTTTGTCTCGGCTATGGACTGAGATAGACCTGGTAGTGCCAGTAAGGTCGTTTCAGAAGTTAGGGGAGGAGAGCTTCTGATGTTCCTCAGCCACGACCAGCCCAGCCGCCTCGTAGGTTAGCGGAGTCGGTGATTCGTCCGACCCAGGATGAGTCACCGGTTGATATAGATGACGAGGATGCTCCATTTGTTGCTCCCGTTCCAGGCCAGGCACCATGTGCGGATCTTCCAGGCATTGTTGTACCAACCCAGGATCTGCTGGGAGATTTGAGTCGTTATCCCTTGAGGTTCCTTCACGCCAATGAGGTGACTGAAGCTTTTTTGTTTCTGTTTTTTCTTTCTTCCTTTTGCCATTCTCGGGGCACAGGTTTTTGACATGGGTTTATTTTTTGATGCAGGTTCCTGGCTTTACGCAGCCTCGAGGGAACTGGTTTAATGTGCATACTCTATATCACACTCTGCACTAGGACTGCAGGGATATTGTTGACACGTGGGGGTTTCAGGCGTTTTTTTCTATCCTTCCCCGTCGTTGCCCCTAGGGTTTCATGAGGGCTTTGTCCGAGCGCTGGTTCCACCAGACTCAGTCTCTCCACTTGTTGGATTGTGAGGTGATGATGATCGCTGTAAGAATCGTGAATTTCATGAATAATTAAATTTTTTTTCTTTTATTTGATATAATAAAAAAACGAATACGTATTGGAATATAAGTGTTTATGAGTTATGAGAAAAGTAATTCGATTATATTAAATTGAATTTATAAATATGGAGAATTGCGACGAACTCGTAGAATGCCTTGTGTGGCATGAGAATGGAAATGATGATGATTTAATTAATTAAACGATGAAGGAATTAATGAGTGAAGGATTAAATTAATATTACATTATTAATTAATCGTCGTAATTAATAATAGCATATTAATAAGTAATTATTTATAATATGTTATTATGAGTACTAAATATTTACGAGTAAGTAATTGAAGAATATGATAAGAGTTAAATTTAATTGATTATTTGTTGAGTGCAATACATGTGATAGTTAATCGTACAATAATGTTATTAACTGTTATTATGAATAATAATCGGTTAAAGAGTAAATGAATTATTAAGTGAACAATTAATCTATATTAATTGTTAATTGTTATTATGAGAAATATAATAATAATCTGTTGATTTAGTATTTTTGCAAGTAATGATTTGATACTAAGAAAATGGTTTATAAATATAATAGGATTTATATTGCTGAGGAATGTGACTATTTATCGTATAATAATAATCGATAAGGGTAAGTAATGAAGGAATTACTACGTGAACAATTAATCGATATTAATTGTTATTTACTTTCTATTATGAGAAAATAGAATATTAATGATGATTACTTGATAATGTGTTGATTATTATTATTGCGAATAATATAATGATAATAAGCAACTTGTTTATAAATATAATAAGATTTATATTTATTTAACGTGATAATTAATCATATAAATGTTAATTAATTACTATGGAAATTAATAACTTCATTAATTTATGAGGAGTGAATTGATTAATATTTTAATTGCCATTATGAATAATAAAAATAAGTAAGTTATTAATATAATGAGATTATATTAATTACTATGTGCAAGCATGCAAAGTAAATGTATAATATATAATAGCCACCTATATGTTATATGAAGTGTAATGTAATATGACTATACAATTGTATATAAACTACATTACAATGTGACTATACATATAGGACTATATATTATGACTAATTAATTAAGTTGTATGAATATATCATGAGGTTATGTGACATTGTTAAAATAGTAAATCACAAATATATTATAAACAATTGTTGATTAATAAAATCTAATAATAAAGGAGACAATGTTATATGATAAAATGTACATGGATTATATATGTACGAATTACATTTACTACATTGGAGTATTATTTATGTGAATTGCATTGTGACATTTAAATTATAACCTATACATATATTGCATGAAATTGTACAAAGCCTTAATATTGATACACTTCATGTTACCAAATGCTGAGATACAACATATTGAGAGTCTCATTCTCTTCACGTGTTATACTCCAAGCTATCCTAAGCCTACTCCTCTCCTCAAACTCAGCATTCCATAGCTCATAATTAGCAAGGGAGTGGGATTCATGATGAATCCAACAACCATCTACCAACTTCCTATTAACCTTCATGCAATCCTACATTCCCGTTGGTTTGATTTGGGGAACAAAGTCATGGACTGTGTTTTGATTTTCCTATAAATGAAACATTCCCCTTCACAAATTTCAATTGCTGAGAATTGCATAAGTGTTGAGAGAAAGAAATATATATATATATATATATATATATAGATATATATATATATATATATATATATATATATATATATATATATATATATATATATATATATCAGTAGAGGAAGTCTGATTTAGTAGCAAGCCCAATTGCATTGCAGAGATATAAGACTTCTCCTTGTTCTTCATTTTCTGTTTTTGAAATTTCTGAGATTTCATGGATTGTTGATTTGAGTTGAATTAGATGATAATATGATTTGGGTAATGTTTACTAGTTATTATATAACCTTATGAGTATGTTAGTAAAGTAATATGACTGTTTAGAATCAGAATTGTGGTGAAAATTTGGAGATTGGCCTGCATTCTGCCAAACCAAGAAAAATTCTGGCACATACTAGTAGTGGCGCAGCTGCGCCGGTCTATAACTGAGGCGCAGCGCAGCTGCGCCGGCCTCTGGAGACAGTTCCTGCTTTTATTTGCAATCTGGTCATTGTTAACTTAGATACACTACTTAGGCCAGCATGAGGAATATGTCAGCATGGGTATATGTGTTTATTGAGATAGCGTGGGTTGTTTTAACTTCATTAAAATCCCTTGCTAAGTGAACATAGAATTTAAAAAGGAACTTAGAGCTTTTAAAAGTAAATTTGACATGTGTGTATGATGTTGAGGTTCTGACTTTTGACACATATTATTTTGACCTAGAAATGTATGAATAGCATGCTAAATTGTGTATATATGATTCATAATGTAACATGAACATACGGGCCTTACTAGCGGACATTTCTAAACGAAAATTTAAGTTTCAAAGGTGAACATTGGCATGTAGGTATTATATATGTAATCTGATTTTTGCGAGCATGTTAGTATAATGTAGAGATGCATGAAAGATATATTACCTTGTGTATATAGGTGTCATATTATAACTTGAGCATGTGGACCTTAATAGTGAATATTTTACTAAAAGAAAGTATACGTTGAGAATGGACTTTGACATCTAAGTATGATATTCATATTTTGATCATATGAGCATGATAATATACTTATATGACTAATTATGACCATAAGCTAGCATGATTAGTAATACATAGTTTCCTTGCTCGTGTCCAATTGTTTAACTTTAAACTAAATGGTTTTTCAAAGGAAACTTGATATATTTGAAACTAATATCTATGAATACCATATTAGAGATGTTCTAACATTGTGAGCATGTAAAATATAAGGTGTTGAGTTTATGCTAGCATACATGATTAAGTCGTAACTATTTCAAAAGCAAAGTTTGGACTTTTTGCAAACTAAGTTGTATGATCATAGTGTAATAACATCGCTAATATATCATTATGTACACATACTTGTTAAAAACAATGCGAGTTAATCGAGTATGAGGTTGATTAAGTTTTCAAACCAATAACGGTGCTAGTTATATATATGTGATGTGAATACTCGTGAGCTTGCCTAGCTTGGGTTATATGACTACCATATAGGTTTAAATGACAAGCGTGATAACTTATGTGAATTCATGGCGTTTTTTGACCCTAGGTCGTTAGGAACCATGAATTAGAAGCTATATCACATATGTTTGGAAAGAGGGAAGGTTATACAAACGTAAAAGTATTCTTTAACGTATATGTGCTATGTGATATTATATGTTGTTATTTGAAACCGATTTTGACGGTTAACTTATAGAAATGCTATAACTTGCTAAAATAAAATGTATTTAGTATTGATTGTGGTTTTAGGTGATATTAATAAATATGAGAGTATGCTGCCAGTTGTTGCGATCTTATATGATATGAGAATGTGTTTTAAACTCAAAACAAGGAACGTTAAGGATAAAAGTATATTAGTTGAGACTTGTGAATTAAATATGATACTATATAACTGTGTAGCTAGGCTAAGACTTAGCTTGTGTGTTGATTGTATATCCAAGATAAGATATGATGTTATACTATATGACTAATGAATATCCTATACATATAAATATATATTACGATAGGAATTCGAAAGTGTCGATTTATTTAACGAGGATAAACTACGCATAAGGCAAGTTTCCTGACTTACACTCATTTATAGTGCAAGTATCTGAACCTTACTTTTATTGTGTTGCAAGTATCCTATCCTTGTGGTTACTTATTCGAGGAACGTCGTAAGCAAGTTCCCTAACTTATACTCTTTCATTGTGCAAGTTTCCTTGAAACCGTTCTTGTATATTAATTGCAAGTATCTGACTACTCTTTTATTGAGCAAGTATTTGATTCATACTCTTTATTGAACACGTATTCGAGCTTGTACTAACTTTGATCGTATGAGTAAATAGGTGCTAGAATAATTCTTGCCTTATAAACTTATATTTCATAGCTTGATTTAAATCACGATTATATTTTTTGAATTATTGTTACGAGTATTGAACTCATAAATTGTTCTTATATATATTGTTGAAATTGTCTACGCCATTTAATTCGGCTAGACCAATATCATAAATTGGAAAACGATCCACACCAATTGCCTTGGTGCGGACTCTTAGAAATTGACTGAGTTGAACAACCTTTGTAAAAAGGGAAACTATATAGTCGGGGTGCCGACAGTGGTGTGGTAGGTTATGCATAACTCCAGGTACGATAGGCTGATCCCCTAATTGTACTTGTTTGGGTTACCAGAAATATTTTTGGTGATTCTAGTAGAAGTTCGTGGTTCTTAGCGACCACTCAGTATCCAGTATTTATTTACTTGAAACTTTGAATTCTTTGGATTCTTTTATAAATCCTTGGTCCACAGCGACACTTAGTGATATCTATTCATTCACTTGAAATTGTTGAAACTTTTGAATCCTTTAATAACTTCTCGATCCGTAGTAGTCCTTATTCAATTTCACAAAATAGATTTGGAAGTCATTGCTATTTATTTTGTTCACAACATTCTTATTTGAAATCCTGAGCGATTAATTATCATTTTACCCTTGAGATTTAGAACTGTATATATTCCTGTTCACATTTATTGGCATATTACTTGCTGAGCAAATTTGTTGCTCACTCTTACTTCCCATAAACATTTCAGTTATGGCAGGGCAAGGTGGAACCTCAGGATAGGACAAATGCGAAGGCAAGGCTATGGAGTAGCTGTGCTTTTCTATATTAGGATGTTTCCGTTATGTTGTATTAAGACTTATTTAATGTTATGTATTAAGATATGTTTGGTTTAAGTTATAAAGTGTATTAGTAATAGTTTCGAGACTTGGGACTAGAATATTTATGTTATATCAATGTAAATTATTCTGTTATTCCATTGTTTGAGATTTTGGTTGTTATTAGAATTAGTACGTGATGAACCGAATTCAAGAACAGTGACGGTCTGAATTGGGGGGCGTCACAGGTTGGTATCAAAGCTGTAGGTTATAAACCTTAGGAGCGAGAGTCCTTAGGATATAACCTTAGAAGAATTTAGAGAATAGAAGGAGATAAAACTCATGTAGAGTTTTCTTAGAAAGCTAGAAGTGTTATGAAATATATTTTCATTCCATGCAATGAAATTATGTTTTATTCGAAGATGATAATAAAGTTATTGGTTTTGTGATTATGGATGTCAGAGATAGGTAAACCTAGTCGGGTCATGGAGGAGGAACCACATGATATACATGTGGTGTCTGCAACACCCCTTGAAGTTAAGCTTTTTTCAGCAGTAACCTTAACCTAGGAGGAGATGGAATAGGAATATAACCGAAAATCCATGGTGGAAGTTTTCTTTTAGGATTGAGATATGTTTGAGTTTCTTTAAAATGAAAAATAAGATACAATAGTGGGAGGCGAAGTTCCAGACCTTCAAATTAGTAACTAATAAATACAGACATGGTGAGAGTGAAGGTAGTTAGATAATAAGCATCGCGATAGATGTTTATAGATATGAAACAGTGTTGTGGATCCCAATTTTAGGGATAATGTGGGAAGTATCTTTCTAACCCCAACTTTAATGGTACCCGAGAGGGGTATGTAATGAGACTAGCAGATTGCTATACGATGTGATGTGTTTTTATGTGGCATGTTTTTATTAAACGTGCGTGTAGTAACCAGATTTTGTTAAATAATAATAAGGGAGAATAGCAATAAAACTTATACGTCTTAAGAAGTATTAGATGTTTAACAAAGAGATGATAATACCATTTTATTTCTACGCAGAGAAATGTCAATACCTCAAGGAGGAGAGACTCGTCAAGCAACGGAGAATGGAGATAGGGAACTGAATCAAGAACCCTTACAACAATTAGTAGACCTTATAGTAAATGCTTTTGAAGAAGGAATCAATGATTATAAGAAGAGGCAGACGAAAACTTCCGAGGTAGGAAAAGATACTAATTTGACTAAAGAAAGAGAGGTTAATAATTCAAAGAAAGCGAACGAAGGTAGGGTGGAAGAGAGTAGTAGTGGTAGCAGTAAGAATTTCAAGAGGAAGTGGAATGAGAATAAGTATGTACGAGGAGAAGGACAACAATGGAAGAAGAAGATAGAAGCCTGTAAGGAATGTGGAAAGAACCACATGGGAGCGTGTTTGAAAGGAAAACATGTATGTTATAAGTGCGGTGTGAAGGGTCATATTTCTCCTAACTGTCCTAGGGAGGAGAAAACCATAGATTATTTTGCGTATGGATCTGAAAAACGTTAAATACGTTATCGGCAGAAGGAAACGAAAACAAAAGAAAATGGGACAACAACAACATCAACAACAATCCGAGGGGAAGTCACTAAGGACTCAAGAAAAAGAACAAGGTTTGCCCAAAATGTGGAAAGAGTTATCAAGGAGAGTGCTGGAAGGGACGAGGCATTTGCTATAACTGCGGCCAGGAAAGACATATTTCCCTGAATTGCCCAAACTCGAAGAAGATCAGAGGATGCTTTGCTTGTAAGTTAACAGATCATCAGGTTAAGAACTGCCCAAAGAAAGGAAGGAAGGAAGAAGACAGCAACAAAGGAAGCCATAGCGGGAAGCCGGCAATAATCGAACTAGCTCAATCGAGTGAACCAATGCCAAGTACGACTAACGTTATGATACATGATGCAGTGGCGTTCCAAGTCGTGATGTCAGGTGCTGCCTTAATCTATAATATAAATGCGTATATATTATGTAATCCGAGTGCTATCTTTCCCTTTTGCATCTGAAGAACTGTGAGACGACTAAGTTACCCCAAGAACGATTAGAAGATCCTTTAAACGTAGAAGTTGCGAATAAGGAAGTAATTTCCGTAAAAATTCGTATGTCGATATTATTGCGCATAATTTAGGGAACGTAAACTAAGCATAGACTGGATTCCGATAAAATTTGGAAAGTGTGATAGGATACTAAAAAATGGACTGATTATATAACCATACTACAATAACTGACTGTTAGAAGAAAAATGTGAACCTTTAGACTCCAAACCGGTCTAAGGAAGTGTTTTATGGTAGCTCGTCATTTAGGCAATTGTGTTTCCTTACGATGATGCAGGCCAAGATATGTTAAGAAAAGTTGGTATAAATCGTTTCACTTTTATTATAGATACTAAGAGAACGGAAGTAGAAATAAATAATGTATTAGTAGAACCAGAATTTCAAAATATATTCCTAGGCGATCTGCCCGGCCTTCCGCCAGAGAGAGAAAACAAGTCGTAATAGTATCGGAGACTGCACTGATTTCGAAAGCACATATCCTATGGCACCGGTAGAAATGAAGAATTATTAATACAATTGCGAGAAATGTTAGATAAAGGGATATATTTAGTCGAGTGTGTTTTCCCTTAAGGAGCACCAGTGTTGTGAGTCAAGGAGAAGGTTAGTTTTAGGGCACGTCAGATCCGGCAGAGTTGAAGGCGGTAAGTAATTAGGAGCAGACGAAAACTTCCATTGCGAAATTCTCTATTACCTAGAAGAGGTAAACGTAGTAGCCGATATGCTAAGTAGGAAAATGGAATGGAGAAATTATTCAAGTTGATAACTCGAGAGGAACTAATCAAAAGATGAAGAGATTGGAAATAGAAGTGAAGGGACCCAGAGAGTCCAAAGGGAAGTTTATAACGGAGGTTTGTCTAGCGTTGTTGGATAGAGTGAAGGGATAACAAGATAAAGAGAAAAAGTTCAGAAGAAATAATAATGGTATCTTGAGAATTGTAGATCGAGCTTGAGAGTCAACCGTAACTAAAATTGCGAGATAAGAATTTTCATGAGGCATATAGTTGGACATATTTTGTTTACCTAGGAAGCACAAAAACGTACCGGGAGCTTCGAAGACACTATTGGTGGTCAATATGAGGCGAGAAGTTGTAGAATACATCGACCGATTAAAGAAGACGACGCGCTTTCTACCTATAGGTATTCGATTCAATTTAAATCAATTAGCAAACTCACACGTAAAGAAAATCGTTTTGCGACACATATCGATGTCAAGTATTTCTGATCGAAACCCGCTCTCCACTTCAAAGTTTTGAAAGAGCTTGCGTAATACTCATGGATAAACTCTTTTTCCAAGAAGGCAGCATGTTTCGCAACAAACACCTTTTGATCAGTTGGATGATAGAAATAATACCCTAAAGTTTCTTTAGGGTATCCCACAAATCTATATTTGTCAGATTTAGTCTGTAGCTTATCATTTTCAAACTTTTTAACATAAGCTGGACAACCCCAAGTCTTAACTTGCTTAAGATTTGGTTTCCTCCCTTTCCACATCTCATATGCAGTCTTTGGGGCGAATTTAATAGGCACCTTGTTAAGTAGGTATGCAGCCATTTCTAAGGCATAACCCCAGAATAAAATTGGAAGATCAGTAAAACTCATCATTGAACGAATTATGTCTAACAATGTTCGATTTCTCCTTTCAGATACTCCATTTAACTGTGGTGTACCTGGTGGAGTCCATTGTGAGATTATACCATTATCTCTGAGATAATTAAGAAACTCACCGCTTAAGTATTCTCCACCTCGATCTGATTGAAGAATCTTAATACTCTTGCTCGTTTGTTTCTCTACTTCACTTCTGAACTCTTTGAACTTTTCAAATGATTCAGATTTGTATTTCATTAAATACACATATCTATATCTTGAGTGATCATCAGTGAAAGTAATAAAATAAGAATACCCTCCCCGTACATTTGTTGTCATAGGTCCACAAATGTCTGTGTGAACCAACGCTAACAACTCTGCAACTCTTTCTCGTTTTCCACTAAAAGAAGATTTAGTCATGTTACCCATGAGACAAGATTGAAAAGTTTGATATGATTCATAATCGGATAGCTCTAAGAGCCCATCCTTATGCAACTTGGATAATCTTGTTTCATTGATATGACCGAGTCTATAGTGCATATATAGGTATAAATAACATCATCTTTTTTCCTTTTCTCAGTTTGTTCAATTTGAAATATATTTTCATTCAAGTCAAGTATATAAAGTCCATTTCGCAAATTACCAACACCATATAAAATATTATTTTTATAAATAGAACAACTATTGTATTTTATTATAATGTCAAATCCATTCATATCTAATACGGAAATAGAAATAATATTTTTAATGATATTCAGAACAAAATAACAATTATTTAAATAAATGGACTTGCCTGTAGGCAGTGCTAAAGAATAAGTGCCTACAGCTAATGCAACAACCTTTGCTCCATTTCCCACTTGTAAGACGACCACATCCTTGTTCAACTTTCTACTTCTGACCAGTCCCTGCACAGTATTACACATGTGAGAACCACAGCCGGTATCCAATACCCAAGTAGAATTTTGACTTTCAGAAAAATTAATTTCAATCATGAACAAACCTTGATTGGAAGTCAAAGCTTCTCCAAGCTTCTTCTCTACCAGAAACTTCTTGCAGAATGTAGAATTTTTCATGGACGATTTCTCTGTCTTTGGAGAATCTTTCGACATCTGTTTGGAGAATCTGGTGCTGGTGTTAAAGAGATGTGTGGAGACTAACTTAGTACTGAACTGGGAAAAGTGCCATTTTATGGTACAGGAAGGCATTATTTTGGGCCACAAAGTTTCTGGGAAAGGTCCAGAGGTGGACAGAGCGAAATTGGAGACTATTGAAAGTTTACCGCCGCCAACCTAAGTAAAGGGAGTCCGTAGTTTTCTCGGGCACGTAGGCTTCTACCGGTGATTCATCAAAGACTTCTCAAAAATTACTAAGCCTTTGTGCAGTTTGCTTGAGAAGGATGTTCCATTCAGATTCGACGAGGAATGCCTGATAGCTTTTGAGCATTTGAAAAAGAAATTGACTATGACACCCATCATTACAGCTCCTAATTGGTCTCTTCCATTTGAATTTGAAAAGATTGTGAATCCCACGAGAAAGGATTGGTCCCTCAAGCTCGACGATGCGGTGTGGGCCTACAGGACTGCCTATAAAACGCCACTGGGTATGTCGCCATATCAGCTTGTGTACGGGAAGGCCTGCCACCTCCCCATGGAGCTTGAACACAAGGCCTACTGGGCCATAAGGAAGCTAAATTTTTATTTAAAGGCCGCGGGGGAGAAAAGGCTTCTCCAACTTAATGAGCTTGACGAGTTCAGATTGCAAGCCTATAAGAAATCCAAGCTATATAAGGAGAAGGTCAAAAGGTGGCATGACCAGAAGATTATGGACAGAACATTTGAGCCGGGGCAAGCAGTGTTGCTGTATAACTCTCGTCTTAGACTCTTTCCCAGAAAGCTTAAATCACGGTGGTCGGGCCCCTTCATAGAGAAAATCATATTCTCGCATGGCGCAGTGGAAATTTATGATCAATACCCGGACAAGCATTTCAAAGTGAATAGACAAAGATTGAAGCACTATTATATATCAATGTGTATACATGTACCTCAATGTGCTACCATGTAATGTTGTTGTGATATTTTAGGTCCATGTATACCCTAAATAAATTTAAGCCAAGGTAAGCATATATGTGTGTTAAGTGTATAATATATGGTGTTTCCTTCATTACTAGAATGCTGAGAATAAGGGCTTGTCCCATATTGAGTGTCCATTCTCCTTCATTTCTTCTACACGTGAAAGGCCATTGGCCTAAGGCTAGCCTATCCCCTTCATCCCTCAACTAGCTAGCAATGATGGTGATGATAACCAAGGGAATGGGTTGAGGTAGTGGTTGAACACTATGCTACCAAACCTTCCTTGTCCAATGTATTCACCTTTCCTCCTATAGTTTGATTCACGGGGCAAAGTAATTATATGGTTATTCATTTCTCTATAAATTAAACTCTCCCCTTCTCATTTCATTTTGCTAGACTAATTGCTAAGTATTATAGAGAGAGTAAGGATATTGCACAAAGAGAATTCTGAGATTAGGGAGCAAGGCTTAGCAAATTCAAGACTTCAAGAGGTATAATCTTTAAACCCACTTGAAGTTCAATTCATAAAAAATAGCATGATTAGTTGGAATTGGTGATTAACATGCTAGGACAGTATATAGTTATATTGTAAGTGCAATATGATTGTTAGCAAGCTTGTTTCATGAAGTAATGAAGGAATTGGCTGAAGCTCTATAATAGCAAAACACTTCTTGGTCTGGAACAGGAGTGGCGCAGCCGCGCCACTCCCTAGTACAAATGACGCGTGGCCGCGCCGGCTGCCAGTCATGAATACTGACCTTGTTGAACTGGAGTAATTCTGAGCATGTTATGTTAGTTAGGATATGCATATAAATCACCGTGACATGTGCGATAAGGTTGCTATGTATATAGTAAGCCATATTAGTTGTTTTAGCTTGAGTATTTCAATAAAAGTTTAAAGATTTGAAAACTAGTTTTGAAAAACATTGTGTAATACATGTTCTAACCTTATGTACAAATGTAATACGTTTTGATATGTCTTAACATGTGACCAATATGTTAGAGATGGTATAGATTATTCAAGCATGATTTAAAAAGGAAAATTTCTAGTAAATGACTAAACTAGTTATGTGTGTAAATGAACTATATTTCAAACGTAAGTGCATGCTTATGTGGTCTAGTTACGAGTATATGAAGACATGATATAAGAATTTACCTTGCATGCTTAAACGATTTTGATAACATTCTAATGGCAACGTAGAGTTTCAAATGAGAACTTAATGACCTATATGTCCTTTAAGTTCTGAAAATTATAAGCATGCTTAAGTGGTATGATCATGTATGAACAAGCATAAAATGTGATATGCGTAGTAGCTTTGCATGCATGAGATTTTTAAGAGAAACCTTAATAGTTTGAAAACTAGTTTAGTGGATAAACACCTTGCATGTATTCTGAAAATTCTGACTATCATAGGGTCTCATATGCCTCTAAACATGGTCAAAATGTATGCCTAACTAGCCTTATGCATGGTAAACTAGTCAAACGCGAAATAAGTAAGTGTTAAAAAAGGTGCAACCTCATAACTTGAAATTTATGACTAAATTAATGTGAGCATGTGTAGTTGAGACGTAGAGACCTCATGGCATATGTATAGCAATTAAATGAGAGAGACGTTGTTACTTGAACACTTAAAGCTTTGATTTGATAAGAATGGATAACGAATTAAACTTGGTTGTCAATTCCTAACATGTGTATTTATCATGATCCTTTTATATGTGTGATGCGTATTGAGTTTCTGCAGGAGCAGCTCTGTCTTGGTCTGCACCAGGAGCCGCGCGGCAGCGCCGCTTCTTAGTGTAAACCAAGCGCGATAGCGCCTTTATGCAAAAATTCCAGATCTTGTTTAATTATAATCTGAACTTAGTGCATGTTTATGTTGTTACCCTACTCTGTAATATATGTCAAGAGCAGTAACAATGAGCATGTTATGTTAGAAACCATATCGAATTGATGACGTGTTTATAAACTTTCATAAAGTAATGATAACGATTACGAATCATGTATGTAATTGAGTGGTGTGATTCTATGTGCATATTAAAGTACATAGTAACATGCGCATAGGATTATATGACTAAATCATATGTGTATACTTGAATTTCATATCAAGCTTGTGTACCGAATGTACTTAGCTAATGAACATCCTATACATATAATACACTACAATAGGACAGTGTTGATTAATTTACGTGGATAAACTACGCTTAAGGCAAGTATCTAAACCTTATCTCTTTGGATGTAAGTTTTTTCTAACTTACACTCTTTTACGGTGCAAGTATTCTATCCTTGTGTTTACTTTATTCAGAGAATATCGTAAGCAAGTTTCTTACTTACTCGTTTTAAAGTGAGTTAGTATACTTAAACTCTTATTTCATTTGAGTCTTGTGAAAGCTGTTATTCATGTTGAACTTGGTATTGTTCTTGAATATTGTGGGAGTGTCTATGTCATTATATTCGGCTAGACTATATACATGTTTAGAAAACTATCCAAACCAATTAACTGGTGCAAAATCTTTGAAAATTAAGTTGAACAACCCTTATGGTAAGGGGAGTGTATATTGTTGGAAGCCCCAACACAGGCGTGAAAATTACTGTGGTGTTATGCCTAACATAAGGTATTGTAGACTGATCATCTATCATACTTATTCCTTTTGGGTTATCAGTTTAATATTGATGATTCTAGTAGATGTTCAATAGTCCTTAGTGACTGCTCAGTATTAATTACTTTATCCAGTTGGATACGTTGATTGCCTTTAAATTCATATATATTTGTCGATCTATATTGAACTATCATTTCATATTCCAAAGATTTGATTTGAGAATTGTTGATACTCATTATTCATGATGTTATTCTTGAAACTCTGAATTATCATCGAGATTTTACTTTGATATTTCGAACTCGTGTTATAACACACTTTACCCTTATTATATAATACTTACTGGGTAATTTGTGCTCATTCTTGCTTATTTAAAACCTTTCAGTTAAGGCAGAACAGGAAGGTGTCTCTGGGAAAGATAAGGGCAAGGGCAAGGCTACCGACTAGCTTGCCCCTTTATGTTTTAAATTCTGGTGTTGTATTAAGACTATTTACAAACTATGTTTAAGCTTAAGTAGGGTTATGTAATAAGTCTTTATTTGATATTATTGTGTAATTTATTAAGTACTGTAGGTTGCGAGACTTGGGGGAATAATTATAATAAATCATTATATATTATTCTAGATTAGATCTTCCGCTGTGAATGTATTATTTAGATATTATTATTGTATTATTGTGAGGATGTGACGAACCAAATTCGAGTGACCAAGTGGCGGTCCGAATTTGGGGGGATCACAAGTTCTTTTTATGTGATGTATATATTGTGATATAATCCTAATCTTTTGTGTAAGATATGGGATAGTTGTAAACCCCGAGTAGACTTATGTTAGAGGGGTAGTATGTTAGTGTTTTTTCCCATCTTTTGTGATGCTAGGGGATATAGGTTGACATTTATAGAAGTATACTAGGGATGATCATATTAATGTAATGATTTGGAATATGAATATAAATGATCTTAGTTAAGAAACGTGTTCAAAATTTTATTCCTTTTACATTTGAGAAATGTTTAAGTAATATAATTAGATAATAAAAATGAAATTTTGTGATGCAGATAATGCCGCCCAGACGTATACTAACTGCATCTGAAGAGTTTGTTAACAATAAAAGGGAGCAAGTAGACCCGATCCAAAAATTAGTTGACTTGTTAGGAGAAGCCCTTCGGGGAAGGAACAATGAACCCGTTCACCCCAATCCCCAAGCGGTGCTAGTTACGAACTTCAAGGACTTTAGGAGCGTAGGACCTCCAGAGTTTGAAGGGACTACTAATCCTATCATGGCACAAACATGGATCAAGGAAATAGAGAAGGCCTTCACCATCGCTCGTGTGGGTGAAGATCAGAAGACGTTATTCGCTACGTATATGATGAGGGGCGAAGCAAACTACTAGTGGGAGGCAAATCAGTAAAGAGCGGGAGAAGGGACTGTAGCATGGGATAGGTTCAAGACTCTGTTCTTCGAGAATTATTTCCCGAAGAGCTTGAAGAATAGAATGGAGGTAAAATTCCTAGAACTTAGGCAAGGAGATATGACAGTGGCGCATTGCGCGGCTAAGTTCACCGAGCTAGTCTGGTTTGCAGAACATCAGGTATGGGATGAGGAAAGGAAGGGCAGACATTTTGAGCAAGGACTGAAACCTTGGTTGTTCAACAAGGTGTCGATTCTCCAGATTAATTCTTTTGCCATGCTGTTGGAAAAGGATATTATTGCAGAGGGAGGTAGTGAAGCTCTAAGTCAGTATAACAAAGAGAAGAAGAGTAAGAACACTGGGGGAGAAAGACGTGGAGGAAGAAGCAGCGGGGAAAGTAATCTAGGAAAGAGAAAGTGGGATAACAACAACAAAAAAAATAACAATCAAACGGGAAGTTTTCATGGTGGGTTTAAGAAGAGGGTTGAGGGATGCCCGAAGTGTGGGAAGAATCACCAGGGTGAGTGTTGGAAGGGGCGCAATACCTGCTACAACTGTGGCCCAGAGGGACACATTTCGCCCAACTGCCCGAAGCCAAGGAAGATCAAGTGGTGTTTCGCTTGCGGCTCAATCGAGCACCAGATCAAGGATTTCTTCGAAGAAGGGGAACAGCGGAGGAAGTGGCCAGCAAGAGAGAGGGAGCAAACTAATAATAGACGGACCAACGCAATCCAACCGCCCAGCTGCCAGAACCTTTAACATGACAGTCCAAGATGCAATCGCTACAAAGGACGTGGTGTTAGGTATTATCTCAATCAATAATATGAATGCTTATGTATTATTCGATTCGGGTGCTACCTGTTCATATGTGTCTGAAGAATTTGCTAGTCAGTTAAACTTACCCCAAGAATGATTAGGAAATCCTTTAAATATTAAAGTTGCAAATAAGGAAGTAATCCCAGTAGAATTGGTTTACCAAAATTATTGCGCAAATATTAGAGATCATGAACTAAGCGTAGACTTAATCCTGATTAGATTGTGAGAATTTGACGTAATATTGGGAATGGATTGGTTGTATAGCAATGCTGCAATAATTAATTGTCAGAATAAAAGTGTGAACCTTCAGACTCTGAATCGGTCTAAGGTAGTGTTTTATGGTAGCTCATCGCTTAAGCAATCATGTTGTCTTATGATGATGCAGGCCAAGAAATTGTTAAGAAAAGGATGTGTAGGTTACTTAACTTATATTATAGATACTCAAAAGAACGAAGTAGAGATTGAGGATATATTCGAAGTGAGAGAATTCCAAGACGTGTTTTCGAACGATCTGCCTGGTCTTCCGCCTGACAGAGAAATCAAATTCATAATAGACTTAGCACCGGGAACTACACTGATTTCAAAAGATCCATATCATATGGCGCTAATAGAAATAAAGGAATTGATGATACAATTGCAAGAGTTACTACATAAGGGTTATATACAACCAAGTGTGTCTCCTTGGGGAGCACCAGTGTTGTTTGTTAAGAAGAAGGACGAATCAATGAGGCTCTATATCGATTATCGAGAAATGAACAGAGTGACGATCAAGAATAGATATCCGTTACCGAGGATAGACGACCTTTTTGACTAATTGAAGGGAGCGAAGTGTTTCTCAAAGATAGATCTGCGAACAGGTTATCACTAGTTGAAAGTACGGGAAGAGGACATACCAAAGACGGCATTTCGAACCCGTTATGGGCACTACGAGTTCTTTGTAATGTCATTCGGATTGACTAATGCTCCGGCAGCATTCATGGACTTGATGAACCAAGTCTTCAAGCCATACTTGGATATTGTGGTAGTTTTCATCGACGACATCTTGATCTACTCGAAGACGGAGGAAGAGCACGCCGAACATCTGATGATGGTTTTGGAAGCGCTAAGGCAAGAGAAGATGTATGTGAAAATTTCTAAATGTGAATTTTGGATGGAGAAGGTTCAATTCTTAGGACACGTGGTAGATAAGGATGAAATTTCAGTGGACCTTGCAAAGGCAGAGGCAGTGAATAATTGGGAGCAGCCGAAGACACCAACAGAGATAAAAAGTTTCTTAGGGTTAGCTGGGTACTATCGAAGATTCATCCAAGATTTTTCTAAGATAGCAACCCCGTTGACCAATCTAACAAGGAAGACGATAAAGTTCGTATGGACTGAAAAATGCGAGGAAATTTTTCAGGGGTTGAAGAAGAGATTAAGCGAAGCACCTGTATTATCATTACCAGACGATGCGGGAGGTTTTGTGGTGTATAGTGATACATCGTACAAGGGACTTGGCTGTATGCTAATGCAACATGGCAAGGTCATTGCGTATGCATCACGACAATTAAAGGATTACAAAAAACGATACCCTACTCATAACTTAGAGTTAGCGGCAATAGTTATTGCGTTAAAGATTTGGAGGCATTACTTGTACGAAGAGAAATGTGAGATATACACGGACCACAAGAGTCTGAAATATATCTTCACACATAAGGAGTTGAAAATGCGACAGAGAAGATGGTTCGAATTGATCAAAGATTATGACGGCGAGATTCTTTATCACCCGTGAAAGGCGAACATCGTAGCCGACGCACTAAGCATAAAAGGAAGGGAGAAATTGTTGCAATTCACGACTCAGAAAGAATTAATAAAAGAGATGGAGAAATTAGAAATAGAGGTAAAGGGACTGGGGAGGTCTGAAGAGAAAATAATTGCAATGGAAGCTTGTCCAACATTGTTGGATAGAGTGAAGGAATCACAAGAGAATGATGAGGAATGCAAGAAAATAAGAAAGAGGATAGTAGAAAATGAAGAGGAAAGATTTAGAATGGATAAAGACGGTATCTTGAGATTCGAAGGAAGAGTATGGGTACCAGCGGTAACCGAATTGAGAGAGAAAATCTTGCACGAGGCACACAATAGTACGTATTCTGTTCATCCAGGAGGCACAAAGATGTACCGATATCTGAGGCAATATTTTTGGTGGCCCAATCTGAAATAAGAAGTCGCAGAGTGCGTCAGTAGATGTCTCACTTGTCAACGAGTCAAAGCAGAGCACCAAAGGCCGAGTGGTCTACTTTAATCGTTAGAGATACCAAAATGAAAATGGGAGCACATTACGATAGATTTCATGATGGGACTTCCAGTCACGCAGAAAGGTTATGATGTCATTTGGGTTATCGTGGATCGACTAACGAAGACGGCTCATTTTCTACCGATCAAGATACGATATAATTTGAATTAGTTAGCAAGTTTGTACATAAAGGAAATTATTTCACGACATGGAGTGCCGGTATCAATTATCTCTGATCGATATCCGCGCTTCACGTCAAACTTATTGAAAAGCTTACAAGAGAGGATGGGAACACAGTTGAGATTGATTACTGCGTATCATCCTCAGACTGATGGATAGAGTGAGCGAACTATATAAACGTTAGAGGATATGTTTAGAACTTGCGTGATGGACTTCAAGGGAAATTGGGACAATCACCTACCCCTAGTAGAATTTGCGTATAACAACAGTTATCATGCGAGCATCGGCATGCCACCGTACGAAGCTCTTTACGGGAGAAAATACAGAACGCCATTATGTTGCGACGAAGTCGGAGAACGATGAATGTTGGGACCAGAATTAGTGCAACAAACAACAGATGTGGTGACGGTAATAAGAGCCAGATTGGTAGCAGCTCAAGATCGCCAGAAAAAGTACGCAGATTTGCGTCGACAAGACCGAGACTTTAAAGTCGGTAGTTTCGTATTCTTGAAGGTATCTCCCTGGAAAGAAAAGATATGATTAGGTAAGAAGGGAAAATTGAGTCCGAGGTTCATAGGACCATTTGAGGTATTGAAGCGAGTGGGCGAAGTGGCATACAAAGTAGCACTACCACCCGAGCTGGAACACATCCACAACGTGTTTCACATTTCTGTGTTGCGACCGTACAAGTCCAACTATAAGTAAGTGATTTCCTATGAGCCCATTCAAGTAGAGAAGAATCTGGCGTATGAAAAAATTCCTGTCCAGATATTAGATAGGAAAGAGCAAACACTAAGAAATAAATTTATAACTTCTGTAAAAGTAGTTTGGCGAAATCACGATGTCGAGGAAGCCACGTGTGAATTAGAAGATAAGATGAGGAGAGACTATCCCCATCTTTTTATGTAACCTTGTACCAATTTCGAGGACGAAATTTTTATAAGGGGGGAGAATGTAATACCCGTGAATTGTATAAATAATTTTAATATTGATATTAATAAACGTGTGAATATTTATTTCAATATAAACGTTTATGAAGCATGAGATGAGTAACTCAATTAAATTAAATTGACGTTCTAATAATTGAGAAATGTGGAGAATTTATGATAAGTTCGTGAAATACCATGTGTGGCACGATGATGGAAATTATGATGGTTTAATTAAATTAAAAAAGGAATGAATTAATAGGTGAAGGATTAATAAATATTATATTGTTAATTAATTGTTATTATAAGTAATAAGCATATTAATGAGTAAATGATTAATTAATATATAAGATTAATGTTTATTCAATTAATTGTTGTGTGCAATAATATGTGATGAGTGATTGCATATTATATGGTGCCTACATTCATTTATTATATAATGGGGTGTGACACTACAATGTGACTATATAATATATATAAAACTATATGGTAAAGTAAATGAATTATATAAGTTACATAAATGATGCTTATGTGACAACATGTTATGTGTGAATACCTTAAATGTGTACTTTGTGAAATATTAAATTAAACTAAATAAATGATTATTATTTAATAATTATTTCAATAATTAAGTATAATTGAAATAATAAAGTTTATGATAATGTAGAATGATAGTAATCAAATAAATTATATTCGGTATTACCAAATGTACATGGATTATATAATGATGTGTATATATAATACCCCCCAACTTGCTATAATGTAATATTAATTACCCACTAAAGCTACATTGTAACTTAAAGAAAGAATTAAACCTAGGTATACACATATACATTGTGTAGGAATATATATATATATATATATGAAGACCTAAGTAATATATAGGCACTATTGTTTCTAAGTTGCTGATAATTAAACTTGTCCCATAATGTGTGTCACTTTTCTTCTACACATGAATGGCCAATGGCCTATACTACTCCTATATACCAAACTCAAACTCAACAACTAGCAAATGATGAAGAAAGGAGTGGGTGATGGGGGTTGTTGGCCACTATTTCACCAAACCTTGATTGCCCAATGTATTCTTCTTCCTCCACTTGGTTTAATTCTATGTGCAATGCTCTTGAATGGATATTCATTTCTTTATAAATTAAGCACTCACGCCTGCATTTTCATGTTGCTGAGATTTATTGTAAGTTGATAAAGAGGGTGAGAATATTGAGTGAAATAGAAGTCTGAAATTGAGAGCAAGCCTTGTCCAATTCAAGCTTCAAGAGGTATAACACTTAAACATATTTTGAAATTTAAGCAATTGTAATTCATAAGAAATTACATAACTTGGTTGAGAATTGATATGTGAGATTATGTTAGCATGTTAGTTAAGTTTATATACATGTTATATATGTAATGTGGTTGAATTCAAGCATATTTCATGAAGGATTTCGAAATGGGTTTGGAAGCTCTGCAATTGTAGAAAGCATTCTGGCTGGAACCGAAGTGGCACGGCCGCGCCAATCTGCAGAACCAAATGGCGACTTTTGTTGTTTCTGAAATGTTGAGCGTGCTAGTGTAACTTATGTATACCTATTTATGTCCCTAACATACTAACATAGGTTGTCTTGCATGTTATCACCTACCTTAGCTTGTTTTGATGACATTATAAAGGAAACTTAACGTTAGAGAATGAAAGTTAACGAACTAAGTATACTTTGAATTCTGAACTTGTGAGCATGCTATTGTGGTTTAGTTATGTGTGAACATGAGTATGATATATAGTATGTAAGGTTACTTTACATGCTTGGTTGGTTTAACATGAAATTTTCAAAGGAAACTTAAAAGTTTGAAGACTAATTTTGTTAATAACTACCTTATGTGTATTCTGAAATTATGACTATCATGATAGGGTATCATATGCATATAGACACGATTGACATGTATGCCTAACTAGCCATGAACGTTGTAAACTAGTCAAGCATAGTTCAAATGAGTTTTAAAGAAGTAAAACTATGTTACCTTGAAATGCATGACTAGGATAACTTGCACATGTATGATTAAGGCTTATTGACCTCATTGCATATGTATAATGGCTAAACATGAGAAGCCTTTCTAATTGATCACGTTAAGCTTGTTAGATGGAAAGTTAATAACGAACTATGTTAAAAGCAAGATGTAAAATCGAACCTAATTATGAACCTCATAACATGTATGTTCTGCATGTGTAGTCATCAATGTATGCGAGTGAGCGAGCTAGGCCATGCAAACTGACTTTTTAGTTCTGGTTTGAACTGGGAGCAGCGCGGCCGCGCCATTCCCTAGTTCAAACCAAGCGCGGCCGCGTCGCCCTGAACAGTAATCTGACTATTTTGTTGTAACCTGAAAACTGCATGTATGCTATCACTAATGTTATAAACTGTCATACATGTATAGTGGGGTGTTCAAGTACTAATAAACATATTGACGATAGAACCATATATGGATAAGTGTTTACAAAACTTTTGAAACGTTAAGTCAACGTCGATTACAAGCTATGTTATTTGATTTCATAGTATCATATAAACTGATTTTGTGCTATATGTATGTAAGGTATGTAATGACGTACGTATATAATTGTACGACTAAGTTATAATCGCATGTATGTGTTTAACTTATATATCAAATAGATGTATTCAATGTACGTAACTAATGAATACCCTATGAACGTAACTATGTTAAAATAGAATTTGAAAGTGTTGATAAGCTATATATTGGTAAACTACGCATAAGGCAAGTATTCGAACCTTACTCCTTATTGAGTAAGTTTCTTACCTACTCTTTATTGAGCAGGTTCCCTAACTCTTTTTACTTTACATATTGTATAAATCTGAATTGTTGCCATATCAAATAAATATTTGTTATTATTCGAACATCGGCTTTATATCTTGATGTTGTTGCAAGCATTGAACTTATCGTTCCTAAATGCATTACAAAAGTTGTCAAAGCCATTTGATTCGGCTATACTAATATCGTATGTTAGAAAGCTATCCAAACCAATTGAATTGGTGCGGACTCTTATAAATTCCACTGAGATGAACAACCCTCATGGACGGGGAAATTATATATATTGTCGGGAGATCGACGTGCGTACATGAGTACGATTAAATGTTATTCATGACATAGGGTACTTTAGGTTGATCACATGTTGTACTTGTTTTATTGGATTATCAGCATATTACTGTCAATTCTAGTAAGAGTTCATAGTCCTTAGTGACTGCTCAGTGTTCATTATTCTTGAACCTTGAAATAGTTAAACTGTAATGACCCCAAAATTCATACAATACAATTCTCGACATCGGTCGCTAACAATACATCAAACTTCTAACTTTACATCATTAATCGGTATTAAACTTAATAAAATACGGAATAATTAAAACTTTATGTTCCTAAATCACAACCATTATCATTACATATCTTTGATTCAAATTTATATCATGAATCGTTACATCAAAGTTATAATATGAAACTTTACATCCCAATTACATATCCTTTATACTTCGGATAACTCAAACTTTACAACTCAACATAAAATAAACATCATAAACCATTAAGTACACTTCTAGAACCTTAAACATGGTTTATAAGAATAACAACTTTGGCTAAAATATTTAATCTCCATGCATTAAATCTGATCCATGTCATTCAAGTAGCACATAGCATTACCTTGAATCCTTAACCTGCAAAAATGATTATTTGCAAGATTGAGCTCGACAGCTGAGCAAGATCTAACAGTTTTCATGCATCACATAGCACATAATATCATTCTCAGTTCATACATCATAATCGATTAACTAAACATATCATACATGCTGTATTTTCACATCTCAATTAAAGATTCAGTTTCATAACCCAATCAGTTTAGTCATAAGTTGACTTTTATGGTGTAAAGCATCATTTATAATTGCACATACTTTCAACAGTCTAAATTACAACAATCAGTTTACCAATTTCATAAAGCAAATAGGAACTGAAAGACTTGCCTGGTTTGTAGATTACCAATTACAGAAAATAGCTTACAGTTATCTGCACTTCATGACTACTACAATATTATATAATCATGCACATCATTTATTAGTCACATAACATTGCTCAGTAATCGTTTAAGTAACTCTACTTTAAGATCTACTATCATCTTCTTTAGGTTTGATACAAAATGTTCAATTTATGTGGTTAAGTCCTGTTAGGGCTCCTCATTGTTTATTCGATTTATTTACGTTAAACTTCCTTTTACTTCTCATTACGTTCCCCTTTAATACACTTAACATTTAGTTAAGTCTTAAACCTTGTCTTTACATCACATTAGATGTATAATTTTTGTTAACATTAATTAAGTTAACCTTCGTTTCATATTCCTTTATACTTCTCTTTTAATCGACATTTAACGTTTGTTTAAGCCGACATAATTGTCATTACATCATTGATTAATGTTAAGTATCAATATATTTCATAATAATCATGTTTTATAACTTAAAACAACATCTTTCATCGTTGACAGCACTATACTTGCATATATGCATGTCCGACGCCCTCCGATTGCCTCCGAATACGCATCAGTCACAAAGATAGCCATTTTGACACCTTCTAATGACTTTAAATCGAAAAACATAAAGAATAAAAGTTGTAGGTCTACTCGTTATCTTTTCGAATCATCCTGAACCGCCTTAATCGGAGTTTATATGAAGAAGTTATGCTTGTTTTACTACAGGAGGTTAAAATAGTTTTGCCTTACGCTACTTAAACTATTCCGGACAGAAAAAAGCCCCACTGGGGCGAGAGTTTCTAGGTAAAATCCCTGCTGGGGAAGGGCCTCCCACTGGTGGGTTCCCCGGCTCGCGAACTGTGCAGAGAAATAAGCCAATTTGGCTTATTTCTTCGCACCAAAGTCCGATTTTAACTAACACAATGCATATGAAACTTTATGAGAACAAAATCTTAAACTTCTAACATGATTTTAACATACATAAACATCACAACACATAATCAAAACACTAATATTCATGATTTTGAAGAAAACACCATTGTTAAGCTTTCTTGAAGAAAGTTAACACTGTTAGTTATTTTTTAACCCAAATCACATAATTCAATGCATGTTAATTTTGTTTCTTGATATATTATCATAATCTAAACTTAATTCTCATAATCATAGCATAATCACCCATAATTTTTGATATTGAAGATACTATTTTTCAAACTAGTTCACTGTAAATTGCATAAATTGAACCACACAGACTATCATATAACTCATATATAATAGTTTATATACATAATCTAACACATATTGATCATCAATTTATAGTTTATTATGAAAACCAATTTACAGAGAATAAAAATAATGAAGAACAACAATTAAAATTGGACTATACCTTTTTGCTTAGAAGAAGATGATGATTCATATGATGATGATGATGATTGTCTTCTAGTTTTGATTTCTCAAAACTTCTTCCTCCTCTTTCTTTCTTCTTCTCTTTTTTCTCTCTAGTTTCTTACTCTGTTCTTATTCTAACTCAGACTAACATAACGTATAAACTATATACATATAACTTATAGATATAGAATATAAGTATATAATATATAACTGATATACTTAATTCCTCTTAATAAATATATCAGTTACTAATTTTTGAAAATCAAAAGCCATAAAGCTTTGTTTGGCAAAAACTCATTAAATTTAAAAACAGATTATTAATAGTTAAGGCCTTGTTTGGTAAAACATGATTAAAACAGAAGTAAGGGCCTTGTTTGGAAAAACTAATTTAAAATCCTTTTCTTTATTTTGATAAATCTTTTAACACATAGTTTAAATGTTACACTTTATTTAATTAAATTTCAACCTTCTAATTTAATTAAATACAAGCTAACATTAATTAATTAATTAAAATTGCACATAATACTAAATTGCTACACAATATTAATTTACTTATTAATCATAATTCATGTAACAAATTAGTAAATCTTTATAAACACTTAGCACATAATATTCATCTAATTTAATTATTCTCAATTAAATTAAAATTTTACTACACAATTACTTACACATCAATTTAATTAATCATATTGCACTCATTTAAATTAATCCAATACATGAATATAATTCTCTTCATACCAAATCGTACATTTTAGAATATAACACATATACACATACACATACTCATACTCGAACATATTAACATAAGAATTTTATTTATTAAATTCTCATTTATTAATTCTTGAAAATTCGTGTTGTCACATCCTTCCCTCCTTATAAGGATTCCGTCCTCGGAATCAACGAAACCTCCCTTACTCGGTTTTTAAAAAAAAATCTCTTTCATAATTTTATCATTGAATAACTTCAACATATTACCTTAACAAAAGTTTTATATATATATCCTACTCCATTTATTTCTTCAACAAATTTTAAGTTTTATTTCATAACATTCAATTAACTCAATTATGTTTCAAATATTATATATTCTTTAACCCGTTCATTTCCTTTTCTAAGGATCATTACCATATACTTTACTCGTCGAATTCATATACTTCATAATTCACTATCATGTAAGTATTTAGGTTATCACATTCACCCCTTCTTCTAAGAATTTAGTCCTCAAAATTTTAATTTATTAATCTTTATTCATTCAATATATCAAAATAGATTTTATGTTAATCTTTATTCACTGGATTGTTGTGTTCTACAACTACTTCTTTCTAAGGAATATCCTTCTTGCCACATTCACCTTCAGAATAATAAGAATCTTTCACAATTGCTCAATAATTGGGAAGCGATAAATAACTCATGAATTTAAAAGATTCTCAAATCAAGCTGAGGGGTCAAAAGACCTTGAACTCATCTCTAGGTTTAATAGTGTTTCACTCCCGGTACTTCACACTATAAATCGCTCTAACAAAATTTTTAACAATCACACAGACTGTAAACATCTTACATCGGTGCTCTAGATGATCAGACTATCGCACTACTACATCGTGCACAAACGTAGTACATCGTAACGACTATTTACGTTACACTCGGAACCATTGTCTCCGATAACATGTCCCCTTTATAGGGTTGTTCACCTCAGCTTTCAACACTGAATCCGCATTAGAACAACTTGGTTTGGCATACTTTGTCAAGAACGCTCGAATTTCATAAACATCTTTCAACATTTGTCTAGCTGAATCAAGTAGCATAGACTTTCGACAACAATTCGGACAATAATCAAAATATATATAGGTATATAAATATTTTTAACCAACTCAATAAATATTCCCCTTTTTTAATAGTGTAAGAAAACTAAAAATAAATAAATCTTTTTATAATATCATGATACCGTACCATTGTAATGGTACGTTGAGGACTCCGTCATTATATGACGTCATCATACTACATACCATAGTGGGCCGACGATTCTACGATCACATCCAACTAAACATCTTTCAACATTTGTCTAGCTGAATCAAGTAGCATAGACTTTCGACAACAATTCGGACAATAATCAAAATATATATAGGTATATAAATATTTTTAACCAACTCAATAAATATTCCCCTTTTTTTATAGTGTAAGGAAACTAAAAATAAATAAATCTTTTTATAATATCATGATACCGTACCATCGTAATGGTACGTTGAGGACTCCGTCATTATATGACGTCGTCATACTACATACCATAGTGGGCCGACGATTCTACGATCACATCCAACACTAGGTTCAACTGTATTGATGACTTCCTCGATTATTGTTTCTACACCATATCAAATGATGCATAGAATACATAAAATACATTTTGAAAATTTCAAATAATTTTTGTCTAGCTGAAGCAATTAGCATAGACATGTGAATAATAGCACTGTTTTAAAATCCATTGATTCAATATTTTTCAAAAGACTCAGAAGTGCAAACATCGGCATAAGGTCAATAAATTTCAAAAATCTAGCATAGCTAGAAGATTTAGAATATCTAATTTTCTCCATTAATATAAATCTTTACTTCACCGTTTCATTACTTAAACTTTCTATCAATCTTCAACAACATCGATACTTCCTATATCATAACCTTTCTATACCCAGTATAGTTCATTAAACTTACCACACTTTGGAAGTTCAGGAACTTGCCACAATAATATGAGTTTAAGAACTTGTCCTAACAATACATAGTCCAATAACCAATCAGGGACTATCCATATGCTTAGGGGTTCAAAAACATACATACGATTATGAGTCACGAACTTACTATAAGTATGAGTTTTAAAAACTCGTACCTAATCTTAATATCATCTTACTAAATCTCTATTATTTTTAACTATCAAATATAAATATGAGAAAAGAATCACCTTCTCGCCATATATATATTCGACAGCGCGACACCAATATTCCAATGATTATCCATGCGATAAACAGAGTGTAAGCACAAAACCCTTGCCCATGCAAAGGTTTGTACAACTCAGCCACCACATGAGTCCTCAGTTGAAATCCCACTTAACTCTATCTTGCTCGTAACTTTCTCTTTGGTCGATACAATTTCTGTATCTCATCATTTATAACTCCTCATGAGTTTATTTCGTACTATATCATAGTACATTCTCGTTATAGCATCAAACTATAACTATTCAATCATTACATACCATCTGTCTTTTACAATTTTAAAAGATCACGCCGTGATCTTATTCTATAATCATCTCCCTTATGATTCTTTTCTTATCTCATTATCGTTTTGTTTTACAATCTTCTTATCTTTACCTTTCATCATATCATATCATGATATCATTTATGCTTTTAATCTTATAGACTTTGTCTATTCATCATTATTCGTCATCTTGATTATTGAAGTTAGGTAACTCCTGATACTTATCTTTATATCGCTCCAAGATTCTTCTTTGAATCTTCTTGTTTATTAATCAATTCTTCCTTTAAGAATCTCTAACTTCATTTATATTGCTCAATATTTATCCAAGTTTACTCCTCGTCATTCTAATCTTCTTTTTAGAACATTTCTAAGACTTAACTCATCCTATACATCTACGTATGTGAAAAAAATCACCTTTTTATCATACGTATCCATAACTCTATACTCGGTACACATCGAGTCTCTAACAGTGTTCAATATAGTAAGCTGAGTGGTTTCTCACAAACAACCAACAAACCAGTTTCTCGTCTCGTCTACACTGTCTTACACAATGAGTTAGATCGGTTTTTAGTTCGTATTAACGGTCGCTCTCTGACGAAATCGTTTAGCCCAGATACTATACATCAACCGTTAAAGAGTACGACTGTACTGCTACTTAAACTTAACTTCTTATAACCTAAGGTCATAGCCTAAGGTACTCTTACCTAAAGTGTGTAACCTATCAGCTCTGATACTAACTATAATGACCCCAAAATTCATACAATACAATTGTCGACATCGGTCGCTAACTATACATCAAACTTCTAACTTTACATCATTAATCGGTATTAAACTTAATAAAATGCGAAATAATTAAAATTTTTATATTTTCTTTCTATATTTCCCTGAATCACAACCTTTATCATTACATATCTTTGATTTAAATTTATATCATGAATCGTTACATCAAAGTTATAATATGAAACCTTACATCCCAATTACATATCCTTTATAATTCGGATAACTCAAACTTTACAACTCAACATAAAATAAATATTATAAACCATTAAGTACATTTCTAGAACCTTAAACATGGTTTATAAGAATAACAACTTTGGCTAAAATATTTAATCTTCATGCATTAAATCTGATCCATGTCATTCAAGTAGCACATAGCATTACGTTGAATCCTTAACCTGCAAAAATGATTATTTGCAAGATTGAGATCGACAGCTCAGCAAGATCTAACAGTTTTCATGCATCACATAGCACATAATATCATTCTCAGTTCATACATCATAATCGATTAACTAAACATATCATACATGTTGTATTTTCACATCTCAATTAAAGATTGAGTTCCATAACCCAATCAGTTTAGTCATAAGTTGACTTTTATGGTGTAAAGCATCATTTATAATTACACATACTTTCAACAGTCTAAATTACAACAATCAGTTTACCAATTTCATAAAGCAAATAGGAACTGAAAGACTTGCCTAGTTTGTAGATTATAAATTACAGAAAATAACTTACAGTTATCTGTACTTCATGAATCCTACACAATTATATAATCATACACATCATTTATTAGTCACATAGCATTGCTTAGTAATCGTTTAAGTAACTCTACTTTACGATCTACTATCATCTTCTTTAGGTTTGATACAAAATATTCAATTTATGTGGTTAAGTCCTGTTAGGGCTCCTCATTGTTTATTCGATTTATTTACGTTAAACTTCCTTTTACTTCTCATTACGTTCCCCTTTAATACACTTAACATTTAGTTAAGTCTTAAACCTCGCATTTACATCACATTATATGTATAATGTTTGTTAACATTAATTAAGTTAACCTTCGTTTCATATTCCTTTATACTTCTCTTTTAATCAACATTTATCGTTTGTTTAAGCCGATATAATTGTCATTACATCATTGATTAATATTAAGTATCAATATATTTCATAATAATCATGTTTTATAACTTTAAACAACATCTTTTATCGTTGACAGCACTATACTTGCATATATGCATGTCCGACGCCCTCCGATTGCCTCTGAATACGCATCAGTCACAAAGATGGACATTTTGACCCCTTATAATGACTTTAAATCGAAAAACGTAAATAACAAAAGTTGTAGGTCTACTCGTTATCTTTCCGAATCATCCTGAACCGCCTTAATCGGAGTTCGTATGAAGAAGTTATGCTTGTTTTACTACAGGAGATCAAAACAGTTTTGCCTTACGCTATTCAAACTATTCCGAACAGCAACAAGCCCCGCTGGGGTGAGAGTTTCTAGGCAAAATCCCTGCTGGGGAAGGGGCCCCCACTGGTGGGTTCCCCGGCTCGCGAACTGTGCAGAGAAATAAGCCAATTTGGCTTATTTCTTCGCACCAAAGTCCGATTTTAACTAACACAATGCATATGAAACTTTATGAAAATAAAATCTTAAACTTCTAACATGATTTTAACATACATAAACATCACAACACATAATCAAAACACTAATATTCCTGATTTTGAAGAAAACACCATTGTTAAGCTTTCTTGAAGAAAGTTAACACTGTGAGTTCGTTTTTAACCCAAATCACATGATTCAAAGCATGTTAATTTTGTTTTTTGTTATATTATCATAATCTAAACTTAATTCTCATAATCATAGCATAATCACCCACAATTTTTAATATTTAAGATACGATTTTTCAAAATAGTTCACTGTAAAATTGCTATGAACATGATTTCTTCATGTTCATCATATTTACATGAATTGAACCACACAGACTATCATATAACTCATATATAATAGTTTATATACATAATCTAACAAATATTGATCATCAATTTATAGTTTATTATGAAAACCAATTTACAGAGAATAAAAATAATAAAGAACAACAATTAAAATTCAATTATACCCTTTTGCTTAGAAGAAGATGATGATTCATCTCAACAACAACAACAACGAACAACCATCTAAACATTCAGGGCCTGAGGGATCCTTGTCTTTGTGACTAAACCAAAGTCATGTCAGCTGGGCTTGCTGAGTACCGAAGGGTACAAGAGATTCTAAGTCTGCTAGGCTTAGTCCACAGTTTCCAAGGTTGCTGGTCTTGCAGATTTCTTGGTGACCTAGAGTTCCAATGCTGCTGGTCTTGAAGGAATCTTAGTGATTCGAAGTTGATCTTATCGTTATTGGAATCCCTTCTAGTTGAAGCAGAAGAGTGGAGTAGGAGCATTTAGTCTCTGAACCACTTAAAACCTCTGGTGTCATTTACTTTATATCATTTACATTCTGTACTATAACTGCCATATTTTCTTACAACTAATCTAACATTAGAACTATGTTTAATGAGATATTCTTGAAGGGGATCTTAACCTATTCCGCTGTGCATAAACTGATTCTTCTATTTGTCATCTGCTAATTATTTAGCAAGATAAAAGAAAAGGAAAAAGCTTTTAAAATAAAAAGGATCTATTCAACCCCCCTACTAGATCTCTTGTGTGCCCCTGGGAACTAAAAATTGGTATCAAAGCAGGTTCTCACACTCTACCCAAAAGCTAACGCTTTGAGTTTGGTCCGTGGCACAAATAAGTTGTAAACTTAGTATTAGTGGTAAGTCACTTCTGAATGAAGATTAGCTCACAAGTTGAAAATTGTACGTACAGGTAAATATGCGTATCCACATGAAGCTATCCAGATTGGTCCCTGTCGTTAATTGAACTTGTTATCAGGCCAATCGCTGCCTATAGTCAATCAGCAGTCTGCAGCCTATTGATGGAAATTCAAGATGCAGCAAGAATAAAGAATCTTACGTCCACGGTACTGAAAGATGAAATGCCTAAACATGTTATGGGATGCTTATCTAGAGGAGAAAGGAAAACTATTCAAATATGTATTTAGTAAAATCCATAAATCTGAACCTTAAGGTTCAAGGGCTTCAAAGAATTCAAGTTGCCAAGACTTTCCTCTTATCATAATTCAAAGACTCTGCTTGATTGATCTAAAGCTATTTGGAGCAACAAAAGTTGTCAGTATTGACAATACAAAGATGTGCACAACAATGCCTCATATCATTGTGCAAAGAAACAGAACAACTAACTGTCAAGAAACTGACAGAGGCAAGGTATGTATCCTCATCACTATATACATACATCATATTTCATCACCTTATGTGCTATAACAGTATTCTATCAAAAGATCATTTTCTTCCTAAAAATGGAAATGAGAGAAGTACATTTGAGGTTGGAAACTATTCGCTGAAAAACTTTCTCTCCACCCATGTTTGAAGTTGAAAATAAATTTTTGAAAGACATCTGATATATGCCTTAAGTATATTAAAATCTAAGCAGTTGAAGTTGCTCGACCTTCGCTGATGGGTTGGTATGTTTGGAAATTCATACAAACCAATGTTTTGTGTTATTGATAAAACATAGAGTGTGATCAACACTTCAGGTATATCTTGAAGGTTCTTGGAAACTAATCAAGTCCACGAACTAACAAGATGCAAATTATAGAGCTGATCCTCACTCTATGAAAATTTAAAATTTGTGAACATAGCAAAAGCAAGGGTGTAACAACACAAGAGAAAGCTTAACATATCTAAACAGCTTAATCATACACACACACAATCATGCATTATAACTGTAATTATATCTAGAATTGATATATATATATATATAAAAATATGATTGTTGATGCTTATATGATGAAAATCCAAAAGTATGAGTATCTAGGGTTTATGAGAAAACTAACCTAGCAGGACCCAAATAGCCATGGGTACCAAAATAGAAAATCATTTAACCTATAGGTACTTGGTCTATCTGACCTCACTAGGAAAAGCTGAAGCACATGACTTCAGTCATCAAGCTTCTACCAGCTGCAAGTTCAGGATCCCTCAGCAATGCTCTCATTTAAAATCATCCAAGGCCAGAGCGTGCTCCTGAAGATATTTTATGTCCTTATGGATGAAGAAATCTCATGAGCTTATAAATGGATCGTAAAACCATTAGTATGATAATCATGATACTTCAAAAAGAAGGATACAATTCATGTCAAGAAGTAAGAGACCTTTCAAGCTTATCCATGTAAATCATATCATCTCAAAAGGAACATCAAGGAAGATCACATCAATGAATCATCAACCAACGGTGATGAAGTATGAATCATAGAAGTAAAACTCTACGAGTACAGAAGATGCTAAAGTCTGAATGATAGAACCTACGTTCATAGTGTCTAGTCAGCAAATCGTGGAGTAACCAGTTCTAAAGAAAATACTCTATGATCAAATGGAGCTGATTCAACCATGAAGATTCCAACTAGAATGAGATGTAAGACCTCGAATTTTATGAAATAAAAGTATTTAATTTTTTTTATAATTCTTATTCTATTCAGTAAATAGTTAAATTGATAAAGGGTTAAAGTTAAGGGTGATATGTGCAAATTTTACAAAGTAAGCAAGTTGGCATAAAATATTCATTGTGTTGGGAAATATTTGTTTGGTCGGGGAATATTCTTTTTGTCGGAGAATATTCGTACATAAGCACAGTCATTGGTGGACCCCACAACAGAATAACTGTCGGATATAGAAAGTGACAGAAATAACTTTTTTATAAAATAACGGTAAAACTGTTACCGTTAAACTGTTAAAATACCCGGTGATAAAAATACAGTAATACGCGTTGTTGCACAGTAGCACACGGTATTGCACAGTATTTTTAATTATTGATTCTTACGTAAGAAGTCACTTACTCAATAATTGTTATAGTAATTACTGTTCAATATTTTGTATTAGTGAATCAATAATTGCTACATTGATAATTGCATATTATTGATTCAATAATTGTCATAGTAACCACTACACAGTATTTCACATTATTAAATCAATAATTATCACATCTATTATTGAAATGATATTATTAGATAGCATTATTGATAATGTCTAGAAAGTTATGTCGACGAAAGTGGTTAGGTTATATAATTGCGTGCCAATGAAGAGAAATTCTTATTGGAAAGCCCCCTCTTTTTTGGAAACAACCTAGTTGTCAATATTGTAATTCTCTAATATTAATTGTGAATAATAATTGATGAATAAAATAAAAATTGTTGATAAATATGATAAGTAAATATTTATCCAATTTTGATATAAATGATGGAATTATTAGCATGAGTCATTTGTTGAAAGCTGACATTTTATCTTTTTTGATAAAATAATTCATTCAAATATATTATTATAATATTACATTATAATAATATAATGTGATAATATAATAATATAATTTTATAATTTGAATGATAACATTATTATAATAAATTTATGGTATAAAAATAAAATGAGGATGAAGAAAGAAAAATTGAATTTGGAATTCTTTTAATAATTATATATATATATATATATATATATATATATATATATATAAACATATGGGTGGCTTGTTTTGAAATTGTCATTTTGCGTGTGCTAGTAAGCTTTTCAAAAGTGGTGTGCTCCGAAGGTTTATTTTGTCAACTTTGGTGTGCTAGCATTTTCCTATAAATAGGGTGCTTAGTTAGAAATAAAAATCACACCAGAATCAAAAAAATTTCTCTCTATAATATTGAGCATATTTCTTGTGAGTATAAGGATAGCTTAAGTGTGGATTACAGTGCAAGATTTTTCTCAACATAATATCTGATATTCCAGTCAAATCTAGTATTCTACTAAGGTAAAAGATATTATTTTTCTCGTAAAGGATGTTGTTTCCATTCAATATTCGTAAAGAATATTATTTTCTTCCATACTCTATAGTATGTAAGTAATAATATTTCATTTCAGATTCCTAAATTTAAACTTACGATGGTAAGTATTGCTTCTATAATTCTTGAAATGATTAGAAATTCCTTGAGTTTTGCGTTTCATCTAATATCATTTCACCGGAATATTGGTCTGAACTTTATTATGAAAGTTTTACCTTTTCATGTCAGAATACTATTCATTCAAGTACTATTCATGAGTTACTATTCACGAGTTACTATTTATGAGTTACTATTCATTCGAGTACTATTCACGAGTTACTATTCACAGGATACTATTTACGATAAAATTGGTTTCTTTTTCAGTCTAATTTATCTTTGATTTATGAAATATATTCTTGAAATTGGATCAATATTTTGATCATATTGTTCTTACTATGTCTATTCATCATATATAACATTTTTATAATCACGGTGATGGAAGTTCTCTTTGACTTGAGCGTAAAGATGGATAGATTATTAGTATGACTATGACTATGGGTTCTTTTTGGCCAGTAGTGCAAAGATGAATTGTTGACTGGTATGATCATGACCACTGATTTTACAATTGAATATCTTTAGCTTAAGTGCAAAGGTGAATTGATCAACATGGTTATAAATATTGCTTCTACAAATTCTAAAATGATTAGATATTCCATTGAGATTTGAGTTTCATCGAATATCATTTCACTTGAATTTTTATTTACCCAAATCTTCTTATTAAATTTTAATCGTCATCTTTGAAATATGACACTCGAATATCTTTGGCCCGTAGTGTAAAGATGGACAGGTGTTTGGCATGATCATGATCATTACTGTTGAATAACTTTGGCCCGTAGTGCAAAGATGGACAGGTGTTTGGCATGATCATGACCATTGATGTTGTCGATGTTTGAAAATTTAAGAAATACCGCGGGTCGGTTCATAACCCGAGTTTCTCTCAAATCGATCTTCCTAAGTTATCTCTACCCTTATTATTTTTATTGCGAAAAAGGTTTTAAGGGATTTTTAGGAAAGAGGCCAACATGTGTATATGTCGACAATTTGATTTAAACAGAGTCGCCAGTTTGTAGTTCTAAAAATGGTTGTACCAGCTCAACTGAATTTGATTTGAAAAGAGGCCCAATTGCTAGACACTGTCGACACTTGATCTTTGAAATCAAAGTTTTGAGTTCGGGGGCTTGGTTAAGTGTAAGGAAGGTGTTAGGCACCCCACTACTCCCGTGTAAATACGGTACCACAATCTTTTCAATATTTCCCTTAAAATTGGAATGCGTGAGTGAATGCTATTTGAAAATTGGGCCTTTGGATTGATTGAAAGCTTTGACAGGCTTCGTTGAGCTTATATACGAAGGGTTTGATTTGATTTGAAATTCAGTCTTTGATTTGATTTGCAAAAGCTTTTGAATTGAATTGACAGTGATGTTTTTGAAAGCTGGTTTTATCAAACCCTTACGCTGACATAGGAATTGAAGCATATCGCTACTCTCAATTTTATCTTTATAGCCTTAAGGCTGCATGCAAGTGGTGATTTGTTGGGCTGCAAAGCATCCTCGACCACAAAAGTATAAAGTGTTGGTCTCCTCATAGGTATGAAAACCATCGGAGGTACACTGACACGACAATCTATATTTTCACTATGTTGAGACCATAAATCCGGATAACCATTTTAAGGTCTGTGCATGTATATTTTATAGAAAAACTAGCATAGTACATCTATAAATCGGAGTTTGTCCATCGTGGAAATCAGATTCAGATCAGTTTGATCATGAATCCCACGATTCCTAGGCTCATATATGAGTGGCTAGAAAACCTGCATAGTTCAAATTTGTACAAAAATAAATGTAGGTATCATCACGTCGCAATGGAACCAAGGATTCACCAGTAAATCCTAGTTGCGCGTGGCCAAAGCGTCTCGTTCCCACTAGTAGCGATCTAAGGGATGCGAGGTTGATTTTGAAGCTGAAACTATAAAAATAACTGGATTTAAAGAAATCTCAGCCATTATAGCTTCCAGGTTCTGTCGGGACCTGTTTGAACACTTGAAAGCTAGAATTGGCGAGATTTGGATAAATCTAGTCCGCCCACAGAAAAATCAGTGCAAATTCATATACAAATGAATGTTAAATGCAGCAGTTGAATAAATTGAATAAAGCAATATATATAGTTAAATATATATAAAAGCTGTAAAGGGCGATGGGTTTTCACTCGCAAGCCCGGACTGGAATCGAAATATATATATATATATATATATATAAAAACTGTAAATAGCCACGAAATAATCCAGGCTATGACAAAAATGAACTATATATATATATATATATACAGTAATAAGGGCGATGGGTTTTCACGCCGGTGCCCGTGCTAGAATTAAAATTGATAGAAAGTAGTCACCCAGTGACTGGGGAGAGCACCCAGTATGGGGAAGTGTGCAAAAGCAGTAAAAGGGCCACGAAGTAGTCCAGGCCGATTGAAAATATATAAATATATATATATATATATATATATTAATAGAAATGTAGTCAACCAGGACTGATATGAGTACCAGTGATGGTGAATGTCGCTTATATATGCGTAAATATATATAAAAGCGGTAAATTACCTCGAATTTGACATCCGGGCTTGACAGAATTAAAATATTAGTACATTTAAAATTAAATATGTACAAAAAAAGGCCAAACCCGGACTGGGATGATAACCCAGTCCGACGAAGTTGCCAGAATGTGCGTGCTAGTGCATTGAAGCTGCTGGAGCTGACGGATCGTCAATCCGAGTTGTAGAAATGTTGAAAACAAAATTTATGTACAAAAATGTATCAATTTTTAACGAAAATGGCCGCGGAACTAAGTTCCGGGCATATTTAGAAGATGAAACTTGTGTATAAGTGTAACACAGTGCAAAGTAGTAGTATTGACTAGCTGATCGTAAAAATATTTACAATGGGCTGCAATACTGGCTTTTTACAGAATCGTAGGCTTTAAACGTCCAAATCTACGGTGGTTTTTTGATATGTGGTAGTATATGGGTATATCTACATGTTTGAGTGAAAATATTTGGGTTTGAAAGAGGTATAAAAGTCAGAAAATTAACTGACAGGGCTTCGCTGCGTTTCGGCTTTTTTTAAACGAACGGGGGGGGGGGGGGGGGGGGCACGTTTATTTATAGGCCAAAGAGCCTCCACTCTACCTGCGGTAGCCATAAGTAGAGCTGCGGCTCCCCTACGTGGGGCCCATGTGCCCGACTTGGTCGTCTTGAAGTACGTGCACTCCGAGCAATGCGATGTCCGGAAAAAATATTTTCTAGGTCCAGGAAGACGGGTTCATAACCAGGTCTTCGATTCCCCGCAGTTTATCTGTTGAACTGTCTTGCGTAGTTGCCACTCGGGATCGTCGTTAGGGTTCATTCTGACTTTGGCGGCATCGATTTGGCTTGAGTTTACCAAGTCAGTTGAGATTTGATGAAATGACCATTGTACCCCTCCCGGGGTTGCCTGTAGTGTCGGCATGGTCGTTGGTTGACTTTCGGGAGCTGATTCCAAGACTTGGATCTCCGTCAAGTCTTTTGACCTCAGGGTTGTCTCTAAGGCTGACTTGGTCATTCCAGGTTTTTCTTTGGAGTTGTTGTGTTGCTTCAGGTTGATGTCTGCAGTTGACCTGACGTCCCGGGTTGAGACCGAGGATGACCTGCACTTCCTGGGTTGAGATCGGGGTAGAGTTTGACTTCCCGGGTTGCTGCCGGGGATGAACTGACTTTCCCAGATTAAGACCGGGGATGTCTTAACATGTCCTTGGTTGATTTTGAGGTTTCCTTGACTTCCTAGATTGAGACCAGGGTTGACTTTACGGCCTGATATTGAGGTCGGAGTTGATTGGTACCTCTCGGGTTGCTGCTGGGGTTGAATTGACTTCCCGGGTTAAGAATGGGGGTGATTTTGACTTCCCGGGTTGAGACCGGGGTTGATCTTGATGATACGATGGACTGTCAAAACTTGATTGATGGTTTGATTGACTGTCGGAGCTTGATTGATGGTCCGATTGACTGTCGGAGCTTGATTGATGGTCCAATTGACTGTCGGAGCTTGATTGATGGTCCGATTGACTGTCGGAGCTTGATTAATGGTCCGATTGACTATCGAAGCTTGATTGATGGTCTGATTGACTGTCAGAGCTTGATTAATGGTCTGATTGACTGTCAAAACTGGATTAATGGTCCGATTGACTGTCAAAGCTTGATTGATTGTCCGATTGACTGTCGGAGCTTGATTGATGGTCCGATTAACTCTTGGAGCTTGATTGATGGTCCGATTGATTGTCGGAGCTTGATTGATGGTCCGATTGACTATCAGAGTTTGATTAACGATATTGGGCATCAGAATTAGGTTAAAAGACCGGCGTCGGTGGTCGGATTTGGATTGACTGACGGTTTTACCGTCCTATCGGGTTAGTATTGGGCCAAGGAAAATTTTGAGTGTCTACAGATGCCCCTCTTTATCATGTCCATGTAATATGGTCGAATGGACAGGATAAAGATTAGTAGACACTAGAAATAAAAAGTGCCAAAGCCATTTTAAAGCTGGGCGTCTTGGAGTAGAATGGGACTACTTTTGGCTGTGTGTGTTATCACTTTACTGGGGATAACGCTATCCAGTATAGCCATTGATGGTATTAGGAAGTTATCGCGAGCCAGTTTTATCATTCTCGGCGATGGATGACATCATTCACGATAATTTGTTTAACTCTGATGAGTTTGTTGAAGATAATTTATCACATATTTTCCCGTCTTGACCTGCTGGGGATGACGTCCTCTGCAATATCTTTGTAGATTCTGAGGGAGTGAGCTATCACAGATTTTCTCGTCTTCATCTGCTGGGGATGACGTCCTCTGCGATAGCTTTGTAGGTATTTGAGGAAGTGGCCAGGATTGATACTACCTCTATGATCTTCTTTGAGGATGTGTATAACAGATTCCATCATCTGTCCATTGTGAAGATGGATTATTATATGACTCTCAACTGTAGATCGTCTCCTGACATCTCATAGGACTAGTCCGAAGGTTGAAATTGACTTCGGTCGGCACCCAAACTTCGATGGGGTTGCACCAACAGCTGAGTTGTCATCAGTCAGTACTCGATGCTTCGCTAGACTGGAACCAACGGCTGAGTTATCATCGGTCAGTACCCGATGCTTCGCTGGACTGGAACCAATGGCTGAGTTGTCACTGGTCAGTACCCGAGGCTTCAATTGACTGGAACCAATGGCTGAGACTATTTCAGTCAAAAACTGAACTTTGCTGGGGCTGAGCCAATGGCTGAAACTGCTTCGGTGGAAAACCAAACTTCGCTGGAGCTAAGCCAACGACTGAAACTGCTTCGGTCAAAAATCAAACTTCGCTGGGGCTGAGCCAACGATTGAAACTGCTTTGGTTAGAACCCGAACTTCGCTGGGGCTGAGCCAACTGCTAAAACTTTTTCGGTCGGAACCCGAACTTCGCTGGGGCTGAGCCAACGGCTGAAACTGCTTCGGTCAGAACTCGAACTTCGCTGGGGCTGAGCCAACGGCTGAAATTGCTTCGGTCAGAACCCAAAATTCGCTGGGGCTGAGCCAACAGCTGAAACTATTTCGGTCAAAAACCAAACTTCGCTGGGGCTGAGCCAACAGCTGAAACTATTTCGGTCAGAAATCGAACTTCGCTGGGGCTGAGCCAACGGCTGAAACTGCTTCGAGAATGACAGTTTTTGGCAGTTTTGAGCAATTTTTTTACAGTTCTTTTGCAGTTTAATTTGTTGATCCTCGAACATGGCTCCGGGATGAATGTCAAGGGTCTCTGTAGAGTTTCCCTTTTAGTCAGGATTGCACTGCTTGTGATTTCAGGACAAACCGCTCAACCCCGTAGTGATTTCTCTTCAGATTTGATTCGGTGGCCCGTTTAAACTGCATTTTGACTCAAACTGAACTGGGCCCGGGGCAGGTGGGACCCACCTGGGCTACCGTAGGTGGAGATGCGGCAGTTACAGGTGGAGCTGCGGCCACCTAGGCTACTTAATGTGCTGCGGGATTTTCACTTTGCAAGTTTTCCGTTTGAGCAGCGAAAGGATTTTCGATCTTCTTTTTTCAGATCTACGGAGTTTTGGAAGTCGAATTCTGAATCCATCAGTTCCTACACGTTCAGCGCAGCGCAGGTAACGTTTTCCATCCTTTATTCACAGTTTTTGACCGTTAAAAGCATGTGAACCGCCTAGGGTGCTTTTAAACGTAATGTATGAAAAATGTATGTCTATATGAATTGTGAAATTTTTTTGTCTACATATGTATGCATATCTTACCGTAATGCACGTTTGGATGTAAAAAAATTCAGGTTCTGAGACATTCAATTTTTCCACTTTTTGATCAGTTTAGTCATCCTTTTCGAGGCCTAGTGAGCATGGACTTTCAACTAAAAATGCCTATGGTATGTTGGAGACCATGTGAGGCTGGTTTTTGATTTTTTTAGTAAATATGAACTATTTCTATTTTTGGGTATGTGTGCTACTGAATGGCCACCTAGGCATACCTGTGTGCATGTGGACAGTCCATTTTACAAAAGAGACTAACGAAATTTTTCCAAAATCTTAGATTTTGAAAAACATCCATTTTTGACTCTGTGGGGGAGTTTTTTACTGACCCAATGCAGGTTTTGAGCTTATGGGATTTTGAAAACATGCAGTTTTGACTATACGGGGTATTTTTGATGGACCCATGCATGTTTTAGGACTTAGATATGTATGCTGGATTGCTTGATTAATAAGCCACAGGTTTTAGGCTTACCACACCCTATTTGAGGTGATTTTGAGTACTGGTGTATGCGATGTATCGCGATAGACCCAGCAGCTCTACTGGGGTTTCATCAGGCGTTAGACGAAGGAGGGCTTCTGCCGTCCCACAGGCCCATCCAGCTAGGACGCCTCGTAGATTGGTAGAGAGTAGGATACGTCCAGCATAGGACTAGCAGCCCATTGACATTGATGACGAGGAGGCTACTTTTGTTGCTCCTGTTCCAGCTCAGGTTCCACGTGTGGAAGTCCTGGGCATTGCTGTGCAGACACAGGAGTTGCTGGGCGACTTGAGTCACCATCCTTCGAGATATCTTCAGGCCAACGAGGTGACTTGAAGTCTTTCTTCTCTCAGGACTCTTTTCCCATCTTTTGGCCAATCTCGGGGCACAGGTTTTTGACATGGGTTGATTTTTGATGCAGGTCCCTGGCTTGATATAGCCACGAGGGAACTGGTTTAATGTGCACTCCCTCTATCAGACTCTACACGAGGATTATAGGGAGATCGTGAATGGCTGGGGATTTCAGGCCTTCTTCTCGATCCTGCCCTGCCATTGCCCTTTGGGGGTATATGAGGGCTTTGTCTAAGCGTTGGTTTCACCAGACTCAGTCCCTTCATCTGCTTGATTGCGAGGTGATGATGACTCATATGGACTGGAGATTTATCACCGGCATTGAGTTTGAGGGTGAGACAGTGCTTGTTGTCTATTACATTTTTTCCACCGCAGTTAGATCCCTGTTGGGAGTCCCTCAGTCAGCATTCAAGGGTCGGCCAGTCCGATCTGGTCCCCTGAGTATAGATGCCCAGGACTAGACTTTGCAGTTGCCCCCGCCTGATGATCAGAGGGCTAGTGTGACGCCCCCAAATTCAGACCGTCACTGATCTCAAATTTGGTTCATCACGTACTAATTCTAATAACAACTAAAATCTCAAACAATGGAATAACAGAATAATTTACATTGATATAACATAAATATTCTCGTCCCAAGTCTCGAAACTATTACTAATATACTTCATAACTTAAACCAAATATTTCTTAATACATAACATTTAAATAAGTCTTAATACAACATAACGGAAACATCCTAATATAGAAAAGCACAGCTACTCCATAGCCTTGCCTTCGCACTTGTCCTGTCCTGGGGTTCCACCTTGCCCTGCCCTAACTGAAATGTTTATGGGAAGCAAGAGTGAGCAACAAATTTGCTCAGCAAGTAATATGCCAATAAATGTGAATAGGAATATATACAGTTCTAAAGCTCAAGGGTAAAACGATAATTAATCGCTCAGGATTTCAAATAAGAATGTTGTGAACAAAATAAATAGCAATGACTTCCAAATCTATTCCGTGAAGTTGAATAAGGACTACTTCGGGTTAAGAAGTTATTAAAGAATTCAAAAGTTTCAACAATCTCTAGAATGATATCTGAAATCTAAGAGATGAGCAATGGAGAAATCATGATATAGAAGAAATGATCGGGAAGATAGAATCTGAAATGAAAGCAAGGTATACTCACCTCTTCGAACTACCAGGTATGTAAATTTTGAGGGCAAAATTTCATAAGGAGGGGAGATTGTAAGACCCCGAATTTTATGAAATAAAAGTATTCAATTTTTTTTTATAATTATTATTCTATTCAGTAAATAGTTAAATTGATAAAAGGTTAAAGTTAAGGGTGATATGTGTAAATTTTACAAAGTAAGCAAGTTGGCATAAAATATTAATTGTGTTGGAAAATATTCATTTGGCCGGGGAATATTCTTTTTGTCAGAGAATATTCGTACGACGGCGCAGTCATTGGTGGACCCCACAACGGAATAACTGTCGAATATAAAAAGCGACAGAAATAACCTTTTTTTTATAAAATAACGGTAAAACTGTTACTGTTAAACTGTTGAAATACCCGGTGATAAAAATACAGTAATACGCGTTGTTGCACAGTAGCACACGGTATTGCACAGTATTTTTAATTATTGATTCTTACGTAAGAAGTCACTTACTCAATAATTATTACAGTAATTACTGTTTAATATTTTGTATTAGTGAATCAATAATTGCTACATTGATAATTGTATATTATTAATTCAATGATTGTCATAGTAACCACTACACAATATTTCACATTATTAAATCAATAATTATCACACCTATTATTGAAATGATATTATTAGATAGCATTATTGACAATGTCTAGAAAGTTCTATCGAGGAAAGTGGTTATGTTATATAATTGCGCGCCAATGAAGAAATTTTTTTATTGAAAGGCCCCCTCTTTCCTAGGAATAACCTAGTTGTCAATATTGTAATTCTATAATATTAATTGTGAATAAAAATTGATGAATAATGTAGACACTTGAAATTTTCCTTGTCTAATACTAACACTATAGGAGGGTAAAATCGTCCTTCAACTCAAAACCTGCCGCCAATGCTGGTCCTTAAACCTAAATCAGATCCCCAATATCGGTAGCAAAATTCGATCCCCAATATCGGTACCCCAGCCAAATCCGATCCCAATATCGGTAATTCAGCCAAATTCGATCACCAATGTCGGTACTCAATCCAGCTCCGATCTCCAATAGGACCGTCTATCCAGCTCTAATCTCCAATCGGACCGTTTATCCAGCTCCGATCTCCAATCGGACCGTCTATCCAGCTTTGATCTCCAATCGGACCGTCAATCCAGCTTCGATCTCCAATCGGACTGTCTATCCAGCACCGATCTTTAATCGGACAGTCTATCCAGCACCGATCTCCAATTGGACCGTCTGTCCAACTCCGATCTCCAATCGGACCGTTAATCCAGCTTCGATCCCCAATTAAACCGTCTATCCAGCTTCGATCTCCAATCAGACCATGTATCCAGCTCCGATCTCCAATCGGAACGTGTATCCAGCTTCGATCTCTAAGCGGACCATGTGTCCAGCTCCGATCTCTAATCGAACCGTGTAACCAGCTCTGATCTCCAATCGGACCGTATATCCAGCTCCGATCTCCAATCGGACCGTCTATCCAGCTCTGATCTCTAATTGGACCGTCTATCCAGCTCCGATCTCCAATCGGACCGTCAATCCAGCTCCGATCTCCAAATCGGACCGTCTATCCATCTCCGATCTCTAATCGAACTGTCAATCCATCTCCGATCTCTAATCGAACCGTCGATCAAGCTCCGATCTCCAATCGAATGGTCAATCCAGCTCCAATCTTCAATCGGACCGTCAGATCAACCCCGATCTCAATATCGGGCTATCAACACAAATTCGATCGTCGATTGGGCCTTCAAGACAGCCTCGATCTCAACCCGGGAAGTACAGGTCAACCTGGACATCAACCCAGGACGTGTCAAGTCATCCACGGGATTAATCCGGGAAGTGCAGTTCAGCCCCAGAGACAACCCTGTGAAGCCAGATCCATCAAAGGCCGTGTCGACACCACAGGCAACCCCGGAAGGGGCAAAATGATTATTTTACCAACTCTCAATAGATTCGGTCAAACTCAAGCCGAATTGATGCCAACGAAGTCAGAACGAACCACAACAACGATCATGAGTGCCAACAACGCAAGACAGCTCAACGGACAAACTGTGGGGAATCAAAGACCTGGTTATGAACCCATCTTCTAGGACACTCTCGGCAAGGGCTTTCTGGAAAGGTATCACACGCCTCAAACGGACGCTCCGATCAAAAGTTTGAAAGTTCTGACTTTAACTACACGTTGTCCGGAGTGCACGTACTTTAAGATGACAGAACCTGGCATATGGGCCCCACCTAAGGGAGCCGCACCTCTACCTGCGGCAGCTGCAGGTAGAGCTAGGGCTCCCTAGCTTATAAATAAACGTGCACCCCCCTTCATTTTCAAGAATTCAAAAATGCAGCGCAGCTCTGCTTGTCTGATTTTTTGACTTTTACACCTCTTCTAAACCCAAATATTTTCACTCCAACACGTAGATATACCCATATACTACCACATATCAGAAAATAAACGGTAGATTTGGACGTATAGAGCCTACGATTTGGCAAAAAGCTCGTATTGCAGTCCATTGTAAGTATTTTTATGATCAGAAAGTCAATACTACTACTTTGCACTATTTTCCACTTGCACACAAAGTTTAGTCTTCTAAATATGCCCGGAACTTAGTTCCGTGGCCATTTTCATCAAAATTTGGTACATTTCTGAATATAAACGCAAATTTTTGCATTTCTACAACTCGAATTGACGATCCATCAGCTTCAGCAGCTTCAATGCACTAGCACACACATTCTGGAAACTCCGCTGGACTGGGTTATCTTCCCAATCTGGGTTTGGCCCTTTTTGTTTATATTTAACTGTTTATATACTAACATTTCAATTCTGTCTAGCCCGGATGTCAAATCCGAGGTAGTTTACCGCTTTTATATATATTTACGCATATATAAGCGACTTTCACCATCTCTGGTTATCTCATCAGATTTGGTTGACTACGTTGATGTCAATATACATATATATATATATATATATATTTTCAGTTCGGCCTGGATCATTTCATTGCCATTTTATCACTTTTGCACACTTCCCCATATTGGGTGCTCTCCCCTGTCACTGGTTGACTACTTTTCTGTCAATTTTAATTCTAGTACGAGCACCGACGTGAAAACCCATCACCCTTATTACTATTTATATATATATTTCATTTCTGTCACAGCCTGGATTATTTCGTGGCTATTTATAATTTTTTATAAATATATATATTTCAATTCCAGTCCGGGCTTGCGAGTGAAAACCCATCGCCCTTTTTACAGCTTTTGTATATATATATTGCTTTACTCAATTCATTCAACTGTTATATTTAACATTCATTTGTATATGAATCTGCATTGACATATCTGCTGGCTAACTAGATTCATCAAAATCTCGCTAATTCTAGCTTTCAACGTTTCAAACAGGTCCCGATAGAATCTGGAAGCTATAATGGCTGAGATTTCTTTAAATCTAGTTATTTTTATAGTGTCAGCTTTAAAAGCAAACTCGCGTCCCTTAGATTGCTATCTAGTGGGAACGAAACGCTTTATCCACTCGCCGCCAGAATTTATTGATGAATCCTTGTTTCCATTGCAACGTGATGATGTATATATATCCATCGCTGTGCAAATTTGAACTGTGCAGGTTTATGGGCTACTAATATGTGAGCCTAGGAATCGTGGGATTCATAATCAAATTGATCGAGATCTGATTCCCATGATGGACAAACTCCAATTTACAGATGTACCCTACCAATTTTTCTGTAAAATGTACATATACAGACCTTAAAACGGTTATCCGGATTTAACGTCTTGTTATAGTGAAATATCAAAATTATCGTGTCAGCGTCCCTCCGATGGTTTTCATACCCATGAGGAGGCTGACAATTGTCTATTCCTGTGGTCGAGGATGCTTCGCTGCCCGACAAATCACCATTCATATGCAGCCTTAAGGCTATAAAGATAAAAAAAATTGAAAGTATCGATAAGCTTCAATTCATATGGCAGCGTAAGGTTTTGATCAACCACCTTTCAAAACATCATTTTCAATCAAAAGAAAAGCTTTTGTAAATCAAATTAAATGCTTTTGCAAATCAAATCAAAGACTGATTTTCAAATCAAATCAAACCCTTCGTATATAGGCTCAACGAAGTCTGTCAAAGCCTCCAATCAATTAAATCAATAGGCCCAATTTTCAAACAGCATTCATTCACGCATTCACATTTTTAACGAAAATATTGAAAAGATGCGGTACCGTGTTTACACGGGACTCGTGGGGTGCCTAACACCTTCCCCACACTTAACCAAGCCCCCGAACTTAAAATTCCTATTTCAAAGATCAAGTTTCTATAGTGTCCAACATTTGGGCCTCTTTTCAAATCAAACTCGGTTGAGTTGGTACAACCATTTTCAAATCTACCAACTGGCGACTCTGTTAAAACACTCAAAAATCGTTGACATAAACACATGTTGGCCTCTTTCCTAAAAAACCCTTCAAAACCATTTTCCTAAATAAAAAGAGTGGGGGTAGAGAGAACTTAGGAATATCGATTTGAGGAAACCCGGGTTATAAACCGACCCGCGGGGTTCTTAAATTTTCCAACGTCGACAGGTGGCGACTCTGCTGGGGACAGTAGAGGGCTTAGGCCGCTTTCTAATCTTTTCAAACATTTCCCTTTTAAAACTATTGAATGCATAAAATCCTGCATCTCCACAGTCAATGGATGAGTAAATGTTGCGTCTTTACATTGAATAAATGTGAATAAATGCTTTCCTGATTTAGTGCTTCACACCCTTATTAGTGCTTCGCACCCAACTGTCATTGCATGCATAAACGGTAAGGCACGATGTATGAGAATGTATGTTGTGTGTCCCTCTTACAAGGAGGATAACCCGGTCGGTGTTACGTAATGACTCTGGGGACGATTAAGTCTCTGGGGGTGCCTCATGAAAATACACCACTCAAATTCGCTCCAGTTGAACGATCGGATTAACTTCCCTTCTAGTAGATTGCGATGATCTGGGAGCCTTCATGCCGAAACAAAAGCCGCGAGAGTAAACCTAGGATAGGTCAGCCTCTGATTAACCAAATTCGAAGGGAAGCTTCTTTATACCTACCTCTTTCAATTGCATGTCAAGTCTCTAATTACTGAGGAGCACAATGTAAAAATCAATAATGAAAGATTTACTTTCTTTGTCAAATACATGTCATCCTGCCATCAAAACAACTAACCTCGGTTTTGCAGGATAAACACTAAAAAACACATCATGCATCCAACCCTTATCTACCTTAGGAAATTAACACGCTTACGTTTTGTTGTAGGTGTAAAAATTTATCCTGTCACCAGATCTAAATTCAAGAAAGCACTCAATCCCTCCGCGGACATGGCTTCAAGTGCTCCACCTGAATCCACCCCTGTCTCCAAGGAAGAATTTGAAGGACTGAAAAATCAGATAGCCGAGCTAGCTGGTTTTCTGCGAGAACAAAGTAAGGCCTTTCAAGAGAAACAATCTTAAGCTCATCCAGAACCAGGAATATTTGGTGCTGGCGGTCAAGATGTAGAAAAGGCCGAAACTTAGATTCCTGGACCACAAAACCAGGACACCACCAACAAAACTCCTAAAATCACCCCCCTCGTCAAAGAGCCGGAAGCTGGTGACATTCTCAAGAAAATGCAACAGATAGAAGAAATCCTCCGGTCTATCAAAGGGACTGGGGCGTTTGGCAGTGTTACTTACTCTGACCTCTGCATATTCCCAGAGGCTCGGTATCCCGAAAAATTTTAAGTCCCTGAGTTCGTGAAATATTACGGAACGGGGGATCCTTACACACACCTAAAAGTCTTCATCGGATAACTCGGATCCTATGCTGAGGATGAGAAGCTTCGAATGCAACTATTCCAAAAGAGTTTAACCGGAGAAGCCAGAGCTTGGTATGCCCGCTTGGACAACTCCAAAATTTATAGTTGGGAAGAGCTGGCCCATGCCTTCCTCAGCCAGTACAGTTTCCAATCACAGCTAGCTCCAGACAGATATCAAATAACCAAAATCAAGAAAAAGAACACTGAATCATTCAGAAAATATGGCCAGCGATGGAGACGGGTTGCAACACAAGTTACCCCTGCCATGACTGAATCTGAAATAGTCATGACCTTCATCGATATCTAAGAAGCGCCTTATTATGAGAGGGTCCTAGCAGGAATAGAAAAACCATTCTCCGAAATGATCAAGCATGGCGAGATGGCAGAAATGGGGCTCAAATCCAGGAAGATAAAAGATCTAACCGCCCTCGAAGCTGTCGCCGAACATATCCAATCCAGAAATTACCGAAGTAATCCTCGGAGGGTCCATAAAAAGAAAGACGAAGAAGTCTCCTTGGTTTTACAAGGACAAAATTCAAGGGGCGAGTCAAACCACATGCCCATTCAAAGGAGGAACTATAACCATTTCCAAGCTTCAGCACAGCCTACAAACCCTCAGTTCCAGAAAAACATGGAAGTCAGGCGTCGAAGAAATTTCACCCCACTAGGGAATTACCTCGAGAATGTGTTCAAACTTCTGACAGCTTAGAAGAAGATTGTTCAACTCCTTCCACCAAACAACACTAACGGAAGGAATTTCGACCCTAACAAGAAATGTGCTTATCATTCTGGATCTCCAGGCCATGATACTCAAGACTGTCGGTCTCTCAAGCACAAAATTCAAGACTTGATTGACAGCGGGGAAATTGTAGTAACAAAGCCTGACCAACCCCATGTCCAAGACAATCCTCTCCCACAGCACAAAGAGGAAAATGTCAACATGATCAACGCCTCAAATGGAGAAGGATCTAACTACCTCCGCTACGTCGGGGAACCAAGTCAATCCTATCTCAGTAGCCCAGAGAGTTGGGAAACTTTTGAGAAGCGTTTCTTGATGGAGTAAGAAGTTAAGTCTCTTAAGGAACAGATTGAGCAGTTGGCTGAACTGGTCGTCTACTAGCATCAACTCACCAGGAAGATGTTGAAGCAAATTCATCAATCCATTGGCAGTCATTCTCCTCCGGCGGAAGTCAATTCCATCCTCAATAGGGATCATTGCCAGTTGCACGAACAACCAATGGTGAAAAATGAGTACACCCGAGAAGGTAGAAAATTCTTGTTTCAAAAGAGCTTCACCAATTTGAATCAGTCAATGGAAGAAATCCTCCAAATGATGATCAATGAGGGGATGGTTGCAGATCTATTACCCCCCATTAAACCCTCAATCTAGAAAATTCAAACCTGACCAAATATGTAAATTATAATTAATAAAATTATAACTACATCTCATGTTAATCAAATTATAAATAAACAATCTATAATTTAAATTAAACAAATCATACTTCAAGTTAAACATTTACTTTGATTTAAAACTAATCAAATTACATTCATTATAATTTAACAATTATAATTTAAATTAAACCCTTACTATAATTATACTTATTTCTAATTACACCATATATTATTAATATATCTCATAACTATTATTTAGCATTTTAAAGTATGCTAACATGTCATCAAATCGTTACATAAACTAAGCTTTTCAAAATACACCAAAAATCAAAGCTTCATTTTTCCCTGCATACCCCTCGCCGGGGCGGGGGTATTAAGACTAGCAATGCCCGTCGGGGCGGGCCCCCTCCAGGGATTCAAGTTTTGCTCGCGAACTATATATATAAAAAGCCAATTTGGCTTATTTCTCCACAATAAATTTCACTTTCAGTCAATACAATTCATAACAACTTTACTAGAAAACATAATTTCTAAACTCCTAACATGTTTCAACCCATTTAATCCATAAAACACATAGTGTACAAAAATCAATTCCATGATTTTTGAAGAAAAACCATTGACAAGTGTTCTTGATGAAATTGAACACTGTAGTTTATTTTCAAAATGAAATACACAATTCAAAATATGTTTGAATTCGTTTATAACCATATTAACATAATCTAACATCAATTTAAGCAACAACTAACCCTCAACCATGAAATTTTGGTTTTCAAAGAAATTATATATATTTTTTTAAAATATTTTCACTGTGACTTTTTAATTCTTCATGTTCTTCATAGGCATACCAATTTAAACTATGAACTTATGCATAAAATTCATATATAGGCATGTTATGAATACAACTTATATACATATAAATCATGTTTTTCAATTCCATGGAAACTCATATTTATAGAGAATAACATTATGAAGAACATAAAAACATAATTAAAATAAGGAATTCAGATTATAACCTTGACTTAGTGAGGAAGATGATGATGAGGCTTCTAGTTTTGTTTTCTCACAAAACTTATTCCTCTATCTTTCTTTCTTCTTCTCTTTTCTTCTTCCTTTTCTCTCTATCCTTTCTCTGTATTTCTTCTTTGTTTAACATTTTGTTTTCTCTAACAGGCTCACCCTTCTAAATTGACATAATTTTACAAAACATAAACTGATATCATATATATTATATGTATAACTATATAATATATATTTAACTCCTAATTATTAAATCACCCATTAATACCATAATAGTAATAAATACAAAGAAGTTATAATTTAAATTTTAAAAGCCCTAAGGCTTGTTTGGCAAAACAAGTTATCTTAAAAATAGGTTTTAATAGTTAAGGCCCCGTTTGGCAAAACTGATTTAAAACGGTGCAAGGGCCTTGTTTGGAAAAACGGTTTTAAAAACTCTTTTAACTCTTTTAATAAATTCTTTTAACACATACTTTGTAATGTTATCCTTTAACTAATTAAATCTTAACTAATTTAATTAATTAAAAGTCTAACATCAATTAATCACATAAAATTATCACATAATTATAATTACTCACTAATTATAATTTTATGTAACACTCAACACATAACTACATCTAATTTAATTATTCCAATTAAATTAGAACTATAACATAAAATCATTACGTCAATTAAATTAAATATTAAATATTTATTTAATAATATATTACACTTAATTATATTACTCTATAATAATCACATAATTATTTATTTAACTCAATAAATAATTCAATTAAAATATTTATTTACTCCAATAAATATTAAAATTAACATTTAAATTATCTTCACATAAATTCACATATTTCACAATATATAACACGTATACACATATTCAAACTCAAACATCTTAAAATAAGAATTTTATTTATTAAATTCTTATTTATAAATTCTTAAAAAATTCGGGATGTCACATCCTTCCCTCCTTATAAGGATTCCGTCCTCGGAATCAACGAAAACCTCCCTTACTCAGTTTTCACAAAATCTCTTTCACAATCTATTGTTGAATAACTTCAACACGTTAATTTAACAACATTTATATAAACTACACATATATCTTACTAACTCCACCTCTTCAACAGGGTTTAAGTTTTATTACAAAACCTTCAATCAAACATAATCATATATCAAATATTATATATCTTCTTTAACTCATTCATTTCCTTTTTAAGGATCATTACTATATATTCTAGTCGTAGAATTCATATACTACATAATTCACCATCTATAATTATTCGGGTTATCACATTCACCCCTTCTTCTAAGAATTTCATCCTCGAAATTTAAGTCTATCAATATATATATATCATTCTATCAAAATAGATTTTATGTTAATCTTATTCACTGGATTGTTTACATTCTACAACTACTCCTTTCTAAGGAATATTATCCTTACCACATTCACCTTCAGAATAACAAGAATCTTCCACAATTGCTCAATAATTGGGAAGCGATATAAATAACTCAGAAATTTAAAAGATTCCAATAATGTTGAGTGATCACAAGACCTTGAACTTATTTTTAGGTTTAATAGTGCTTCACACCCGGTACTTCACACTATAGAACTGCATCGGTACTCTAGGTGGCCAGCCTATCGTACCCCTACGTCGGGCCCAAACGTAGCACATCGTAACGACTATATACATTACATTCGGAACTATTGTCTCCGATAACATGTCCCCTTTTTATAGGGTTGTTCACCTCAGCTTCTTGACATCTGAATCCGCACCAAAATAATTTGGTTTGGCATAGTTTGACTAAAAACGCTCGAGTTTCATAAACATCTTTCAATATTCGTCTAGCTGAATCAAGTAGCATAGACTTCTAGCAACAATTCGGACATTAATCGAAATATATATATATGTATATATATTTTTAACCAACTCAATAAAATAAATATATTTTTTTCGTTTAAGGAAACTAAAAGTAAATAAATTAAATTTTTTTTATATAGTTTAACAAAACTAAAAATAATAAATAAATCTTTTCATAATATCCTGATACCATATCGTAGTACTGATATATAGAGGATTTCGTCATTACATGACGTCGTCATACTACATCATACCATAGTGGGCTGACGATCATACGATCACATCCAACACTAGGTTTAACTGCATTGATAACTTCCTCGATTATTGTTTGTATATCATATCAAATGATGTATAGAAAATACATTTTGAAGAATTTAAAATCATTTTTGTCTAGCTAAAGCAATTAGCATAGACATGTGAATAATAGCACTATTTTAAAAAAAAAATCATTGGTTCCATCATTTGATCCAATGTTTTTCAAGAAAACAGAAGTGCAACATCAGCACGAAGTCAATAAATTTTGAAAATCTAGCAAAGCTAGGAGATTTAGAATATAAAAACTTTATTCATCAACTAAAAATCTTTACTCCCTCATTACTTAATCATTCTATATATCTTAAACAACATCAATGCTTTCTATTCCATAACCTTTCTATACCCAGTATAGTTCATCGAACTTACCACACTTTAGAAGTTCAGGAACTTGCCACAATAATATGAGTTTAAGAACTTGTCCTAGCAATACGTAGTCAAAGAACTGATCAGAGACTGTCCATATGCTTAGGGGTTCAAAACATACATACGACTATGAATCATAAACTAACCATAAGTATGAGTTTTAAGAACTCGCCTAACCTTAAGATCATCTAATGTAATCTTAATATCATCTAATCTAATCTCTATTGACTCTAACTATCAAATATAATATGAGAAAAGAATCACCTTCTCGTCATATATATATTGATAGCGCGACACCAACCTTCCAACGATTATCAATATGATAAGCCAAGTGTAAGCACAAAACCCTACCTATACAAGATTTGTACAACTCAGCCACCACATGAGTCCTCAGTTGAAATCCCACTTAACTCTATCTTACTCATAACATGTCGCTCTATACTCGATACAGACTTCTGTATCTCATCATTTATAACTCCTCGTGAGTTAATCTCGTACTATCTCATAGTACATCCTTGTTATAGTCTCAAACTATAACTATTCAATCATTAAAGATCATATGTTTTTCAACTTTAAAAAAAATATCACACCGTGATCTTATTCTATAACCATCTCCCTTATGATTCTCATTATCGTTTTGTTTTAAAAACTTCTTATCTCTACCTGTCATCATGACATATCATGATTTCATTATGCTTTTAAACTTATAGACTTCGTCTATTCCTCGTTATTTGTCAACTATATTATTATTGGAGTTAGACAATTCCTGATTTTATCTCTATATCTCTTCAAGATTCTTCTTTGAATCTTCTTGTTTATTAAACAACTCTTTCTTTAAGAATTTCTAATTCCATTCATATAGTTCAACAGTTTATTCGAGTTTTATTCCTTGTTATTCTAATCTTCTTCTAATATCATTTTTAGGACTTAACTCATCCTATACATCTACGTACGTGAAAAGAATCACCTTTTCGTTATACGTAACTTAAACTTAACTCCTTATTCTCTAAGGTCATAGCCTAAGGTACTCTTACCTAAGGTGTATAACCTACAGCTCTGATAACAACTGCAACGACCCCAAAATTCTTACCTTATAATTCTCATTCTCGATCGTTAACAATACAACTTTTAATCTATTTTTACATCATTATTCGATATTAAAAATACTAAAAATGCTGAATATTTAAAACTTTTATATAACTCTTTCTTTATTGCCCTGAATCGCAACCTTTACATTACATAACTTCGATTCAAATCTAAATCATGAATCGTTACAACGAAAGGACTATACAAAGTCTTACATCACTAAGCAATATCCATTATATGTCGGATAGGTCAACTTACAACTTAACAATTAAGTTACAATCAAAACATCAACTACAATTTGAAATTTAACATAACTAATATTCTTAAACATTGATCTCTATAAATCACTTAACACGTATCTTTACCTTGCATCTTTGACCTACAAAAATGATTATTTGCAAGAGTGAGCTCGACAGCTCAGCAAGAACTAACAGTTTTCATGCATCGCGTAGCACATAATTAACATGCTCAACATACATCTCATAAACATTAAAGTAACATGGCATACATGCTTTAATCACATAACAAATATAAAGATTAAGTTTCTTACTCAATCAACATTCTTAAATCAATCAATGTAGTTATAAATTGACTTTACCATTTCATGCTTGGAATATAAATAACATATCATGCTCTTTGTAATACAATTTAAAACAGTTCATCATCAAGTTCACGTAGAAAATAGGAACTGAAAGACTTGCCTGGCTCGTAGATTACCAATTACCGAAAAATAATTTATAATAATCTGCTTCATCAATCCTACACACGTATTATCATACGCATCAATTATTAGTCACCTAGAAACGCTTATCAAACGTCTAAGTAAATTCTACTTTATACTTTCTAATTCTCTTCTATTTACTCGTTTGACACTCACTATCAAATCATATGTATAGTTAACAATATCAGTTAATTATCACATTACTACTTCTCATAGTTAGTTAACCAACTTAGGTTAACTCAATCCTCTTTAACAATTAAGTTAATAGTTACTCATATCACATAATCACATTACGTAAACCATATAACTTCTCACATAATTAATCAACTAATAATTACATACTCATATTAATTATAATTAAACAAATTATAATTTAAACATCCACTTTAATTATAATTAATAAAATTATAATTGCATCTCATGTTAATCAAATTATAAATAAACAATCTATAATTTTAATTAAACAAATCATACTTCAAGTTAAACTTTTACTTTGATTTAAAACTAATCAAATTATATTCATTATAATTTAACAATTATAATTTAAATTAAACCCTTACTATAATTATATTTATTTTTAATTACACCATGTATTATTAATATATCTCATAACTATTATTTAGCATTTTTAAGATATGCTAGCATGTCATCAAATCGTTATATAAACTAAGCTTTTCAAAATACACCAAAAATCAAAGCTTCATTTTTTCCTGCATAACCCCCGCCGGGGTGGGGGTATTAAGACTAGCAATCCCCGTCGGGGTGGGCCCCCTCCAGGGGTTCAAGTTTTGCTAGCGAACTGTGCAGAAAAAAAAGCCAATTTGGCTTATTTTTTCACACCAAATTCCACTTTCAGTCAATACAATTCATAACAACTTTAATAGAAAACATACTTTCTAAACTCCTAACATGTTTCAACCCATTTAATCCTTAAAACACATAGTTTACAAAAATTAATTCCATGATTTTTGAAGAAAAACCATTGACAAGTGTTCATAATGAAATTGATCACTGTAGTTTATTTTCAAAACGAAATACACAATTCAAAATATGTTTGAATTTGTTTATAACCATATTAACATAATCTAACATCAATTTAAGCAACAACTAACCATCAACCATGAAATTTTGGTTTTCAAAGAAACTATATATATTTTTTCAAAATACTTTCACTGTGACTTTTTGATTATTCATGTTCTTCATAGGCATACCAATTTAAACTACGAACTTATGCATAAAATTCATATATAGGCATGTTATGAATACAACTTATATACATATACATCATGTTCTTCAATTCCATGGAAACTCATATTTATAGAGAATAACATTATGAAGAACATAAAAACATAATTAAAATAAGGAATTGAGATTATAACCTTGACTTAGTGAGGAAGATGATGATGAGGCTTCTAGTTTTGTTTTCTCACAAAACTCCTTCCTCTATCTTTCTTTCTTCTTCTTTTTTCTTCTTCCTTTTTTCTCTATCCATTCTCTGTATTTCTTCTTTGTTTAACCTTTTATTTTCTCTAACAGGCTAACCCTTCTAAACTGACGTAATTTTATAAAACATAAACTGATATCATATATATTATATGTATAACTATATAATATATATGATAGTAGTGTGCATACAAGCCAATCATGTATGATGATAAAGCATGTACTTTGTAAACAATCTTATTTATTTATAAAAAAAAAATGCATTTATTAAAGGCATTTAATTATCTACATGGTGCTGTTTGTATAATATGTAAATAACCCATAGTTTTAAGCAATGTTTTTAGAATCATGATGATGATCATGCTAATGAGATCTAAATTCTTAGAAAGCTCTAAAACTAAAATAGTTCCCAATCGTGGGATTACTAAAAAGGGGATTAGTAAATCCGGATAGATTGGTACATATGTTGCTTGCTCATTGGATGAGGATGATTGATCTTATGATCATTTGTGTGGAGACACTAAAGCAAGTATGTAGGTGCTTATTGGAGAATAAGTTCACTGAACGTGATTCGCTATGGAATACCTAATGGAGTTTTACTCGCATGTCAATAGGAATTCCTAATGTGATAGTAGTACAAGTGATCCTTGGACTTGAGATCATCATAGTATCTTGTATGTAACAAATTATACTTTGACTTATTCCTTAAGACCTTTTAAGGCATATATAGGGTATGCTTGGGTATAATGAGTTACATATGGAGATAATGAATGATCAATAAGGAATCTACCACCTCTAGTAAAAGAGGAGATATGTCCTATGTGATTCGTTAAATGACAACCCAGGAATCCTTGGCCAAGGTGAAATGAAATTAGAAAGGAGTTTTTTAATTTGCATTATTTGGAGTTGTGCATTTTCTAATCGAAATACATATAATTAAATAAAATAAGACTTGACAGTAAATCCATGTCTTATATTTAATTGGGACATTGTATGGTGGAAGGATTGAATTGTATGGTAACTATTAACTCACAGGTTCTTTTATGATTAATGTTGAAATCTATATTATCTGGAAAGTCGTTGATCGCTAGGGAGGCTTATCCCTATTGTAGAATAAATATTATTTATTTAAATAGATTATTAATTTAATTTATTTATTTAAATAAGATTAAAATTGTTTTAATTGATTTATTCACAACCGGTTTAATATGGAGAACCTAAAGGGTCACACCATAAAAGGAAGAATAATTATTTAAGAAGGTAATGGCATAATCGTAATAATGCATTAAGTATAATTAATTTAATCTATGGTGATAGAATAAATTAAATAGCTTAATGTTTATTATTTAATATTTTGGAAATATTAAATATAAATTAATAAGAGGAGTCTTATTAATATTATTACAATTATTATTATTTTAATTTCTAAAGGAGTTTAGTAATTAATTTAATATTTAGTACTCTCATTTATTCCTAATAAGATTAGGAGACAAATTAATTAAATGAATTTAATTAATTATTCCCATGTGGTGGGAAGCCTAAATTAATTAAAGGAGTTTAATTAATTAAAAGAAATCCCATGTCTAATAGGATTAGAAGGGTTGACCAATGTCTATATAAGAGAAGTCTTATAATAGATATTAGATTGATGTAATTCCAATTGTTGGAGAGTACTCCTTTTCTATAGAGGATAGAAAAGTAAGGTTAAGCCAAACACCCTCCTTCTTGATAATTCATCTTCCTTGGTGGATCACATCTAGAGGCCAAACACTTGGGTGGCTAACGTTGATCAAAGGAAGGAATCTAACCCGGAAATTCAAGGAGTTCACGAAGAACAAGGAGTTGAACTAGTACCTGTGGAAGCTTCGTTCTACAAGGGTATGATTCCATAACTTCTTATTTATCGTTTTAAATTAATAATTTGCATAAAGGATGATCCGGGTAATGGTTTTGTAGAAATTTTTTAAACTCTGATATATCATGCTTCCGCTAATTTTTGCAATTTGATTGCGTCACGATTTCGTACAAACCCAACAGTGGCATCAGAGCCAAATCTTTATGCAATTATTAATTTATTTTTGATTTCATATACATATGGGTATGTATTTAAAATAATTTATTGGGCATAATTTTATTGTATAAAATTATATTTAAAAAAAAAAGAAAAAAAAAAGAAAAAAAAAAGAAAAAAAAAAGACTTTTTTTGGGACGAATCACAATTTTTTTTTTTGGTGCTAATCTTGAATTCTGCAAAGAAAAGGTGTTGTCTCTTTCTTACTCCAAAAAGAAGGTGACCCATCAGGAAAGGACTTTTTTAATAAACCTGCAGGACTCTTTCAATAAAAGAAGGTGATTTTTTTTAAAAAATAAATAAATATGATATATTTATATATTATATTTTAAATAATTTTATAATTAAAATAAAGAGTTTATTTTAATCTTGAAATTGGATTTCATGCAATTTAAAATTGCCCATTAAATGATACTCATATATATATGGAATGTTTTAATTCATGAGATGAATATTTATTTATTGATATATATGGTGATATGTATGAAAATAAATGGGGATTGATTATGGACTATTTGACCAATGTGATTGGATTTTATTTTAGTTGAATGCTTGAATGAATGAGTTTTATTAAATGGGGTCTGCGTACCTCGTCTTCTCTAATTTTTTTTTCTTGATGTAAAATTCTATCTCCCTCCTATGTACTTCCCCTTGACTGTTGATCATGATTTCTATTTAAATTAAATAGTTTAATGTAATAGAAATAGTTAGAATTATATTTAAAAATTGGAGACCAAGGAGCAAGGAGCGCGTGAAGACCCGTTTGTATGGAGCCCGAGTTTAAATGTAATAGTTATATTTAAATTTAAATTCTTGCACTCCTAGGTTTGACCTTTTGGTTCACTTGGTGGCTCTAGTGAACCAAACTAGAATAAAAGTCCATAATCAATCCGGGTAGAATATAATATTCTATATTGCATGCTAAATATTATATATATTATATTTTATGCAAACATGCTTCGCATGTTTAATAAAATGACGCGTATTTTATATATATATGTGCATGCGCGCTAAACAAGATGAGACAAATAATAACAAACCCCTCAAAGAAATAATATTAAGTCCGAAGCGTTCAAATGATATTTGGAATATCGAACGTCGCCTTCTAGCATGATAAATTAATAGAGTATTAAATATTTAATATGAGCTTGTTGTGCTATCCACAAGGCGAGTATTGCATATTTAAGATGTTAATTAATCACATTTGATGCTTATCAAGAAAATTGAACGATCTAGTCTTGTTGTGCTATCCACAAGGACGAACATTTTTCTTTTTTGAATTTATGGAAGTGCTAGGCTGGACTTAACTTAAATCATTTTAGTTCGGATGTGCACACACTTGACCATTATGATTTAAGAGGCAAAATAAAAGGAGTTATATAGTGTTGTAATTGACAAGAGTTGTCTACCTATTTATTTGTATATCGTTTGTTGTGCTATCCACAAGGTTATATACATTTGAAATGGGATCCTTATTCTCACTAGCAATTTTTTAATTAGATGTTGCCGAACTATATAAGTGAGGGTAATATAGTTTGATAAAAATAGTGGGAGATACCAATTTAAAATAAAGACCTAAATTTATTTTGGTATGCAAAATTAATAAAATGAATGTTTGCTAAAATGTTGTTTTTCACATGCAGAATTTTAAAAATGTCAAAATCACTAATTTCACTGCGAAGCATACTTGATGCTAATAAGCTTACCGGGCCGAATTATACGGACTGGCTAAGAAATCTGAGAATAGTTCTCACTGCTGAAAAGATTTCTTATGTCCTAAACTCACATGTCCCTGGAACTGTTCCAGAAACAACCTCTGAGGAAGAGATTGCCACCATTGTAAAGTGGCAAGATGATGCATCTGTAGCTCAATGCATCATGCTCGCATCCATGAATAACGAGCTTTAGCGTCAGCAAGAAAACATGGATGCTCCTACTATGTTGATTCACCTCAAGGAGTTGTATGGTGAACAAAGTAGGACAGCTAGATATGAGATATCTAAGGAGCTCTTCCGATCTCGGAAGACCAAGGGCAAGGTGAACATAAAGGAACAAAAGAAATCTGATCCAGCTAGCAAAGGAATGTGCTTCCATTGCAACGAGCCGGGTTATTGGAAGAGGAACTGCAAGAAGTTTCTGGCAAAGAAGAAGCTTGGAGAAGCTTCGACTTCCAATCAAGGTTTGTTCATGATTGAAATTAATTTTTCAGAAAGTCAAAATTCTACTTGGGTATTGGATACCGGCTGTGGTTCTCACATATGTAATAATGTGAAGGGACTGGTCAGAAGTAGAAAGCTGAACAATGATGAGGTGATCCTACGAGTAGGGAATGGAGCAAAGGTTGCTGCATTAGCTGTAGGAACTTATTATTTAGCAATGCCTTCGGGCAAGTCCATTTATCTTAATAATTGTTATTATGTTCTGAATATTATTAAAAACATTATTTCAATTTCTGTATTGGATATGGAAGGATTTAACGTTGTTATAAAGAACAATAGTTGTTTTATTTATAAAGACGATGTTTTATATGGTATTGGAAATTTGCGAAATGGACTTTATACACTTGACTTACAAGAAAATATATTTCAAATTGAACAAACTAAGAAAAGGAAAAGAGATGATATTAATTATACCTACATGTGGCACTGTAGACTCGGTCATATCAATGAAACAAGATTATCCAAGTTGCATAAAGATGGGCTCCTCGAGCTATCCGATTATGAATCATATCCAACTTGTGAATCTTGTCTCATGGGTAAAATGACTAAATCTCCTTTTAGTGGAAGAGGAGAAAGAGTTACAGAGTTGTTGACATTGATTCACACAGACGTTTGTGGGCCTATGACAACAAGTGCACGGGGTGGGTATTCTTATTTTATTACTTTCACTGATGATCACTCAAGATTTGGATATGTGTATTTAATGAAATACAAGTCAGAATCATTTGAAAAGTTCAAAGAGTTCAGAAGTGAAGTAGAGAAACAAACGGGCAAGAGTATAAAGATACTTCGATCAGATCGAGGCGGAGAATACTTAAGCGGCGAGTTTCTCAATTGTCTCAAAGAAAATGGTATAATCTCACAATGGACTCCTCCAGGTACACCACAGTTAAATGGAGTATCTGAAAGGAGAAATCGAACACTGTTAGACATGGTTCGATCCATGATGAGTTTTACCGACCTTCCAATTTCCTTCTGGGGATATGCCCTAGAAACGACTGCATACCTACTTAACAAGGTACCTACCAAATCCGCCCCAAAGACTCCATATGAGATGTGGAAGGGGAGGAAACCAAATCTTAAGCATGTTAAGACTTGGGGTTGTCCAGCTTATGTCAAAAAGTTTGAACATGATAAGCTACAAACTAAATCCGAAAGTGTAGATTTGTGGGATACCCTAAAGAAACTGTAGGGTGTTATTTCTATCATCCAACTGATCAAAAGGTGTTTGTTGCGAAACATGCTGCCTTCTTGGAAAAGGAGTTTATCCATGAAGGGGTCAGTGGGAGTAAGATATATCTTGAAGAAGCTCAAGAACCACAAATTACCACGGATCAAAGTCAGGTACCTGACCAAGTAGAAGAACCTACTATACCACACCCTGTTCGTAAATCTGGAAGAGTACCGAAGATACCTGAGAGGTATGGATTCGTTGTAGAGGATGACGATGAGGTACGCATCATGAATGATGATGATCCATTGAATTACGAACAGGCCATGAGTAATAAAGACTCAGGGAAATGGCTTGAAGCCATGAAATCCGAAATGGACTCCATGTATGAAAACAAAGTATGGACTTTGGTTTCACCACCTGAAGGCATTAAGCCTATTGGGTGTAAATGGGTCTTTAAAAGAAAGACTGGAGCGGACGGCAAGGTGGAGACCTATAAGGCCCGACAGGTTGCAAAAGGTTTCAAACAAAGACAAGGAGTTGATTATGATGAAACCTTTTCACCAGTAGCTATGCTCAAGTCCATTCGGATTTTGCTTGCAATTGCAGCTTATAACGACTATGAGATCTGGCAGATGGACGTGAAAACGGCTTTCCTCAATGGAAAACTTGAGGAGGATGTGTATATGACACAGCCAGAGGGATTTGTTTCAAAGGTTGGAATAAATCAAGTCTGTAAGCTGCAACGATCCATTTATGGATTGAAGCAAGCTTCTCGTAGATGGAACATTCGTTTTGATGAGACAATCAAAGAGTTTGATTTTATCAAAAATGACGATGAACCATGTGTGTACAAGAAGGTTAGTGGGAGCGTAATTTCATTCCTTGTATTATATGTTGATGACATATTACTGATAGGGAATGACATTCCTATGCTACAATCAATTAAAATCTGGTTATCTAAACACTTCTCCATGAAGGACTTGGGAGAAGCATCCTATATTTTGGGGATAAAGATCTATAGAGATAGATCTAAAAGGATGCTTGGTTTATCCCAAGGAACGTACATTGATGCAATGCTAAAGAGATTTAGCATGGAAGATTCCAAAAGAGGTCTCATGCCGATGAGCCATGGAATACATCTCTCCAAGAAACAGGCCCCAAAGACACCTGAGGAGAGAGACCGAATGAGTAAGATCCCTTATGCTTCTGCAATAGGATCTATCATGTACGGTATGATATGTACTAGACCGGATGTTGCTCATTCACTTAGTGTAATGAGCAGATACCAGTCGAATCCTGGAGAAGAGCACTGGAAGGCAGTGAAGAATATCCTAAAGTACTTGAGAAGGACTAAAGATATTTTTCTTGTCTACGGTGGGTCTGAATTAAAACTCGAGGGCTTCACAGACTCAAGTTTTCAAACGAACCAAGATGACAGTAAATCTGTTTCGGGGTATGTTTTTACCTTGAACGGAGGCGTAGTGAGTTGGAAGAGTTCCAAGCAGCAAACAGTTGCTGATTCAGTGACAGAGGCAGAGTATATAACTGTAAGTGAAGCTGCAAGTTGATGTTTTAGATAAAAAGTTCATTACAGAACTAGGAATAGTTCTTAAGTCTCATCTTGAATCTAAACATGTGTTGCGGCACTTTGATTAAAGAAATCATTGAAAGAGGAGAGTGTAGACTCTCAAGACAACATTGCAGATCCATTAACTAAAGCTTTAACACAACAGCAGTTTGATCGTCACTTAGAGAAGTTGGGTATGAGATACCATGGCGATTGACTTTAGTGCAAGTGGGAGATTGATAGTAGTGTGCATACAAGCCAATCATGTATGATGATAAAGCATGTACTTTGTAAACAATCTTATTTATTTATATAAAAAAAAAATGCATTTATTAAAGGCATTTAATTATCTACATGGTGCTGTTTGTATAATATGTAAATAACCCATAGTTTTAAGCAATGTTTTTAGAATCATGATGATGATCATGCTAATGAGATCTAAATTCTTAGAAAGCTCTAAAACTAAAATAGTTCCCAATCGTGGGATTACTAAAAAGGGGATTAGTAAATCCGGATAGATTGGTACATATGTTGCTTGCTCATTGGATGAGGATGATTGATCTTATGATCATTTGTGTGGAGACACTAAAGCAAGTATGTAGGTGCTTATTGGAGAATAAGTTCACTGAACGTGATTCGCTATGGAATACCTAATGGAGTTTTACTCGCATGTCAATAGGAATTCCTAATGTGATAGTAGTACAAGTGATCCTTGGACTTGAGATCATCATAGTATCTTGTATGTAACAAATTATACTTTGACTTATTCCTTAAGACCTTTTAAGGCATATATAGGGTATGCTTGGGTATAATGAGTTACATATGGAGATAATGAATGATCAATAAGGAATCTACCACCTCTAGTAAAAGAGGAGATATGTCCTATGTGATTCGTTAAATGACAACCCAGGAATCCTTGGCCAAGGTGAAATGAAATTAGAAAGGAGTTTTTTAATTTGCATTATTTGGAGTTGTGCATTTTCTAATCGAAATACATATAATTAAATAAAATAAGACTTGACAGTAAATCCATGTCTTATATTTAATTGGGACATTGTATGGTGGAAGGATTGAATTGTATGGTAACTATTAACTCACAGGTTCTTTTATGATTAATGTTGAAATCTATATTATCTGGAAAGTCGTTGATCGCTAGGGAGGCTTATCCCTATTGTAGAATAAATATTATTTATTTAAATAGATTATTAATTTAATTTATTTATTTAAATAAGATTAAAATTGTTTTAATTGATTTATTCACAACCGGTTTAATATGGAGAACCTAAAGGGTCACACCATAAAAGGAAGAATAATTATTTAAGAAGGTAATGGCATAATCGTAATAATGCATTAAGTATAATTAATTTAATCTATGGTGATAGAATAAATTAAATAGCTTAATGTTTATTATTTAATATTTTGGAAATATTAAATATAAATTAATAAGAGGAGTCTTATTAATATTATTACAATTATTATTATTTTAATTTCTAAAGGAGTTTAGTAATTAATTTAATATTTAGTACTTTCATTTATTCCTAATAAGATTAGGAGACAAATTAATTAAATGAATTTAATTAATTATTCCCATGTGGTGGGAAGCCTAAATTAATTAAAGGAGTTTAATTAATTAAAAGAAATCCCATGTCTAATAGGATTAGAAGGGTTGACCAATGTCTATATAAGAGAAGTCTTATAATAGATATTAGATTGATGTAATTCCAATTGTTGGAGAGTACTCCTTTTCTATAGAGGATAGAAAAGTAAGGTTAAGCCAAACACCCTCCTTCTTGATAATTCATCTTCCTTGGTGGATCACATCTAGAGGCCAAACACTTGGGTGGCTAACGTTGATCAAAGGAAGGAATCTAACCCGGAAATTCAAGGAGTTCACGAAGAACAAGGAGTTGAACTAGTACCTGTGGAAGCTTCGTTCTACAAGGGTATGATTCCATAACTTCTTATTTATCGTTTTAAATTAATAATTTGCATAAAGGATGATCCGGGTAATGGTTTTGTAGAAATTTTTTAAACTCTGATATATCATGCTTCCGCTAATTTTTGCAATTTGATTGCGTCACGATTTCGTACAAACCCAACAATATATTTAACTCTCAATTATTAAATCACCCATTAATACCATAATAGAAATAAATACTGTGACGCCCCCAGAATAGGTCCAATCAACCCAACCCATTCTGAGTCGCCAAATACATGGTACAGAATTCAAATACAAACTTTTATATCACACGGTCGTGCAAAATACGACCACACAACTGTGAGTGTCAATAAAAATATGTAGAAAATATTAATATTTAAACTAAGTCCTCATTACAATTATTATCACACTATTTATTAAAAATAGTGAGGACTATTACTGCTCTAATCGGACCATCACTCTGTCCCCCGACTAGTTCTCGCAATATTCTCATTTCCTGAAGAGGACAACAGATGAAAAGGGTGAGCTCAACTAGCCCAGTAAAGAATATTATGACTAAGATAATGAAAAATAAATTATCGTTAGCCTTCAAAAAATCAGATAAAATATAATGGACAACCAATTTTAGAACAATATTCGCAGCGAAAATAACCGTTCATCATCAATATTTTATCCCTGTAACATCAATCAATATACATCTCAAATCAAATATTCATCTTTGCACTACAGGCCAAAGATATTCATTTGTATCACCAATGGTCATGTTCATCTCAACACCTGTCATCTTTGCACTACGGCCAAAGATATTCATCAGGTAATCATTTATCTTTGCTCTACAGGCCAAAGATATTCAGTTATATCACCACTTAGGACTGAGGATGATGAAAAATAATATAAATAACGAATCCAGTGAAATAAAGGATAAGATTAAGGATTCGTATTTTAGTTTATTCAAGTTCAAGAATATCCCATAATAATACTTTGTGGAGCAAAATTCAAGAATGAAGCTCAAAACTTAGATCCAATCAAAGATAGTAACTATAACAGACAATTTGGACAAATAGAAGAAAATTTAGTTTTTTCGTGAATAGTGTCGTATACGTGAATAGTGCCGTATACGTGAATAGTAACCTCGACGAAAAAAGTAAGAATTTCATAATAGAATCCATGCCAATATTTTGGTATAATGATATTGAAAAGAATAATATCATTTAAGAAAGAATATAACATCCCTTACCTCAAAAAAATAGTACTTCTGACTGGAATATCGAATATAATAACGAAAGAAACTTGCACTGAATAGTAATATCGATAAGCCATCGTACAAAGCTCTCCACAGAAGAAAGTGCAGAACACCGCTAGGCTGGAATGAGGTCAGAGAACGATGACTTCGATTGGGACCAGATTTAGTACGACGAATGGCAAACGATGTAAAGATAAAAAGAGCCAGATTAGTAGCAGCTCAAGATCAACATGGGAAACACGCAAATTGGCATCGTCATAATCAAGATTTTGAAGACGGTAGTTTTGTAAATGTTTCCCTGTGAGGGGATGATAAGATTAGGTAAGAAAGAAGAATTGAGTCTAAGGTTCGTGAAACCTTTTGAAATATTGCAGAGAGTAGAAAAAGTGGCGTACGAGGTAGCCTTACCTAGTGAACTGGAACATATCTACAGTGTGTTTCATGTTTCTGTCTTACGATCATATAAGCCTAATTATAAGCGTGTGATACCCTATGAGCCAATCAAGTAGGGAAGAATCTGACATAGGAGGAATTTCTGTCCAAATATTAGATAGGAAAGAACAGATCTTAAGAAATAAAATTATATTTTCTGTGATAGCGCTTTGGCGAAACCATGATGCCAAGAAGGCCACGTGAGAATTAGAAGATAGGGTGACGAGGGACTATCCCCATCTATTTGTGTAATCTTGTACCAATTCCGAGGACGAAATTTTTATAAGGGGGGGAGGATGTAAGAACCGTGAATTTCATGAATAATTAATTTTTTTTCTTTTATTTGATATAATAAGAAAACGAATACGTATTGGAATATAAGTGTTTATGAGTTATGAGAAAAGTAATTCAATTATATTAAATTGAATTTATAAATATGGAGAATTGTGACGAACTCGTAGAATGCCTTGTGTGGCATGGGAATGGAAATGATGATGATTTAATTAATTAAATGATGAAGGAATTAATGAGTGAAGGATTAAATTAATATTACATTATTAATTAATCGTCATAATTAGTAATAACATATTAATAAGTAATTATTTATAATATGTTATTATGAGTACAAAATATTTACGAGTAAGTAATTGAAGAATATGATAAGAGTTATATTTAATTGATTATTTGTTGAGTGCAATACATGTGATAGTTAATCGTAAAATAATGTTATTAACTGTTATTATGAATAATAATCGGTTAAAGAGTAAATGAATTATTAAGTGAACAATTAATCTATATTAATTGTTAATTGTTATTATGAGAAATATAATAATAATATGTTGATTTAGTATTTTTGCAAGTAATGATTTGATACTAAGAAAATGGTTTATAAATATAATAGGATTTATATTGCTGAGGAATGTGACTATTTATCATATAATAATAATCGATAAGGGTAAGTAACGAAGGAATTACTACGTGAACAATTAATCGATATTAATTGTTATTTACTTTCTATTATGAGAAAATAGAATATTAATGATGATTACTTGATAATGTGTTGATTATTATTATTACGAATAATATAATGATAATAAGCATCTTGTTTATAAATATAATAAGATTTATATTTATTTAACGTGATAATTAATCATATAAATGTTAATTAATTACTATGGAAATTAATAACTTCATTAATTTATGAGGAGTGAATTGATTAATATTTTAATTGCCATTATGAATAATAAAAATAAGTAAGTTATTAATATAATGAGATTATATTAATTACTATGTGCAAGCATGCAAAGTAAATGTATAATATATAATAGCCACCTATATGTTATATGAAGTGTAATGTAATATGACTATACAATTGTATATAAACTACATTACAATGTGACTATACGTATAGGACTATATATTATGACTAATTAATTAAGTTGTATGAATATATCATGAGGTTATGTGACATTGTTAAAATAGTACATCACAAATATATTATAAACAATTGTTGATTAATAAAATCTAATAATAAAGGAGACAATGTTATATGATAAAATGTACATGGATTATATATGTACGAATTACATTTACTACATTGGAGTATTATTTATGTGAATTGCATTGTGACATTTAAATTATAACCTATGCATATATTGCATGAAATTGTACAAAGCCTTAATATTGATACACTTCATGTTACCAAATGCTGAGATACAACATATTGAGAGTCTCATTCTCTTCACGTGTTATACTCCAAGCTATCCTAAGCCTACTCCTCTCCTCAAACTCAGCATTCCATAGCTCATAATTAGCAAGGGAGTGGGATTCATGATGAATCCAACAACCATCTACCAACTTCCTATTAACCTTCATGCAATCCTACATTCCCGTTAATTTGATTTGGAGAACAAAGTCATGGACTGTGTTTTTATTTTCCTATTAATGAAACATTCCTCTTCACAAATTTCAATTGCTGAGAATTGCATAAGTGTTGAGAGAGAGCAATATATATATATATATATATATATATATATATATATCAGTAGAGGAAGTCTGATTTAGTAGCAAGCCCAATTGCATTGCAGAGATATAAGACTTCTCCTTGTTCTTCATTTTCTGTTTTTGAAATTTCTGAGATTTCATGGATTGTTGATTTGAGTTGAATTAGATGATAATATGATTTGGGTAATGTTTACTAGTTATTATATAACCTTATGAGTATGTTAGTAAAGTAATATGACTGTTTAGAATCAGAATTGTGGTGAAAATTTGGAGATTGGCCTGCATTCTGCCAAACCAAGAAAAATTCTGGCATATACTAGTAGTGGCGCAGCTGCGTCGGTTTATAACTGAGGCGCAGCGCAGCTGCGCCGGCCTCTGGAGACAGTTCATGCTTTTGTTTGCAATCTGGTCATTGTTAACTTAGATACACTACTTAGGCCAGCATGAGGAATATGTCAGCATGGGTATATGTGTTTATTGAGATAGCGTGGGTTGTTTTAACTTCATTAAAATCCCTTGCTAAGTGAACTTAGAATTTAAAAAGAAACTTAGAGCTTTTAAAAGTAAATTTGACATGTGTGTATGATGTTGAGGTTCGGACTTTTGACACATATTTTTGTGACCTAGAAATGTATGAATAGCATGCTAAATTGTGTATATATGTTTCATAATGTAACATGAACATACGGGCCTTACTAGCAGACATTTCTAAACAAAAATTTAAGTTTCAAAGGTGAACATTGGCATATAGGTATCATATATGTAATCTGATTTTTGCGAGCATGTTAGTATAATGTAGAGATGCATGAAAGATATATTACCTTGTGTATATAGGTGTCATATTATAACTTGAGCATGTGGACCTTAATAGTGAATATTTAACTAAAGGAAAGTATACGTTGAGAATGGACTTTGACATATAAGTATGATATTCATATTTTGATCATATGAGCATGATAATATACTTATATGACTAATTATGACCATAAGCTAGCATGATTAGTAATACATAGTTTCCTTGCTCGTGTCCAATTGTTTAACTTTAAACTAAATGGTTTTTCAAAGGAAACTTGATATATTTGAAACTAATATCTATGAATACCATATGAGAGATGTTCTAACCTTGTGAGCATGTAAATTTGACTTAACTACCTATGCAATGTGAATATAAGGTGTTGAGTTTATGCTAGCATACATGATTAAGTCGTAACGATTTCAAAAGCAAAGTTCGGACTTTTTGCAAACTAAGTTGCATGATCATAGTGTAATAACATCGCTAATATATCATGTATGTACACATACTTGTTAAAAACAATGCGAGTTAATCGAGTATGAGGTTGATTAAGTTTTCAAACCAATAGCGGTTCTATTTATATATATGTGATGTGAATACTCGTGAGCATGCCTAGCTTGGGTTATATGACTACCATATAGGTTTAAATGACAAGCGTGATAACTTATGTGAATTCATGGCATTTTATGACCCTAGGTCGTTAGGAACCATGAATTAGAAGCTATATCACATATGTTTGGAACGAGGAAAGGTTATACAAACGTAAAAGTATTCTTTAACGTATATATGCTATGTGATATTATATGTTGTTATTTAAAACCGATTTTGACGGTTAACTTATAGAAATGTCATAACTTGCTAAAATAAAATGTATTTAGTATTGATTGTGGTTTTAGTGATAGTAGTGTGCATACAAGCCAATCATGTATGATGATAAAGCACATACTTTGTAAACAATCTTATTTATTTATTAATAAAATATTTATTTATTAAAGGCATTTAATTATCTACATGGTGCTGTTTTTATAATATGTAAATAACCCATAGTTTTAAGCAATGCTTTTAGAATCATGATGTTGATCATGCTAATGAGATCTAAATTCTTAGAAAGCTTTAAAACTAAAATAGTTCCCAATCGTGGGATTACTAAAAAGGGGATTAGTAAATCCGGATAGATTGGTACATATGTTGCTTGCTCATTGGATGAGGATGACTGATCTCATGGTCATTTGTGTGGAGACACTAAAGCAAGTATGTAGGTGCTTATTGGAGAATAAGTTCACTGAACATGACTCGCTATGGAATACCTAATGGAGTTTTACTCGCCTGTCAATAGGAATTCCTAATGTGATAGTAGTACATGTGATCCTTGGACTTGAGATCATCATAGTATCTTGTATGTAACAAATTATACTTTGACTAATTCCTTAAGGCCTTTTAAGGCATATATAGGGTATGCTTAGGTGTAATGAGTTACATATGGAGATAATGAATGATCAATAAAGAATCTACCACCTCTAGTAAAAGAGGAGATATGTCCTATGTGATTCGTTAAATGAAAACCCAGGAATCCTTGGCCAAGGTAGAATGAAATTAGAAAGAGGTTTCTAATTTGCATTATTTGGAGTTGTGCATTTTCTAATCGAAATACATATGATTAAATAAATTAAGACTTGACAGTAAATCCATGTCTTATATTTAATTGGGACATTGTATGGTGGAAGGATTGAATTGTACGGTAACTATTAACTCACAGGTTCTTTTATGATTAATGTTAAAATCTATATTATCTGGAAAGTCGTTGATCGCTAGGGAGGCTTATCCCTATTGTAGAATAAATATTATTTATTTAAATAGATTATTAGCTTAATTTGTTTATTTAAATAAGATTAGAATTGTTCTAATTGATTTATTCACAACCGGTTTAATATGGAGAACCTAAAGGGTCACACCATAAAAGGAAGAAGAATTATTTAAGAAGAAAATGGCATGATAGTAATAATGCATTAAGTATAATTAATTTAATCTATGATGATAGAATAAATTAAATAGCTTAATGTTTATTATTTAATATTTTAGAAATATTAAATATAAATTAATAAGAGGAGTCTTATTAATATTATTATTATTATTATTATTTTAATTCTAAAGGAGTTTAGGAATTAATATAATATCAGTACTCTCTCTCAATCCTAATAAAGATTAGGATATAAATTAATTAAATAAAACCCTATTCTAATTGGATTAGGAGGGTTAACCTAATATCTATATAAGAGAGTCTTATATCAGAAATAAGGGACGTGAATTTTTCAAGAGTTGGGAGTACACATATTCTATAGAGATAGAAACAAGGGTTAAGCCAATAACCCATCTTCTTGAGTTCTTCATCTTCCTTGGTGGATCACCGTTAGAGGCCAAACATTTGGGTGGCTGACATTGATCAAGGGAAGGAGCCACTACAGAGGAATCAAAGGAATCAAAGGAGTAGAACTTGTACCTGAGGAAGCTTAGATCTTCAAAGGTATAATTCCATGTTCTCTCTTTTCTGTTATTGATAACAAGCACAAAGCATGATCATGGTTATGGGTTTGTATAAATTTTTGAAAACCTAGTTTTTACGCTTCCGCCCTATTTATGTGATTTGATTGCATGATTGCGTTACGTACAAACCCAACATTTAGGTGATATTAATAAATATGAGAGTATGTTGCCAGTTGTTGCGATCTTATATGATATAAGAATGTGTTTTAAACTCAAAACGAGGAACGTTAAGGATAAAAGTATATTAGTTAAGACTTGTGAATTAAATATGATACTATATAACTGTGTAGCTTGGCTAAGACTTAGCTTGTGTGTTGATTGTATATCCAAGATAAGATATGATGTTATATTACATGACTAATGAATATCCTATACATATAAATATATATTACGATAGGGATTCGAAAGTGTTGATTTATTTAACGAGGATAAACTACGCATAAGGCAAGTTTCCTGACTTACACTCATTTATAGTGCAAGTATCTAAACCCTACTTTTATTGTGTTGCAAGTATCCTATCCTTGTGGTTACTTATTCGAGGAACGTCGTAAGCAAGTTCCCTAACTTATACTCTTTCATTGTGCAAGTTTTCTTGAAACCGTTCTTGTATATTAATTGCAAGTATCTGACTACTCTTTTATTGAGCAAGTATTTGATTCATACTCTTTATTGAACACGTATTCGAGCTTGTACTAACTTTGGTCATACGAGTAAATAGGTGCTAGAATAATTCTTGCCTTATAAACTTATATTTCATAGCTTGATTTAAATCACGATTATATTTTTTGAATTATTGTTACGAGTATTGAACTCATAAATTGTTCTTATATACATTGTTGAAATTGTCTACGCCATTTAATTCGGCTAGACCAATATCATGAATTGGAAAACGATCCACACCAATTGCCTTGGTGCGGACTCTTAGAAATTGACTGAGTTGAACAACCTTTGTAAAAAGGGGAACTATATAGTCGGGGTGCCGACAGTGGTGTGGTAGGTTTTGCATAACTCCAGGTACGATAGGCTGATCCCCTAATTGTACTTGTTTGGGTTACCAGAAATATTTTTGGTGATTCTAGTAGAAGTTCGTGGTTCTTAGCGGCTACTCAGTATCCAGTATTTATTTACTTCAAACTTTGAATTCTTTGGATTCTTTTATAAATCCTTGGTCCACAGCGACACTTAGTGATATCTATTCATTCACTTGAAATTGTTGAAACTTTTGAATCCTTTAATAACTTCTCGACCTGTAGTAGTCCTTATTCAATTTCACAGAATAGATTTGGAAGTCATTGCTATTTATTTTGTTCACAACATTCTTATTTGAAATCCTGAGCGATTAATTACCGTTTTACCCTTGAGATTTAGAACTGTATATATTCCTGTTCACATTTATTGGCATATTACTTGCTGAGCAAATTTGTTGCTCACTCTTCCTTCCCATAAATTGGGATTGATCTCATAGGTACCGTATACCTCAGACTTTTTGACATTCGGGTTTGAGGGTGGTTTCCCCACTGGCCGGGAGTTTGCATTGTCGACCCGCAGAGTCCCATTTTTGACAGAGGGAGGTTAGGAGCTCTATTTAGGAGAGCGTGCTATCAGGAGCATCACGAGGAAGATCCTCATTCCCGTTGTTCCTCTTGCTTGGCATCATTGGCTACTAGTTCAGCCACTCACAGACATTCCAATGGAAGGCGTAGATGGCTTTACCCTGTCAGAGGGTCCATACAGCCAGGAGGCATTCAGCAGTTGGTGGAGTCCTCGCACTATTAGGGCTCAGACTCGTGCCACCCAGTTCATGGAAGATATGGTGCTAGGGTTTGTAATGATGACAAACTGGATAGCTTGCCTCAGGGAGCCTACTGACTTGGATCAGATTACAGGACTGACCTAGCAGTTGGAGAGAGCTCATTTGTTTATCAGGCATCTTTGCCGAGATCCATCAGAGGCATCTTCTTTTGATCCATCCAGCTCCGGAGCGGGCCCTTCCACAGGTCCATTTTCCAGCAGTTATACATGGGCTGATCCTCCCTTGTACTGCCCTGTATACCGACACATACACCAAAATAATATAAACTATATAAACATTAAAAAATCAATATGAATAAAGAAATATATACAAATCTAATGTGTAAGTAACATACAGTCATCCAAAGAATGAATATAAAAGTACAAGGCTCATAAATAGCTATACAACAAGACTAGCTATAGGTCGGCCGTCATGCATCTTCGTCCAAATTAGTATCTGGATGATCACCCTGTAATTAACAAAATAATAAAATAAGTTACATATATAGTATATAGTACATATAAGTGACTAATTAATTTGATTGTAATATAAATACTAAAATTACCTCGTCGCCATCCTCATGCTGTGATGATGCTGCTAACGCCACTGCAGCAGCTAACTCATCAGGACTCAGAGCAGCCAAAACCCAGTATACGAAGAAGATCATGATCTCGACAGATCGCTCTCACACAGTCAGCAAGAGTATGATGAGCTAGATGGGTCGATGATTGTGTAGACTGGGTAACAGAGCTGCCTGTGCCACTGATGGTTGGGCGTCGTCGTTGTCCTTGGCCTTTAACGTAGTTTTTCTTCACAACTGAAGCCCTCTCCCACAGCTCTTGATCAATGACCGGACGTGGAGTACCTTCAGGAGAACACTCGTTCAATAAGCGCTTATAAGTATCCTGTTAGCAGGTTAACAATTAAATAGTTAAAAATAAATATTAAATTCTAAATAATAACATAAACTTGAAAAACAACATATATTAAAGTTGTCAAAACTTATTACCACTATCTGGACAGCATCAGGCAGACCATCACAGGTGGCCACATACACATCCAACCAATGGATAGGCTGACCTTGAGACTGAGACTCCTATACAAAACATACTCCCATACTAAGTAAACATGTGATATTTTAAAAACCATATATGATTGTAAACATATTAAAAATATTCTATCAAATATTCACAAGTTAATTTACTATTCATACGTACCCTAGCAGTGATATGCTGCACCTGTGATATACTGCCGCCCCTGTAGGTGCCTTTCACCTTTTTGCCATAAGGTACACCCGAGGATCTATTGGTGGAGGCAATCTTGAGTCTCTTGACCCAGCTCTCAGCTCTCCATTGGTCACACATCTTAGCCCATATGGACTAGGTGCACCACCAGGGGTTTTGCTCGTGCATGTGCTCCTCTCCTTGGTCTGGATGGTCGATCGATGTATTGTGTAGTGCTTTTTGGCGTTCTTTATTCAAATTGCACTTCTGCCAGAATAGTGTCTGTATCACTGAATCCCGCACATCCTCCCATCTATACCGTTTCTGCAAATAAAACAACAACAATAATATTAAAATGGTACTATATATTAACATATAATCCAACACTACTAAACAATTAAAAACTTACTTGAAATTCAGCCTAGACTGCATCCTTGTGGGCGATAGGTGTGCTCGCCCACGTAATCACAGCTGTCGGCCAGTTCTGCAGGTATAGCTGGGAAATGCACTTGACTATCTTGTTATCTGAAAAGTCACTACAATATACAATAATTTACATTAAAGATACATAGATTTATTATAATATTTAAAGCAATTTACATGGAAATCTAAAATGTTTATATATACAGAAAGCGGACGTACGTGCTGTCAGAAGGAGGACGTATCAAAATAAGAATCTGGTCATCTGGATTAGTATGGGCCTTAGGCACGTGATTAGGCCCCCAGCCCAAGCCGCGCTTTTTCTGCGCTGCTGAAGACGAAGCCATGTATATTTTACAAATTTCATGATATTATTATGAGTTATATTTGAATGTAAAATGACAATAATGACAATACATGCATATATGAATATAAAATGATAATAATGACAGGAAATTGCATAAAATAGTTAAGTACATAAACATGACAATGATATAAAGAACATGTAATACTAAACATACATTTTATTTTTTTAATCAATGTCTGAGTCAGAGTTATCTCCTCTACGTATTGCATATTCATAACCATCATCTGCTTCAGATTCAGTTTTAGTGTCAGTTAATAACTCTTCCTCCTCAGTATCAGTGTCATCTGGCACAAGTAGTGACTCAGGCTCTAATTCATTAGGTTCATCTCCACCATCTAACTGGATTACATCATTGTTGTCCTCCACATTTATAATTGCTTGTCTATGAAGCATCTGCTCTTGGTAAATCTCCCTGTTTACTATTTTTACATGATTGTGCGCGGGAGTATGAAGTACAACTTGCCAATCTGCAAGTGGTCTATCCCTTTTCCTAACAGGACTAGGAGTGTAGTATACTTGTACTGTTTGAGTTGGTAACACAAACGGTTCGTTGGCGTACGCGGACCTATGGAGGTCAACATCGACGATTCCATGTCTATCAACACGCATCCCTTTTTCTGAATCAAACCAACGACACTTGAACAAGTTAATATGACCCCCATACGTGCCCTTGTACGACAACTCTATGATTGCCTCCAACTCCCCATAAAAGGCCTGACCAAGGTCATTATAATAATCTCCTTGGACACACACTCCAGTATTCGTTGTTCTTTTACTGCGACCATATGTCTTGGTATAAAATTCACAACCATTGATTTTGTAACCATTGCGGCTCACTTGGTCCCTATCTGGTCCCATAGCTAGGACTTGTATATTAGCCAGAATTGTTGATCCCACAGTAAAAGCCTACAAAAACTCCATCCTATTAAATGAAGTCATAGTTAATATGGAGTATATATATGTCGTGCTTAAGTAACTTAACTTACTTTGTCCTTTAGCCAAACTGCAAATTGTTTATCATGACTGATTTGAATATCTTTATCAGTAATGCCGGGATGCTTCACTTTTAACTCGTAATCGTATAATCTATACAATGTTATAAACATTAACATATTGGAATATATATTACATGTCATTGAAAGTAAAGGGATTAATATGTTATTTACATGTGTACCTCACAAATTCGTCAATCTCCTCTCAATTGAGAAGAATGTAAGTATGTGCCGCATGTAATTCTTGTTCAGATAGGAATATGCGCACCCCTTTTCCATAAGCGCGGCCCGATAGACCAAATACAGAAAGTCGACCATTTAGTTCAACATTGCCCCATCATCATGTCTCTAGACTCGATTGGCCATTGTCAAAACTTCGTCCAGAAAGTAGTCTGAGACAAACGTAGATATCTCATCGAAACTGTATGCCTCACATATCGACCCCTCGACATAAGCTCTATTCTTCACCTTCTGCTTAAGGTTTCCCATCACCCTCTTGAAAGGGTACATCCATCTAAATTGAACTGGACCCCCAACACGAGCTTCATAGGGAAGATGGATCTGCAAATGCTCCATAGAGTCAAAAAAATAGGTGGGAATATTTTCTCAAGTTTATACATGATCTCTATGATGTTCTTCTCAAGTACGGACATGTCCTTCTCATTTAATGTTTTTGAACATAAGTCTCTGAAGAAACGACTAAGATCCGTCAAAGCATCCCATGTTGGTTTATCAAGCAGATCCCGAAATGCTATAGGAATGGGTCTCTCCATGAACACATGACAGTCATGACTCTTCATCCCTTGTAATTTCCCACCCGTAACACATTTGGCAATGTTTGACGCATAACCATCTGGTAGTTTCAGTGACTTGACCCATATGCACACATCTTCAACTTGCTTTTTGGAGAATGTGTACCTTGCATGCGGTTTGACAATCTTACCATTAGGAGATTCATAAAGTTCTAATCCAGGGTACCTACAAATATCTTTCATGTCCGATCATGCCTTATCATTATCTTTTGTCTTCCCCGTAACATTCATCGTGGTGTTAAACACATTGTCAAACACATTTTCTCAATATGCATCATATCTAGATTATGACGAATCAAATTTGTAGACCAATAAGGTAATTCCCAAAAGATGCTTCTCCAAACCCAGTTATAAGATTCGCCAAACCCATTGATTATGTTTGTGGAATCAATCTTACTAAATAGGATGACCGACAATCTTATCACATGGTCTCGCATATTCGTTCCCGATAATAGCGATGCAGGCATATCGTTGTCTACTTTCCCTTTCCTAAAGTGTTCTCTATTTCTTCAAAACGGGTGATCTATCGGCAAGAACTGACGATGACAGTCAAATGAGCAAGGCTTTCGACCAGATTAAAAGACTTTGTATGCTCCATAAAATATGGACAAGCCAACTTCCCATGTGTACTCCATCCAGCTAACATACCATAAGCTGGCAAGTCACTTATAGTCCACATAACCGCTGCCCTAAGGTTAAAATTTATTTTCGTTGCAACATCCCAAGTCTGTACTCCATCCTCCCACAATACCTTCAACTCATCTACAAGAGGTCTCAAGTAAGCATCTAAGTTCTTTCCAGGACTCTTGGGACCAGGAATTACGAGTGACAGAAACAAGTATGGTTGTTTCATACACATCTAAGGAGGCAAGTTGTACGGAGTAACAATCACAGGCCAGCAAGAGTACGGAACAGCTGAGTGGCCGAACGGGTTGAAACCATCAGTGGACAACCCAAGCCTCACATTTTTAGGTTCCAATGCAAACCTAGGATGTGCTAAGTTGAAATATTTCCAACCCTTCCCATCTGCGGGATGATTTAATTCTCCATCTTTAGCTGGAGATTTCGCATGCCAACTCATATGCTCAGCTGTTCTTGAAGACATATACAATTGATGAGTGCATAATATTCATTTATTTTGATTCGTTTATGCGTATTCTATTGCATGTTTGGTTGTTAACAAGGCCTTAAAAGGTTTGTTTATGGGTTTCAGGTCAAAATGGAGATAAAATAAGGAAAATAAAAATATTGTTGGGTTTTTAATGCTAAGTTGGATTCATGGTCTTGGCTTGGGGACTTGGATTTTATTGTAGAGCTATTCCTTAGCTTTCTGTAACATCTTGAATCGTCCTAATCGGAGTTTATATGAAAACGTTATGACCTTTTTACCAAGCGAAAGTTGAAACCTCAGAGTTTGGAAGTTGCAATTTACATAACAGTCACTTGGATCTGATTTCAACCTTGATCTAATTAGAATCTGTCAATGCTCAAAGAATGAAAGTTGTAGATCTCGTCGACAGTTTTGATTTGACAGGTAGCAGGCCTCGTAACTCTTCCTGGATCACAAGTTATGCTCATTTTACCAAAGGATGTCACAGGCACTAGAGTAATACCCGCTAGGGCGGATTTCCATAGTACAAAAACCCGCCGGGGCGGATTTAGAGCTGGCCGGACAGCGGATTTAGAGCTGGCCGGACAACGGATTTTCATAGCATAAAACCTCCTCCAGGGTGAGTAGGCGCAACTGATTAAGAGTTTTCCTAATTCGGGTAGGATTTGGATGTAAAGATATGATTTGATAAGGGCTACAAGTTTTAGTTACAAGAAAAGGATATTTAAGGGTGAGAGAGGGTTATATATGATATCTCTTCTTCTACATTGATTAGGAAAAATCCTAGTTTTGGAGAATCAAGTCATGTCAAGCTAAACTACTCAATTCAATTCTGAAGGGATGTTGAACCTTATTCATAATTAATGGTTTGAACAAGTTTATTTTATTTACTCTTTTGTATGTGATATTTATTCTGATTATCTACATAAACTTTCTTGTATGCTATTCAATTAACTAATTTCGTTTCTGCAGGATTAAATTAGTAAATTGATATCATCTGCTAGATTAAGATATATATTAAGCAAACGATGTATGTCTGATCATAGGTAGCAATTAATAATATTCGATTGTGGTCAAACTTTTGGATATTATTAAGATTTTCAGAAGACAAGTTAAATAATTTTTGATTGTGTAATTGTTGCTTGGAATAATCTAATTCTCATTCTTCATGCTTCTATCATATTAAATTTAGACTGATAGTTCTAGGTTATATGATAGTTAGGATCTTTTGTTGGCGATTGTCGCATTAGATTTACACATAAGGAGAATTTTGGATAACTAGCGATTGCGGTTATCTAGGATTGTTAATCTCATTGAAGGATAAATACTGTAAACACTTGATTAATCCATAATTGTGAAAAGGCGATACTGAAATGAAGAATTGAAGCTTTTTACTTATGGATACTTCTTTTTAGTTCACTTTCGATAATTTAACTTTTCAAACCAAAATTCCCCAAATTCATTAGAAAATACTTGGATAAATATAAAACAAAACACTCTCTGTGGGATCGATCCTTGCTTGTTACTCTACTAATTCTTGAGTTAGTAGAATAGGAGTAAGGTTAATTTTGGAGTGATAAACGACAGCTCCCAAATTTTGGCACCGTTGTCGGGGAGTGTTATTTATTTTTATTTATTCTTTGTTTTCATTTATTTTGTTTATGCCTCGATCCTTTCATTCTCTTGAATTAAAATTTGATCCAGAAATAGAGAGAACTGCACGAAGGCTTAGGAAGGAAGCTCGGAAATCCCAAGGTACACTTGCAGATTCTGACGAAGCTCCATCACCAGGCCTCAACATCGCACTCACACTACTTTCAGACCATTCTTCTAGCGAATCAGACGAGGAGATGGTAGTTGTAACAACCATGAATTTTAAACTCTTTATTTATTAAATATGTGATTTAATTTTAACGAGTTAGTTTTGTGAGTTTATTTAAACCTTATGTGGTGGTGAGAATTATGAAATGATTAAAGGAAGTCACTAATGAGTTATTTAAATTAGTGGACTAACCTTAAGGATTTAATATCAGAGGATTGATGAGATTATTAATAATTAAATATTCAACTTATTTGAATATTGTGGCAGGATTTGAACGTGTTTGATTAATTTCAATTATGATTAATTAATCGATAATGTGTTGTTTAATTATTATTATGAATAAATAATAATTAATGAGTAAGAGAACTAACAATATAATATTATTATATTTATTTGATTTACTGTTATACACAAGCATGCGATACTAAACCTTTACTATATAGTAGTTATCTATATTATATATAATGTCATGAGACATATAAATGTGGCTTATATTGCTTGTATGGACTATATAGTAAGATGAGGTAAATTGAAGGTATGTGACACTATGTGGACATTCATGTATACCCTATTGTCATATAGTAAGATCAATTATTAATTAATAATGATTTTATTGAGTTATTATAATGATTATAATAATGAGTAATAATAATACCCAATTGCTTTACATTCGGTATTAAGGAAAATGTACATGGATTATATGTTGTGTACCTATTCATTATTAATTGCTATTTGAAATAACATTGTAGCACCCATTTAATTGTATAACTTAAGTATATACTATGTGTATATATATAGTATATATAACTTAGTGTATTAGCAAGTGCTGAGTATTACATTGTCCCTAAATGAGAGTCCCACCTTCATTTCTCCTTCACTTGGCTACACTACTCTACTCCTTCTCTCAATTTCAGCAACATGTAGCCAATGATTTCAAGGGAAGTGGGCAAAACAGTGTTATTCAACCACCATTTCTTATCCATTATGCATTCTTGACATCCGTTAGTTTGATTTAGTGAGCAAAGTTAAGAACCAGATATGGAATTGCCTATATATATGACATCTCTTCTCCTTCATTCATTTGCTGAGCATTTCATTTGATTTAAGGGAGAGTATCATAGTAGCATTATAGAATCTGTTTAGCAGCAAATTCAGTTTCCATTTGCAGAGGTATACTTTCTACCATTTCCATTCTTGTTCAAATTTTGTGAATTTCTAAGTTCTTGATTCTTGATTTCATTTGAATTGGGTGTTATTTGATTGGAGAGATGGTTATTAAGTGTTATATAAAGACTATAAGCATGTTGAAATTATATTATAGCATGACTAAATTGATTTTTGTATAAAATTTCTGAGATGGGCTAAGGTTCTGCCAAAGCAGAACTGTTCTTCCTCTGGCCGGCCACCTGCGCAGCTGCGCCAGTATTGTACTGGCCAGCGGCGCAGCTGTGCCGGGCCTGGATCAGAGTTTCCTGCTTCTGTTGCTTAGCTGTTATGTACTAACCTATGGTACCCTATTTGGCAAGTATGTGGTCATGGTTGATAGGTATATATATGTACATAGATGCAGTATGAGCATGTGTAACGATGTTAGTACACACGAGTGATGAAAAACTTATGATTTTGTAATGAAACTTGTAATTTCAAAAGTAAACCTTGTCGTGGACGTATCACGTGAACATTCTGATTTTGTAAACACAATAGTGTGGTTTATATTGTCATGAAATGCGAGTCTAAAGTGTGTTCACACACTAGCATACGTGATTGCAAGATTCAACGATTTCAAAGAAAGAAACTTAAGAACCTTGAGGGAATGAACTTGACCAAAACGATGCCTTGTAGGTTCTGACAATATGAGAACATTTATATGACTTATATATGTGTCCTAACACATGTGAGTAATGACCACGAGATGCTTTGCATGTTCTATGTTTCCTTTATGGACTCAGTGCAATTTTGAAAGAAAACTTAGAAAGTGAAAGCTAAATAGCATCAATTACCATGAGAATTATGTTATGATTACGCAAGCATGTATATTAGGATTCGTTATGCCTATAGACATGTTGACATAAGTGTCATTTTGGTTACACATAATTTCCACCTATGCACACGTATTCAAGTAATGAAATTCTAAGGTATGAACTAATGTGGGTTAAGGTATACACATGTAGTATACGCACAAGCATGACTACTTAAACATTGTTTAGCCTCGTTATGTGGCAATATGACTATGTAGCTAATCCTTGAGACATGAAATTAATTAACTTAAGGTATGTGAATTACCGGCATAAAGACATATGATTTTGAATTGAATAGGGTGAGCATGCTAGGATTCAAACTTGAAAGTATATTCTTGAAGTATGATTACTTGAAATGCTAAATGTTCAAACCTATGTTGATGTATAGATATTCTAGGATTACTAAATCAAGGTCAGTGTTAATTGTTTATAGACCTAGTCAAAGTGATTGACTTACGTGAATTACATGATAAATTTATATGATGATTAGATTCTTGCTAGTATAGACTTATATTAGTTTATAAATGCTAATTGGAATACCGACTCATTAATGTTAGGTTATTTCAGCGAGATTTAATTAAAGCTAGAACTTAATTGTAGCTGAGCAATCAGGCGAGTTTTCGAACTTCACTCTTTGATTGTGCAAGTTCTTAAATTCTTATTTGTGCAAGTATTCTAAATTCTTGCACTACCTTATTCAATGAATCGTGTAAGAGAGTTTCTTAACTTCACTTGGTTTGAATGCAAGTTCCCTTACACTCTTTATTATGCAAGTCCCTATCCTTCTCATATTGTATTGAGCAGGTTATTATCGTATTGACGGTTAATTATTTAAAGCTTGAATTTATTTCCAAGCATGCTATTAGGTGGTTTAATTACTTTACAATTATTCCACATCGATATTATTCATATTCGCATTTAGTGCATTTGAGTTCGTATAGTCTTGCACTTGTACATTTTGTAAAGTTCAATAATTCTTGAGCTGTGTTAGATAGAGTCTGAACCTTTGTTCGGTCAGACAAGTATATGAAATTTTATAAAAGCTATCCAAACCAATTGATGGTAAGGGTTCTTAGACTGAAAGAACACCCCTTATATGATAGGGGAGTACCCCAGGTATCTAGTATAAAGATACAACCAGCAGAGTTGAATGTTATACATATACATGGCGTACGCGAGGCTGATCCCCTCAAGTACTTATTCTATAGCCAGTAACCAAAGGGTCAATCAGCTATTGATTCCATTGGAGTTTTATAGTTCAAAAGTCTACTTGACTATCAGTTGTTCTAAAAGCAATTATTATTCTTGCTTTCGATATTCATATTGTTGAATTCATTATCAGATATATTCCTTTCATCATGATATATCCTTTATTGTTGTATTTAAACTTGCTGGGCAAACTTGTTGCTCATTCTTGCTATATCATGACTTATATTGCAGTTAAGCCCGAGACTTCAGGGAATGACAAGGGTAAAGGGAAGATGTAGGATTAGTTTGCAAGGAGCAGACTTTATCTTTATGTTTAATTAATTTACTGTTATGTAATATGAACCTTATTGACTATTCTAGGGCATGTTTGTATATTGTATTTAGGTTATCGAATCTTGGGACTAGTAACACCTTTTGAATGAACGACATACATTTATTATATTCTGCATTTAGTTATTGTATGTTGTTTAGAGGTGGATATTTGTATTATATCGTGACGACCGAATCGGGGTTAGAGAACCCGGATTTGGGGGTGTCACAGTAGTGCTAAATAATAACAGGACTTTAAAGGAGTTGTCTACTTCTAATCTCACTCAACAACCTCTATGCATTAAATATCCTACTTTAAATGCCGCGTTTGAATTAAAATCCGGACTAATTCACCTTTTGCCTACTTTTAGTGGCCTTACATGTGAGTATCCTTACAAGCATTTGAAGGAGTTTCATGTTGTGTGCTCAACCATTAAGCCACACATGATTACGGAGGAGCAGATAAATCTGAGAGCTTTCTCATTCTCACTGGCGAATTTAGCAAAAGATTGGTTGTATTATCTCCCCTTGGGATCAATACAATCATGGAATGACATGAAAAGGCTATTTTTGGAGAAATACTTTCCTGCTTCAAGAGTAGCTAATATAAGGAAAGAAATTTGCGGAATCCGATAATTCAGCGGTGAAACATTATATGAATACTGGGAGAGATTCAAAAAGCTTTGCTCCAGTTGTCCACCCCACCAGATTGATGATCAACACCTTATCCAGTACTTTTATGAGGGACTTGTACCAATGGATAGGAATATGATCGACGTTGCTAGTGGAGGAGCATTAGTAGATAAAACACCGGAGGCTGCAAAGAATTTGATTGCAAATATGGCTGGCAATGCACAATAATATGGAACACGGAATGATCATCCAGCACAAAGGGTAAGTGAGGTAAGCACGAGTAATTTAGAGCAACAAATTTCTGACTTAACTATTGTGGTGAAACAATTAGCAACAGGTAACTTGTCGGTTGCAAAGGCTTGTAGAATATGTTTGAAGAGGACGATAAACTCCGAATGCAGTTATTCCAGAAAAGTCTGACCGGAGAGGCTAGAGCCTGGTATGCCCGACTAGACAACTCCAAGATTCATAGCTAGGAAGAGCTGGCACATGCCTTCTTCAATCAATATAGTTTCCAATCTCAACTGGATCCAAACAGATACCAAATAACCAAAATTAAGAAACAAAGTTCTGAATCATTCAGATAATATGCTTAACAATGGAGGCGGGTTGCAGCACAAGTCACCCCATCAATGACTGAGTCTGAGATAGTCATGACCTTCATCGATATTCAAGAAACTCCGTATTACGAGAGGGTCCTAGTAGGCATAGGAAAACCATTCTCGGAGATGATCAAACACGGAGAGATGGCCGAAATGGGGCTAAAGTTTGGGAAGATAAAGGACCTGACTGTCTTGGAAGCCGTGGCCGAGCATATCTAGTCCAGGAATTATGGGAGTAATCCCCAGAGGTCACATAAGAAGAAAGACAAAGAAGTATCCTTAGTATTGCAAGGACAGAATCAGAGGGGTGATTCAAGCACCATGCCCATTCAGAGGAGGAATTATTCCCCTTTCCAAGCTCCTACACAGACTTCAAACCCTCCCTTTCAGAAAACTGTAGAGGCAAGACGTCGGAGAACATTCAGCCCGTTAGGGGATTCACTCGAGAATGTTCTAAAATTATTGACGGCACAGAAAAAGATTGTGCAACTCCTTCCACCAACCAATACCGGTGGACGAAATTTTAACCCAAGCAAAAAATGCACTTATCATTCCGGAGCTCCAGGACATGATACACAAGGCTGTTGGTCTCTCAACCATAAAATTCAAGACTTGATTGACAACGGAGAGATTTTGGTGACAAAGCCTGAGCAACCGCACGTGCAGGATAATCCCCTCCCTCAGCACAAAGAGGAGGGTATCAACATGATTAGCACACAAAATGGAGAAGGGTCCAAGTACCTCCGATACATCGGAGAGTCAACTCCACCTAGAAACAACAACCCAGACAGTTGGGATGTGACGCCCCCAAATTCCAGGACCGCCACTTGGTCTCTCGAATTTGGTTCATCACGTGCTCATGGTAATACATCGCAATAATAATAACTAAATATCACACAATCACAGCGGAAAATCTATTCTAGAATAATTTACAATGATTTATTATAATTATTCCCCCAAGTCTCGCAACCTACAGTACTTAATAGATTACATACTAATATCAATTAACGACTTATTATATAATCTAACTTAAGCTTAAACATAATCAAATCCAGCCTTACTTCATCATCTTAATACAACATTAAAATATATAAAAAAACATAAAAGAGACAAGCTAGTTGGTAGCCTTGCCCTTGCCCTTATCAATGCCCGAAGGTTCGCCCTGCTCTACCTTAACTGAAATGTTTTAGGGAAGCAAGAATGAGCACAAATTGCCCTGCAAGTAATATACGACAAGGGTAAGTGATATAATTCTCAATTCTCGAAAAGGTATAGAAAAGTTTGATAGTTCAAGGATAGCAAGAGTATCAACAGTTCTCAATAACAGTCGCTAAGGACAGAATATGATTCAATAATAATTCAATTCAAGATTCCAAGATAACTGAATACTGAGCAGTCACTAAGGACTATGAACTTCCACAGGATTTGACAGTAATAAACTGAAAATCCAACAAAAACAGATACAGCAGGTGATCAGCCTAAAGTACCCTCGTTATGCATAACAATCAATCATACTCAAGTGCGCGCGTCGGTTCTCCGACAGTTATAGTTTGTTCTTCTCAGTCAAATACAAGATCCCGCACCAATCAATTGGTTTGGGTCGCTTTTCAATAATATAAGTCTAGCCGAATCAAATGGCATAGACACTTTCACAATATTCAAGAACAATACTAAGTTCAACATGTATAATAGCTTTAATGAATTAAGAGTTCAAGTATGCTAATTCAATTCAACGATTTAGTAAGAAACTAGTTCACAATATACAAGGATAGAATACTTGCACCGTAAAAGAGTGTAAGTTAGGAAACTTGCCTTTAGCGTAGTTTATCCACGTAAAGTAATTCAACACTTTTGAATCCTATTTATGGTGTATTATAAGTATAGGATTTTCATTAGTCATTTATGCTCACATATGATATGTAATTTTAAACGCACCCATAAACGTTTAACTTAGTTGCATACTATACACATACTTCATCATATACTTTTGCGTACATATAGCACATTTCAGTTTACAAGACATTATGAAGTCATCACATAGTTTTTAATCGTTGCTTTATAGTCCCCAAACACCTTTTGGACTTATCCTTGGGAAGTTTATAATCAAACATTCAATTTTATCACTTAGCATGCCTCTTAACACATTTCTTAGCATACTGGTCATATATTACAAGTTAAAGTAATCGCATAAGCTAAGTGTCAAAAAAATCAGATCAACAACTAGCTCAATTCTGATTCCAGACTGGCGCAGCTGCGCCATGGCTAAGCCTAGGGCCGGCGCAGCTGCGTAGCCCTCTGGCTAAGCCAAGGCTGATATGTGCCTTGTGGTTTCTGTCCGGTCATGCAAGCTAACATTCACACCAGGTATACTGACATGTTAAAAGTCCTTTCGTGTTTTCCCAAGGCAATCTAGGTTCCACTTTCCATAACATGATTCTAGACTTACATTTTAAACAATTCAAGTCCTTACAACATCATAAAATCATGCAAGCTATCATGCTCGTTTTAAATATACGAGGTGATCATATAACTTGATTTAGGCATGCTCACAAGTAGTTATATCATACACGTATTCAAATCTAAATTTATCTTTACATATTAGGGTCTTAGTGTAGGATTTCTAAGAGCTTAAGGCCAAATGTGGCCATGCAATCACAACGTATACAATTAAACCATAGATACATGCGAGAAGGTCATACAAATTGTAATATACACGCTTGCGATTGTCCACATCATTTATTTATAACTAGCATTGTTTGTCACTTTAGAAACATGCGTAAACCCGTGCTTGGTTAACTTATTATTGAATTTTAACAAGCGAGTACACACGTATGGTATACTAGTGATGTTATATTCATTATTAAGCATGTTAAAAATATCAGAATATGGATTCTAATACAACATGTTAAGTCCATGTTCAAAGTCCATGTTTCGTTAGTAAGTTCTATTAACGAAGTCTAACATGTTCATGTTACCTTAAGATACATATATACACAAGTTATCACATCCTTCATGAATCTCTAAACCATAATAACATGCATCGACAGTCAGAATATAAGTATGACATATTCAAGTCTCTCTTTATAACTTTAAGTTCCTTTTTAAACATATACGTCGTTTCGTCAAAAAGGTATACCATCTTGGTTTAAACATGCCTACGTTAGGCCTATGTACTCATACATATGTTTTACTCATGTTCACGTGCTTGCCTTATCTATACAAGTAATTACCACATAGCAGTCTTAGGAACAAAATTAGATTCTGGTTCCAGAGGCCGGCGCAGCTGCGCTGCGCCTCAGTAGTAAACCGGCGCAGCTGCGCCGTGCTTCGGCCAGCACCAGTGAGCTCCCTGCTTCGGCAGTTCCCAGCCCAAACACAAATTTACTTCACGAACTTGATTGTGATCAGTCACATTGGCTTATTAACACATGTATAAGACTGTATAACAACTAAACAATTGTTCTATACCCCAATTATAATCCAATTTGGCATAATCAAGAATTGAAATTTTTGACAGAAAATGAAAATGAAGAACATGAATCATGTAATTATACCTTTGCTACGAATTAAGCTTGCTGCTATCTCACAATGCTATTATACTGATATATGTATATGCTCTCAACTTATCAATTCAAACAAAATCTCAGCAAGGTGAAATGAGAAGGAAGGAAGCCATATTTATAGAGAAAACAAAATACAGACAATGCAATTGCCTACCATTTCAAATTAACGGAAATTTGAATTGCATACTAGATAAGAAGAAGTTGGTAGATAGTTGGTGGAATGCATCATGAGAGCCACTCCTCATATAATTATGAGCTAGGATTACTTGGGAGAAGAATGAGGAAGTAGACTAGCCTTTGAGGTTTTCACGTGTATGAGAGGAAGGAGGAATGGACAAGCCATATATCTTAGCATTTTATTAGTACACAACACTTAAATTATTATACACACATAACATACTTCCTACTCTTATGTTATATTATATATACCTATTGTCCATACATAGGTTATAACTTAATGTCACAATATAAATTTGCATAAGGAATACTTCAATATAGTGAAGGTAACTTGTACGCATATAATCCATGTACATTCTGTTAATACCGGATATAATTTAATCAGGTACTATCACATTATTAAATTCTACAATCAATAATTGATTACAATATATTCATGACATATTATACAGTGTATACCCACATATTTATTGTCACATAAGCATTATCATGAATTCCTAACATATAGTTTTAACATCACATAATCACATTATGCTTCATGTAATATATGGTTTCTATGTGTAATATATTCGCATTGCATTATATAACATAGTTTATGTATATACATGCATGGTCACACTTAAGTGTCTCTCTATAATATAGTTGTATTCCATATACTTTATATATTCAAGTATTGCACTTTTGCACATATTAATTAATATAATCTTATTATATTAATCACTCACTTATTTGTTTTATTATTCATAAGGTCAAATAAATAGACTATTTATCTCGTTGATTAACAATAATATTAATTAATTTATTCCTCATTGATTATTAATTATACCAAATTAATAATCATAGGATTAATTATTACATTAACAAATATAAATCTCATCACAATTATAAACAAGTGGATTATTATTATTATATTTCTTGCAATAATAATCACATATTATTAATCAACCATAGTTAATATCCCATAACAATCAATTAATATTCTCTAATAACAATTAACAATTAATTAATTGTTCACTTAAAAATTCTTCGTCAATTAATATAATTATTAATATTTCCCATCACTGTGCCACACTAGGCTCTCAACGAGTTTATCGTAAACTCCACATTTTTCTCAATTGTCATAGATATTCAATTTAATATAATTGAATTAATCATTCTCATAACACAGAATCATTTATATTCAAATAAATTCTCATTTCCAGTAATATAATTATTTAATAATATATGAAAATTCTCGGGTATTACATGGAAAGTCTCAGAAAGCGGATTCCTGATAGAACAGGAGATCAAGTCTATTAAGGAACAGATTGGACAATTAGTAGAATTGGTCGTATACCAACATTAGGTCACTAGACAGCTGATAAACCAGACCAACCAGTCTGATGCAAATCCTTCCACACCAAAAATCAGTCCCATTCCTATGAGGGACCATTACCGGTTTCATGAGCATGAACACTGGGCCGATAAGGTGGCCAAGGAGGAGAAGTTTCAAGTAGATAGGGAGTTTTCCTTGCAGAGACATTTCACCAATCTGAACCAACCGATGAAGGAGATCCTCAAAATGTTAATCAATTATTGAATGGTTACAGATCTATTACCCCGGTAAATCCTCTATCTAGAAAATTTAAGCCTGACCAGATCTGTCAATATCACTCCAATGCACCTGGTCATAATATTGAGGATTGCTGGGGACTTCGTCACCTAATTCAGAATATGATTAAAAATGGTGAACTAATTAGGGGAAATCAGGATTATGGCCTACCAGATGAAGAAACTCTCTTTATTCTCACTGCATGGAGTCAGGATATAGTGGATGTTATTTCATGTGATAAGGAGCCAGCCCTCACACCCCTAATGCTACCAGGGAAAGGGAGCCAAAAAAAATAAAACCCTGTGAAGTTGGCGGTGCCTGAACCTTTGATCTTACCATTCATACCCCAATATCCAGTGATCAGTCTGAAGAGAGTCCTGTGGAACTATAGGAATGAGGAAGGTTCCACCTCAAATAACATTGCCATCGTACCAAAGGAAAATCCATTGTACCTACCTCAGCGGGTGATCAAATTAGTCATCAAGGCCAAAGAAAAGGTGGCTGAAGAGAAAATAAAAGAGTTCCTAAGTAAAATGGGACACATTAAAATCAAAGTGGTGCAAAGCCTAAAGGATGCACCCGAGAAGATGTCCATTCTAGATCTGGTCTTATCATCGGTGGATCATCGCAACATTATGGTGAAAGTACTGGAAGAAGCCCATCTTCCACATACCGTGGATGCCGAGAAATTTCGTCACGTGGTAGAACAAATTTTCAACAGCAATGTGATATCTTTCATTGATGATGATATACCTGTAGAGGGGACGGGTCATCGCAAGTCACTGCACATAGAGGTGCTGTGATCATGATATGTGATTGGAGGTGTGCTGATAGATGGAGGATCATCCCTCAACATCTGCTCCTATGACACCTTAGAGAGAATGAAGATTAACCCGAATCAGATAAAAACCAGTCATGTGGTCATCCGGGCTTTAGATGGATCTCGCCGACAAGCTATGGGATAAATAGAGCATCCACTAGAGATTGGTCTGCACACTTTCTATGTGTCTTTTCAGGTGCTCAACATCGCAATCGGATACAACTTGTTGCTAGGAAGGCCATGGATCCATATGGCAGGGGCAGTGCCATCCACCCTCCATCAGCAACTTAAATACATTATCAACGACAACCTAATTACGGTGAATGCCAAACCGGAATACCCTGTCTGCATACAGGGAAACATACCGATGATCATCCTGGATGCAGGGATTAAACCTGCTAGTTTTCAAGCATTGGAGGTAAGCGATACTCATTACCTACCAGTGGGGGCACCAGCTTTGAATCTTAAAGTCTCCCCCGAAGTGATGACAGTGGGCCAGGAGAAGGTATCTTTGGGTTTCCAACCTGGAGAAGGGTTAGGAAATAATCAACAAGGTATTAAGCGTCCAGTACAAATCTTAAGCCAGTCAGGGAGAGCCAAATTGGGTTAGATTATACCATTTTCTTTGAGATAATTGAGAAACTCACCACTTAAGTATTCTCCACCTCGTTCTGATCGAAGTATCTTAATACTCTTGCCCGTTTGTTTCTCTACTTCACTTCTGAACTCTTTGAACTTTTTAAATGATTTTGATTTGTATTTCATTAAATACATATATCCAAATCTTGAGTGATCATCAGTGAAAGTAATAAAATAAGAATACCCACCCCGTGCACTTGTTGTCATAGGTCCACAAACGTCTGTGTGAATCAATGCCAACAACTCTATAACTCTTTCTCCTTTTCCACTAAAAGGAGATTTAGTCATTTTACCCATGAGACAAGATTCACAAGTTGGATATGATTCATAATCGGCTAGCTCTAAGAGCCCATCATTATACAACTTGGATAATCTTGTTTCATTGATATGACCGAGTCTACAATGCCACATGTAGGTATAATTAATATCATCTCTTTTCCTTTTCTTAGTTTGTTCAATTTGAAATATATTTTCTTGCAAGTCAAGTATATAAAGCCCATTTCGCAAATTTCCAATACCATATAAAACATCGTCTTTATAAATGGAACAACCATTGTTCTTTATAATAACGTCAAAACCTTCCATATCCAATACAGAAATTGAAATAATATTTTTAATAATATTCGGAACATAATAACAGTTATTAAGATAAAAGGACTTTCCCGAAGGCATTGCTAAACAATAAGTTCCTACAGCTAATGCAGCAACCATTGCTCCATTCCCCACTCGTAGGATCACCTCTTCATTATTCAGCTTTCTACTTCTGACCAGTCCCTGCACAGTGTTACATATGTGAGACCCACAGCCGGTATCCAATACCCAAGTAGAATTATGACTTTCAGAAAAATTAATTTCAATCATAAACAAACCTTGATTGGAAGTCGAAGCTTCTCCAAGCTTCTTCTCTGCTAGAAACTTCTTGTAGTTCCTCTTCCAATGTCCCGGCTCGTTGCAATGAAAGCACATCCCTTTAGCTAGTTCAAGTTTCTTTTGTTCCTTTTCTTTCCCCTTTCCCTTAGCCTTCTTAGATTTCTTCTTTTCAGAAGACACCTTGGGCCTCTTCCTTTTATTGGAAGAATCCACCATCAAGACATGGTTCTTCTTGGATGAGAAGTGACCTTCTATAGTTTTCAGCATGTTAAGCAGCTCAGGCGAGCTGACATCTAGCTTATTCATGTGAAAATTAACCACAAACTGCGAGAAGGTCTCAGGGAGTGACTGCAAGACCATGTCTTGACTCAACTCCCCATCCATGACCCAAGCTGTCCAAGGCGTTCAATCAAATTGATTACCTTCAGAACATGAGTCTCAACGGCAGTGCCCTCGGTCATCCGAGATCGGAAGAGCTCCTTAGATATCTCATATCTAGTAGTCCTACTCTGTTCACCATATAACTCCTTGAGGTGAAGCAGTATAGCAGGAGCATCCATATTTATGTGCTGGCGCTGAAGCTCGTTATTCATGGATGTGAGCATGATGCATTGAGCCACAGATGCATCATCTTGCCACTTATTAAAAGTGGCAATCTCTTCCTCAGAGGCTGTTTCTGAAATAGATTCAGGGATAGTTGAATTTAGGACATAAGAAATCTTTTCAGCAGTGAGAACAATTCTCAGATTTCTTAGCCAGTCCTCATAATTCGGCCCGGTAAGCTTATTTGCATCAAGTATGCTTTGTAGTGAGATTAGTGATTTTGACATTTTTAAAATTCTGCATGTGAAGATACAACATTTTTTAGCAAACATTCATTTTATTAACTTTGCATACCAAAATAAATTTAGGTCTTTATTTTAAATTGGTATCTCCCACTATTTTCATCAAACTATATTACCCTCATTTATATAGTTCGGCAACATCTAATTAAAGATTTGCTAGTTAGATTAAGGATCTCATTTCAAATGTATATAACCTTGTGGATAGCACAACAAGCGATATACAAATAAATAGGTAGACAACTCTTGTCAATTACATTACCATGTAACTCCTTTTATTTTGCCTCTTAAATCATAATGGTCATGTGTGTGCACATCCGAACTAAAATGTTTTAAGTTAAGTCCAGCCTAGCACTTCCATAAATTCAAAAAAGAAAAATGTTCGTCCTTGTGAATAGCACAACAAGACTAGATAGTTCAATTTTCTTGATAAGCATCAAATGTGATTAATTAACATCTTAAATACTCAATACTCGCCTTGTGGATAGCACAACAAACTCATATTAAATATTTAATACTCTATTAATTAATCATGATAGAAGGCGACGTTCGATATTTCAAATATCATTTGAACGCTTTGGACTTAATATTATTTCTTTGAGGGGTTTATTATTATTTGTCTCATCTTGTTTAGCGTGCATGCACATATATATAAAATACGCGTCATTTTATTAAACATGCGAAGCATGTTTGCATAAAATATAATATATATATATAATATATAGCATGCAATATAGAATACTATATTCTACCCGGATTGATTATGGACTTTTATTCTAGTTTGGTTCACTAGAGCCACCAAGTGAACCAAAAGGTCACACCTAGGAGTGCAAGAATTTAAATTTAAATATAACTATTACATTTAAACCCGGGCTCCATACAAATGGGTCTTCACGCGCTCCTTGCTCCTTGGTCTCCAATTTCTTCAAGATAATTCTAACTATTTCTAGTACATAAACTATAATTAAATAGAAACTTTGATCAGCAGTCAATGGGAAGTACATAGGAAGGAGATAGAATTTACATCGAGAATAAAATTAGAGAAGACGAGGTACGCAGACCCCATTTTTATAAAACCCATTTATTCAAGCATTCATCCAAAATAAAATCCAATCACATTGGTCATAGTCCATAATCAACCCGATTTATTATCATACACATCAACATATGCATCAATAAATATCCATTCATCTCATGAATAATAAAGTTATTCCATATATGGATCGATGTCATTTAATGGACAAAAGTTTTACTAAATTTTATTTTTGAAACAAAATAAACTCTTTTATTTTAATCAAAAATAAATCCAAATTAAACTCCTTTAATTTTAGCAATCTAAAATCATATTTCAGATAAAATAAACATCTTTATTTTAAAACTTTATTAATTAAATAAACAGTTTACTTAATTAATAAAAATCAAATTTCAGGGTCTGTTCAGGAACCGGCGCAGCTGCGACACTAATGAACTGGGCAGCTGCACAGGAAGCCTGAAGCGCCAATTTTTGCAGGCCGGCGCAGCTGCGCCAGTAATGAACTGGGCAGCTGCGCCGTTCGTCGCAGAAACTTGCAGAAAATGATTTTGTCCAGAAAAATATATCCAATTCTCACATCAATTCATACATGGAATCATAAAATTGATAATTAGCACAAAGTTAGGCTCTGATACCACTGTTGGGTTTGTACGTAATGTAATCATGCAATCAAATCACATAAATAGGGCGGAAGCGCGAAACATAGGTTTTAAAAATTTATACTAACCCATAACCATGATCATGCTTTGTGCTAGTTATCAATAACAGAAAACAGAGAACATAGAATTATACCTTTGAAGATCCAAGCTTCCTCAGGTACAAGTTCTACTCCTTTGATTCCTTTGATTCCTCTGTAGTGGCTCCTTCCCTTGATCAATGTCAGCCACCCAAATGTTTGGCCTCTAACAGTGATCCACCAAGGAAGATGAAGAACTCAGGAAGATGGGTTATTGGCTTAACCCTTGTTTCTATCTCTATAGAATATGTGTACTCCCAACCTTTGGAAAAATTCACGTACCTTATTTCTAATATAAGACTCTCTTATATAGATATTAGGTCAACCCTCCTAATCCAATTAGAATAGGTTTTTATTTAATTAATTAATTAAGTACTTTTAATTAATTTATATCCTAATCTTATTAGGATTGAGAGAGAGTACTGATATTATATTAATTCCTAAACTCCTTTAGAATTAAAATAATAATAATATTAATAAGACTCCTCTTATTAATTTATATTTAATATTTCTAAAATATTAAATAATAAACATTAAGCTATTTAATTTATTCTATCACCATAGATTAAATTAATTACACTTAATGCATTATTACTATCATGCCATTTTCTTCTTAAATAATTCTTCCTTTTATGGTGTGACCCTTTAGGTTCTCCATATTAAACCGGTTCTGAATAAATCAATTAGAACAATTCTAATCTTATTTAAATAAATAAATTAAACTAATAATCTATTTAAATAAATAAAATTTATTCTACAATAGGGATAAGCCTCCCTAGCGATTAACGACTTTCCAGATAATATAGATTTCAACATTAATTATAAAAGAACCTGTGAGTTAATAGTTACCGTATAATTCAATCCTTCCACCATACAATGTCCCAATTAAATATAAGACATGGATTTACTGTCAAGTCTTAATTTATTTAATCATATGTATTTCGATTAAAAAACGCACAACTCCAAATAATGAAAATTAGAAACCTCTTTCTAATTTCATTCTACCTTGGCCAAGGATTCCTAGGTTGTCATTTAACGAATCACATAGGACATATCTCCTCTTTTACTAGAGGTGGTAGATTCTTTATTGATCATACATTATCTCCATATGCAACTCATTATAACCAAGTATACCCTATATATGCCTTAAAAGGCCTTAAGGAATAAGTCAAAGTATAATTTGTTACATACAAGATACTATGATGATCTGAAGTCCAAGGATCACTTGTACTACTATCACATTAGGAATTTCTATTGATAGGCGAGTAAAACTCCATTAGGTATTCCATAGCGAATCACGTTCAGTGAACTTATTCTCCAATAAGCACCTACATATTTGCTTTAGTGTCTCCACACAAATGACCATGAGATCAGTCATCCTCATCCAATGAGCAAGCAACATATGTACCAATCTATCCGGATTTACTAATCCCCATTTTAGTAATCCCACAATTGGAAACTATTTTAGTTTTTAAGCTTTCTAAGAATTTAGATCTCATTAGCATGATCTCATCATGATTCTAAAAGCATTGCTTAAAACTATGGGTTATTTACATATTATAAAAACAGTACCATGTAGATAATTAAATGCCTTAAATAAATATTTTATTAATAAATAAATAAAATTTCTCACAAAGTATGTGCTTTATCATCATACATGATTGGCTTGTATGCACACTACTATCACAACTATGGGGGAGCAGTGATCTGCTAAGAACAGCTGCACTAATGATGTCAAAGAAGCACAATGAAGCAAATACTTCGGGTCTTTCAAACATTTAAGATAGCTACTTAATGCATAAGGAAGATCAGGAGAGAAGTTGAAGGTGATGAAGAGTGTGGAAGAACAGCTGAAGATATGGAGATGGTGAAGCTCAAGGTGCAAAATGAAGAAGTGGAATTATTGCTAGAAGATCTGAGATAGGCTCAGGATATAGGTCAACCATGGTGCATGTTTGATGAACACACCACAAATATCAAGACCACTTCTGTCAAGATCATAAAGACAGGAGCTAACCCAAAACAGAAATATTCCAATTACAGAATCCCAAAACTTTGTGACTAATGAACCAAATGAAGATCCATAATCAAGTAGTAACGTCCCAAAACGTGCTACTGATAACCATATAAACTACTCCATGATGAGTTTTACCGACCTTCCAATTTCCTTCTGGGGTTATGCCCTAGAAACGGCTGCATACCTACTTAACAAGGTACCTACCAAATCCGCCGCAAAGACTCCATATGAGATGTGGAAAGGGAGGAAACCAAATCTTAAGCATGTTAAGACTTGGGGTTGTCCAGCTTATGTCAAAAAGTTTGAAAATGATAAGCTACAGACTAAATCTGATAAGTGTAGATTTGTGGGATACCCTAAAGAAACCGTAGGGTATTATTTCTATCATCCAACTGATCAAAAGGTGTTTGTTGCGAAACATGCTGCCTTCTTGGAAAAGGAGTTTATCCATGAAGGGGTCAGTGGGAGTAAGATATATCTTGAAGAAGTTCAAGAACCACAAATTACCACGGATCAAAGTCAGGTACCTAACCAAGTAGAAGAACCTATTGTACCACACCCTGTTCGTAAATCTGGAAGAGTACCGAAGATACCTGAGAGGTATGGATTCATTATAGAGGATGACGATAAGGTACACATCATGAATGATGATGATCCATTGAATTACGAACAGGCTATGAGTAATAAAGACTCAGAGAAATGGTAGATGACCATAAAATCTAAAATGGATTTGGAAGCTATGCTCAAGTCCATTTGGATTTTTCTTGCGATTGCAGCTTATTTTACTTAATCTGGCAAAATGGACGGGGAGATGCCCTTCCTTAAATATACATTATTAGGAGAATGTATGTATGATACAGCCAGATGGTTTTTGTTTCAATGGTTGAAGCAAATCATGTCTATGAGCTACAACAATCCATTCGTGGATTGAAGCAAGATTCTCGTAGATGGAACTTTCATTTTGATGAGACAATCAAAGAGTTTGATTTTATCAAAAGTGAGGATGAACCATGTGTGTACAAGAAGGTTAGTGGGAGCGCTGTTTCATTCCATGTATTATATGTTGATGATATATTACTGACAGAGAATGAAATTCCTATGCTAAAATCAATCAAAATAAAGTTGTCTAAACATTCCTCCATGAATGATTTGGCTAGAACATCCCGCATTGGGGATATAAATCTGTATTAATAGATTTAAAAGGATATTTGGCTTAACCTAAGGAAACGTATATTCATTAGATGCTAAAGGCGTTTAGCATGGCAAACTCCAAAAGAGTGCCTCATGATGATGAGCCATGGAGTGTATCTCTCTAATATTGTCCTCAGTAAAAGAGAGATCGCATGAGTTACTATCATGTATGCAATGAAATATACGATACTTGATGTTGATCAGTCAGATTCTAGAGAAGATCACTATGAGACAGTGATAAACATCTCAAAGTACTTAACTGACACTAAGGATGTCATCATGACACGTGATGAGTCTGAATAAATCTAGAGTGCTAAACAGACTCAAGTTTTCAGACTAACCAAGACGACAGCAAATCTACTATAGGGTAAGTCGTTACCTTGAAAGGTGGTGCAGCGAAGTGGAAAGGTTCCAAACAGCAAAAGGTTGCTGATTTAGTGACAAAGACAAAGTATATAACTGTAAGTGAAGCTGCAAGTTGATGTTTCGGATGAAAAGTTCATTACAGAACTAGGAATAGTTCCTAAGTCTCATCTTGAATCTAAAACATGTGTTGCGGCACTTTGATTAAAGAAATCATTGAAAGAAGAGCATATAGACTCTCAAGATAACATTGTAAATCCATTTACTAAAGCTCTAATGCAACAGCAGTTTGATCGTCACTTAGAGAAGATGGGTATGAGATACCATGACGATTGTCTTTAGTGCAAGTGGGAGATTGATAGTAGTGTGCATACAAGCCAATCATGTATGATGATAAAGCACATACTTTGTGAACAATCTTATTTATTTATTAATAAAATATTCATTTAAGGAATTTAATTATCTACATGGTGTTATTTTTATAATATGTAAATAACCCATAGTTTTAAGCAATGCTTTTAGAATCATGATGAGATCATGCTAATGAGATCTAAATTCTTAAAAAGCTTAAAAACTAAAATAGTTCCCAATTGTGGGATTACTAAAATGGGGATTAGTAAATCCGGATAGATTGGTACATATGTTGCTTGCTCATTGGATGATAATGACTGATCTCGTAGTTATTTGTGTGGAGACACTAAAGCAAGTATGTAGGTGCTTATTGGAGAATAAGTTCACTGAACGTGACTCGCTATGGAATACCTAATGGAGTTTTACTCGCCTGTCAATAGGAATTCCTAATGTGATAGTAGTACAAGTGATCCTTGGACTTGAGATCATCATAGTATCTTGTATGTAACAAATTATACTTTGACTTATTCCTTAAGGCCTTTTAAGGCATATATAGGGTATGCTCGGGTATAATGAGTTTCATATGGAGATAATGTATGACCCATAAAGAATCTACCACCTCTAGTAAAAGAGGAGATATGTCCTATGTGATTTGTTAAATGACAATCCAGGAATCTTTGGCCAAGGTAGAATGAAATTAGAAAGAGGTTTCTAATTTGCATTATTTGGAGTTGTGCGTTTTCTAATCGAAATACATATAATTAAATAAATTAAGACTTGACAGTAAATCCATGTCTTATATTTAATTGGGATATTGTATGGTGGAATGATTGAATTGTACGGTAACTATTAACTCACAGGTTCTTTTATGATTAATGTTGAAATCTATATTATCTGAAAAGTAATTGATCGCTAGGGAGGCTTATCCCTATTGTAGAATAAATGTTATTTATTTAAATAGATTATTAGTTTAATTTATTTATTTAAATAAGATTAGAATTGTTCTAATTGATTTATTCACTACCGATTTAATATGGAGAACCTAAAGGGTCATACCATAAAAGGAAGAAGAATTATTTAAGAAAAAAATGGCATGATAGTAATAATGCATTAAGTATAATTAATTTAATCTATGGTGATAGAATAGATTAAATAGCTTAATGTTTATTATTTAATATTTTTAGAAATATTAAATATAAATTAATAAGAGGAGTCATATTAATATTATTATTATTATTATTCTTATTTTAATTCTAAAGGAGTTTAGGAATTAATATAATATCAGTACTCTCTCTCAATCCTAATAAGATTAGGATATAAATTAATTAAAAGTACTTAATTAATTAATTAAATAAAAACCTATTCTAATTAGATTAGGATGGTTAACCTAATATCTATATAGGAGAGTTTTATATCAGAAATAAGGTACGTGAATTTTTCCAAATGTTAGGAGTACAAATATTCTATAGAGATAGAAACAAGGGTTAAGCCAATAACCCATCTTCCTGAGCTCTTCATCTTCCTGGGTGGACCACCTTTAGAGGCCAAACATTTGGGTGACTGACATTGATCAAGGGAAGGAGCCACTACAGAGGAATCAAAGGAGTCAAAGGAGTAGAACTTGTACTTGAGGAAACTTTGATCTTCAAAGATATAATTTTATATTCTCTCTTTTCTGTTATTGATAACTAACACAAAGCATAATCATAGTTATGGGTTTGTATAAATTTTTAAAATTTATATTTCGCACTTCCGCTTTATTTATGTGATTTAATTGCTTGATTGTGTTACGTACAAACCCAACAAGTTGGTACTATCTTCTTCTTTTTATGCACAGATAAGGCGGCCTTGCATACCTTCTTCAAGCTAAGAATCATCATAATTGAACAATCCTTATTGAATCATAAATATCCTCCTTAGACCTTATCACTCCATGATTGTTGACAAAACTATGAATGTAGTCTTTTTCATCTGACACCTGAATAGGTGTTTTCAGCAGGCTTGTAGTTCTTCCTTAGTTTCTTCAATATACACTAAAGATAAATATATAATTATTGGGACTATCAATTTGTCAACATCTATCAGCCTTTCTTCAATTTATTCCCCTTTCTCCTTCATCAGATAAATGAACTTTGATGCTGACTGGAGGAGCACTACAAGTGTAGTCATTGTACCATAATCGTTGTATGTTGGCCTGCACAGGCTGGACTCAGTCTTGATCATAGAGAACACTAAAATTCTTTTTAAGCTCTTTGGTAGACTGCACTCGTGGAGTTCTGCTTCTATGATGTATTCTTTATGATCAATGCTTGATGATCCTCTGATGTGAACTTCTTTTATGTACCCTCTGAGTTGATATGCTTTGTATGAATAAGCATAAGAGATCTCCTTCATCTTGTAATGAATATCCCACTTCTATATAGAGATCAGCAACCATGTGAACTCAGCAAATCTTTTAGAATAGGCTTTGGCATAGGATGATTTTGTCAAGCACATTGCTGAATGTCTTGAGCCTCCAGCTGGTTGAATCTTCGTGACTGAAGCCATCTGCTTTAGCATTCCTTAGTGTGGTCAGATAGACCAAGTACCTGCAGGTTTAGATAATTTCTATTTTGGTACCTATGATTGATTGGGTCCTGTTAGGTTAGTTTTCTCAAAAATCCCTATTCCTCATATTTTTGAATATATATCAAATTAACATCAATAATTATATTCATGCATATAACAGATTTAGATATGATATTTAATGCATGATAGTGAGTGTGTGTATGACTTAAGCATTTTAATGAACACTCTTTCTCTTTGATTGTTTCACCCTTTGCTTGGTTATGTTCACATATTTTGAATGTTCACAGAGTAAGAATCAACTCTATTACTTATTGTATCTGGTCGATTCATAGAGATGATCAGTTTCTAAGAGTCTTCAAGATACTTCCCTAGTGTTGATTATACTATATATTTTATCAAAAACATAGAACATAGGTTTGTATATACATGAATACATACCAACCCTTCAGCAAGGGCTAATCCACTTTAAGCTTAATTAGATTTGATTAGCTTATGACATATTTCAGACTTCTTTCAAGATGTTATCTTCAACCTAAAACGTGGGTGGAGAGAAAGTTTGTTGACAGTTAAGTTTCCAACCTTAATGTACTTTCTCTCTTCACCTTTTTAGGAAGAGTATGATTTCTTGATAGAATACTGTAGTAGTTCATAAGGTGATGCATCATGATGTACACATAAGTATTAATGAGGAACCGTACCTTTACACTGTCAGTTCCTTAATAGCCATATGTCTTGCTCTTATGATGTTAGGCATTGATGTGCATATCTTTGCATTAATTGCTGACATCTTGTTGCTCCATTTGACCTTCGATCAATCAGATATAGTCTTGGAGAAGCGAGCTAGGAAAGTCTTGACAGCTTCAGTTCTTTGATAGCCTCGAACCTCAAGGATCAGATCCAACTGGTTAGCCAATTACATATTAGAAGAATTTCTTCTTTCTTCTTTGGATAGACGGTGCATTGCATGTATAGGCCTTTAATCTTTCAGAATGGTAGATGCTCGATTCTTTGCTGTTGATACCTCTTGACTTCCCATCTCTAGTCTGCAGACTACAAGATTGACTGTGGATAAGGATTGGTCTTGTTGTTATAGCATTTAAGAACATGGACCAATCTGAGCAGCTTCAAATATATATACACATTTACCTGTACACATAATTTCCAACGTGTGAGCTCATCTGCATTTACAAGTGACTTACTAATAAACTAAGTTTAGAACAATGTTTGTGCCTAGGATCAGACTCAAAGTGATTAGCTTTAGGGTATAGCATGAGAACCTGCTTTAATACCAATTATTAGTTCCCAGAGGGCACACAATAGATCTAGAAGGGGGGTTGAATAGATCCTTAACATTTTTAAAAACTTTTTTCCATTTTATTTTGTGTTGCTAAGTAATTAGCAAGTGACAAACATAAGAATCATTTCAAGCACAGCGGAATAAGTTAAAGATCCCCTTCATTGATATATTTCAACATTCATATATTGTTCATGGAGTTAGTTTAGTTGTAAGTAGTTATCACATTCTTAGCAGTTATAGCAGTTAGGTACATAGTATAAATGACAGAATGTAAATGGCACAAGGGATTTTAAGTGGTTCAGAGACTCAAGCTCCTAATCCACTCTTCTGCTTCACTAGTAGGAATTTCACCAAGGAAGGGGCAGCACCCTGAATCACTAAGATTCCTTCAAGGCCAGCAGCCTTGGCACTTCTCTAGTTCACTAAGAACTCTTCAAGTCTAGAAGGCTTGGAACTCAATTTAGCCCCTCTGGACAAGGACCCCTCAGGCCCTGGCTACTTGTTGTTGTTGTAGTTGTTGTAGGTGCTTTGCTGCTAAGATGACTTAAAGCTTGATCATCTCTTGTACTTAGCAGCTTGGTGTGGTCCTCTTTGCATTCTGCGTTGAGTCTGGACCACAACTAGATAGACTACTAAGATGTTCATGAAGCTCAACATCTTTGTGTTTTTAGCAGTCTTCTTCTATGGTGCAGCTGATCTTCTTTTTGTTATGCTCATCTTCATCTGATCTCAACTGTGCACCATCACCACTTGGGTTAGCTAAGGCTTGTCATTGCTGATCAACTTTTTCTGGTCCTTAGCATTCCATGAACCTTTCTTGAATGATATGCATACATGATTCTACATCTGTTCTCCTTCAGCTTTTGGTTCTTCATGGTGATTCGTAGAGTGGCTCTTCGGATCTTCTTTCTGCTCTGCCACGTTTTTGAATGCTATCTTCTTGGCCTTCTCAGCTCTCAGCTTAGCTACCATTTTCAATGGCATTCTCATCGTTGTTGAGTGAAGCCTTAGTCTGTTAAAGTCCTTCTTTAAATCTTTTTCACTTCTACTTTCGTAGTCTCACTGCCACTGAGATATGTTCTTTTCAGCTTTGTAGAACTTATAGAGTCAACAACATAGTATTCCAACAACTCAACGATTTAGCAACTCAGCAACTCTTTCATCTTTAAAGCTTCAGCTATTAAATACCTTTCAATGATCTTCCTGTTGGAAAATAGCCGTTGGAAGCCATTTGAATTGCTTCGCAAATCTCGAGTTATTTGGTGCAGACTGCTGATGTGACATGATAACTCTTTTTTGACTTTACTGACATAGCAGTCTACTGTCTCACCTACCACTTCAGAGATGTCACTTTTTCGTGTCAGGCTGGTAATCACCTTTATTTCTCCTTTCTGATTCCTTGATTTGAATCCACAGGAGTTTTCCTTCTGCATCGATGTTCTCAATCAGCAACGTTCGAATGTCAGACTTCATATTGAACTGTTGCCAATGCTTCAATACTTAGATGATCGAACTCTACGTTTTTGATGCAGATGACCTTGAACTGAATCATAGTTTGCCTTGTTGAATGTTGCTCTTTGACTAGTTGAGTCAACACTACGATTCTAAGAGTGTTCTTTTGATTTGCAATGTAGAACCTCTCTTCCTTCACTTGTGCAGTGCTTCAACACTTCTGCTTTCCTTGACTTGTATCAGGAACTGATAACTTGTTTGATTGCTCTGGCCTTTCTGAGTTGCAAGACACATCAAATTTGTGGCATACCCAACTCTTTTTCTCCTTGTGATCTCCCGTTCACATATCATCAATGGTCTGTCCCATGCTTAATCACTTTTGTCAGTTCTTCATAGATTGGCTAGTATCTCTGTGCAATTTTCACCAGTTCCAGCTCTTCATCTTGCAAACACTACGATCCTGGTCACACCCAAGATTGTTGTCTTCTGTTTATCTTGACAGACACTGCACTTGCTGACTTCCTTTAGTCAGTCGCATTATTTGAAGTCTTCTTAGGATTTGCTTGTGGAAGACTTCTCCTGAATGGCTTCACTTCTCAATTGTAATGAATGAGATTATATATATTACTTTTAAATATTTATTAAATTAAATAAATATTTGATTTGATCTATTTATTGAGTTAAATAAATAAATTATGTGATTGTTGTAGAGTAAGTTAATTAAGTGTTATATATTAATTAAATGAATAATTAATATTTAATTTAATTAATATGTATTGATTTTATAGTATAGTTCTAATTTAATTGAGATAATTAAATTAGATGAGTTATGTGATGAGTGTTACATGGATTATAATTAGCGAGTAATTATAATTATGTGGCAACTTTTATATGATTAATTGATGTTGGATTTTAATTAATTAAATTAGAATGTTAAAGATTTAATTAATTAAAGTGTAACATTTAAAGTATGTGTTAAAAGAATTTATTAAAATAAATAAAAGGATTTTAAAAAGTGTTACCAAACAGGGCCTTAAGCTCAAAAAGTTAGTTCTTAAAAATAAACAGTTTTTGCCAAACAAACCTTATGGCTTTTTAAATTCAAATCTTGTAACTCATGTAATAATTATAATTAAATATATTTATTATATGGGTTAATTACTTGTCAGTTATATGTATATATGATATATGTATAAGATATGTATATCAATAGTTTTACGTTCGTTAGTGTTAGAACAAGAGTTAGTCAGAAGAACAAAACAGAGAAAAGATAGAGAGAAAGAGAGAAGAAGAAGAGAAAGAAAGGGAAGCTTGAGAAATCAAAGCAACTTCATCTTCTTCCTATCACTAATATCTCGAACTGTGAGATTCGCTCAAAATCTCCTCTTTGACTTTTGGTACTGGCAGTACCCAGATCGTAACAGTCCTTCGTTATCGATCTTGAACTTGAACTCTTCGTCGTCGGCTATTCTCTTCCGAATCTTCTCGCATTCTTCGTCGTGAAGTTGTGCTTCTTTCAGTTTGTCTACCAGAGTAGAACCAGTAGTTACTTGAAACAACTTCTCATCCGATTCCTTCGGAAACTTCACATCCAGTTCTAATCTAGCCATATGTTCTATCAACTGATCTTGATCAGTCAACATGTTCAGCTTTTCCCGACCTTTTCTGCTCAAAGCGTCGGCGACGACGTTATCTTTACCTGGATGGTAAAGTATCTCGCAGTCGTAGTCCTTGATCAGTTCTAACCATCTCCTTCAGCGCATGTTCAAATCCTTCTGGGTGAAGATATACTTCAGACTCTTATGATCTGTATATATCTCACACTTTTCTCTATATAAGTAGTATCTCCAAATCATCAGAGCAAACACTACTGCCGCCAATTCTAAGTTGTGGGTCGGATACCCCTTCTCATAATCCTTCAGCTGATGTGACGCATAGGCAATTACTTTGCCATTCTGCATCAACACACAGCCTAATCTCTTATGTGACGCATCACTGTATACTATGAAATTTCCCGTACTATCCGATAAGAACAACACAGGCGTAGTACTCAACCTCTTCTTCAGTTCCTAAAAACTTTCCTCACACTTTTTCGTCCAAACAAATTTAACTATTTTACGAATTAAATTCGTCAACGGAGTTGCGATCTTGGAAAAGTCTTGGATAAATTTCCTGTAATAACCTGCCAATCTCAAGAAACTCCTCACTTCGGACGACATCTTCGGCTGATCCCAATTTATTACTACCTCAACTTTCGACGTATCTACCGAAATCCCATCCTTGTCGATCACGTAGCTAAGAAATTTCACACGTTCTAACCAGAATTCGCATTTCGAGAATTTTGCATAAAGCTTTTCTCGTCTCAGCGATTCCAACGTTAGTCTCGAATGTTCGGTGTGTTCCTCCTCAGTTTTGGAATAAACCAGGATGTCATCTATGAACACCACTACGAACTTGTCCAGGAATGGCTTAAACACCCTATTCATCAAGTCCATAAATGCAGCTGGGGCATTCGTTAGACAAAATGACATCATTAAGAACTCGTAATGTCCATACCGAGTTCTGAAAGCCATTTTCGGTATATCTTTCCTTCTCACCTTCAATTGATGATACCCGCTTCTCAAATTGATTTTTGAGAAGTGTTTAACACCCTTCAATTGATCGAATAAGTCATCGATCCTAGGTAAAGGATACCTATTCTTGATCGTAACTTTGTTCGATTCCCTATAATCAATGCAAAGTCGTATCGATCCATGATTCTTCTTCATGAATAAAACTAGCGCTCCCCACGACGAAATGCTCAGCTGAATATACTTCTTGTCCAGCAATTCTTGAAGTTGAACCATCAGTTCCTTCATCTCGACTGGAGCCATTCGGTACGGAGCTTTCAAAATTAGAGCAGTTCACGGTGCTAAGTCGATCACGAACTCTATCTCCCTATCTGGCAAAAGTCGTGGTAACTCGCTCGGAAATACCTCCACAAACTCCCTAACCACTGATATATCTTCTATGTTCGGGCTCTCCTTATGCGTATCTACTATGTAGGCTAGATATCCTACACAACCTTGCTTTAAAAGTTTCTTGGCTTGTATAACCGTCAGACAACTCGCTTGTCTAGGTGATTTACTACCATAGAACACTACTTTCGAAGGAGTCGTAAGGTTTACTGACTTCTTCTGACAGTCGATTACCGCCCCATGGTTGAACAACCAGTCCATCCCCAATATGACGTCGAATTCCCCAAGTTTTATCGGAATCAAATCTACCCTCAGCTCTTGACCTTTAATGTCCAATTGACAGTTCTTGTATACAAACCTAACAGGAATGACTTCCCTATTCACAATTTCTATGTTCAAGGGGTAAACTAACTCCTCTATAGGTAAGTCTAGTGTTTTAGCAAAATCATCAGCTATGAATGAACAAGTAGCACCCGAATCAAATAATACATATGCATTTATACTATTGACCGAAATAATACCTGCCACCATGTCTTTTGATTGCATAGCATCCTGCACCGTCATATTAAATATTCGTGTAGTGGGTCGAACAGCTTGCAATGGTGCAGCGATAGTTACGGTACTGCCGCTCCCATTCCCTCCGCTCCCTGTTGACCCTGCCGTCAGCTTCTTAGGGTAACTATGGGCCATGCGATCCTTGGATCCACATGTGTAGCAAGCTCCCTTGTTCGGGTTCGGGCAATTCGACGCAATGTGGCCTTCCTGACCACAGTTGAAGCACACCCGCTTCCTTTTCATGCACACTCCAGTGTGATTCTTCTTGCAGGTAGCACATGCTTCGAACTTCCTCTTCGGCTGACTTCCCTACTAACTCCCAGCAGATGTGTTGTCGTTCCATTTCCTTTTCTGGTTGATAGGCCCGCTACCACTAGCCTTGGTTTCTGTCTCATTCTTCTTCTTATTCTTATCCTGATTGAATTTGGTTATCGCGTCGCTTCCTCCCTCAGCGAGTATAGCCTTTTCCAGCACAGCTGCGAACATGTTCAGCTTGAACATGGAAACCTTGCTGTAGAGCTAGGGCTTCATTTCCCGCTCAAACCTCCTCGCCTTCCTAGCGTCGGTACTGACCTGGTATGTAGCGAACCGGGCCAGCTCATTGAATTTCGCGGCATACTCAGACACCGTCATCCCTCCCTGCTTAAGCTCTTGAAACTGGACCTCCATCTGGTCCTGCGAACTAACAAGAAAGTACATTTCAAAGAACAACTTTTATATGATTAATTGATGTTGGATTTTAATTAATTAAATTAGAATGTTAAAAATTTAATTAATTAAAGTGTAACATTTAAAGTATGTGTTAAAAGAATTTATTAAAATAAATAAAAGGATTTTAAAAGGTTTAACCAAACAGGACCTTAAGCTCGAAAAGTTAGTTTTTAAAAATAAACAGTTTTTGCCAAACAAGCCTTATGGTTTTTTAAATTCAAATTGTGTAACTCATGTAATAATTATAATTAAATATATTTATTATATAGGTTAATTACTTGTCAGTTATATGTATATATGATATATGTATAATATATGTATATCAATAGTTTTATGTTAGTTAGTGTTAGAACAAGAGTTAGTCAGAAGAACAAAACAGAGAAAAGATAGAGAGAAAGAGAGAAGAAAAAGAGAAAGAAAGGGAAGCTTGAGAAATCAAAGCAACTTCATCTTCTTCCTATCACTAAGCCAAAGGGTATAATCCTAACCTATAGTTTTAGAAGTTTTATTCTCATGTTCTTCGTACTTTAGTTCTTTGTAAAACATGTTTTCATATAATTTGAGTAATTATAATTTTTATAGGCTATGTATATGCTCATATATGAATTGTATGCCTAATTAATTGTTTAATTCATATACATGTGATAAACATAAGGAATTCATGTTCTTCAAAGAGTTATAGTGAAAGTATTTTGAAATTTTATATATATGTATAGTTTTCTCTTAAAAATCAAAGGAATTCATGTTTGATTGTTCATTGTGTTTAAATTAATGGTAGGTGATGATAACATGTTTAGAAATTGATTGACTATGCTTGAAATTGTGTGACTTGGTTTAAAAATAAAAATACGGTGTTCAATTTCATGAAGAACACTTAACAATGGCTTTTCTTCAAAAATCATGAAATTGGTTGTTTTGATTATGTGTTGTAATGTTTATATATGTTAAAATCATGTTAGAAGCTTTAAGTTTATGTTTACTATAAAATTGATATGAATTGTATTGATTGGAATTGAAATTTGGTGTGGAGAAATAAGCCAAATTGACTTTTTCACTGCACAGTTCGCGAGCATGTCTGCCGACCCTACAAGGGCCTCGGCGGGCCTATCAAGAGTAAAACCCCCGCCCCGGCGGGGGGGGGGGGGGGGGGGGGGGTGTGCAGAAAGTCAAGATGGGTTATTTCTTTTATGTATTTTGTTATGTCATAAAAGGCTAATTGAAGATGATAATTTGATGACATGAAAATGAAAATGAATATTAATATATTATATTAATAAAATATTTAGTGTAGTTATAATTTTGAATAATTATAATTAGAGTAAAGGTTTAATTTAAATTATAATTTTGTTAAATTATAATGAATACTATTTAATTTATTTTAATCAAGTAAATGTTAATTTAAATTATAATTTATGTAATTATAATTTAATAAATGCATGATTAATTATAAGTTATAATTTATGTATTATAATTCAATATTTACATGAGTAATTATAATTTGTGTAATTATAATTTAGTAAATGCATGATGTAGTTTAATTAATTATAAATTATAAATTATTTATAATTTAATTAATATAATATGTGATTATAATTTGAGTAATTATAATTAGATTAAATGTTTAAATTATAATTCATTTAATTATAATTTAATTAATATGAAACACATAATAATTATTGATTTAATTATGTGAGCATGCCTATGTGGTGTAATTAATTATGTGATGGTTAATTATTAACTTATTAATTAAACTAGAAAGAGTTAACCTATATGGGTTAACCAATTATGTGAATTAGTTACGTGTTAACTAATTTAGGTTATTGTGATTAAATATATATGTGTAGGAAGTGTTAAAGAACGTGAGTTGTAACTGTAGCTTGCGCTTGAGGCAAATTTTCTATCCTTAAACTCGTCAATTATATACAAGTTCTTTAATTCTTATATTGTGCAAGTTCTCTAAACTCAAACCTTACTTGAGTTATTTTTATTGATCATAATGATGCTAATGATTCATACTCTTTATAAATTTCATATTGAGTAATTATTATCAAAGTTTATTATTGAATTAACATGACCTTGACTTAATTATTCAAGCAGGGTCTATATTGTCTTTTAAATGCTTTAAGTTTGATTCTAAAGTATATAAGTTATCCATAATCTTTTATTTATGAATTATTCTTGATTGTCGTAAGTCGATTCAACTATTCCTTAGTTGATGAACGTTAAATCCTAAATTACCCTTTAAGCTTATCCAAACCAAACTTTCTTTGGTGCGGACTTGTACTCAAATACTGAGATGAACAACCCTATTTATTAGGGGAGGTTACTATGCGAAAGCGTTAAAATGGTTGTGCACAATACATGGTACGAAGGGCTGATCCCCCTAAGTACGAGTTAAGGTCCATAGTCTAAATGACTGTTAAAGGTTTTAAATATAAATGTTTATAACCTTGGACAAAAGTTCAAGGTCTTATGACCCTCAGATGATTTCAATATTCAAAATTCTAGTTATTAATGAAAGAATTATTATTCAATTCTTTATGGTTGATGAAAGTAAAATTATTCAGATCTATTAAAACTATTCAATTATATCCTTATTATTGTTGTATTCTAGTGAGCGTTTGTTTGCTCACTCTTGCATATTTAATAATCCCTTGCAGTTAAAGTCGAGAACGTTGACGTATGTTGTATTTAATAATCCCTTGCATATTTAATAATCACTTTATGTTGTATTTTTATTTCCGCATTATTATTTATGTTAAGGTTTGATAAACCCTGGGATAATTTTGAATAAGTTTGTAATTCCTTTTTAAGGAAGATTTTATTATTTATTCAAGGTTGTAATTTATTTTACATTCCTTATTATTGGGTAGATGTATGTTTTATTTAGAAAGTGAGCACCAAATCGTGTGGAAACGAAGAGTGACGACTCGATATCACGTAATAATAAACTTTAAAATTATTTTGTCAGGATGACGAAGGTTGGAGAATCTAGTCAGGCTAGGGAGGATATACCTCAGGTGCCTAGAGAGGAGGAGCCCAGAGACATCCATGTTGTCTTGGAGCAGTTGGTTAGGAGAGAGCCATCTCCAATGATCACCGTAGCTGGTCGGGAGCATGAGCTGACACCTATTCTAGAGGAGGAGGACGAGGATGAGTCAGAGGAGGAAGAGGATCCCGAAGAGGAATTCCCACCTCACTCTACTAGTGCTGAGATGTACGAGGCAGTCTATGACAGTAACGTGGAGCTACATGGTCGAGTCGGAGAGCTCGAAGAAACCATCCGGCAGCAGAATGAGACTATCAAAGAGATGGATAGTGAGCTAGGAGAAGCACAGTGGAAGCTAATTCACGTAGAGAATGATAGGGACGAGGTACGAGCCGAGATAGCAAAGCTGAAGTAAGACATCCAAGAGGAGTCGACGAAGCGTGCTAGAGCTGAGGTGACAAGCTTAAGGGCTATTCAACGAGCCGATCGAGCTGAAGGCGAGGCTGAAGCCAAGAGGGCTAAGCTGAAGGAAACAGAATACGCATTCCATACGGCCATAGATAGGGCCCAGGACCGTATCTTCTATTACCCAACTCAGTTCCAAGGTTTACCATGGTATGTGGTGGACCGAATAACAGCGTTTTGGGTGATGGAAGAAGAACGCAGAAAGGCTGTGCGACGTTTTAATATGCCTAGACATTAGAGCTTTTAAATTATTTATTTCTTTTTGCAATAAATAAATGTAAATCCCATAATTTGAGATAAAAATGGGATGAGTTAATAATGTAATCCTGTAACTTTTTCAGTTCAGGAAAGATGATGTGAACAGCAGAAATGCTATCTATTTGATGTTTTAAAACTACGTATGAATGAATAAAAGAAGTTTATTGACGAGCTATGTGTTCTACGTGAACTGAGTTATTTAAATGTTTAAGTATGAACTTGAGTACTTAAGAATTGAATAAAGGATCTAATAATAAAATTTTCTTAACAGAAAATGCCACCTAGAAGAAGATCTACATGTCAAAACCCCGAGGGTTCGATGAACAATAACAACAATAACGATGGGACGAATCCCAATTCGGTGCAGCAGTTGGTGAACCTGTTGACGGGAGCACTTGCAAATCAGCCGCAAGTGTAGGGAACGACTTTTAAAGAGTTTAAGGTAGTAGGACCGCCTGAATTCAAGGGATCGACAAACCCGATAGATGCCCAGATGTGGGTAATGGAAATAGAGAAGGTATTCGACGTAGTTAGAGTCGGTGAAGGACTTTACAACTTTGCGTGTGGCCTATAATTGTTGACTTGGCTTCGACAGGCGCTCGATATGCTCTTAGACAAGCTATCTCTACAATTTTGAACATGGCTTCCTTGACAGATTATGGCTTCGAGAAAGTTCTTCTCGACACACTACGATCCTGCCTTGTCTCTCCTGGCAGACTACGAACTCCGAGATCTACTATTCTTGCAGACTACGATTTCGCCTTGATAGTTCTCGAGTCTTCCTTGTCTCTCTTGGCAGACTACGAAGGCTAGTGCAGTGTTAGATGATCAGACAGGCCTATTTATTACATTGTATAAGATGAACCTAACAAGCTTGATCTTTCTATTTCTAGTCCTTGTACATCATTTCTTTTGAAGGACTTTACAAAGTTATTTTTTCATGTAGGATCAACCTAACATTTTTGATCATTTCAGTCTAAGTCCTACTACATATATTCCTATTATCTATTCAAGGACTTTACAGCTTACATCAATGCAAACATATTTGCATATTCATTCATTAAGATCACAATCAACTCTTATATAAATAGAAATAGCATTCTCATGCTTATTCTTAACATACTACATCAGCAAAAGATTCAGCAGTGGCGAACAGAAGTACACCCTGATCGAAAAAACATGATGTGCGTTTGCATGGGCTGCCATGAGGCTATAATATTGTCTGCATGGGCACACGACCTACCTCATATCCTGTATGGATCCGCTGAAATACGTATTCAACAAGCCAATATTGAATTGTCGACTGTCCAAATGGCAGTTGATCCTCCAACAGTTCGACATTGTCTACGTTACTCAGAAGTCCATCAAAGGTCAAGACATTGCAGATTAACTAGCCAAAGCACTATCAGGAGGGTTCGAACCTCTGGAGACTTATTTCTCGGATGATGGGATCATGACAATTTAGCAAAGTCTCCAAGAAAATGCAGTCCAACCATGGAGAATGTATTTCGATGGAGCGATAAACATGGAAGGTGCCGGAGTCGGTGCAATCCTTATCTCTGGTACAGAAGAACAACATCCGGTGGCCACCAACTGCAGTTTGTCAACACCAACAACACGGCTGAGTATGAAGGCTGTATAATGGGATTGAAGTTAGCCCAATCTATGGGTATCAAACATCTATTGGTCTTTGGAGACTCTGAATTGGTCATTAGACAAACCACTGGGGCATATCACACCAAATATTTGCATTTGATGCCCTATCATCGGCAGGTCGTCAAAATATCTATGGAGTTTGAAGACATAATTTTCATCGATATTCCTCGGGGTAGGAATAACTTCGCTGACGCTTTGGCAACATTGGCTTCTTTGATCCGCATATCCGATAGGATTGGGATTCTCGATATCAAATTCACCAGGCAAAAGACCCCGACATACGGGAATTACATTGGAGAAGTATTAGATGAAATTCCTCCTATCAAATAGCCTTGGTATAAAGACATCAAGGAATATCTCCGAGATAGATCTACACCTGCTGGGACAAGCCAAGCTGAACGAAAGCGGATTCACAAGATGGTTATGAAGTTCTGTCTGAGCGGAGATGCACTCTATAAAAAGGATGTTAGAATAGGGCTCTTAAGATGCCTTGAGAAAGAACAAGCTCAGAGATTGATGGATGAAGTCCACGGCAGAATCTGCGATCCACACATGAGCGGTCATCAGCTGGCCAAGAAGATATTAAGAACTGGACATTATTGGATCTCTCACAAAGCTGACTGCGACGACCACGTTAAGAGTTGCTACCAATGCCAAATACATGGAAATGCCATCCACGCTCCTCCAAATGAGCTTCACAACATGAGTTCGCCATGGCCTTTCTCTATGTGGGGAATGGATGTGATAGGCCTAGTGGAACCCAAAGCCAGTAATGGTCATCTATTCATCTTCACCATGATCGATTACTTCACCAAGTGGGTTGAAGCTGCCTCTTTTCCCAAAGTCACCAAAGAGGTCATTATTGGTTTCATCAGAAATAATATCGTCTGTCGATATGGACAACCGGAGGTGATCATATCTGACAATGCCAAGAATCTAAACAATCAGATGATGAGAGAACTGTGCAGCAAGTTCCACATCAAGCATCTCAATTCTGTCATCTATCAACCCAAGATGAATGGTGATGTCGAAGCGGCCAATAAGAACATCAAGAAGATCATGCAGAAAATGTCCGCCAATCTCAAAGAATGGCCTGACCTATTGCCTCTAACCCTGTTAGCATATAGGACGTCAATGCGTACCTCTACTAGGGCTACCACCTATTCATTGGTCTATGGCATGGAAGAAGCCCTTCCCATAGAAGTAGAGATGGAGTCCTTACTAGTATTAATAGACGCCCAGATGGAAGAAGATCAGTGGTTGAAAGAACGATACCATCAACTATCCCTGATAGATGAAAAGAGGGCTACAACCATTTTCCACGGACAGTTATATCAGCAAAGGATTGCTCGATCATACAACAAGAAAGTCCGAATACGGCAATTCAAAAAAAATGACTTGGTGCTAAAGAAAGTTCTGGCTAATCAGGACGAGGCTAAAGGAAAGTTTGCCCCAAATTGGGAAGGCTTTTTCATTGTCAAGGAGGTGATGACAGGAGGAGCTATCAGATTGCAAGAAATGGACGGGAGAGAATTTCCCCAACTCATCAACTCAGAAACCATAAAAAGATACTATGTCTGAAACACATGCATACCAGCATCCTGGTCCTGCGAATCAATCAAATCGGTTCGGTTTTCACAAAACGAAACTACGAATGACCTGATATCCCTCAGCCCAGGAGTACATAGGCAGCCATTTCTGGTGCGGTCAAACCAAACAAAAACACAAAACTCATTAAACGCCAAGATAAATACTTCTCAAACCTCTCTCACACAAAACCGAACTACGAATGTCCTAATCTCCCTACACCCGGGAGTACGTAGGCAGCCATTCATGGTGCGGTTTGACCTTCAAGAAAAAATAAAAAACCAATAAAAACCAGTCCCAAGACACCAAAATCATAGAAAACCAAAATTCTATCAAGCTTTCATGGTCAACAGGCCCATTTGAGATATTCTTTGACATTTCACTGTCAATCCATCAAGGAGAAGCTCATGATACATCAACAATAGCAAGTCATGAAAGAAGTGGTAATCACTCAGCAATGGCAATACATATCCAACATGGAAGTGAATTAAAATATATTTCTCTAATATATAATATTGTTTGATATATACAATGTGTCCTTTACATAAAAAAATGGCTGATCTAGTATGTGCAGGAAAAATAAAGCTAGTCTATGGACCTATGGACAAACGGGACAGCAATGCCAACATGGCATCTCTCTCTGAAGATGGGGGAGCTGCTGCAAGTGCAATACCCTCAGCCTCCATACGATCCAGAACATCCACAACCATCTGCATAATGGCACTGTGATCATCAATGTAAACACTCATATAGGCAACCAGGCCATGGTATATGATCAGAGAGCAGTACTATCGACGATGTGGAAATCTCAAGAAGCTATGGCCTCATCCCTCTCTACAAAAGCAGCATCCCCTGAAATCAAAGTCTCCTTAATCTCGACAAAAATAGCATCTCGAGAAGATCGATCCTCATCTCTCTTAACCAATGCCATATCCCGAGTAGCTCGAGCCTCATCTCTATCAGCTAAAGCTATATCTTTGCCAGACAAGGTAGTCAACATCAGCGCCTTAGCCTGATCTCTCTCGAAGGTCATCCTAGCTAGTGAATTAGCCAAAGCTGGATCTGTCTCAGAAGGAATGATTGGCGGGTCACTAACTACGACTGCAGTCAGATCCATAAACAAATCATCCTCCGTAGGAGAATTAGGATCCTCCATAGGCTCCTCCTCATCTGAATCCACAACTGGAGCTGACTGGATGAATGTAGCTGATGCTATATCGGTCTCCAACCATGCCGAATACTCTGGAGAACGGTCTGGATGGCCAGTAGAGAAATCAACCATCTCCCTATGAGTCCAACACTCATATCCTGATCAGGTCAGCTGATGACATAGAAGAAGCTAACATCCGCTGATCAATAGTCCCCTAAAACCGGTGCATACTCTGGAATTGAACAAACTGACCCATAACTGCCAACGGATGGTAAGTGGTTGTTGGGTTTGTATGTAACGCAATCATGCAATCAAATCACATAAATAGGGCGGAAGCGTAAAAACTAGGTTTTCAAAATTTATACAAACCCATAACCATGATCATGCTTTGTGCTTGTTATCAATAATAGAAAAGAGAGAAAATAGAATTATACCTTTGAAGATCTAAGCTTCCTCAAGTACAAGTTCTACTCCTTTGATTCCTTTGATTCCTCTGATAGTGGCTCCTTCCCTTGAATAATGTCAGCCACCCAAATGTTTGGCCTCTAACGGTGATCCACCAAGGAAGATGAAGAACTCAAGAAGATGGGTTATTGGCTTAACCCTTGTTTCTATCTCTATAGAATATGTGTACTCCCAACTCTTGGAAAATTTCACATCACTTATTTCTAATATAAGACTCTCTTATATAGATATAAGGTTAACCCTCCTAATCCAATTAGAATAGGGTTTTATTTAATTAATTTATATCCTAATCTTTATTAGGATTAAGAGAGAGTACTGATATTATATTAATTCCTAAACTCCTTTAGAATTAAAATAATAATAATAATAATAATATTAATAAGACTCCTCTTATTAATTTATATTTAATATTTCTAAAATATTAAATAATAAACATTAAGCTATTTAATTTATTCTATCATCATAGATTAAATTAATTATACTTAATGCATTATTACTATCATGTCATTTTCTTCTTAAATAATTCTTCTTCCTTTTATGGTGTGACCCTTTAGGTTCTCCATATTAAACCGGTTGTGAATAAATCAATTAGAACAATTCTAATCTTATTTAAATAAACAAATTAAACTAATAATCTATTTAAATAAATAACATTTATTCTACAATAGGGATAAGCCTCCCTAGCGATCAACGACTTTCCAGATAATATAGATTTCAACATTAATCATAAAAGAACCTGTGAGTTAATAGTTACCGTACAATTCAATCCTTCCACCATACAATGTTCCAATTAAATATAAGACATGGATTTACTGTCAAGTCTTAATTTATTTAATCATATGTATTTCGATTAGAAAATGCACAACTCCCAATAATGCAAATTAGAAACCTCTTTCTAATTTCATTCTACCTTGGCCAAGGATTCCTGGGTTGTCATTTAACGAATCACATAGGACATATCTCCTCTTTTACTAGAGGTGGTAGATTATTTATTGATCATTCATTATCTCCATATGTAACTCATTACACCCAAGCATACCCTATATATGCCTTAAAAGGCCTTAAGGAATTAGTCAAAGTATAATTTGTTACATACAAGATACTATGATGATCTCAAGTCCAAGGATCACATGTACTACTATCACATTAGGAATTCCTATTGACAGGCGAGTAAAACTCCATTAGGTATTCCATAGCGAGTCACGTTCAGTGAACTTATTCTCCAATAAGCACCTACATACTTGCTTTAGTGTCTCCACACAAATGACCATGAGATCAGTCATCCTCATCCAATGAGCAAGCAACATATGTACCAATCTATCCGGATTTACTAATCCCCTTTTTAGTAATCCCACGATTGGGAACTATTTTAGTTTTAAAGCTTTCTAAGAATTTAGATCTCATTAGCATGATCAACATCATGATTCTAAAAGCATTGCTTCAAACTATGGGTTATTTACATATTATAAAAACAGCACCATGTAGATAATTAAATGCCTTTAATAAATAAATATTTTATTAATAAATAAATAAGATTGTTTACAAAGTATGTGCTTTATCATCATACATGATTGGCTTGTATGCACACTACTATCAGTGGTCACCCCTCTCAATCCCGCTAGGGGCAAGTAGTCCATGCCAGATGAGTGGGTGATGAAGCTATAAGGGGAGACTAGCCCTGAATATGGTAGAATCAAAAAAAGATGCTCAATATCTGACAGAAAAGATATCATGTCTCTACATCTGAACACTCTGCTGGCAAAAATAAGTAGGACGTAGCTATCTAGTGGGACAAGCAATACCCCTGGTGTCTGAAGAAGCCAATTGGGCGCAAGTGGGACATGAGCCACATGTACAACAAGACAAAGCTACCTCTAAAAACCCCCTCTGGATGGGTACGGTAATAGGTACCTGACCTCAGTGTCTCAGCCAATATCATCGGCATGATGGTGTAACCCTGTCTAAGGGCCCGAACCACGACCATCAATTCGACGTCCAAGTGGTCCAAGGGTAGTGGCATATAAACGTAGGCTGCAATACACATCAACAAGACGTCAACACGGGCGACCTGCCATTCATCTACCGAAATGATAAAATCCCCAGAATGTCACTCGTAGCTGTCTAGCAGGCCAAAGCGATCGATCAGAAAGTCTATAGATATCACATGTCCTGCAATAATCTCCTCAGTGATAACTCGACGTCTCAGACCCGACATAGTCATAAATGGTCTCCGCATATCACTGATGGTTGTATGAGCGCAAGGCAGATCCAGTGCCAGGCCTATAAGACGCTCATACTCCTCTAAGGTAGGAGTCAACTCGTGGAGCCCAAAATGGAAAACCTATCGATCAGGTATACAGCATGATAAAATGCCATCCACAAACCTATATAAAACCTAGAAAGCTAAACGGGCTAGAGAATGCCCTAGCATCTGGTCTACTGTCCCTCTGGCAGTGAGGGGCAGACTGTTATACCACGACTGCAATGAAGATGCCACCGAGGATGGTGGCGAGTGCTCAATATGGCTGACGGTGGATGACGAATCACCGTATCACAAGACCATCCAGGGGTCAAATCTGAACTCATTTGTCTAAATGTATACCTATGACATAATACATGTATAATGACAATGATAAATATAATGCGATAGATAGGAAATATTATGCATATCTATAGCAAACTATCTACTGCAAGCATCATCTCTGCCTGATAATAAAAGTGCAAAATAAAAGTACATGGATATGCGGCACAACCCCCCAACTACTAACAGTGGCCTATCAAAATAGGGCACAACCGCCGAATAACCACACAGTGGCCTATCAAAAGATATAGCTACAATAGCTATCCAAAAAGGTCAAGAATGTCTACACTCAGGTGGTTAACCGGCTCCATCTCCTCCATGGACACAAAGTCTCGACCATCAGAAATGTCAGGGCAGTATAAGGGAGGATCAGCCCCTGTATAACTACTGGAAAATGGACTTGTGGAAAGGCCTGCTCCGAAGTTGGGTGGATCAAAAGAAGATGCCTCTGATGGATCTCGGATAAGATGCTTGATAAATAAATGAGCTTTCTCCAACTGCTAGGTCAGTCCTATAATCTGGTCCAAGTGAGTAGGCTCCTTGAGGCAAGCTATCCAGTCTGTCATCATCACAGACCCTGGTACCATATCTGCTATGAACTGGGTGGCACGAGTCTGAGCACCAATAGTGCGAGGACTCCACTAGCTGTTGAATGCCTCTTAGCTGTATGGACCCTTTGACAGGGTAAAGCCATTTACGCCCTCCATCGGAGTGTCCTGTGAGTGGCTGAACTAGTGGCCAATGATGCCAATCAGGAGGAATAATGGGAATACGGATCTGCCCCGTGCTGCTCTTGATAGCACGCTCTCCTAAATAGAGCTCCCAACCTGCCTCTGTCAAAATTGGGACTTTGCGGGTCGATAATGCAAACTCCCGACCAGTGGGGAAACCGCCCTCAAACTCGACTATCAAAAAGTCTGAGGTATATGGTACCCATGAGATCAATCCTGCTGTCAAAAGCTCAAGCTGCAGGCGGGAATGGTTGAATCCCTCAGCCACGGGGACCTCTGTCAGAGTGGAGTGGTGCCAACGCCATCCCCGGGGATAAGTATCCAGGCCTAAAGTGGTAGTGGGAGGAAGGCAAGGAAGCTTCTCATATGCCCAAAACTGGCCATATAAATATCAAAAGTCCTCAGTAACCAAGACTGATAAATGTAAATGCAGAAATTAAAATGGAATAAGAAAGATGTACTCACCAGTAAAAATGGGTAGAACCCTAACCAAGCCTCCATTACACCTTCCGAGCATATACGCATGCCTCAGAGAAAATAGGCAAAGGTGTAGGTACCCCAATCAAAGTCACTAAGGTGCTCTACATGTGGAGCGGACCTGACCAGGGCAAAGGACACCGTCGCAGATTTGTCCGCCAGAAAATAACTCCTGATGATCACCAGAAATAATTATCGCAAGATGCGATCCCTAACCCTCTGATTATTAGATAGAAGCTCAAGCAAAGCTCCACTCTGGGCATCTACGCTCAAGGGACCAGATCGGACAGTACGACCCTTGATCGTCATCGCAGGGACTCCCAACAGGGATCGAATGGCATGGGTGTAATGTCAGCCACGACAGGCACCGGCTCAACGTCAAACTCTATCCTGGTGATGAACCTCAAGTCCATTGGGGTCATCATCACCTCACAGTCCAACAAGTGGAGAGACTGAGTCTGGTGGAACCAGCGCTCAGATAAAGCCCTTATAAAACCCTAGGGGCAACGGCAGGGAAGAATAGAAAAGAACGCCTGAAACCCAAGGTGTCAACAATGTCCCTGTAGTCCTGGTGTAGAGTGTGATACAGAGAATGCACATTAAACAAGTTCCCTCGAGGTTTCGTAAAGCTAGGAACTTGCATCAAAAACCAACCCATGTCAAAAACCTGTGCCCCGAGAATGGCAAAAGGAAGAAAGAAAATCCAAAAATAGAAAAAGCTTCAGTCACCTCGTTGGTGTGGAGGAACCTCGAGGGATGACGACTCAAATCTCCCAGCAGATCCGGGGTTGGCACAACAATGCCTGGAAGCTCCGCACATGGGACCTGGCCTAGAACAGGAGCAATAAATGGAGCATCCTCATCGTCTATATCGGCCGGCAGCTCATCTTGGGTAGGACGAATCACCGACTCCGCTAACCTACGAGGCGGCCGGGCTGGACGTGGCTAAGGAACATCAGAAGTTCTCCTCTGCCTATCTCCTGAAACAACCCTGCTGGCATTACCAGGTCTATCTCGGTCCATAGATGGGACAAAGTTTCCAAATCACCTTAGAAAAGGTGTGGTAAGCCTAAAACCTATGGCTTATTAAATTAAATCAGTACTTTATGCATTTCTAAGTCCTAAAATATGAATGGGTTAATTAAAATCTCTAGTAGAGTAAAAAATGCATGTTTTTCAAAAGCTAAATCCTAAAAACATGCGTGGGTCAGTCAAAAATCTCCAGTAGAGTCAAAACTGCATGTTTATTAAATGTTCGGGCTTTTGAAATTTTTTTGCCAAAGTCTCCTTTGTAAAATGGACTGTCCGCATGCACACATACATATCTAGGTGGTCATTCAGTAGCACACCTTTCCAAATATAGGAATAGTTCATATTTATGAAAAAAAATCAAAAATAAACTTCACATGGTTGCCAAATTACCATAGACATCTTTTAGTTGAAAATCTAGGCTCACTAGGCCTCAAAAAGGATGAGTAAACTGATCAAAAAGAGCAAAAATTGACTGTCTCAGAATCTGAATTTTCTTACATCAAAACGTGCATTGCAGTAAAATGTACATACTTATGAAGTCAGAAAATTTTAGCAGGTCATATAGGCATACATTTTTGATACATTGCGTTTGAAAGCACCCTACGTGGTTTACATACTTCTAACGGTCAAAACTTGAAAAGAAAGAATGTAAACATTACCTGAGATGTTCAGAACGCGTGGCCACTGATGAAATCTGAAAAAAGCTGCCCAAACTCCGTAGATCTGAAAAAAAAAATCGGATTTCTATAGATAATTAAAACTAAAAATGACTTGTGAGAGCTCCCGTTGCCCATTTTAAAATCGCAAGAAGGAGCAGGCCCACCTGTAGCTGCAGCACCCCTACCGGCGGCTCCTCAGGGTGGGTCCTGCACCCTCCTGCTAGGTCCAGTTTGAGTTGAAACGGAGTTTATATGAGCTAAAAAGTCAAATCTTAGAAAAAATCGCTACGCGATTGAGCGGTTTGTCCTGAAATTCTGCATTTAAGCATCAGATTACTGACAGAGGTGGTAACTTCATGACAGCCATTGGTATTCATCCCGAAGCAATATTCGGGGACCAATGATAAAAACTGATGAAAAACATCTAAAAAATTGCGTAAAACTGCCACTTTCGAAGCGTCTGGTATTGACCGATGACAGCTCAGCCGCTGGCCCCAGCGAAGCGTCGGGTACTGACCGATGACAGCTCAGCCATTGGCACAACCCCAGTGAAGCATCGGGTACTGATCGATGATCGATCAGCAGTTAGCACAACTCCAATGAAGCGTCGGGTACTGACCGATGACAGTTCAGTCGTTGGCATAACCCTAACAAAGCGTCGGGTATTGACCATTGACAGTTTAGCCGTTGGCACATCCCTAGCGAAACGTCGGGTACTGATCAATGATAGCTCAGCCATTGGTACAAACCCATCAAAGCGTCAGGTACTGACCGATGACAGCTTAGCCGTTGGCATAACCCTAGCGATGCGTCGGGTACTGACCGATGACATCTCAGCCATTGGCACATCCCCAGCGAAGTGTCGGGTACTGATCGATTACAGTTCAGCCATTGGTACAACCCCAGTGAAGCATTGGGTACAGACCGATGACAGTTCAGCCATTGGCTCAACCCCAGTGAAGCATCGGGTACTGACTGATGACAGCTCAGCCGTTGGCACAAGCACAGTGAAGAGTCGGGTACTGACCGATGACAGCTCAACCGTTGGCACAATCCCAGCGAAGCGTCAGGTATAGACCGGTGATAGTTTAGCCATTGGCACAACCCCAACAAAGCGTCGGGTACTTACCGATGATAGTTCAGCCGTTGGCACAACCCCAGCTAAGCGTCGGGTACTGATCGATAAAAGTTCAGCCGTTGGCACAACCCCAGTGAAGCGTCGGGTACTGACTGATGACAGTTCAGCCGTTGGCACAACCCCAATGAAGCGTCGGGTACAGACTGGTTACAGTTCCACCTTTAGCTCAACTCCAGTGAAGCGTCGGGTACAGACTAGTGACAGTTCTGTAGTTGGCTTAACTCCAGCGAAGCATCAGAAATGATCTGGTGGCGAAAACAGTATATCAATCTATCCCCACAAAGTACAGATGATGGAATCTGTTATACACATCCTTAGAGGGAGCACCAAAAAGGATTGGTGATTCAACCCCTTGTTGCAAACTACCGGTGTAAATTATCGTCAAGATAGGCATCAAAAGCGCCCACTAAGGCAACTCGTTAATCGAGATATGTCACCAGCAGAGGAGCCTTCAGAAATGTACAATGGCATCAGTCGAAGGAAAATATGCACTACAGAGAGTATTGACAGACGGAGGAAACCATTGGTCTCAAACCAAGGTAGCATCAATAATATCATCCCCATCAGAGTCGACAGGTCCATCACGAATAACGTCATCCCTAGCAGAAAGAGACGAGAACAATTTGTGATAGCCTAACTCTGATAACCTATCAGTGATATCCTACCATTAACCGCCTGACAGTGATGTCCCAAGGTTTATCATGAATGACGTTCTCCCCAATAGAGAATGACGTGAACATTCAATGATAACCCTAACCCCTCAAAGGCATCTAACATTCATCACATATCATGCCATGCATTACATTACATTTGCATTCATCATATTTCTAGTGTCTAGTAATCTTTATCCTGTTCATTCAACAGCATTGCATGAACACGATAAAGAGGGGCATCTGTAGACACTCAAAATTTTCTTTAGTCCTGTAGCAGACAAACGAATTTTGCATTTATGTTACTAACCCTATAGGAGGGAAAAACCATCTTTTTAAGTCAGGTCAACCCCAGTCTCAACCCGGGAGGTACAGGTCAGCCCCAGTCTCAACTCGGGAGGTACAGGTCAGCCTCGATCTCAACCCGGGAGGTACAGGTCAGCCTCGGTCTCAACCCGGGAGGTACAGGTCAGCCCCGGTCTCAACCCGAGAGGTACAGGTCATTCCCGATCTTAACCCAGGAGGTACAGGTCAACCCTAATCTCAATTGGGGAGGTACAGGTCAACCCCGGTCTCAACCCGGGAGGTACAAGTCAGCCTCGGTCTCAACCTGGGAGGTATAGATCAGCCCCGATCTCAACCTGGGAGGTATAGGTCAACCCCAGTCTCAACTCGGGAGGTACAAGTCAACCCCGGTCTCAACCTGAGAGGTACAAGTCAGCCCCGGTCTCAACCGGGAGGTACAGGTCAGCCTCGGTCTCAACCCGGGAGGTACAAGTCAACCATAGTCTCAACTTGGGAGGTACAAGTCAGCCCCGGTCTCAACCTGAGAGGTACAAGTCAGCCCCGATCTCAACTAGGGAGGTACAAGTCAACCCGGATCTCAACCCAGGAAGTACAGGTCAACCCCGGTCTCAACCCGGGAGGTATAGGTCAACCCCGGTCTCAACCCGAGAGGTATATGGTAGCCCCGGTCTCAACCCGGGAGGTCAGGTCAACTTTGAAAACAATTCTGGAACCACATAACATCTCCAGAAGAAAACCTGGAAGGGCCAAGTCAGCTTCAGAGACAACCCTGACGTCAAACAGAATTAACTGGGATCCAAACCTTGGAAACAACCCAAGGAAGTCAGCTAAAGGCCATGCCAGCATTGAAGGCAACCCCGGGAGGGGAAAAACGGTTATTTTACCAACTTGAAGCCGATTCGATCAAACACAAGCTGAATTGATGCCACTAAGGTCAGAACGAACCATAACAATGATCCTGAGTGGAAACAGCGCAAGACAGTTCAACGGATACACTGCGAGGAATCAAAGACCTGATTATGAGCTCATCTTTTTAGACTCGGAAAAGGTTTACTCCCATGTCATTGCGACACTCTCGGTGAGAGCATCTGGAAAGGTACAGTACACCTCCAACGGACGCTCCGATCAAAAGTTAGAAAGTTTTGAATTTGACGTCGCGTTGCTCGGAGTGCACGTACTTCGATGCAATAGGACCCACCACGTGGGCCATGCCACGTTGAGCCGCACCTCTACCTGCAGCTGCCACAGGTAGGACTGCTTCTCCCGGGTCTATTTATGTGAGGTGACCCCCAGCTCATTTCATAATCAAAAAATGCTCTAAACCTTTGCCCGTTTCGTTTCTCAGCCATATTCTTGTCCTCTAAATCCAAATGTTTTCACTCTAACACGTAGATACACCCACATACTACCACATATCAAAAATTAAGTGGTAGAAACGGACATTTAAAGCCTACGATTTGGCCAAAAGCCCGTGTAGCAGTCCATTATGAGTATTTTTACGATCAGGAAGTTCATATTACTTCATTGCACTTTTATACACTTGCAGTTAAGTTTCACTTTCTGAATATGCCCGAAACTCAGTTCTGTGGCCGTTTTTGCTTACCTTTTGTACATTTTAGTACATAAATGCATTTTCTGGCATTTTTATAACTCGGATTGACGATCCGTCACTTTTAACAGCTTATATATATACATATATGCACCCTTCACCGGACTGGGTTATCTTCCCAGTCCCGATTTGACTATTTTCTATCTATATTTAACTATATATATACTAATTTTTCAATTCTGTCAAGCCCAGATGTCAAATCCGAGGTAGTTTACTGCTTTTATATATATATATATATATATATATATATTTCTTTTTTTTGACTTATTTGGGCCTAGATATCTACTTCGTGGCCTTTTTATTACTTTAATATATATATATATATATATATATATATATATATATATATATATATATATACTAACTGTATATATTAACTTTTTACATTCCAGTTTGTCATGGATCATTCTGAGGCCTTTTTACTGCTTTTATAAAATATATATATATATATATATATATATATATATATATATATATATACTTTCATTTTTGTCCGGTCAAAGGATAGAATGTCTGTCACCCTTTACAGTCTTTTATATATATATATATATATATTTACTTTCTGCTGAGCCTGGACAATTTCGTGGCTCATTTACAGCTTTTATATATATATTTCAATTCTGTCGAGCCTGGATCATTATGTGGCTTTTTTACAGCTTATATATATATATATTTTCATTCTAGTCAGGGCACAGGAGTGAAAACCCATCGCCCTTTACAGCTTATATATATATATTTCCATTCCAGTCCGGGCACAGGAGTGAAAATCCATCGCCCTTTACAGCTTTCGTATATATATAACTATATATATATATATATGCTATTACTCATTCTGATTCAAATTGTTGCTTTAAATATTCATTTGATATGAATCGACACTGACATTTCTACGGACGAACTAGATTTCTTTAAATCTCGCCAACTCTAGCTTTCAAACGATTCAAAATAGGTCCAGACTGAACCGGGAAGCTAGAATGGCTGAGATTTACTTAAATCTAGCATTTTTTCTAGTTCCATTCCTGAAAGCAAACTTGCGGCCCTTAGATCGCTATCTAGTGGGAACGAGACGCTTCGTTTATACGCGAGCCAGGATTTACTGATGAATCCTTGGTTCTGACGACATCTGGATGTAAATATACATTTCTGTCCATATTTGAGCTGTGCAGGTTTATTGGCTTCCCTATACGAGCCTAGGAATCGTGGGATTCATGATCAAACTGATCAGAATCTGATTCACACGATGGACAAACTCCACTTTACAAATGTAACCTGCCAGTTTTTTTTGTAAAATGTACATACGAAAGACCTTAAAACGGTTATCTGGGTTTAAGATCTCAACATAATGAGAATAATGGTTTGTCGTGTTAGAGTCACTCTGATGGCTGTCATGCCCATGAGAAGACCGACACGTATATATTTTGTGATCGAGGATGCTTCGCAGCCTGACAATCACCATTCAAATTGATCCAAAAGACTGAAAAGATAAAAATGGAAGTATCAACATGCTTCAATTCCTATGTTAGCGTAAGGGTTTGAAAATCAGCCTTTCAAAACATCATTTTAATAAATCTTATCTAAAAAAGAGACTTTTACAAATCAAATCAAGTCCTTTGTATATAGGTTTAACGAAGCATATCCATACTTTCAATTAATCAAACATAGGCCCAATTTCTTTCAGCATTCAAACACACACACATTGCAGATTTTAAAGGGAAATATTGAAAAGATGCGGTACCGTATTTTCACGGGAGTTGTGGGGTGCCTAACACCTTCCCCACACTTAACCAAGCCCCCGAACTCAAAACTTCAATTTCAAAGATCATGTTTCGACAGTGTCCAACAATGGGCCTCTTTGTAAACAAAACTTGGTTGAGTTGGTACAACCATTTTAAAACTACCAACTAGCGACTCTGTAAAACGTTCAAATCGTCGACATGATACATGTTGGCCTTTTCTTAAAAAACCCTTCAAAACTTTTTTCACAATAAAAAGAATAAGGGTAGACAAAACTTAGGAAGAGAGAAAGATCTGAATTTGACCCGACCCGAATTTTTTCCCGACGTCGACAATGATTATGGTTTAAGATAACCTAATTAGGGTTTGTACTCCTTAATTAGAGTTTAGGGTTTAAAATTAGGGTTAGTTTTAAATTAGGTTTAGGGTTTCCTAATTTAGCATTAGGGTTTCCTAATTTAGGGCTTGGCACCTAATCCATTCAAAGTATGACAAAGTGTTTTGCCAATATAAGCACGACAAAGCGTTTTGTTAATGTAAGCACGACAGAGTAGCTTGAACAATTAATATACCAAAAAGTCCAAATACGAAACAAAATTTTTAAGCACGACGTGTCAAGCACGACGTGTCAAGCACGACGTTTTTCTAACAAAAATATTTTTGACCGAAGTCTTTAATAACGTATATAATAACACGATACAGTATCAGAACGGAGAAATTTTATTGATAATTGAAGAATTTTACATAATCGGATCTTACTAGGGTTTCGGGATCTCATATCAGCTGCCACAGGTTGGATCAATGCCCATTCTCTATTTTTTGCTGGGGATGACTTTCATGGCTGATACTACTGTACCTTTCTGAATTTGATGTTGGGGTTGTCGCCAACGCTATCTTTTTCAGATACGCTCTCTGGTTTTACCTCCGTTGGGGATATTTCTCTTTTTACGAGTGACCGTAGTGGGGACTCCTGGTGCTTATTCTGATGCTAACTTGCACCAGTTTATATCATTGGATCCTTCCTAATGCTACGTTAGGGCAATCACCAATGGTTTGGATTTTGATCCGGTTTGTGCCAACATTCTTTTTGGGGATAGGACCTTTGATGCCTACTCGAACGGTAGTTTACAAAGGTGTGACCATCATCGAACCTCCTCGATGCCTACTCGAATGGTAGTTTAAAACAGTCGATTAAACTGATTTGATGCCTACTAGAACGGTGGTTTCAGGGTTGACCATCACTGAACATCTTCGACTAATAGAACGGTAGTTTACAACGGCTTATTGAACTAATTTGATGCCTGCTTGAATAGTAGTTTGCAGGGTTGACCATCACCGAACCTCCTCGATGCCTACTCGAACGGTAGTTTAAAACAATCGATTAAACTAATTTGATGCCTACTAAAACGGTGGTTTCATGGTTGACCATCACTGAACATGTGACGCCCCCAAACCTGGGTCCTCTAACCTCGGATTCAATGCGTTACGGTACTTCATCTTCATACACATTCTATCATCTACTGCGGAATATATAAACATATATTATTTATTTCACATGATTCTTATAACATTTTTCCAGGTTTATTAACCTTAACTGAATACATACCTTTATCAATCAAAAAGATTTACATAAGATAACTAAATAGTTATCCGTGCATAACAATATTATACTATTGTACTTTGCTCTTGACTGTGCCCTTCTTCAGCCTTTGTCTTAATCTGAAATTGGTTATCATGATATAGCAAGGGTGAGCAACAAGTTAGCCTAACAAGTTTAAGTTCAAATGAATATATATCATGATTGAAAAGAATAGTAAGGTGACAAACTTTCAACAATATGATAGTTGTGAAAGAATATAAATCAATTTTTCATAACTGAATAACCGAGTCAATAATGATGAATGGCCAACAATGAATATGAACAAATTCAACTGAACCCTATGGTAATGAAGGTGATCAGCCTTTTATACCTAATAAACATACGCAACATGCACTAAGTCTTTAAAATAAATTTGAGTTAACAAATTTTAAACATGCTTGGCTGAGACCGGGGTTGATTTTGACTTCCTGGGTTGAGACCGGGGTTGAGCTTTGATGATCCGATTGACTGTCGAAACTTGATTGATGGTCCGGTTGACTGTCGAAGCTTGATTGATGGTCCGATTGACTGTTGGAGTTGGATTGATGGTCCGATTGACTGTCAAAACTTGATTGATGGTCCGATTGACTGTCGAACCTGGATTGATGGTTCGATTGACTGTCGGAGCTTGATTATCAATATTGGGAATCAGATTTAGGTTAAAAGACCGGCGTTAGCGGTCGAATTTGGATTAATTGACGGTTTTACCCTCCTACTAGGTTAGTATTAGGGTAAGGAAAATTTTGAGTGCCTACATCTGGTACAATGAGTTCCGAAGAAGGAAGGCATTACAGTAGTGTCCAATAAAAATAATGAACTGATACCTACCAGAACAGTCAAAAGGTGGAGGGTCTGTATAGATTATCCCAGATTGAACAAGGCGACAAGAAAAGACCATTTCCCTTTCCCGTTCATTGACCAGATGTTGGATTGGTTAGCGGGACATGACTACTACTGTGTGTGTGATCGGTTCTGACGGGGACATCAGAAATTTAAGTGGGCGAGTTTGTAACACCTCAGTCCCACATCGAAAGATAGGGGAAAAATTTTGTCTGCATATAAGGAAATAAGTTACTACCAATAGTACCTTCAGTCATGACTTTTGGGTGAGCCTGTGGTGGGCGAAGATGACCCAAGAAAAAACTATTAGGCCAGTAGCTTAAGGACATATTTTGGATGGATTTGATTCGATTCGGACTTGGGATTTAACCCGGGTTGTTACAGCGACGTTCGATATTCCAAATATCTTTGAACGCTTTAGACTTAATATAATTTCTTTGAGGGGTTTGTTATTATTTGTCTCATCTTGTTTAGCGCACATGCACATATATATATAAAATACGCGTCATTTTATTTAAACATGCGAAACATGTTTGCATAAAATATAATATATATAATATTAGCATGCACATATAGAATACTATATTCTACCTGGATTGATTATGGACTTTTATTCTAGTTTGGTTCACTAGAGCCACCAAGTGAATCAAAAGATCAAACCTAGGAGTGCAAGAATTTAAATTTAAACGTAACTATTACATTTAAACCCGGGCTCCATTACAAACTAGTCTTCACGTGCTCCTTGCTCAATAGTCTCCAATTTTTTAAAGATAATTCTAACTAATCCTATTACATAAACTATTTTAAAATTAAATAAAAACCTTGATCAGCAGTCAATGGCATGTACATAGGAGGGAGAACGAATTTACATCAAAAATAAATTAGAGAAGACGAGGTACGTACACCCCATTTAATAAAACTCATTCATTCAAGCATTCAACTAAAATAAAATCCAATCACATTGGTCAATAGTCCATAATCAATCCCATTTATTTTCATACATATCACCATATGCATCAATAAATAAATATTCATCTCATGAATTAAAACATTCCATATATATATGAGTATCATTTAACGGGCAATTTTAAATTGCATGAAATCCAATTTCAAGATTAAAATAAACTCTTTATTTTAATTATAAAATTATTATATATATATATATATATATATATATATATATATATATATATATATATTATATTATCGAATATATATATAGTGATTCCAAGTTAATATTACCGAATATATATATAGTGATTCTAATTTAATATTACTGAATATATATATAGTGATTCCAATTTAATATTACCAAATATATATATAAATATATTAACGTGATTCACTGGATAGTTGCCTGGTGGTATATATATATAATATGTGAATCATAGTTGCTTATTAAAATGAATCACTTTATCAGTCAATTTTTAAATCCTGGATCACCAAGTATATATCGACAACAATGAGGGATTTTGCCAAAAAAAATCGGTAATTAACATGCAAATTCGCGAATTTGCCCCTTTTTCATAAAAATAATTTTATACAATAAAATTATTCCCATTAAATTATTCTAAATACATACCTATATGTATATGAAATCAAAATAATTAATAATTATATAAAGGTTTGGCTCTGATGCCAGTGTTGGGTTTGTACGAAATTATGGGCGCAATCAAATTGCAAAATTAGGGGAAGCATGGTATATCAGAGTTTAAAATTTTCTACAAAACCATTACCATGATCTTCTTTTATGCAAATTATTAATTTAAAATGATAAATAAGAAGTTATAGAATCATACCATTGTAGAACGAAACTTCTACACGTACGAGTTCAACTCTTTATTCTTCGTGATCTCCTTGAATTTTCGGGTTAGATTCCTTTCTTTGATCAACGTTAGCCACCCAAGTGTTTGGCCTCTAGAGGTGATCCACAAAGAAAGAGGCATTATCAAGAAGGAGGGTGGTTGGCTAAACCCTAGTTTTCTATCCTATATAGAAAATGAGTACTCTCCAACCACTGGAATTGCATCAACTGATATCTATTATAAGACTCATCTTATATAGATATTGGTCAACCCTTCTAATCTTATAAGACATGGGGTTTTATTTAATTAATTAAATTCTTTTAATTAATTTAGGCTTCCCACCACATTGAGAATAATTAATTAAATTTATTTAATTAATTTATCTCCTAATCTTATTAGAAATAAATAAGTACTAATATTAAATTAATTCCTAAACTCCTTTAGAAATTAAAATTATAACAATTATAATAATATTTATAAGACTCCTCTTATTAATTTATATTTAATATTTCCAACATATTAAATAATAAACATTAAGCTATTTAATTTATTATATCACCATAGATTAAATTAATTACACTTAATACATTATTACGATTATGTCATTACCTTCTTAAATAATTATTCTTCCTTTTATGGTGTGACCCTTTAGGTTCTCCATATTAAACCGGTTGTGAATAAATCAATTAGAATAATTCTAATCTTATTTAAATAAATAAATTAAACTAATAATCTATTTAAATAAATAATATTTATTCTACAATAAGGCTAAGCCTCCCTAGCGATCAACGACTTTCCAAATAATATAGATTTCAACATTAATCATAAAAGAACCTGCGAGTAAATAGTTACCGTACTATTCAATCCTTCCACCATACAATGTCCTAATTAAATATAAGACATGGAATTACTAGCAAGTCTTATTTTATTTAATTATATGTATTTCGATTGGAAAATACACAACTCCAAATAATGCAAATTAAAAACTTTTTTCTAATTTCATTCTGCCTTGACCAAGGACTACTGGGTTTTCATTTAACGAATCACATAAGACATATCTCTTCTTTTACTAGAAGTGGTAGATTTTTTATTGATCATTCATTATCTCCATATGTAACTCATTATAGCCAAGCATACCCTTTGATATACCCTAAGGGTCTGAAGGAATAAGTCAAAGTATAATTCATTACATACAAGATACTATGATGATCTCAAGTCCAAGGATCACTTGTACTACTATTATAATATGAATTCCTATTGACAGGCAAGTAAAACTCCATTAGGTATTCCATTGCGAGTCACGTTCAATGAACTTATTCTCTAATAAGCACCTACATACTTGATTTAGTGTCTCCACACAAATGATCATGAGATCAATCATCCTCATCCAATGTGCAAGTAACATATGTCTCAATCTATCCGAATTTACTAATCCCCTTTTTAGTAATCCAACGATTGGGAACTATTTTAGTTTTAAGCTTTCTAAGCTTTTAGATCTTATTAGCATAATCAACATCATGATTCTAAAAGCATTGCTCAAAATTATGGGTTATTTACATATTATAAAAACAACATCATGTAGGTAATTAAATGCCTTTAATAAATGAATAATTTTATTAATAAATAAATAAGATTGTCTCCAAAGTATATGATTTATCATCATACATGATTGACTTGTATGCATACTACTTTCAACGAGAATGTGAAATCAGGGTCTCTGCTAAAATCATGGGAATAATGTTATAGCCCTACCGCAAAGCACTAACTGCTATCACCAGTCCAATATATATGTGATTTATGTATCCATACATATATAAATACCCTAGGACACACATCACCAAGGTATCAACTCTGGTAATCCTCCAATGATCCTCCAAGTCAACAAAATCCTCAGAATGCAGTAGAAAGCTATTAGCTGCCCCGAATTGGTCTATCAAGAAGTCTATAGAAATGACGTGACTGGAGGTGATCTCATCTAAAACCAATGTCCGCCTCAAACCTTTCATAGTCATAAACTGCCTGCGCATATGGCCAATAGCTACCCGGGCAAAAGGCTTGTCTAAGAGGAGTCCGGTTGTGAAAACCCTGAAAATTAAATTGTCAAGAAAATTAAGTTTAAATAATTATTAATTAATAAAATAGATTTTTATTAATTATATTACGTGTTATGTGTTTATTAATTGTTCTAGGACCTAGGATGATTATAAAACGGGAGGATTCTGGCTACGAGCTAGACTGAACGAGTAAGAATTTTCAAGATAAAAAGAAAAGATTTTCGGAACAAAAATATTTTCGAGAAAAAGACGAATTAAGCAATATTCACACAATGAAACCTAGGGTTTAGGATTTGAATAACCTAGGCCTTTATGGGAGTTCGGTATGTCGTAATGACGTTCCGTCTGAAGATTTGCTAGTAATATGCCGTGAAAAGTTATAATAGCCAATAAAAAATTTTCTCGACAAACATGCAGAAATCTGACGAAATAAAAATGACAAAAAGTACTATTATGTACTTTTCAATATTTTAACTACGTTATGGGAAAACGTGACAGAAAATGCTAATCATCAAAAAGTGTTTTTCATTTTTTTGTAGTTTCAAATAATGCGTAAAAGTTAATCGGTAGAGGAAAGGCGAAATATCCAAAAATATTTGGATTCTGAGAAACGCAGTTTTTCAAATTGTCCGACGAATTTCAAAAAACGGAACCACGAATCTTGCAGGGAAAGCTTCGTGAATAGTGTGGATGTGTGAATAGTAAGGAGGTGGGGATAAAATGGTAAAAACCCGCCAAATGATCAAAATGCCCTTAGCCTTGGTTTTCTATATAAACCAAGCTTAAGCTCATTTGTTTGTTTAGAAAATTTCAACCAACAGTTGAGAGAGAGAGAGAGAGGGAAGTTCGAATGGGGAAGAAAGGAAAAGGAAGAGGAAAAGCTAGCGATCTTGCAAGCTTTGTCCAACGGAAGGAGATTAAAGAAGAAAGGTAATCTAAAACCTTACCGTAATCTAATTTTCTTTAAGTTTTATATGTCAAATACATAGTTTAATGAAAATAGAAGTACATGATGTTATGAAACGATTTCCTTATGGTTGAATCATAAGGAAAATGAAGAAATAAGAATTTAAAGCTTAGTTTATAAACTTCTTTAAATTCTTTCATAGAAAGTATTAATTACTTGATGTTAATGGGCGATTCAGATGAGTTATATGAACTCTTTGATGTTATAAGGATGAATTATCAAACTTATAACGTTAAAATGCAAGCAAACGTAAAATTGTAATCATAATATTGATTAAAAACGAAGAACGAATGAAGAACACAAAAAACGAACGAAGAACGCGAAGAACGCGGTAAGAACGTTGTTGATGGACAAATTTAAAACCATCTAGTTAGAGCTTGTTGTTGATGGACAAGTTTAAAACCATCGTATATATGTATGCTTGGTTAGGAATGGTAGAAACGTTCTTGAAGAACGGATCAAAATTAGCTTATAACAGAGTTATGGCAAAATTTCGTAAAAGATGGGACGAACGTAGAAAGTATATAAAGGAACCCGAATAGTTAGGGTTTCATAAGAATGTAAGAAAACATAGAAAACGGGAGTCATGGACACAAGAACGAACGAATTTCGGGTTCGGACGAGCGAAAATTTAACGTAAAGTTGAAAAACTTAGTGAGGGAGGACTTTCGAGCCAAGATTTAAGCTTGTTTGTGACGCCCCTTAATCCAGTCTATCTTCACACTCGGATTTTCGTACATCACGAGTACATCACACCTCATACATACATCATTATATAACTAAATATAACAACATACATCTGCTATTCCCAGGTTCTATCACCTTAAAACCTCATTCATTTCAAATAATGATAATTACAGTATTCTTTACATCTTACAAGTGTGACTTAACTAGTCACCACATCTATAGAATAGTTTAACTAACTATTCTATAAGTCTTGGTTTGATCTTCACGCTCATTCATATGACGAATGGCACTTCATCTTGTGACACTAATGGTACTCGCAACCATAGCACCTTACCATAGAAGGACACCGATCAGATTGATCTTCACAGGATCCTTTAATACATACTACCGTCGTTCGCTGAAAATACTTTTATTTTAAGCAAGTGTGAGCATTCAATTGCTCAACAAGTCGTAGAAGTTGAATAACAACAACTCAAGAATCAAAATTCTTTTAAGACTTTAATAACTAAACAATGGTTATGAAATAGCTCGAATAATAGGAATACGTTCTGATTCCTATCATTTTAAAACATTCATTATGTTTCCTTTGTCCTACTTTCATTTTCTACTCGTTCATATACATTATGTCTGGCTGGAACCATTAGCACAGACTTAACAATAACGGTTCATGAATAAACCAAACTTCTTAACATGAAGCAGTTCAATTACCGAACAGTTCATTTCACAGAAACACCGAAGTGTCAACATTGTGGCACAAGGCCTCATACATTCTACCACCTTGTACAAACCTTACATATTTGCACATACAAAATACTTTCTCATGTTCAACATCTGAGAAAGTTAAGAAACTAACATTCATAATAAAATATGAATAAAGTCAGGAAACTTGCCTTAGTGCTGCATACCACTTACGATATATCGTTCATCGTAATCCCTATATAACACATAAGCAAAACACATACCCATTAGTCATATACTTGACTTATGCATTGGTTTAAACTTCACTTTACTTCTTATGGTACGCGTTCTTGTAATCTAAGTTTACACGACCAACCCCCATATTCATTTCTTCTATTCTTTCAATAACATTATACTTAACACACATTGAGTCTCTAACAGTATTCACTATAGTACACTGAGTGCTTTCCCACAAACAACCAACAAACTAGTTTCCCATCTCGTCGACACTGTCTTTCACAGTGAGTTAGATCAGTTGCTAGTTCATATTAACTGTCGCTCTTTGACATAATCGTTTAGCCCAGATACTATATCTCGAGCATTATAGACTTTGAATGTACTACAACTTAGACTTAACTTATCTAAACCATTATAAGTATAATGTTCGTTATGCTAATCCTCATTTCATATATTACAATGTCCGGTCCATTTGAATCGGAACGTTATTATTGTTAACTCGGCTTGTTCAACGTTATTCGTTATTCTTCATTCTCTTATTACCGTTCGTTATGGCTTCCTTGATGATTACACATCTTACTTACTACATTCGTCAACGTCTAAGTCATACAACCAATGTATACTTAGAACGTTCGCTCAACGCAAATACGATTCACGAGAATTATTTTCGTATTAAGCGTTCCCATTATTCGTCTTTTAAACCTTCACTGAACCTTTACTTAAGGTTTCAATCACTTTTAATAGTGATTCATTACATAAACATTACGTTCATCATTATTTCTTAATGTCTAAGCCATACGATCCGTCGTATGCTAAGACCGATCGTTCATCGCAACAACATTACGTTTACATCGTTTATACGCTTTACACTTAACTTTTATTTCGACATTATAACATTGGAATTTCATAAGTCACCCTCTTCATTTAACGTCCAAAGAATTACAATCATAGCAATCCCACACGTTCATTTTAACGCGAACACGTTCGTCATTTTATAACCTCTATTCGATGTTTAATCGTCAAACTAAAGGTTTTACTTATTATTCTTAACACTTTCTTTCATGAACATTGCAATCAAGCTTACCCCTTAATTACCAACCAAAAAGTTGGATAATAAAAATCTCAAGTCAGAATTTTTTCACTTAAGGGCGCTGCTGCGCCACTTTAAGTGTTAAACCTGGCGCTGCGGTGCCTAGTGGCAGTGTCTGGCTATCGGTCTGGCGCTGCGGCACTGGGCCTGTGCATTAGAAAAAAAAATTAACTTTGAACTTCCCAAGCTCGTAACGCGATTGTTATAACTCAAAATTTGCTCATTCTAAAGTCATTAGCTCACATATCACATATTCTACGTTTCTATCCAGTCAGATTCAATTTCTGAATCTGTTGGAGAAAAATTCGTCGTTTCTTTCATTTTTACGAGTTCGTTAAATGTCCGTGAACGTTCGACGCACGCTCATTTCTTTGTTTTAAGTCCGAATTCGACCGTTCTTGCTCCAGCAAATCTTATTTACCTAATTCTACGATACGCTATCAAAAACCATGGTTTCCTAGTTAAACGATGACTTTTGACTTTTAATTTGCAAAAATTTACGATTTTAACAATTAACGTCTAATCTCGTAACTTTCGTTACTCGAGATTTTGTTACTCCAAACCAAATGGAATCAATCCATTGGTTATTCATCTATGATTATAATCATCATAAACATCTAGGTTTTTATTGGTTTTCTTCATTAAGTTCCTTAACCATTCAATTATGGTTTAACTTATCCATTAACAATCATTTCAAGGTTTTAGCTCATTTCTTCATTAAATTCTTAACCATTCAAATATAGTTTTACTTGTTCTTGGTTATTAGTGATTTAAAATCCACTAATATCTACCTTATCACTTCGTACCATTCATGCTCTACCAATAATCACTTCTCTATCAATTTAAATATTGAAGGAAGATGAAAATTCAAGGTTTAACACTTATACCTCTTGATGTTCTTAAGTTCTTGAGTTTGTGTTCTTGAAAAAAGTCTTAAGTAGATTTCTTTGCTTCTTCCCTTGCTTCTTACTCTCTCTTCTCTCTCAAATGTATAGTTAGTGATTTATGAAAAAAATAAATCAAATTTTTTAAGCTTGTTATTTATAGAAATTGCAAGACAAAGGGTATAAGGGTCATTTAGGCAAACCTCCTTACCCCCATGTCCTCCAATGTGCTACCATATGTGCCACCATATCTCACCATGTGCCCCCCATGTCTCCTCACATGGGTTGCCCCATGGGTTTTACCCACCCGTTAACTTATCGGTTCGACCCACGGATTCAGTTCTTAATTTGGGCTTTACATTTATTCAACTTGGGCTTAAACTTGGGCTTGATTTAAATAATCATTGGGCCTTAATCATTCTCCAATTGGGCTTGACAAAGTCCAAGTCCAAAAGTTAAAGTCCATTAAGACTTATGGTATTCTTAACGTATAATTCTTGTATTCTCTTTGTATATACTTCGTATGATATTCGTATCATACGTCGTATTACCCTCGTATTGTACTCGTATAATAACTAGTATTATACTCTTATTCGTTATGTATAATAACCATTATTATTACACTTAACCATTTCTTCCTCGATTTCACTTTCCCTAACCCATAGGGTTTTAAGTCCGCAGGCGAAAACTTTGCGAGCCATAACTGAAATATTAATAAATATTTCATCTTGTCTTAGAATCCTATCATTACGTTTTACTCGGAATTTCAAAAATAATTCCCGAGCAAAAATAGATGAATAGTGCTTTTTCAAAAATTTCTCAAAAAACTCTTATTTTCGTCTTGGAAATTCAAATCATTTAATTCTAGTACATAGCCAGAATCCTAACCACATTCGTACATTCTAAGTCATAGAATGACCTTTAAACACATAACACATAATATAATTAATAAAATTCCTTTTATTATTTAATAATTCTTTAAACTAAATTTCTGGACAATTCGATTTTCTCAGTTATCAGATTGTTAGGGACTCGAGAAAGTTAATCTATCTGGGGGAATGTGTAGTAGGTGTTGCAAGGTTTCCAACGCCTCCGAAACGGACTAATTCTGATATCGAGAGAAGAAGTTATGAGATTTCAAAGTAGGCGTCTCAAACTTGTTCAACACTTAGAAAAACATTTCTGAGCTCTAAGGGAGACGCCGCAGCGCCGCCCAGTAAAAGGGAAGATGCACCGCAGGGCCGCCTCAGGACCTCTTTCACTGCGAAGAGGCGCCGCAGTGCCCCATTTAAGCCTAAGAGTAGCGCCGCAATGCCCTTAAGAAAATTTTCTCCGACAGGAGTTTTTTATTATCCAACTTTTTGGATGGTAATTAAGGGGCAAGTATGAATGTAATATTCATGAAGAGAAATGTCTAGAATGATGAGAAAAACCTTGCGTTTGAAGATGAAATGTCGAATAAAGGTTATAAATTGACGAACGTGTGATATATAACCGATATCTGGGGACCGTATTCAAGTTAAAACTAATGTGTGGGATTGCTATGCTTGTGATGTAAGACCCCAAATTTTATGAATAATAATTTAATTTTCTTTATATCTTATTTTGAAATAGTAAGGTGTAGATTTGATAAATGTGATAAGTTATGGGTGAAATGTGCAAAGTTTACAAAGTAAGCAAGTGGTTATAAAATATTCGTTGTGTCGGGGAATATTCGTTTCGTCGAGGAATTTTCTTTTTGTCGGAGAATATTCGTTTGGTCGAGGAATATTCTTTTTGTCGGAGAATATTCGTACGACGGCACAGTCATTGGTGGACCCCACAACGAAATGAATGTCGGATATAGAAAGCGACAGAAATAACCTTTTTATAAAAATAATGGTAAATCTATTACCGTTAAACTGTTGAAATACCCGGTGATAAAAAATACAGTAATACGCTTTGTTGCACAGTAGCACACTGTTGGTTGATTTATGTAACGACAATTAACGCGCAAGTATACGCGATCAACAAGTAATATAAGATAAGTAGGGTGTCGTACCCACGAGGACGAAGTCTTAATTGCAAATCAAATACTAATGTAAGTTCTATACAGTCTTATCTAAACAAGTGATTGGAGATGGTATTTTAAACTATGCGAATACAACTAAAGGAGGTGAGAGAAATAGATGCGCTAGGGAGACAAGTTAGGATTATAATTCCCCTAATGCGTCGCCTAATCTCCTAACTCTCCACATTACAAACAAATCAAGAAATGGTCAGCCGAGAATAGAACTACGCATATGCTTCTGTCGAAGGCCAAATGCACATCCCTAGCTAGCTGAATCACAATATGTCTATTGATGAAAATAACTAGACTAGGGTCATTAAGCTCAGTCTCAAGGCTACACAAGGCAAATAGAGATATGTCTATCCTATTAAGCAGTTTATGCACACATTCCCTTAGGCAAGGGCATAACAAGTGTTATTGTATTTTAAAAGCCAGATATTAATGTCCAATTTTCAATATCCATTAATATCACTACCAAAAACTCTGTCAAGCAAGCAGTCAATAAGCAAGAAATACAACAACCCATTCCCAAAATGATTCATTAATATAAATAGGAGAGAAAGTTAATTAGGCTAAACACTAGGTTACATTGCAATCCCAAAAAGGAATTAGTTCATAACCATGGTGCTAATACTCATTTCTATAACATTCAACATTGCTCAGTAATACACAAATAACTGAGAGATTTGGAATAAGAAAACTCCTGTTGTGAGGTTTTCTGTCTCCAAGTCTTCCCTTCTCCGTGTAACTCCTGAGCTGTGTAGGATGCAATAACTATTCTCCCCTCAAAACCAGCTTCTCTCTCTTCTAGAATCTAATTAATCTACCCTGTTATCACTGTCTGTCCTCCACTGTCCTAGCCTCCGTACTTGTTTTCTATATCGCTGCCTCTCGCTGTGTGTTCTCTTTCTTTTCATTAGGTCATTAAAAGCGAGCCACTGGCTAGGCACCGGAGGTGGCGTTGTGGCGCGGAGACATAGCTTTTGGGTGGCGCTGCGGCGCCACTCGCGCTGCGGCGCGAACACAAGAAGCAAAAGGGACGCTGCAGCGGCAGATGACATCAGTGTGGACAAGGAAGCGGCGCTGCGGCGCGAGGAAAAGGCTAGGCTCTGGCGCTGCGGCGCCAGAGTGTAGAAAATGGTAATTTTGCCCCCCTTTAAGCTGGAAATGACCTAAACAGCCCTGCATCATACAGGATAAGCATAATAACAACAAAATATCTATAAAAGCTCAATAAATAACATAAAACCAGCAGCGTTTTAAGCTTTTAGAGAATCTGATTCGCGATATAAAAATCACTTATCAGATACCGCCAAACTTAAGCTTTTGCTTGCCCTCAAGCAAACTATCTAACATCCAAGCCTACACTACTGGAAGACGTGAATGAAAACTACTACTATAGAATAATACCACGGCTTCTAAGCGTAATTATAGAGCCTCTCCGAGAATAGGGCAAACACTGACATGAAAGGGGGCTTAAAATCAAATTTGCAAGCATGAGACTGTACTCGATCCATTCTGTGTGTGTGTGAAGACCAACCATCCAAACTAATCATAACTCAATTAAACTCACCCAGTTGATTGCTAAAACCAGTATGCATCGCAACTTAAACAATCAACAAGCATTAAGACTAAGATGCAAGCACAGGAAAAGATCAAAAGGCTCTAGCACGAAGACTGTAAAATCTGACTCGGATAGTCCTTAATTACCTTAGGCTAAACAGAGCTACCCATTAATGAGCTTTTGATCAGTGACTCCCAACCCAGATGACTTTAGGGTACTAGGTGTGGAACACCCCTATGAATCTAATAACTTGAGCAGCAAAGGCCACGTAATCAACATAAGCCAAATTAGACTTTACGAAATCTGAAGATTATTTGACGAGTGCATTTTATGCTCCATCTCAACATTGGTCCTGCGTTTATGGGTGAGCGCATTTTATGCTCCATCTCGACCCACTGCAAGACTTTTGATATTCAATCTCCTTTTCAATTTATTTATTTTATTTTATTTTTATTTTACTATACAACATGCCAGAGTCCAAGATCCAAAACTGTAAAAGCGCCTAAGTCCTTTATTACCTTGTAGAAATGAAAGATTATACGAATGACATACTCTCAAAGCAATAAACGCGCGAACTAAAATCAAAAAATAACTAGTTAACACAGTTGGACGGTGCTTGCTAAGAAGGACGGATCAATAACAGTCTCAACTTATCGATTAACAACCCCTAATTTATACATGCTTGACACGACTCTAAGAGACAGCCATAACTACTTGGGGCCTATCATTAGCCACGATTAAAAATTAACAGCTATAACACCCTCACCCAGCATATTTACAGTTACAAAACGGGTAAAAAGGGGGGGTAATCAAAACAATTTAGGCATGAAGTAACAAAAGAAACAGCACCCTGCCCAAATAAGGAAAAACTATAACCAATGGCATCAAGAAAACCAATTATCTGCACAATCCCCAAAATATGGCTGTAAACACACCAACCAAAAATGACATGATAGCTAACGCGAACGCAAAATACTATATACAAAAAAAACAAAAAAACAAAACAAAACAAAACAATAGTATTCAAAAATTATAAACCAAAACATTCATATATATATTTAATAAAACGAACATACCAATGCATCTTAACATGCATCCCATAATAAACCAACATCATACACAAACACAGCATAAATAAAACATAGTCTGGGGCTATACCGCCCAAAAGAAACATAACAGCAATTCATATATAATAATACTTAAAAAGGAATCTCCCCCAAGCTTGAAATCTGCCAATGTCCTCACTGGCCTTCACCCGCTAGAGCATCATCATCGCCGCCATCATCATCGCCATCATCATCGGCACCCGCTGTGTCCTCCTCACGATCCTCTCCTCTGGCAGGGAATGGCGGTGGATAAGGAGCAAAAATTGGAGGCTCTGGAAATTAAAAGGGCATGGACTCTGCATCATCTCCTCCCTGTGCATAATAGATACTGGAAACTGTATTTGCGAACTCCGCATGATAGTGATTGAATTGGCTCTGCCATTGAGCCACCGTATCAACCTTGCAGTGGAGAAAATTAAGGCTGCTCAAAATCTCTGCCAGGGCCCCGGGTGGCATAGCCTCAAAAGAAGGGGGCTCAGGCGCTTGAGCAGAGGTACCAGCCTCAGATGAGGGAGGCGGCAGAGGCCCAGGCAAATAGCCCTGACCCTTAGGGTGCGACGGAGGTCCCCCATCCCATACTCCATATCGGGTTATAACGTGATGATCAATGACAGCCATAGGCGACTGAGTGATATCGTCTTTCTCCCATACCACACCCGTCCTTTTGCATAGACGTGTGATCAACGACGGGTGAGGGAGTCCGAAATTGACGTTGCTCCTGATGGCCTTCTTAATTAAATCCTGGATAAGCACCCCCACATCAACCTTCAGCCCCATGACAATTGCATACAGCAATACTGCCCTCTCTCTTGTTACATCGCTCAGGTGGCGTGTTGGCATGATATTGGCACAAATGAAGGAGTACCACGCCTTACTATAACGACTTAAGGCTTGATGGGGAAAAGAGGTCTTTTCACCGTGGAATTTATTGGTTTTCCAAACGGTACCAGGCTTGCAGAGCTTGGTTATAATCTCATCTGTACTATAACTCTGCATCCCAGACTCCAGATAATCCTTACCATCGTAGTTTGGAGTCCCATACACAGCATTGATGGTACGACTGTCAAATTTGATCAACTTACCTCGAACCGGCACTGTTGTAGGACCATCAGCATTAGCATTTGCGTAGAATTCCTTTACCACCGAAATAACTGCAGATTCGGGCGGCTTGGTGAAGTGAATCCATTTCATAGCCACAATCATGGAATTTATATCGCCGTCCGTCTTGTCATCTGGCCTTAGCCCTCTTTCAGGCACCAAACTCCTCTTTAAAAAATTTTGGGCATATCGCTTCCAGGCTTCCTCACTTGGGAATTTTACAGCATCCCAAAGGGGAGGAGGGGTTCTGGATGATGGAGGAGGACCTATACTAGTGCGAGGACGCTTTGAACCCATTGCAAACAAAACTCCAAAGACAACAAAAAGAAACTTAACAAACAAAAATCTAACTCTGGCTCTGATGAATTCCTTTACCTCAAATAGGATATAAATAGGATGAAGGAGAAGTAACTGCAGGATGGTTGATGGCCCCGAACGGTCAGAAACTGAAAGGGGGACGGTTGATTTGCCGAACTACTTGAAAGAAGGGGAGAAGTGTGTGAAAGAAAAAAGGGGGGATAGATGAACTGCTGCAACCTGAATACCAAAAGCCTCATTTAAACTCAAAAACACGGCACTGGCGCTGCAGCGTGGTGCATGGCGCTGCGACGCGAGTTAGATTTGTATTGGCGCTGCGGCGTCATTCTCGGCGCGGCGGCGCGACATCTTGGAGCTGCAGTGCGAAGAATTACGAAGGCCTCAACGCTGCAGCGTAACTCTCCAATAGCTTCCAGCATAAGCCGGTGCCGCGACGGGATAATTTGTAAAGGAACTGGCGCTGCGGCGCGATGGAGAATTTTGAAATAATGAGCATGGCGCTGCGGCGCGAAACTTAGCTAAGCACCTGGCGCTGCGGCGCGGTCTTCTGATTTCCTGCACAGCAAACATCCAAATTACTGAATCAACACAAACTAATCATACTGATAATTATACCAACCATTAACCTACATACTAACATACTAACTCAGCATCTATAATTATTCTAAGGAAAACCAAATGCACTAATGATAACTAAAGAAAACAACACTGAATGAAAACAAGAAGGGTATTTTTGATACTGAGATGGGGTTGCCTCCCCATCAAGCGCTTGATTTAGAGTTGTCGGCTTGACTTTCACCCCGTCTTACACCGGGTCTCCCAAGGTGATGGAGGTGTTTTGCCGGTCGACCTCGCCGCCCCAATAGTGTTTCAAACGTTGTCCATTGACTTTGAAGGTTTTGTCTGAATGAGGGTCTGCGACCTCAATCGCCCCATGAGGATACACCTTAGCAATTGTGAACGGCCCCGACCATCGGGACTTCAACTTCCCCGGGAATAATTTCAGCCGGGAGTTAAAAAGAAGCACCTTCTGGCCCTGTTCGAAGTTCCTTTCGACAATTTTCTTGTCATGCCAACAATTTGTCTTTTCCTTATACAACTTAGCATTTTCATACGCATGTAGATGAAACTCATCTGATTCATTGAGTTGTAATAGCCTTCGTTCACCCGCTGCATCCATATCAAAATTTAGCTTTTGGATGGCCCAATATGCGTTGTGCTCTAGCTCCACAGGAAGATGACAAGCCTTGCCATAAACAAGCCTATACGGAGACATTTCGATAGGCATTTTATAAGCGGTGCGGTATGCCCACAAGGCATCATCAAGCTTCTTTGACCAGTCCTTCTGATTAGGATTAACAATCTTCTCCAAGATACGCTTAACTTCTCGATTAGAGATCTCTGCTTGGCCACTTGTCTGCGGATGATAACCTGTGGCTATTTTATGGGACACCCCATACTTAGCAAGAAGGGCTTCGAAATATTTGTTACAAAAATGTGACCCTTCATCACTGATTATTGCCCGAGGAGTGCCGAAACGAATGAAAATATTTTTCCTTAAGAAATTAAGCACCACCTTAGCATCATTAGAAGGCAAGGCGACTGCTTCTACCCATTTGGAGACATAATCAACCGCAACAAGAATATAGAGATTGTTGTAGGAAGACGGGAATGGACCCATGAAGTCAATACCCCATACATCAAACAACTCTACTTCAAGGACATTCTGCAGAGGCATTTCATGCCTTTTTGAGATGGTTCCTACCCTTTGGCATCTATCACAGTGCGACACATATAGGTGTTTATCTTTGAACAGGGTAGGCCAGTAAAACCCAGATTGGAGCACTTTAGCAGCAGTTCTTTGTCCCCCAAAATGTCCTCCATAATTAGAGGAATGGCAATGATGGAGCACACCTTCGATTTCCTCCTCTGGCAAACATCTCCGCAGAATTTGATCTGAACACTGTTTGAATAAAAAGGGCTCGTCCCAAAAGTATTGTTTTGCATCATTTAGGAATTTCTTCCTCTGTTGATAGCTCAAGATGGGAGGAAGCACTTGACAAGCTACGAAATTGGCAAAGTTCGCATACCACGGGGCTTTGCTTTGGACGCCAAACAGTTGTTCATCTGGGAAGAAATCATTGATGTCTTTGATTGCATCTCCCGAATGAGGAGGGTTTTCCAACCTCGACAAGTGATCTGATACCTGGTTTTTTGTCCCCTTTTTGTCGCCGATCTCCAGGTCGAACTCCTGTAGAAGAAGGATCCACCTTATCAGCCTAGGCTTTGCATCTTTCTTCTCTATCAGATATTTGATGGCCGAATGGTCTGTGTACACGGTCACTTTTGTTCCAATGAGGTAGGAACGAAATTTGTCGAAAGCATAAACCACTGCCAGCAGTTCTTTCTCGGTTGTGGTGTAATTTAACTGAGCATCAGTTAATATTTGCTGGCATAGTATATCGTGTGGAACACTTTGTCCCGTCTCTGCCCCAACACTGCCCCAATAGCAAAATCGCTGGTGTCACACATGAGCTCAAATGGGAAAGTCCAGTCAGGAGCTACCACAATAGGAGTTGAAATGAGTTTTTCCTTCAATAGTTCAAATGCTCTGAGGCAGGCTTCATCAAACTGAAAAGGCATATCCTTTTCCAATAGTGAACATAGCGGTTTGGTTATTCTTAAGAAGTCCTTGATAAACCGCCTATAGAATCCTGCATGCCTAAGAAAACTCCTAACCCCTTTCACTGATGTAGGCGGTGGTAGACTATTGATGACATCAATTTTAGCCTTGTCTACCTTGATACCACTATCAGATACTCTGTGGCCCAGAATAATGCCCTCCTTGACCATGAAGTGGCATTTCTCCCAATTCAATACAAGATTAGTTTCAACACATCTTTGGAGAACGGCCGTCAAATTCACCAGACAGTTATCAAATGAACTCCCGAATACAGAAAAATCGTCCATGAAAACCTCGAGGGTCTTTTCGACCATGTCAGAGAAGATGGACATCATGCAATGTTGGAATGTTGCAGGAGCGTTACACAACCCAAAGGACATTTTCCGAAAGACAAAGGTCCCATACGGACATGTGAACGTTGTTTTCTCCTGATCTTCGGGAGCAATAAAAATTTGATTATATCCAGAATAATCATCTAGCAGACAATAAAAGGCATGCCCAGCAAGTCTACTGAGCATCTAATCAATAAATGGCAGAGGGAAGTGATCCTTACAGGTGGACTTGTTCAACTTCCTGTAGTCCATACATACCCTCCATCCGATCACCGTTCTGGTTGGAATCAACTCGTTATTTTCATTGGCTACTACCATCATGCCGCCCTTTTTTGGCACGCACTGAATGGGACTGACCCAAGGACTGTCCGAGATAGGGTAGATAATGCCCGCATCTAGCAGCTTAATGATTTCCTTCCGAACCACCTCTTTCATTATTGGGTTCAACCGCCTCTGATGTTCAATGGTCGGCTTGGATCCTTCCTCCAGTAGAATTTTGTGCATACAAAGGGATGGGCTGATCCCTTTAATGTCTGAAATTGACCACCCCAGTGCCGTTTTATACTGTTTAAGCACTAGCAGTAGCTTCTCTTCCTGGCCTTCATCTAACGATGCAGATATTATAACAGGAAAAGTGGATGATTTCCCCAAGTATGCATACCTCAGATGATTGGGCAACGGCTTTAACTCGAGGACAGGAGGTTCTACAATTGATGGCTGGGCCTTGGAAGTAGATGCTTCTGGATTATTCATAGATTCAAACTATCTTTAGAACTGTGTAGATCTCTGGGGTGCATCCAGCCAGTTAGCACATTCAACATGGGTGGCTTCTTCCATAGGACTGGTACCTGTTAGTGTAGCTTCTAAAGGGTCTGTCATGCATGTTTCTGAGAATACTTCCCTGACTGTATCATCAATCACCTTAATCTGGAAGCAGTCTTTAGGAGTGTTCGGATATTTCATTGCCCTAAACATATTGAAAGTTACTTCCTGATCCTGTACTCTCATAGTCAGCTCCCCTTTCTGCACATCTATAAGGGTTCTCCCCGTTGCTAAAAATGGTCTGCCCAGTATTAGCGGAACCTCCCGGTCTTCCTCAAAGTCCAGGACAATAAAGTCCGCTGGAGAGATTAACTTGTCCACCTTGACAAGCACATCTTCAACTATCCCCTTCGGGTAAGTGAGAGATCTATCCGCCAATTGCAAGGTAACACTTGTGGGTTTGGCTTCATTCAGCTGATAGTGCATAAGGCCTTGCCAATGAATTGGTCCCCGATAGTGCATGGAATCGTGAAACTTCCAGGATCTTTTAGTTTTGGCGGGAGCTTGTTCTGTAGAATAGTACTGCATTCCTCTGTCAGAGCCACTGTTTCATAATCTCCCATTTTCCTCTTCTTCGACAATATATCTTTCAAGAATTTGACATAGCTCGGCATTTGCTCCAACGCCTCTGCAAACGGGATGTTTATGTGAAGCTTCTTGAACACTTCTAGAAACTTAGAAAATTGCTTATCAAGCTTTTGTTTCTGTATGCGCTGGGGGAATGACAACTGTGGGATAGGAGGATTAGTTGTGTTCACTGTAGGGGTTGGTGATGAAGGGCTTTCTTGAGCATTTACCTCACCCCCAAACTTATCATCACTCTGTTCCACAATAGGTTCCTCTATAGTCACTTCTTCTTGCACTACAGGACTCTCTCCACCCTTTTCATTTATAGTTCTCCCACTCCGTAGTGTAACTGCTTTGCAGTGTTCCTTCCATCCCGTTTCGGGTTGACATCAGTGTCACTCGGCAATGTGCCTTGCGGTCGACTGTTCAAAGCAGAGGCTAACTGTCCCATTTGGACTTCAAGGTTCCGGATGGAAGCTTCTTGATTACTACTCCTTGTCTCATTTTGGGCAATATATCGTGACAGGAGATCTTCCAAATTAGGTTTTCTTTCCTGTTGAGGTGGTGGATGGTGGAACTGATTATGAGAACTCTGTGGTTGTTGGTTGCTGATTTTGAGCTTGAAAACCCGGAGGGTTTGAGAAATTAGGCCTGGTGGTCGGAGGTTGTGCTTGATGGTTATTTGTGTTGCCCCAAGAAAAGTTTGGATGATTCCTCAAGCCCGGATGATAATGAGTAGGGAGACTTGCATTTTGCTGCAGCGCGTAGTTGGAAAAAAATTGAACTGACTCGGGGCTTATGGCACACTGATCAGTTGGGTGGCTCCCTTGACATAATTCACACGACACTGCGACACTCTGAACATTCTGCACAGCTTGCACTCCCATGGTGTCGAGTCTTTTTGTTAGCGCTGCAACCTGAGCCGCTAATTGTGTGATTGGATCAACCTCATATATTCCTGCTGCTTTTCTAGGGGCCTGCCTGTCATTTGGCCATTGATAATTATTGGTTGCCATTGTTTCCACCAATTCATACCCCCCTGTGTGATGCTTAGACATGAACGCTCCTCCAGAAGCGGCATCAATACTCGAACGAGTAGCTCCGGATAACCCATTATAGAATGTCTGGATGGGAAGCCATTCTGGCAGTCCATGGTGGGGGAATTTTCTCAGAAGATCCTTGAATCGCTCCCATGAGTTGTACAAAGACTCTGACTCAAACTGAATAAAAGAGCTAATTTCGTGCCTGAGCCTGGCGGTTTTAGCGGGTGGGAAGAACTTCGCCACGAACTTCTGAGCCAAGTCATCCCATGTGGTAATGGAGCCTGAAGGAAGTGAATGTAGCCAGCTCTTGGCCTTGTCCTTCAAGGTGAATGGAAACAATCAGAGTCTGATGGCATTGTCAGATACTCCGTTGCACTTAAACGTATCGCAGATCTCCAAGAAGTTCATCAAGTGATCATTGGGGTCATAATTTGGTAATCCCCCAAATTGAATATTGGAGCACATTTGGATGGTTCCCGGCTTGATCTCAAAATTATTTGCTTGGATTGCGGGCCTGAGAATGCTCACTTGCAAATCTGCGATGTGAGGCATAGCATGCTCCCTTAAAGATTTCTGAAGTTCCTCAGCCATTGTAACAGGAGTATGTATGTCCCGAGCTTTTTCTCTCTGCAGGCGTCTGTACGTTCTATCAACCTCGGGATTGAGAGGTATTATATTCCGACCCCTTCGAGGGGGCATACGCCGTAGAGATCACCTGAAAAGAAAATTAAACAGATAATATCAGTCTAAATTAAGATCGTATTGACTTAGTTTTAATATTGATAACAAATAGTACTAAGTCCCCGGCAACGGCGCCAAAAACTTGTTGGTTGATTTATGTAACGACAATTAACGCGCAAGTATACGCGTTCAACAAGTAATATAAGATAAGTAGGGTGTCGTACCCACGAGGACGAAGTCTTAATTTCAAATCAAATACTAATGTAAGTTCTATACTGTCTTATCTAAACAAGTGATTGGAGATGGTATTTTAAACTATGCGAATACAACTAAAGGAGGTGAGAGAAATAGATGCGCTAGGAGACAAGTTAGGATTACAAATCCCCTAATGCGTCACCTAATCTCCTAACTCTCCACATTATAAACAAATCAAGGAATGGTCAGCCGAGAATAGAACTACGCATATGCTTCTGTCGAAGGCCAAATGCACATCCCTAGCTAGCTAAATCACAATATGTCTATTAATGAAAATAACTAGACTAGGGTCATTAAGCTCAGTCTCAAGGCTACACAAGGCAAATAGAGATATGTATATCCTATTAAGCAGTTTATGCACATATTCCCTTAGGCAAAGGCATAACAAGTGTTATTGTATTTTAAAAGCCAGATATTAATGTCCAATTTTTAATATCCATTAATATAACTACCAAAAACTCTATCAAGCAAGTAGTTAATAAGCAAGAAATACAACAACCAATTCCCAAAATGATTCATTAATATAAATAGGAGAGAAAGTTAATTAGGCTAAACACTAGGTTACATTGCAATCCCAAAAAGGAATTAGTTCATAACCATGGTGCTAATACTCATTTCTATAACATTCAACATTGCTCAGTAATACACAAATAATTGAGAGATTTGGAATAAGAAAACTCCTGTTGTGAGGTTTTCTGCCTCCAAGTCTTCTCTTCTCCGTGTAACTCCTGAGCTGTGTAGGATGCAATAACTGTTCTCCCCTCAAAACCAGCTTCTTTCTCTTCTAGAATCTAATTAATCTACCCTGTTATCACTGTCTGTCCTCCACTGTCCTAGCCTCCGTACTTGTTTTCTATATCGCTCCCTCCCGCTGTGTGTTCTCTTTCTTTTCATTAGGTCATTAAAAGCGAGCCACTGGCTAGGCACCGGAGGTGGCGCTGTGGCGCGGAGACATAGCTTTTGGGTGGCACTGCGGCGCGAACACAAGAAGCAAAAGGGACGTTGCAGCGGCAGATGACATCAGCGTGGACAAGGAAGCGGCACTGCGGCGCGAGGAAAAGGCTAGGCTCTGGCGCTGCGGCGCCAGAGTGTAGAAAATGACAATTTTGCCCCCCTTTAAGCTGGAAATGACCTAAACAGCCCTGCATCATATAGGATAAGCATAATAACAACAAAATATCTATAAAAGCTCAATAAATAACATAAAACCAGCAGCGTCTTAAGCTTTTAGAGAATCTGATTCGCGATATAAAAACCACTTATCACACACGGTATTGCACAGTAATTCTAATTATTGATTCTTACGTAAGAAGTCACTTACTCAATAATTGTTACAATAATTACTGTTCAATATTTATTTTATTGATTCAATAATTGCTACATTGATAATTGCATAATATTTTATTAATTCAATAATTGCTACATTGATATTTTATATTATTGATTCAATAATTGTTACAGTAACCACTGCACAGTATTTCACATTATCAAATCACTAATTCATATTATTTGAATAATATTATTAGATAGCATTATTGACAATGTCTAGAAAGTTTTGTCGAGGAAAGGGGTTAGGTTATATAATTGCGCGCCAATGAGGAGAAATCCATATCAGAAGCCCCTCTTTTCTGGGAACGACCTGGTTGTTAATATTATAGTTCTATAATATTATCTGTGAATAATTAATTGTGTATATACATGATAAGGAAATATTTATTTCAATTTTGATATAAAAGGAAAGAATTTTTAGCATGTGACATTTGTTGAAAGTTGGCATTTTATCTTATCCGATAAAATAATTTATTCAAATATATTATTATAATATTATATTATAAAATTATAATGTGATAATATAATAATTTTCTGTGGTTGGTGGGAATATGGATGGAGGCTTGAAATTTTCAAAAGTTGTATGCTGAAGCTTGTTTTTCAAAAGTAGCATGCTGCTGAGTCATCCGTATGTAAATTTGAGTCATTTTTTTGTTCAGAATTTGGAAAAACTTTCTACTACAAAGTTTTAGAGAATCAAATTTCATATGGAATGGACATAAGGTTCGTATTTTTCTGATAAAAGGGCTATTTATTATGAATTATTGAAGTTTCAAAAATAAATATTTTAATATATATATATATATATATATATATATATATATTATAAACATGTGAGAATTAATTTTGGTGGAGGCTTTGAAAAGTGTTGTGTGCGGATGACATTTTCCAAAGGAGTGGGCTTGAAATTCATCCTTTGGTTAATTAAGTCAATAATGGTGTTCTAGCATTTTCCTATAAATAAGGTGCTTAGTTAGAAATGAAAATCACATCAGAATCAGAAAATTTTCTCTCAATAATATCGAGCGTATTTCTTGTGAGTATAAGAATAGTTTGAGTGTGGATTACGATGCAAGATTTTTCTCAGCATTATATCCGATATTCTAGTCAAAACTACTCTCCTGTTAAGGTAAAGGATGTCATTTTTCTCGTAAATGATGTTATTTTCTTTTAATATTCATAATGAATATTATTTTCTTTCATATTCCATATTATGGGAGTAATAATATTTCAATTCATATTCCTGAATTTGAACTTACTACGGTAAGTATTGCTTCTATAATTCCTGAAATGATCATATATTTCTTTGAGTTTTGCGTTTCATCTAATATCATTTCACTGGAATATTGGTCTGAACTTTTTATGAAATTTTCATCTTTTCATGACGAGTTACTATTCACGATAAAAAAAATATTATTTTTTTCCAAATTATATTTGATTGAATCCAAGTTTTGAACTTCATTCTTTAATTTTGCTCCACAATTGATTATTACGGAGTATTCTTGAACTTGGATAAACTAAATTACGAATCCCTAATATTTGTCCTTTATCTCACTGGATTCGTTCCTTATGTTATTTTTCATCATTCTCAGTCTTAAATGGTGATACAAACGAATATCTTTGGCCTGTAGTGCAAAGATGAATGATTATTTGATGAATATCTTTGGCCTGTAGTGCAAAGATGATTACCTGATGAATATCTTTGGCCCGTTGTGCAAAGATGGACATGTGTTGAGATTAACATGACCACTGGTGATACAAATGAATATCTTTGGCCTGTAGTGCAAAGATGAATATTTGATTCGAGATATATATTGATTGATGTTATAGGGATAAAATATTGATGATGGACTTTTAAATCATAGAAGATAGTAAACATCATTCTCCACTTAACTCTTCTAATGAATTGTTATTTCTGCTGCAGTTGTTGATCTAAAACTTGTTGTCCATAATATTTTATCTTATTTGTTGAAGACTAACTATAATTTATTCTTCATTATCTTAGTCATAATATTCTTTACTGGGCTAGTTGAGCTCACTCTTTTCTTCTATTGTTTTCTTCAGGAAATGAGAATGTCGTAGAGACTAGTCAGGGAACGGGGTGATGGTCAAAGTTAGAGCAATAACAATCCTCACTATTTTGTAGATCGAATAGTGTGATAATAATTGTAATTAGTGAGGAATGAATTTGAGCATTTATATTTCATATTATATACGATCTGTATTAAAGCTCATAGTTTGCATGGTCGTATTTTGTACGACCGTTTGATAGAAAAAGATTTATATTTGAATTTTGTACCATGTATTTGGCGACTCAAAATGGGTTGAGTATTGAACCTATTTTGAAGGCGTCACATGTGATTCCTTAAACGTTGAGTGATGAGGGTGACTTATAACATTTCAATGTTATAATGTCGTAATGAAAGTTAAGTATAAAGCGTATAGACGCTATAACCGCAAAGTAATTGCGGTGAATGATCGGTAGTAGCATACAACGAATAGTATGGCTTAGACATTATGAGAGAATGATGGACGTGATGTTCGTATAATGTATAACGAATAAAAGTGATTAGAACCTTAAGTAAAGGTTGAATGAAAGTTTAAAAGACGAACAACGTGAATGCGGATTACGTGAACTATCCTCGTGAATCGTATTCGAGTCGAGCGAATGTTCTAAGTATACATCGGTTGTATAACTTAGACGTTGATGAAAGTAGAAAGTAGGATATGTAATTATCAAAAAAACTGTAACGAACGGTAATGAAGTTAATGAAAGTCGAGTATGAATTAGATAACAAGCGTAGAAAGAAACATAAACGTTAAAAACTTGAACTGACGTGAAGGTCTTGAGTGTAAGCGTATATTAAACGTGCATAACCTACACACCGTGTATGGTTTGAATGTAAGAAAATGAAGAGTAATGAATAACATAAAACGTTGAACGAGCCGAGTTAGCAATGATAACTTAAATAATGTTTCGAGTCAAATGGACCGAACGTTGTAAGATATAAAGATAAGATAATGTAAAATGTGTAAAAGCTATGAACGCATAGTCTTACCATTGAATGTTCATTCTCGGCATAAAAATGACTGTATGACCTAGACGTTGATGAATAATTGTTGAGGTATGGCAGTTAATGTAATAAACGAGAATTTTGTATTTTAATTTTAAATATTTATTGAATTAAATATATATTTTAGCTGATTTGTTTATTGAGTGGAATAAATAATTTATGTGATTATGTTGTGGATTAATTTAATTAAGTGCAATACATTAATTAAATTGATGTTTAAGTAATTTTGTGGTGAAATTCTAATTTAATTGAGATAATTAAATTAGATGAGTTGTTATATGGTGATTTGTTAAATAATGATTAAATGATTTAGTGGATAATTATAGTAACGCCTAATTTAATTTAAATAACTAAATTAGAGATTTAGTAATTTGTTACATGAAATTATGATTAATGAGTAAATTATAATTGTGTAGCAATTTAATTTATGTGGCAATTTTATTTAGTTAATTGATGTTAGCTTTAATTTAATTAAATTAGAATATTGAGATTTAATTAAATAAAGAGTGACATGGGAAACTATGTAGTAAAAGAAGTTATTAAATAAATTAAAAAGAGTTTTATATTAGTTTTGCCAAACAAGGCCCGTAAATATATTTTAATGTAGTTTTACCAAACAAGGCTTTAGCCCTAAAAATCTATTTTTAAAAATAAAGGATTTTTGCCAAACAAGCCTTATGGCTTTTGAGTTTTAAAAATTTGTAACTGATATATATTATTAATATTGTATATTATGTTTTGTCAGTTATATATTATATACTTATTGTGACGCCCCCAAATCCGGAACCGCCACTTGGTCTCTCGAATTCGGTTCGTCACGTGCTCATGGTAATACATCACAATAATAATACGACTAAAAGTCGCATCGCATAGCGGAATAATACACAACTAATACCGAATAGATTACATTTAAATAATATAATTTATTCACGTCCCAAGGTCTTGTAACTTAAACAGTGATTACAAAGCTTAGACATATCTTAAGCATAAATAACCTTAACTAGTACATAATATCATAAGTTCTTTATTATAATCATAAAGTCCTACATAAACAAAGCTACTCAGTAGCCTTTCCCTTGCCCTTGTCGGTACTCGAGGGTCCGCACTGCTCGGCTTTAACTGAAATGTTTTTAGGGAAAGCAAGAATGAGCACAATTTGCCCAGCAAGTAATATACAATAAGAGTTTGTAATATAATTCTCAATTCTCAAAAGGGTATAGCAAGGTTTGATAGTTCAAGGATAACAAGAATATCAACAGTTTTCAATAACAGTTGCTAAGGACAGAATAATATCAATGTGATTCAATAATAAACTAATTCAAGATTTCAAGATAACTGAATACTGAGCAGTCACTAAGGACTATGAACTTCCACAGGAATTGAAAGTAATAAACTAAAAAATCCAACAAAAACAAGTACAACAGGTGATCAGCCTAAAGTACCCTACGTTATGCATAACACTCAATCATACTAATTTGTGCGCGTCGGTTCTCCGACAGTTATATTTTGTTCTTCTCAATCAAATATAAGATCCCGCACCAATCAATCGGTTTGGGTCGCCTTTCAATAATATAAGTCTAGCTGAATCAAATGACATAGACACTTTCAATATTCAAGAACAATACCAAGTTCCACGTGAATAATAGCATTAATGAAATAAGAGTTCAAGTATGCTAATTCAATATAAACGATTAAGTAAAGAAACTAGTTTGTAATATACAAGGATAGAATACTTGCATAAGGTAAATGCGTCGATTAGGATACTTGCATCCAAAGAGATAAGGTTTAGATACTTGCACCGTAAAAGAGTGTAAGTTAGAAAACTTGCACTTTAAAAGAGTGTAAGTTAAAGAACTTGCCTTTAGCGTAGTTTATCCACGAAAAACAAATCAACACTTTCGAAATCCTATCGTAATATAGTTACGTATATATATGATATTCATTAGTCATATAATTAACTTCACATTTTATCTTCAAAAATACAATCAACACATAAGCTAAGTCTTAACCTAGCTACACAGTTATATAGAATATAATGTCTATCCTTAACGTTCCTCCTTTTGAGTTTAAACACATTCTCATATCATATAAGATCGCAACAATTAGCAAACATGCTCTCATATTATTAATATCACATAAGACCACAATCAATACTAAATATATTTTATTTTAGCAAGTTATAGTCTTGTTATAAGTTAACCGTTAAAATCGGGTTCAAGTAACATCATATAATATCACGTAGCATGTATACATTTTAAAGAATACTTTTATGTTTGTATAACCTTCCCTCGTTCCAAACATATGTGATATAGCTTCTAAGTTAACCCTTTCAATAATTTACGATCATTCAAGGTCATGGAATTCACAAAGCCTATCATGCTTTGTTATACGAGGTGATCACATAACTTGTTTTAAGCATGCTTGCAAGAATCTATATTATACACCTATAACTAGCACCGTTACAACTTAATTCATGCTTCACTTGTGCCTAACTAGTTCTCATGGTATCTAACATGGCATGTGTATGTTTATGACATTTTAATGAGGTTATGAGCACTACCAAACATGTCCAAAATTTTTAGAATTTAGGTTTCGATATAACATGTCAAGATTTACGTTTCGAACTTACACTTTCACTTAGTAAAGTTCACAGATGAAGCCCACATGCTCATGTCATATTATGAAACATATATAAGCAAGTCAACATGCTTTTCATGCATTTCAAGGCCCTATAAACATGCTCGAAAAGTCAGAATGCATATATGGTCTTTACATGTCAATATCAACCTTCAAAACTTGTATTTTTGTTAGAACGGTGCACTAGTTGGGTTCACATGTTCATATTGTTGGGTTTGTACGAAATCGTGACGCAATCAAATTGCAAAAATTAGCGGAAGCATGGTATATCAGACTTTAAAAAATTTCTACACAACCATTACCCGGATCATCTTTTATGCAAATTATTAATTTAAAACGATAAATAAGAAGTTATAGAATCATACCCTTGTAGAACGAAGCTTCCACAGGTACGAGTTCAACTCCTTGTTCTTCGTGATCTCCTTGAATTTTCTAGTTAGATTCCTTCCTTTGATCAACGTTAGCCACCCAAGTGTTTGGCCTCTAGAGGTGATCCACCAAGAAAGATGAATTATCAAAAAGGAGGGTGGTTGGCTTAGTTTTCTATCCTCTATAGAAAAGGAGTACTCTCCAACAATTGGAATTGCATTAACTGATATCTATTATAAGACTCCTCTTATATAGATATTGGTCAACCCTTCTAATCCTATTAGACATGGGATTTCATTTAATTAATTAAACTCTTTTAATTAATTTAGGCTTCCCACCACATTGGGAATAATTAATTAAATTCATTTAATTAATTTGTCTCCTAATCTTATTAGAAATAAATGAGAGTACTAATATTAAATTAATTACTAAACTCTTTTAGAAATTAAAATAATAATAATTGTAATAATATTAATAAATCTCCTCTTATTAATTTATATTTAATATTTTCAAAATATTAAATAATAAACATTAAGCTATTTAATTTATTCTATCACCATAGATTAAATTAGTTACACTTAATGCATTATAACGATTATGTCATTACCTTCTTAAATAATTATTCTTCCTTTTATGGTGTGACCCTTTAGGTTCTCCATATTAAACCGGTTGTGAATAAATCAATTAGAACAATTTTAATTTTATTTAAATAAATAAATTAAAATAATAATCTATTTAAATAAATAATATTTATTCTACAATAGGGATAAGCCTCCCTAGCGATTAACGACTTTCTAGATAATATAGATTTCAACATTAATCATAAAAGAACCTGTGAGTAAATAGTTACCGTACAATTCAATCCTTCCACCATACAATGTCCCAATTAAATATAAGACATGGATTTACTGTCAAGTCTTATTTTATTTAATTATATGTATTTCGATTAGAAAATGCACAATTCTAAATAATACAAATTAGAAACTCCTTTCTAATTTCATTCCACCTTGGCCAAGAATTCCTTGGTTGTCATTTAACGAATCACATAGGACATATCTCCTCTTTTACTAGAGGTGGTAGATTCTTTATTGATCATTTATTATCTCCATATGTAACTCATTATACCCAAGCATACCCTTTTATATACCCTAAAGGGCTTTAAGGAATAAGTCAAAGTATAATTCATTACATACAAGATACTATGATGATCTCAAGTCCAAGGATCACTAGTACTACTATCACATTAGGAATTCCTATTGACAGGCGAGTAAAACTCCATTAGGTATTTCATAGCGACTCATGTTCAGTGAACTTATTTTCCAATAAGCACCTACATACTTGCTTTAGTGTCTCCACACAAATGATCATGAGATCAATCATCCTCATCCAATGAGCAAGCAACATATGTACCAATCTATCCCGATTTACTAATCCCCTTTTTAGTAATCGTACGATTGGGAATTATTTTAGTTTTAAGCTTTCTAAGAATTTCAATCTCATTAGCATGATCAAGATCATGATTCTAAAAGCATTGCTTAAAACTATGGGCTATTTACATATTATAAAAACAGCACCATGTAGATAATTAAATGTCTTTAATAAATGAATATTTTTATTAATAAATAAATAAGATTATTTACAAAATATGTGCTTTATCATTATACATGATTGGCTTGTATGCACACTACTATCAATCTCCCACTTGCACTAAAGCCAATCGCCATGGTATCTCATACCCATCTTTTCTAAGTGACGATCAAACTGCTGTTATGTTAAAGCTTTAGTAAATGGATCTGCAATGTTACCTTGAGAGCCTATATGCTCCTCTTTCAATGATTTCTTTAATCAAAGTGCCACAACACATGTTTAGATTTAAGATGAGACTTAGGAACTATTCCTAGTTCTGTAATGAACTTTTCATCTGAAACATCAACTTGCAGCTTCACTTACAGTTATATACTTTGTCTTTGTCACTAAACCAGCAACCTTTTACTGTTTGAAACCTTTCCAATTCACTACACCACCTTTCAAGGTAACGACTTACCCTATAGTGGATTTGCTATCGTCTTGGTCAGTCTGAAAACTTGAGTCTGTTTAGCACTCTAGTTTAATTCAGACTCATCTTGTGATATGATGACATCCTTAGTGTCAGTTAAGTACTTTAGGATGTTTATCACTGTCCTACAGTGATCTTCTCTAGAATCTGACTGATCAACATCAAGTCTCGTATATTTCATTGCATACATGTTAGTAAATCATGCGATCTCTCTTTTATTGAGGATAATTTTAGAGAGATTCACTCAATGGCTCATCACCATGAGACACTTTTGGAGTTTGTCATGCTAAACGCCTTTAGCATCTAATGAATATACGTTCCTTGGGTTAAGCAGAACATCCTTTTTAAATCTTTTAATACAGATTTATATCCCCAATGTGGGATGTTCTACCCAAATCATTCATGGAGGAATGTTTAGACAACTTCATTTTGATCGATTGTAGCATAGGAATTTCATTCCCTATCAGTAATATATCATCAACACATAATACATGGAATGAGACAACGCTCCCACTAACCTTCTTGTACACACATGGTTCAACCTCGTTTTTGATAAAATTAAACTCTTTGATTGTCTCATCAAAACGAATGTTTCATCTACGAGAAGCTTGTTTCAATCCATAAATGGATTGTTGAAGCTCATATACATGATTTGCTTCAACTATTGATACAAATCCATCTGGCTGTATTATACATACATTCTCCTCTAATATTGTATATTTGAGGAAGGGCGTCTCCACGTCCATTTTGCCAAATTTAGTAATAATAAGCTGCAACCGCAAGTAAAATCCAAATGAAATTGAGCATTGCTTCTAAGATCCATTTTGATTTTATGGTCATCTACCATTTCCCTAAGTCTTTATTACTCATAGCCTATTCGTAATTCAATGGATCATCATCATTCATGACGTGTACCTCATCGTCATCCTCTATGACGAATCCATACCTCTCAAGTATCTTCGGTACCTTTCCATATTTATGAATAGGGTGTTGTACAGTAGGTGTCTCTACTTGGACAGGTTCATCCACTTGATTTGTAGTGGTTTGTGGTTCTTGAATTTTTTCAAGATCTAATTTCCTCCCACTAGCCCCTTCAAGGATAAACTCATTTTCCAAGAAGGCAGCGTGTTTCACAACAAACACCTTTTGCTCAGTAGGATTGTAGAAATAGTATCCCAAACTTTCTTTAGGATATTCCACAAAACGTGCACTTATCTGATCTTGTCCCAAGCTTATCATATTGAAACTTTTTCACATAAGCTGGACATCCCCAAATCTTAGCATGCTTAAGACTAGGTTCTTCCCTATCCACATCTCATATGGAGTCTTGGGGATGGATTTCGAGGGGACCTTATTTAGTAGATATGAAGCCGTTTCTAGGGCATGACCCCAAAATGAAATTGGAAGATCGGTAAAACTCATCATGGATCGAACCATATCCAACAATGTTTGATTTCTCCTTTCAGATACTCCATTTAACTGTGGTGTACCTGGTGGAGTCCATTGTGAGATTATACCATTTTTTTTTGAGACAATCGAGAAACTCACCGCTTAAGTATTCACCACCTCGATCAGATCGAAGAATCTTAATACTCTTGCCCGTTTGTTTCTCTGCTTCACTTATGAACTCTTTGAACTTTTTAAATGATTCTGATTTGTATTTCATTAAATACACATATCTAAATCTTGAGTGATCATCAGTGAAAGTAATAAAATAAGAATACCCACCATGTGCATTCGTTATCATAGGTCCACAAACGTTTGTGTGAACCAACGCTAACAACTTTGTAACTTTTTCTCCTTTTCTACTAAAAGGAGATTTAGTCATTTTACCCATGAGACAAGATTCACAAGTTGGATATGATTCATAATCAGATAGCTCTAAGAGCCCATCCTTATGCAACTTGGATAATCTCATTTCATTGATATGACCGAGTCTACAGTGCCACATATAGGTATAATTAATATCATCTCTTTTTCTTTTCTTAGTTTGTTCTATTTGAAGTATATTTTCATGCAAGTCAAGTATATAAAGTCCATTTCGCAGATTTCCAATACCATATAAAATATTATTTTTATAAATTGAACAACTGTTATTCTTTATTATAATTTCAAATCCATCCATATCTAATACAGAATTTGAAATAATGTTTCTAACGATATTCGGAATAAAATAATAATTATTTAAACAAATGGACTTGCACGTAGGCTGTGCTAAACAATAAGTGCCTACAGCTAATGCCGCAACCTTTGCTTCATTTCCCACTTATAGGACAACCTCATCCTTGTTTTGCTTTCTACTTCTGATAGTCCCTTCACAGTATTACATATGTCAGAACCACAGCCTGTATCCTATACCCAAGTAGAATTTTGACTTTCTGAAAAATTAATTTCAATCATGAACAAACCTTGATTGGAAGTCGAAGCTTCTCCAAGCTTCTTCTCTGCCAGAAACTTCTTGTAGTTCCTCTTCGAATGACCCGGCTCATTGCAATGGAAGCACATTCCTTTGCTAGCTGGTTCAGGTTTCTTTTGTTCCTTTATGTTCACCTTACCCTTGGTCATCCGAGATTGGAAGAGCTCCTTAGATATCTCATATTTAGCAGTCCTACTTTGTTCACCATACAACTTCTTGAGGTGAAGCAACATAGTAGGATCATCCATGTTTTCATGCTGACGCTGAAGCTCATTATTCATGGATGCGAGCATGATGCATTGAGCCACAGATGCGTCATTTTGCCACTTTACAATGGTGGCAATTTCTTCCTTAGATGATTATTCTAGAACAGTTCCAGAGACAGGTGAATTTAGAACATAAGAAATCTTTTTCAGCAGTGAGAACTATTCTCAGATTCCTTAACCAGTCCGTATAATTTGGTCCGGTTAGTTTATTTGCATCAAGTATGCTACGCAGTGAAATTAGTAATTTTGATATTTTTTAAATTTCTGTATGTGAAAAGACAACATTTTAGCAAACATTCATTTAATTAATTTTTCATACCAAAATAAATTTAGGTCTTTATTTTAAATTGGTATCTCCCACTATTTTAATCAAACTATATTACCCTCACTTATATAGTTCGGCAACATCTAATTAAAGATTTGCTAGTGAGAATAAGGATCCCATTTCAAATGTATATAATCTTGTGGATAGCACAACAAGCGATATACAAATAAATAGGTAGACAACTCTTGTCAATTACATCACCATATAACTCCTTTTATTTTGCCTCTTAAATCATAATGGTCAAGTGTGTGAACATCCGAACTAAAATGATTTAAGTTAAGTCCAGCCTAGCACTTTTATAAATTCAAAAAAGAAAAATGTTTGTCCTTGTGGATAGCACAACAAGACTAGATCGATCAATTTTCTTGATAAGCATCAAATGTGATTAATTAACATCTTAAATACTCAATACTCGCCTTGTGGATAGCACAATAAGCTCATAGTAAATATTTAATACTCTATTAATTTATCATACTAGAAGGCGACGTTCGATATTCCAAATATCTTTAAACGCTTCGGACTTAATCTTGTTTCTTTGAGGGGTTTGTTATTATTTGTCTCATCTTGTTTAGCGCGCATACACATATATATTCAAAATACGCGTCATTTTATTAAACATGCGAAACATGTTTGCATAAAATATAATATATATAATATTTAGCATGCAATATAGAATACTATATTTTACCCGGATTGATTATGAACTTTTATTCTAGTTTGGTTCACTAGAGCCACCAAGTGAACCAAAAGGTCAAACCTAGGAGTGCAAGAATTAAATTTAAATATAACTATTACATTTAAATCCTAGGCTCCATACAAATGGGTCTTCACGCGCTCATTGCTCCTTGGTCTCCAATTTCTTCAAGATAATTCTAACAATTTCTATTACATTAAACTATTTAATTTAAATAGAAACCTTGATCAGCAGTCAAGGGGAAGTACATAAGAGGGAGATAGAATTTACATCGAGAAAAAAAATCAGAGAAGACAAGGTACGCAGACCCCATTTAATAAAATCCATTCATTCAAGCATTCATCAAAAATAAAATCCAATCACATTGGTCATAGTCCATAATCAACCCCATTTATTATCATACATATCATCATATGTATCAATAAATAAATATTCATCTCATGAATTAAAATATTCCTTATATATATGAGTATCATTTAATGGGCAATTTTAAATTGCATGAAATCCAATTTCAAGATTAAAATAAACTCTTTATTTTAATTATAAAATTATTAAGAATATTATATATATATATATATATATATATATATAAAAGTAATAGTATATATATATATATATATATATATATATAAATATAAAGTGATTCCTTTTAAAAACATTCCTGCAGCATCTTTTTACTAATCATCTCCTTTTAAAAAGGAACTTCGCAGGTCCTTTTAAACGGCAGCTCACTTTTTAAACGGCAGGTCACTTTCCACTTGTAGATAGCACAAGTAACTTGACCAAGCTTCCTTTGGAAAAAAAAAATTGATTCGTCCAAAAAAAAATTCACGATTTGACTTTTCCTTTTTTTTAATTTTTTTTAATTTCTATAAAAAATAATTTAATACAATAAAATTATGCCCAATAAATTATTCTAAATACATACCCATATGTATATGAAATCAAAACAATTAATAATTACATAAAGGTTTGGCTCTGATGCCACTGTTGGGTTTGTACGAAATCATGACGCAATCAAATTATAAAAATTAGCGAAAGCATGGTATATCAGAGTTTAAAAAATTTCTACAAAACCATTACTCGGATCATTTTTTATGCAAATTATTAATCTAAAACGATAAATAAGAAGTTATAGAATCATACCCTTGTAGAACGAAGCTTCCACAGGTACGAGTTCAACTCCTTGTTCTTCGTGATCTCCTTGAATTTTTGGGTTAGATTCATTCCTTTGATCAACGTTAGCCACCCAAGTGTTTTGCCTCTAGAGGTGATCTACCAAGAAAGATGAATTATCAAGAAGGAGGGTGGTTGGCTTAGTTTTCTATCCTTTATAGAAAAGGAGTACTCTCCAACAATTGGAATTGCATCAACTGATATCTATTATAAGACTCCTCTTATATAGATATTGGTCAACCCTTCTAATCCTATTAGACATGGGATTTCATTTAATTAATTAAACTCTTTTAATTAATTTAGGCTTCCCACCACATTGGGAATAATTAATTAAATTCATTTAATTAATTTGCCTCCTAATCTTATTAGGAATAAATGAGAGTACTAATATTAAATTAATTACTAAACACTTTTAGAAATTAAAATAATAATAATTATAATAATATTAATAAGTCTCCTCTTATTAATTTATATTTAATATTTCCAAAATATTAAATAATAAACATGAAGCTATTTAATTTATTCTATCACCATAGATTAAATTAATTATACTTAATGCATTATTACGATTATGTCATTACCTTCTTAAATAATTATTCTTCCTTTTATGATGTGGCCCTTTAGGTTCTCCATAATAAACCGGTTGTGAATAAATCAATTAGAATAATTTTAATCTTATTTAAATAAATAAATTAAACTAATAATCTATTTAAATAAATAATATTTATTCTACAATAGGGATAAGTCTCCCTAGTGATCAACGACTTTCTAGATAATATACATTTCAACATTAATCATAAAAGAACCTGTGAGTAAATAGTTACCGTACAATTCAATCCTTCCACCATACAATGTCCCAATTAAATATAAGACATGAATTTACTGTCAAGTCTTATTTTAATTAATTATATGTATTTCGATTAGAAAATGCACAACTCCAAATAATGCAAATTAGAAACTCCTTTCTAATTTCATTCCACCTTGGCCAAGGATTCCTGGGTTGTCATTTAACGAATCACATAGGACATATCTCCTCTTTTAGTAGAGGTGGTAGATTCTTTATTGATCATTCATTATCTCCATATGTAACTCATTATACCCAAGCATACCCTTTTATATACCCTAAAGGGCTTTAAGGAATAAGTCAAAGTATAATTCATTACATACAAGATACTATGATGATCTCAAGTCTAAGGATCACTTGTACTACTATCACCTTAGGAATTCCTATTGACAGGCGAGTAAAACTCTATTAGGTATTCCATAGCGAGTCACGTTCAGTGGACTTATTCTCCAATAAGCACCAACATACTTGCTTTAGTGTCTCCACACAAATGATCATGAGATCAATCATCCTCATCCAATGAGCAAGCAACATATGTACCAATCTATCCGGATTTACTAATCCCCTTTTTAGTAATCCCACGATTGGGAACTATTTTAGTTTTAAGCTTTCTAAGAATTTAAATCTCATTAGCATGATCAACATCATGATTATAAAAACATTGCTTAAAACTATGGGTTATTTACATATTATAAAAATAGCATCATGTAGATAATTAAATGTCTTTGATAAATGAATATTTTTATTAATAAATAAATAAGATTGTTTACAAAATATGTGCTTTATCATCATACATGATTGACTTGTATGCACACTACTATCACATATTATATCACGATACATATATACTTAAGTCAATATGCATTCCATGTGTTTCTAGGTCATACAAACGTGTCTCTAAAGTCAAAATACTATTATGGTATTTATATATCAAAGTTCCTGTTTTCATAACTTTAAGTTTTCTTTGAAATACTCAACTAAAATAACTAGCATGGATTGCTATAACCTAGTAACCTTATTCCATATGTTAATGTGAGTTATAAGCATACTCTACTAGTACAACACGCTCAATACATCAGAAGATATAAAAGAAATCATCAACAATTTCTGCAGTGGCGCGCGGCCGCGCCCAAATTTTACTAGGGAGACGCGCAGCCGCGCGGCTCCCGTTCCAGTCCAGAGAGCAGCTAGCCTCGGCAAACATTATCCCAAATCACAAAATTACTTCACGAAAACTTTTTTAAACAGTTACATTGTGGTTTAAGCATGTTTATAAGTCTATATATCAACTAACTAAGCAATTCGTACTTCAATTGTCATCAATTTCCATAATATCAAGAATTCAAGAATTTGCAGAAATAGAAAATAAAGAACCAAGAATTCTGTAATTATACCTTTGTTAATGCAATCTAAGTTTGCTGCTAATCCACACCTCTCACTCTACTGATTTAACTAGTGTATGCTCTCAACACTTAAACAACTCTCAGCAATTTGAAAAGAGAAGGGAGGGAGCCATATTTATAGAGCAATCCTTACACAGACAATGCAATTGTCCATTAAATTGAACCAATAGATTGAAGCTTTGTATATCAGCTAAGGAAGAGTTGGTAGAGTGGTTAAAGAACACTGTTGTGCCCACTCCCCATATCATGATTTGCTAGAATGCTGAGGATTGATTTATGCAAGTAATAGGCTTAGGCTTTGATTTGTTCACGTGTGGAGAGAATGAGCCATACATTTAGGGACAACTCATTCTCAGCAACATGGCAAAATAACATACTGCATACTTAGTTTTATCACATATATATTATATACCCTTAGGCTATAAATTCCATTAGTCTCACAATATAGTTTTAAATGAAGAAATGATATTACAATATAGAAATTTGAGGTTCATATATACACCTCCATATATAATTCATGTACATTTCTATGTTACCGATATAATTTAATCGGATGTTATCATATTACATTATCTCATGTATTATTAAATTGTTCACCATATATTCATGATGTCTCACTTTAATGTATATTCAGATTGTTACATAGGCATTTCATGTAACTCTCATAATTAAATAACTTTACTATATAGTTTATATATAATAGAGTCACATTGCAATTTACACTTTATATAATATATAGTTAGCTACTATACGTTATACTTTTTGATTCGTATGCTCGCACATAGAAGTAAATAATTTACTTATCTCATCAATTAATTAATAATAATATTAATTAATTCGCTTCTCATTAGTCCATATAATTATTAATATTCACAATAATAGATTAACACTTACATGATTAAATATCACATGAATAATTGTAATTCTTATTATATTTATGAACACGTTGCTTATTATTATTATATTATTTGCAATAATAATAATCCACACATCATTAATTATCATTAATATTTTATAACAATTAATTAATATTCTATGATAACAATTAACAACAATTAACAATTAATTAATTGTTCACTTAATAAATCTTTCGTCAATTAATATATTTCATCACTGTGCCACACAAGGCTATCAACGAGTTTATCGCAAACTCCATAAATTTCTCAATTATTATTATAATTATTCAATTTAATAAAATTGAGTTAATCCTTCTCATAACACAAAATCATTTATATTAAATAAATTCTCATTTTCATTAATATATTTTTTTAATAACATATAAAAATTCTCGGGTATTACATCCTCCCCCTCTTATAAAAATTCCGTCCCGGAATTGCTACAAGGTTACACGAATAGATGGGAATAGTCCTTCATCATCCTATCTTCTAACTCCCATGTTGCCTCCTCGACATCGTGGTTACGCAAAAATACTTTTACAGATGAAATAATTTTATTTCTCAAGGCTTGCTCTTTCCTATCTAGTATTTGGACAGGAATTTTTTCATACGCCAAGTTCTTCTCCACTTGAATGGGCTCGTAAGAAATCACGTGCTTGTAGTCGGCCTTGTACGGTCGCAACACGGGAATATGGAACACGTTGTGGATGTGCTCCAACTCGGGTGGTAACGCAACTTTGTATGCCACTTCGCCCACTCGCTTCAGTATCTCGAACGGTCCTATGAATCTTGGACTCAATTTTTCTTTCTTGCCGAAACGGATTTTTCCCTTCCATGTAGATACCTTCAAGAATACAAAAATTGCCGACTTTGAAGTCTCGGTCTTGCCGATGTAAATCGGCGTATTTCTTCTGGCGATCTTGAGTTGCTACTAATCTGGCTCTTATCACTGTCAGCACGTCTGCGGTTTGTTGTACTAGCTCTGGTCTAAGTATTTGTCGTTCTTCAGCTTCGTCCCAACATAATGGCGTTCTGCACTTTCTCTCGTAAAGAGCTTCGTACGGTGGCATGCCGATACTCGTATAGTAACTATTATTATACGCAAATTCGACTAAAGGTAGGTGGTCGTCCCAATTTCCCTTAAAATCCATCACGCAAGTCCTAAGCATGTCCTCCAGCGTTTGTATTGTTCGCTCACTCTGTCCGTCTGTTTGAGGATGGTAAGCCATACTCAACCTCAACTGTGTTCCCATTCTTTCTTGCAAACTCTTCCAAAAATTGGATGTGAAGCGCTGATCTCGATCAGAGACAATTGACACCGACACTCCATGTCGTGAGATAATTTCTTTTACGTATAGGCTCGCTAACTGATTCAAACTGTAGTGGATCTTGATTGGTAGAAAATGTGCGGTCTTCGTTAGTCGATCCACGATAACCCAAATAGCATCATAACCTTTTGTGTAACTGGAAGTCCTACCACGAAGTCCATGGTAATATGCTCCCATTTCCACTCTGGTATTTCTAACAGTTGTAGTAAACCACTCGGCCATTGATGCTCTGCTTTAATGCGTTGGCAAGTCAAACATCTACTGACGCACTCTGCGACTTCCCGTTTCAAATTGGGCCACCAAAAATGTTGCCTTAGATCTCGGTACATCTTCGTGCCTCCCGGATGAATGGAATATATCGTATTGTGTGCCTCGTGCAAAATCTCTTCCCTCAACTCGGTTACCGCTGGTACCCACACTCTTCCTTCGAATCTTAAGATACCATCTTTATTCATTCAAAATTTCTCTTCCTCATTTTCTGTGATCCTCTTTTGGATTTTCTCACACTCTTTATCCTTTTCCTGGGCTTCCTTCACTCTATCCAACAACGTCAAACAAGCTTCCATTACAATTAACTTCTCACCAGACTTTTCTGGTCCTTTCACTTCTATCTCCAATTTTTCCATCTCTCTTATCAATTCTTCCTGAGTCATTAAATTAAACAACTTTTCCCTTCCTTTCCTGCTCAGAGCGTCAGCAACCACGTTTGCCTTTATCGGGTGATAAAGAATATCACAGTCATAGTCTTTGATTAATTCTAACCACCTTCTCTGCCGCATGTTCAACTCCTTCTGTGTGAAGATATATTTCAGACTTTTGTGGTCCGTGTATATCTCACATTTTTCCCCATACAAATAATGCTTCCATATCTTTAACACAAAAACTACTGCCGCTAACTCTAAGTCATGAGTAGGGTATCGCTTTTTGTAATCCTTCAATTGTTGTGATGCATACGCAATGACTTTGCCGTGCTGCATAAGCACACAGCTAAGTCCCTTGTGCGATGCATCACTATACACCACAAAATTTCCCGCATCATCTGGTAATGATAACACAGGTGCTTCGCTCAATCTCCTTTTCAGTTCCTGTAAACTTTCTTCGCATTTGTCGGTCCATACAAATTTCATCGTCTTTCTAGTCAAATTGGTCAACGGGGTTGCTATCTTAGAAAAATCTTGGATGAATCTTCGATAGTACCCAGCTAACCCTAAAAAACTTCTTACCTCCGTCGGTGTTCTCGGTTGTTCCCAATTACTTACTGCTTCAACCTTCGCAGGGTCTATAGAGATTCCATTCCTATCCACCACGTGGCCTAAGAATTGAACCTTCTCCATCCAAAATTCGCACTTAGAAAATTTCGCATACATCTTCACCTTCCTTAGTGCCTCCAAAACAATCTTCAGATGTTCGGCGTGTTCTTCCTCTGTCTTCTAGTAGATCAAAATGTCGTCGATAAAAACCACTACAAATTTATCCAAGTATGGCTTGAAAACTCAGTTCATCAAGTCCATAAATGCTGCCGGAACATTAGTCAATCCAAATGACATTACCAAAAACTCGTAGTGTCCATAATGGGTTCGAAACGCAGTCTTTGGTATGTCCTCATTCCTCACTTTCAGTTGATGATATCCTGTTCGCAGGTCAATTTTTGAGAAACACTTTGCTCCCTTCAGTTGATCAAAGAAGTCGTCTATCCTCGGTAGTGGATATCGGTTCCTGATCGTTACTCTGTTCAATTCTCGATAATCGATACAGAGCCTCATCGATCCGTCCTTCTTCTTAACGAATAGTACTGGTGCTCCCCAAGGAGAAACACTCGGTCGAATGTAACCCCCTTATCCAATAATTCTTGCAATTGTATCATTAATTCCTTCATTTCTACTGGCGCCATACGATATTGAGCTTTTGAAATCGGTGCCGTTCCCGGTGCTAAGTCTATTACGAATTCAATTTCTCTGTCTGGCGGAAGACCAGGCAGATCGTCCGAAAACACATCTTGAAATTCATTCACTACGGATATATCCTTAATTTCTACTCCCTTTTTCCGAGTATCAACGATGTAAGCTAAATAACCTACACATCCTTTCCTTAACAATTTCTTGGACTGCATTATAGTAACGCATCACGATTGCTTAAGCGATGAGCTACCATAAAACACTACCTTAGACTTATTCGGAGTCTGAAGGTTCACACACTTGTTCTGGCAGTCAATAATCGCAGCATTATTATACAACTAATCCATCCCCAGTATTACGTCAAATTCTCCCAGTCTAATAGGAATCAAGTCTACGCTCAGTTCATGTTCTTTAATGTTTGCGCTACAATCTCGATAAACATATTCTACATGGATCACTTCCTTATTAGCAACTTCTATGATCAAAGGATTTTCTAATCGTTTTCGGGGTGTACTAAGTTTACTAGCAAATTCTTCAGATATAAAAGAACAGGTGGCACCCGAATCAAATAATACATAAGCATTTATATCATTGATTGGGATTATACCTGACACCACGTCCTTCACAACCATGGCGTCCTGGACGGTCATGTTAAAGGTTCTGGCGGTTGGGCGATTGGATTATGCCGGCCCGCTGATCATCAGCTTGTTGCCACCTTGCTGATTGCTACCCCCGCCACTTCCATTCTTTGGGCAATCCTTAATACGGTGCTCAGTTGAGCCGCAAGCAAAACACCCTTGGATCTTCTTTGTCTTCGGACAGTTAGGCGAGATGTGCCCTTCTTGTCCGCAGTTGTAGCAAGTGCCACGTCCCTTCCAGCACTCGCCCTGGTGATTCTTCCCACACTTTGGGCATCCTTCAGCCCTCTTCTTGAAACCTCCACGAAAATTCCCTGATTGATTATTGTTGTTTTTATTCTCCCATTTTCTCTTTCCCAAGTTGCTTCCTCCGCTACTACTTCCTCCCGTACGGTTCTCTCCTCCAGTATTCTTTCCTTTCTTCTCCTTGTTATACAGACTTAAGGCCTCACTGCCACCTTCCGCAATGATTTCCTTCTCCAGTAATGTTGCAAAGGAATCAATTTGAAGAACTGATACCTTATTGAACAGCCACGACTTCATCCCTTGTTCGAAGCGTCTAGCCTTCCTCTCTTCATCTCCAACTTAGTGTTCCGCAAATCGCGCTAGTTCATTAAACTTAGCTGCGTACTGCGCCACCGTCATGTCACCTTATTTTAGTTCTAAGAACTTCACCTCCATCCGATTCTTCATACTCTTCGGGAAGTAATTCTCGAAGAACAGCGTCTTAAATATATCCCAAGCTATTATCCCTTCTCCAGCTCTTTGTTGATTAGACTCCTACCAGTAGTTCGCTTCTCCCCTCATCATGTATGTGGCAAATACTGTCTTCTGATCTTCGCCTACGCGAGCTATAGTGAAAGCTTTTTCGATCTCCTTGATCCACGTTTGTGCGACGATTGGGTCGGTAGTTCCCTCGAACTCCGGGGGTCCTACACTCTTAAAGTCTTTAAAGGTTGTTACTGGCACAGTCTGAGGGTTTGGGCGAACGGGTTCATTGTTCCTTCCCCTTAAGGCTTCTCCTAACAAGTCTACCAGTTTCTGGATCGGGTCAACTTGTTCCCTCTCGTTATTAACAGATTCTTCGGGTGCAGTCAATCTACGTCTGGGCGGCATTATATGCATCATAAGTTTTCATTTTATTATTATTCAAGTATATTACTTAAGTATTTCTTTTAATAAATTTATAACACATTTCTGAAATAAAGTATTTCTTTTAATAAATTTATAACACATTTTTGAAATAAACTTCATTTATATTCATATGCCAAATCGTTTCATTACATGATTATCCTAGCATACTGCTATAAATGTTATCACATATATCCCCTAATATCACAAAAGACGGGGAATATACTAACATGCTACCATACTACCCCTCTTACAAAAGCTTACATGGGGTTTACATCACTATCCCACATCTTACACAAAAGATAGGGATTACAACATAGAATGTACAACACATAAAGATAAATGCTACTAACTACTACTAGACCATTAAGGAAATCTCATCACATCATCCCACGCTCCACAGCACTCTTGTACTCTAATTGTGCTATATAAGCTACCAGCTCTCGACTCATAGTATGTAGAGTCTGTCCTTGCTCTGCTGGATAGTGGTACACACCATCAATTACCCTCTCAAAAGCTGAACGAAACACATACCCCATCTTGTTCATCTTCCTCTTCTTACATCTGACCTCGTCCTCTAGGTCGTCAGCTCTCTCATTGGCTGCTTCCCACTTCTCCTCGAAGTGTAACCTATCTATCACCTCCAACTCTAGCTGAGTATGGAGTGCCTCTTTCTCAGTCTTCTCACTCAATTCTCTCTGTTCTACTTCTTCCAGCTTCCCTACTATATCTACATTTCTCGCCACCGACCTGTGGAATAAGGTTCCCATCTGGATCCCTACCTCCCTGCGGTAAGTGATCTCTACCTCAAACTCTTGCATGGCTAGCTTCCTCTGGTGGTCCTCGTCCTTCAGTTTTTGGAACTCAGACTCTCTCTCTTGGGCCTCTGCCTCCAGCTCCTGGACCCTATAGTCTAACTCTAAGATCCGCTCCTCATACTCTCCTAGCATCTGCTCCTCTACAGTAGCCTTATCAGAGTCCTCTACTGGCTCATCCTCCATCGGCTCGTCCTCTGAGTCAGACTCTATCTCAATCTCGTCCTAGTCGTCAGACTCGAATGGTTCAACAGCCTGCACTGGTGTAGCCTCTAGAGGTGCCTCGTATACTACATGTATATCCCTGGGCTCCTCCTCTGCCACTCTACTAGGTACACCTGTGTCTGTCATCCTACAATCACAAACACAAGACAAACAAACAGTAACTCTATTAGAATGTTAAATAAAACATAAGTTCATTGTATAGAATGAAGTTACATTTCATAACACGCTAAGTCTCGCTCTAGGGAAAACTCTATGTGAGTTTTATCTCCTTTCCAACTTCTAAGTTCGCCTAAGTTATAGTCTAAGGACACATGACACTCGTTCCTAAGGTTTATAACTACAGCTTTGATACCAACCTGTGACGCCCCCAAATTCGGGACCGCCACTTGGTCTCTCGAATTCGGTTCGTTACGTGCTCATGGTAATACATCACAATAATAATACGACTAAAAGTCGCATCGCACAGCGGAATAATACACAACTAATACCGAATAGATTACATTTAAATAGTATAATTTATTCATGTCCCAAGGTCTCGTAACTTAAACAGTGATTACATAGCTTAGACATATCTTAAGCATAAATAACCTTAACTAATACATAATATCATAAGTTCTTTATTAGAATCATAAAGTCCTACATAAACAAAGCTACTCAGTAGCCTTTCCCTTACCCTTGTCGGTACTCGAGGGTCCGCACTGTTCGGCCTTAACTGAAATGTTTTTAGGGAAAGCAAGAATGAGCACAATTTGTCCAGCAAGTAATATACAATAAGAGTTTGTAATATAATTCTCAATTCTCGAAAGGGTATAGCAAGGTTTGATAGTTCAAGGATAACAAGAATATCAACAGTTTTCAATAACAGTCGCTAAGGACAGAATAATATCAATGTAATTCAATAATAAATTAATTCAAGATTTCAAGATAACAGAATACTGAGCAGTTACTAAGGACTATGAACTTCCACAGGAATTGACAGTAATAAAATAAAAAATCCAACAAAAACAAGTACAACAGGTGATCAGCCTAAAGTACCCTATGTTATGCATAACACTCAATCATACTACTGTGCGCGCGTCGGTTCTCCCACAGTTATATTTTGTTCTTCTCAGTCAAATATAAGATCCCTCACCAATCAATCGATTTGGGTCGCCTTTCAATAATAGAAGTCTAGCCGAATCAAATGGCATAGACACTTTCAATATTCAAGAACAATACCAAGTTCCACGTGAATAATAGCTTTAATGAAATAACAGTTCAAGTATGCTAATTCAATTCAAACGATTAAGTAAAGAAACTAGTTTGCAATATACAAGGATAGAATACTTGCATAAAGTAAATGCGTCGGTTAGGATACTTGCATCCAAAGAGATAAGGTTTAGATACTTGCACCGTAAAAGAGTGTAAGTTAGGAAACTTGCACTTTAAAAGAGTGTAAGTTAGAGAACTTGCCTTTAGCGTAGTTTATCCGCGAAAAACAAATCAACACTTTCGAATTCCTATCGTAATATAGTTACGTATATATATGATATTCATTAGTCATATAATTAACTTCACATTTTATCTTCAAATATACTATCAACACATAAGCTAAGTCTTAATCTAGCTACACAGTTATATAGAATATAATGTCTATCCTTAGCGTTCCTCCTTTTGAGTTTAAACACATTATCATATCATAAAAGATCGCAACAATTAACAAACATGCTCTCATATTATTAATATCACATAAGACCACAATCAATACTAAATATATTTTATTTTAGCAAGTTATAGTCTTGTTATAAGTTAACCGTTAAAATCGGGTTCAAGTAACATCATATAATATCACGTAGCATGTATACATTTTAAAGAATACTTTTATGTTTGTATAACCTTCCCTCGTTCCAAACATATGTGATATAGCTTCTAAGTTAACCCTTTCAATAATTTACGGTCATGGAATTCACAAAGCCTATCATGCTTTGTTATACGAGGTGATCACATAACTTGGTTTAAGTATGCTTGCAAGAATCTATATTATACACCTATAACTAGCACCGTTACAACTTAATTCATGCTTCACTTGTGCCTAACTAGTTCTCATGGCATCTAACATGGCATGTGTATGTTTATGACATTTTAATGAGATTATGAGCACTACCAAACATGTCCAAAATTTTCAGAATTTAGGCTTCGATATAACATGTCAAGATTTACGTTTTGAACTTACACTTTCACTTAGTAAAGTTCACAAATGAAGCCCACATGCTCATGTCATATTATGAAACATATATAAGCAAGTCAACATGCTTTTCATGCATTTCAAGGCCCTATAAACATGCTCAAAAAGTTAGAATGTATATATGGTCTTTACATGTCAGTATCAACCTTTAAAACTTGTATTTTTGTTAGAAAGGTGCACTAGTTGGGTTCACATGTTCATATTATATCACGATACATATATACTTAAGTCAATATGCATTCCATGTGTTTCTAGGTCATACAAACGTGTCTCTAAAGTCAAAATACTATTATGGTATTTATATATAAAAGTTCCTCTTTTCATAACTTTAAGTTTTCTTTGAAATACTTAACTAAAACAACTAGCATGGATTGTTATAACCTAGTAACCTTATTCCATATGTTAATGTGAGTTATAAGCATACTCTACTAGTACAACATGCTCAATACATCGGAAGGTATAAAAGAAATCATCAACAATTTCTGCAGTGGCGCGCGGCCGCGCCCAAATTCTACTAGGGAGACGCGCGGCCGCGCGGCTCCCGTTCCAGTCCAGAGAGCAGCTAGCCTCGGCAAACATTATCCCAAATCATAAAATTACTTCATGAAAACTTTTCTAAATAGTTACATTGTGGTTTAAACATGTTTATAAGTCTATATATCAACTAACTAAGCAATTCGTACTTCAATTGTCATCAATTTCCACAATATCAAGAATTCAAGAATTTGGAGAAACAGAAACTAAAGAACCAAGAATTCTGTAATTATACCTCTGTTAATGCAATCTAAGTTTGCTGCTAATCCACACCTCTCACTCTACTGATTTAACTAGTGTATGCTCTTAACACTTAAACAACTCTCAGCAATTTGAAAAGAGAAGGGAGGGAGCCATATTTATAGAGCAATCCTTACACAGATAATGCAATTGTCCATTAAATTAAACCAATAGATTGAAGCTTTGTATATCAGCTAAGGAAGAGTTGGTAGAGTGGTTGAAGAACACTGTTGTGCCCACTCCCCATATCATGATTTGCTAGAATGCTTAGGATTGATTTATGCAAGTAATAGGCTTAGGCTTTGATTTGTTCACGTGTGGAGAGAATGAGCCATACATTTAGGGACAACTCATTCTCAGCAACATGGCAAAATAACATACTGCATACTTAGTTTTATCACATATATATTATATACCCTTAGGCTATAAATTCCATTAGTCTCACAATATAGTTTTAAATGAAGAAATGATATTACAATATAGAAATTTGAGGTTCATATATACACCTCCATATATAATTCATGTACATTTCTATCTTACCGATATAATTTAATCGGATGTTATCACATTACATTATCTCATGTATTATTAAATTGTTCACCATATATTCATGATGCCTCACTTTAATGTATATTCAGATTGTTACATAGGCATTTCATGTAACTCTCATAATTAAATAACTTTACTATATAGTTTATATATAATAGAGTCGCATTGCAATTTACACTTTATATAATATATAGTTAGCTACTATACGTTATACGTTTTGATTCGTATGCTCGCACATAGAAGTAAATAATTTACTTATCTCATCAAATAATTAATAATAATATTAATTAATTCGCTTCTCATTAGTCCATACAATTATTAAAATTCACAATAATAGATTAACACATACATGATTAAATATCACATGAATAATTGTAATTCTTATTATATTTATGAACACGTTGCTTATTATTATTATATTATTTGCAATAATAATAATCCACACATCATTAATTATCATTAATATTTTATAACAATTAATTAATATTCTACGATAACAATTAATAACAATTAACAATTAATTAATTGTTCACTTAATAAATCCTTCGTCAATTAATATATTTAATCATTGTGCCACACAAGGCTATCAACGAGTTTATCGCAAACTCCATAAATTTATCAATTATTATTATAATTATTCAATTTAATAAAATTGAGTTAATCCTTTTAATAACACAAAATCATTTATATTAAATAAATTCTCATTTCCATTAATATATTTATTTAATAATATATAAAAATTCTCGGGTATTACACTTATATCATATATCTATCAGTTATATGTATATTATATTATACGTTAAGTAAAGTTAGACTATCAGACTACGAGAAGAGAGAAAGCAGAGAGAGAAAAGAGAGAAGAAGAAAGAAGAAAAAGAAAAGCTTGTGAATTCAAAAAGAAAACCATCATCACCATCTTCATCTTCTTCTCCTAAACAACAAAAGGTAAAATCAACTTTTAAATTATAGTTCTTCATTGTTTTTACTTCTCTGTAATTGAAGTTTCATGAGAATTTGTGTAATATAGTTTATGTGTTAAATTGTATGTATAAACTATTATATATGTTTTGTGTGAGTAATTAAACTAGTCAATTCATGTAAATACGATCAACATGAAGAAATCATGTTCATAGCAATTTTCAGTGAACTATTTTGAAAAGATAGTTTCTTAAATATCAAAATTGGTGTTTGATTATGCTATGTTATATAAATTGATCATAGATTGTAGTAATATATTAAGAAACGAAATTAACATGCTTTGAATTGTGTGATTTGATTTAAAAACAAAGTCACAGTGTTTATTTTTCAAGAACACTTCACAATGGTGTTTTTCTTCAAAATCATTAATATAAGGGTTTTTGATTATGTGTTTTGATGTTTATATATATTAAAACGTGTTAGAAGCTTAAAGTTATGATTTTATAAAGTCTTATATGCATTAGAGGTATTAAATTATGAGTTTGGTGCGAGGAGATTGTTGGGTAAAATCTATACGCGCTACACGCAAGTGTACGTGGTCAACAAGTAATATAATGATAAGATCATATATCGTACCCACAAAGACAATAATTCCAATTTATTCAAACAAGTACCAATTTTATATTATTTTAGCTTTATTAAACTAATGATTAACTGATTATTTTTATAATAAACTACAACTTAGACCAAAATTAACACTAATTCAGGACTTTAACAAGTTTTAGAGAATTAAGCCTACAACTTCACTTATTACTTTACCTCGGATAATACACTTTCCTTCAGTTTATATAAATTACTTCTGATTATTAACCAAGAACACATAAGTAGATATAACCATTTCTCGATGCATTACACCCATACTCACTCAAATCCACAATTGACAGAATTAAGCAAGACACCTTAATTAACTAATTCACTATATCTCTATGTGAATTATAATTAAAAAAGGTTTAATACCAAGTTCTTTTCAGATTACGTATGATGCATAGATATCTCTATCCTATACATGAATTATGAATCCTAACTACGGTAGAAATCACAAACATACGTTACTATGGCCAGTTCTAATCCTATATATAATCTCTCAAATTTATATGGGATAACAGATAGTTGGTGATCAAGCAACTATATAAGTTATACACAACACATAGTAAATAACCTGTAAATAATATTGATAAACTAAATTGAAAGCAATTCAATCCTCTATTACATAATAAGATCCGTTATAGGCTTAAATAAGAATTTAGTTCATCATGAATGAATAAAAAACCATAATCCACAAAGTGTAAAACATTCTGAATACAAGGTACAGAGGAAGAGAGAAAATAAACTCTAGAATTATATCACCGCTCTTCTTCACGATCCATGTGTTCTTCGTGCTTCAACCGTGCTTCAATTCTTCGTCTATATCAAAACTCACGAGCTAGGGCTTGAAATCTGTCTAAGTGTCCTTATAATAGCCTCTCTGATGACCTCATATATTCTCCTAGCATCAAGCCAAACACAATCTTCATTGCTGCAAAATCCTAATCGAAGAAGGAAACTACTAACTTTGATGCCGCACCCCCGCCCCAGCGATGGTTTATGCCTTCAGTACACTTGCCCCGGCGGGTAACCACTTTATGCTGCTGATTTTTCTGCACCCCCACCCCAGCGGAGTATTTCTGCTATGCATGCCTGCCCCAGCGGGTGTACCATTCAATAAATGCTGTCATTTTTCTCTCAAAGTTTTGTTTACATCCGTTCTGTCTCCTACAATCAACACTACAGAAAAAAAGTAAAATGATACTAAAACTACTTGAAGAAGCCAAGAATCAAGCTATAACGGACATTGATTCGTAGGTATAAAACCAACTCTTCAAATACCCCCAAACTTGAAACTTTGCTTGTCCTCAAGCAAAACAATGCACGTGCAAATAAATACAATGCCTACGAATGCAACTGCCAGATAATACAAAGCTAACCCATATTGCCTCAGAGAAATCACAACAGATACAAACAACAAATCCAACCAGAGATATCTCCGCAGTTCAAACCAATCTATGAATCAATACCTGTTAACACCACTGCAGTGTGTGTGTGCTCAACAACAATACAATCAACTACAGTTCAAATATATCACATAATATGCGTCTTAGAAAGAAAATACAGCTTTAACTCAAGAAATCACGTAAACAAGATAATGCAACCTCGACTCAACATCAACCAAGTCAGAACTCAATATGGGAGATTTTCTACCTTTATTCATTTATAGGGGCATTTTGCTTGTTTTCCCGTAAAACTACTTTACTCATGACTGTGCAATGTTTAGTTCCCTTAGGCTTCTCAATGATACCCGTGTAGCGAGCTTTCGACAAACGACTCCCAAACCAAATGGCTTTAGGGCACTGGGTGTAAAAACATCCCCTAGGGCGTACTTACTCGAGTATCCAAGGCCACGAAACCAAACGAGTCACGGTGCTTATTCACCAGTTTCTTTTTTCTCTTTTTTTTTCATATTTTCCATAATATTTTTTTTTTCATTTTTTTTTCGTTTAGATAGCTACCATAATTTCCCCCAAACTTAGGTTTCTGCCTAATCTTTGTCATTACTATCAGTTCACTGAATTTCTGTCATTAAAGCCCAATTTTGTTCAAGACGTCAATTATGTTCTAATTCGACCAAAGTTGAACTACATTGTCATCCTATGTGCTAACCAGTACATCACTGTCAAGCAGGCAACGATTCATGTAAAGGTCTGAAATTACATATATGTCCTAGTTATCATTACTGTTCAAGTTCTATGTAAGCCCAGTCTCATCACTAGATAAGGTTACTTCATACAAACTGACATACTCGACTCATGCAATCCTAATTAACGACTCTTTTTTATATTTTCTATTTTTTCATTTTTTTAATAAGCATAAAAACATTTAACTAAACTACTCATGCAATTAAACTACTAATGCAAGTAATAAACTATTGCTAACATTCAAAGCTAACTATATGCAAAACTAACTAACTGCAAGATTCTGATAATATCATGATGAATTAGAATAATATACATAACACCCCCAAACTTAAGTATCACAATGTCCTTATTGATGAAAAATAAAGAAACTAAAGCTTAGAGGACTTCCCTGACAACTCATGTATCCGGCTTAACCTCCTCCACATCAAAATCTGAAGGTGGATAACTGGGAAGTAGCTGTGGAGTCGGGAACTGGAAAGGATCGACGGAAGTTTTTAGTCTAGTAAATGCCTCAGCAATCGCGACATTAAAATTGTTCTATGTGTCGAACATGTGGCTTTGCTTTGCCGCCAGCCGGTCTTTCTTTATGTCATCCACCCGGCGCTGCTCATCCAACTGCTGCTGAAGAGCTCTGAACTAGGAACTGAACATAAACTTCGCCGAGCGAGGAGTGCTCAACGTAGTTGCCTCTCCCTCTTCAAGGAGTCGATCTTCCTCTAACTCATCCTCCTCAGGCGGCACATAATCCGTATCCATGGCCTCGTCCTCCTCCACATCCGCGTCTGAAGGAAAAATGAAGCCTAGGCCGCGGGGATGTGACGGTGCCACCTTCCAGCGTTCGAATCTGGCAATCATCCTCGTGTCTAGCAGCTGTAGTGGCTACTGAGTCTACTCATCGTCCGCCCACCTTACACCAGCACGACAGCACAACCCGGTGATCAAGGATGGATATGGCAAACCTCTCAACATTAACCCTCTCAAACATCAGCGAATCAAGAAACTGATGATTGACCTAATGTCGATGTCAAAATCTTTAAGGATAACATACAACAGGGAGATTTTTTCTTTGGTGACCTCTCTTATATGTGTCAAAGGAAGGAGTTTGGCACAGAGGAACGAATACTATACTTTCCCGTAGAGGTTTAAGCTTGAGCTTATGATCAACGTGCCCCCTTTCTTGCCTCTTATCCACACTGTATCAGGCTTGCATATCTCTTTAAGGATCTGATCGTAGTCAGACCCCCTATCTCTGAACTCAGTATACTTACAAATTGCCGGTGGTTGTAGGTTGTAGAAATCATTGATCGCCTCGGCACTGAAGTCAACCAATTTACCCCGAACGAATGCTTTGAAAGGAGTAATGTCTTCGGCGTTGGCATAGAACTCCTTCACGATGGCTACCACTGCCGCGTCAGGCTGATCCGTGAAAGTGTCCCTAACCCATTCTAAAATCTATAATGATATATCCCCATCAAACACGTCGGGCCGGAGGCCACGTTCGGGGTTAGCTTATTTTCTGCCAAATAATCAAATCTATCAACGACGGCCTCGCTTCGAAATTTTCTTCTATCAAATGACCTCGCAGTGGTGGACGATCCCTCACCCTTATATCTTTAAGGTGCTCGTAGTGGCATGTTAATCAATCTTGTTTAGAATTAAAGAGTTCCTGAAGAAAATTTGGTTGGGGCTTTTTGTTGAACAGGTGGGGGGCAATATCATTGTAGCTTAATGTTGATGATGTTTATTTCTTTGATTTTCCCACTTTTGTCTCACACAACCAATCAAGCAAGATATATGTAACAATCACTTTCAATAATCTTAACTAGCACTTTAGCATCCCAAAATTTTAACCCAATTAATACACAGACTATCGACTCAAAGGAGAAATTTCATTTGTATGCCTATCTTCGTGTGTGCCTCGTCTTAGTTGGTTGATGTAGTGTTAAATGCCCAAGTGATGGATGGTTAGAGTGTTACCCGATTGCCTTCAATTGATTGCAAGCCCCTTGTCTGTGTATCTGTTCGGATGACAAGTGGTGGTTGAAATATTTGGCTCACTTTGCTTGATTTGTGGATGATTGCAGCACCAAGTGATATGCTTTGGATTTGAAGGTATTTTGATCGATAAGGGACTTTGAAGAATGGTTTTTGACAAGCTAGGGCTTGAGATTGTACTGTGTCATTGTCGACGTCGGGAAATAATCCGCGGGTCGGGTCACAACCCGGATCTTTCTCTCTTCTTAAGTTATCTCTACCCTTACTCTTTTTATTGCGAAAAAGGTTTTGAAGGGTTTTTTAGGAAAAGGCCAACATGTATCATGTCGACGATTGAACGTTTTACAGAGTCGCCAGTTGGTAGATTTGAAATAGTTGTACCAACTCAACTGAATTTTGTTTAAAAGAGGCCCAATTGCTGGACATTGTCGAAACTTGATCTTTGAAAATAAAGTTTGAGTTCGAGAGCTTGGTTAAGTGTGGGGAAGGTGTTAGGCACCCCACAACTCCCGTGTAAATACGGTACCACGTCTTTTCAATATTTCTCTTAAAAAACTAAAATATGTGTGTGAATGCTGTTTGAAAATTGGGCCTATGTTTGATTGAAAGTATGTCTCATGCATCATTGAACCTATATACGAAGGGTTTGATTTAATTTGCAAAAAGTCTTTGATTTGATTTGCAAAAGTGTTTGATTTGATTTGGAAAAGCTTCTTTTTAAGAAAAGATTATTGAATGATGTTTTGAAAGAAGGTTTTCAAACCCTTACGCTAACATAGGAATTGAAGCATCGATACTTCAGTTTTATCTTTTCAGCATTAAGGCTCAATTTGAATGGTGATTGTCGGGCTGCGAAGCATCCTCGACCAAAATTTATACAAATGTAGGTCTCCTCATGGGCGTGATAGCCATCGGAGGGACTCTGACATGACAAACCATATTTTCACTATGTTAAGACTTTAAATTAGAATAACCATTTTAAGGTCTTTTGTATGTACATCTTTTTATAGAAAAACTGGCAGGATACATTTGTAAAGTGAAGTTTGTCCATCGTGGGAATCAGATTCTGATTGGTTTGATCATGAATCCCACGATTCCTAGGCTCACACAGGGAGGCCAATAAACCTGCGTAGTTTAAATTTGTATAGAAATATATCCAAATATCACCAGAACAAAGGATTCATCAGTAAATCCTGGCTCGCACAAGACCGAAGCATCTCGTTCCCACTAGATAGCGATCTAAGGGCCGCGAGGTTGCTTTTACAACTAAAACTAGAAAAATGCTAGATTTAAATAAATCTCAACCATTCTAGCTTCCCCGTTCTGTCAGGACCTATTTTGAACCGTTTGAAAGCTAGAGTTTGCGAGATTTAAAAAAATCTAGTTTGCCTGTAGAAATGTCAGTATTTATTCATATTAAATAATTATTTAAAGCAACAATTTAATAAAAAGAGTAAATCAATATATATAATTAAATATATATATACGAAAAGCTGTAAAGGGAGATGGGTTTTCCCGACGGTGCCTGGACTGGAATTGAAATATAGATATTTATAAAAAACTATAAAAAGCCATGGGGTGATCCATGATGGACATAATTGAAATATATATATAAAAGCAGTAAAAAGGGCGATGAGTTTTCATGCATGTGCCCGTACTGAATTTGAAATGTATAGAAATGTAGTCAACCAAGACTGGGAAGATAACCCAGTGGTGGTGAAGATTGCATGTATATAAAAGTAGTAAAAAGGCCACAGAATGATCCAGGCCAAACTGAAATATAAATATATATAGAAAAGTTGTCAACCAAGACTGGGAAGATAACCTAGTGATGGTGAATGGTGCAAAAATAGTATAAAGGCCGCAGAATGATCCAGGCCAGACTGAAATGTCCATATATATATATATATATATATATATATATATATATATATATATATGGACAGAAACGTAGTCAACAAAGACTGGGAAGATAACCCAGTGGTGGTGAAAGTTGCTTATATATGCATAAATATATATAAAAGCAATAAACTACCGTGGATTTAACATCCGGGCTTGACAGAATTGAAAAGTTAGTATATATACAGTTAAATATATATAAGAAAAGCCAAAGCTGGACTAGGAAGATAACCCTGTCCGACAAAGTTGCTAATAACGAAGATGCAAGTATATAAAAGTTGTCGGAAGCGACGCATTGTCAATCCGAGTTATAGAAATGCCAAAAAATGCGTTGATGTACAAAAATATACCAAAAGTTGACAAAAAAGGCCATGAAACTGAGTTCCAATCATATTTAAAAAACGAAACTTGATATGCAAGTGGATAAAAGTGCACAGAAGTAGTATTAACTTGCTGATCGTAAAAATACTTACAATAGACTTCTACACGGGCTTTTTGCCAAATCGTAGGCTTTAAACGTCCAAATCTACCGGTTATTTTTTGATATGTGGTAGTATGTGGGTATATCTACGTGTTAGAGTGAAAAAAAATTGAGTTTGGAAGACAAGAAAATAGATAAAAAACCAAACGGGCAGGGGTTCGGAGCGTTTCTGAATTCTTGAAATGAGAGGGGGGGTGGCCTCTTATTTATAGGCCAGGGAGCCTCCACTCTACCTGCTGCTACTGCAGGTAGAGTTACGGCCCCCTGTGGTGGGAACAACATGGCGCATTTCGTCGTCTCGAAGTACGTGCACTCCGAGCAACGCGAGGTCTGATTCAAAATTTTCTAACTTTTGATCGGAGCGTCCGTTTGAGGCGTGCGATATCTTTCTGAAAAGCCCTCGTCAAGAGTGTCACAATGACATGGGATAAAACATGTTTGAGTTCCAAAAAGACAGGTTCATAACCAGGTCTTTGATTCCCCGCAATTTGTCCGTTGAGCTGTCTTGCACTATTTTCACTCAGGATCATTGTTATGGTTCGTTCTGACCTTGGTGGCATCAATTTGGCTTGAGTTTGACCAAATTGGCTTAGATTTGGTAAAATGACCATTTTCCCCTCCCGGGGTTGCCTTTAGTGTCGGCATGGTCTTCGGTTGATTTCCTGGGGTTGTATCCAAGGTTTGGATCCCATTCGAGTCTGTTTGTCCGCAGGGTTGTCTCTGAGGCTGAATTAGTTGCTATAGGTTTTCCTCTGGAGATGTTGTGATGCTTTAGGATCATTTTTAAAGTTGACCTGACTTCTCGGGTTAAGACAGGGGATGACCTGCACCTCCCGGGTTGAGACCGAGGTTGATCTTTACTTCCCGGGTCGAGATCGGGGTTGACCTGTACTTCCTGGATTAAGATCGGAGCTGACCTGTACCTCATGGCTTGAGACCGGGGCTGACCTGTACCTCCCGGGTTAAAACCAGGGCTGACCTATACCTCCTAGGTTAAGACCGGGGCTGACCTGTACCTCCCGAGTTGAGACCGGGGCTGACCAGCACCTCCCGGGTTGAGACCGGGGCTGACCTATACCTCCCGGGTTGAGACAGGGGCTGACCTTTACATCCCGTGTTGAGATCGGGGCTGACCTGTACTTTTTAGGTTGAGATTGGGGCTGACCTGTACCTCCCGAGTTGAGACCGGGGCTGACCTATACATCCTGGGTTGAGATCAGGGCTGACCTGTACCTCCTGGGTTGAGACCAGGGCTGACCTATACCTCCCAGGTTGAGACCGGGGTTGATTTGATGGCCCGGTATTGAGATCGGGATTAAATTTATGGCACGGTATTGAGACCGGGGCTGATTTGATGGCACGGTATTGAGACCGGGGTTGAGTTGATGGATCGATATTGAGATCGGGATTGATTTAATAGCCCGATATTGAGACTGGGGTTGATTTTATGGCCTGGTATTGAGACCGGGGTTGATTTGATGGTCTGGTAGTGAGACCAGGGTTGATTTGATGGCCCGATATTGAGATTGGGGTTGATTTGATGACCCAATATTGAGACCGTGTTTAAAATGATGACCCGATATTGAGACCCAGGTTGACAGTTTTGCCCTCCTACAGTGTTAGTAAGAGGGAAAGAAAATGTTGAGTGTCTATAGATGCCCCTCTTTATCATGTTCATGTAATGAAGTGAAATGGACAAGATAAAGATTAGTAGACACGGGAAATTCACATGCAAAGGGGAGGCAATGTATGACATGATATTCGATGAATGTTAGATACCTTCGAGGGGGTAGGGTGATCACTGATTTGATTTTGTTAGCTCCTGATGGGGATAACATCAACTGGGATAACCCTCGTAGCAACACTGTTTGATGATTACTGGTAGGATAACCACTGATAGGTTTTTAAAGTTAGACTGCTGTCTTGTTCTGCTGGGAATGCCACTAATAGGTTACTATGAACTATTTTTGTCACTTTTTGCTGGGGATGACGTTATTCATGATAGCTTAGGGATGACATTATTGTCGCCGAGTTATGCCAATGCACTCCCGATGCCTATCTTGACGATAATTTACACAGGTAGTTGGCAACAGGAGGATTGAATCACCCATCCTTCTTGGTGCTCCTTTTGAGGATGTGTATAACAGATTCCATCATCGGGGATTATTAGATTGCTTTCATCACCGGATCCCTTCCGATGCTTCATTGGGGTTAAGCTAACTGCTGAACTATCACCGGTCTATCCCCGACTCTTCGCTGGGGTTATGCCAATGCTGAATTATCATCTGTCAGTACCCGACGCTTCATTGGGGTTGAGCCAACGGCTGAACTGTCATCGGTTTGTACCCGACGCTTCGATGGGGTTGTGCTGACGGTTGAACTGTCATCGGTCAGTTCTCGACGCTTTGTTGGGGTTGTGCCAACGGTTGAACTGTCACCGGTCTGTACCCGACGCTTCGCTGAGGTTGAGCCAACGGCTGAACTGTCATCGGTCTGTACCCGATGCTTCGCTGGGGTTGAGCCAATGGCTGAACTGTCATCGGTCAGTTCCCGACGCTTCGCTGGGGTTGTGCCAACGGCTGAACTATCATCGATTAGTACCCGAGGCATCGCTGGAGTTGAGCCAACGACTGAATTATCACCGGTCTGTACCTGATGCTTCGCTAGGGTTGTGCTAATGGCTGAACTGTCATCGGTCAGTACCCGACACTTTCTTGGGGTTGTGCTAACGGCTGAACTATCATCGGTTAGTACCCGACGCTTCGTTGGGGTTGTGCCAATGACTAAACTATCATCGGTCAGTACCTGACGCTTCGCTAGGGTTGAGCCAACGTCTAAACGATCACCAGTCAGTACCCAATGCTTCGCTGGGGTTGTGTCAACGACTGAACTGTCATCGGTCAGTACTCGACGCTTCGAAAGTGATAGTTTTCGGTAGTTTTACGCAGTTTTTCTGCTATTTTTTAACAGTTTACATCATTGATCCCTGGATATGTCTTCGGGATGAATACCAAGGGTTTTCAAAGAGTTCCCCTTTTTGCCAGGATTACGTTGCATAAACGCAGGATTTCAGGACAAACCGCTCAATCGCGTAGCGATTTTTCTTCAGATTTGACTTGGCAGCTCATATAAACTCCGTTTCAACTCAAACCGAACCAAGCCTGAGGGAGTGGGACCCACCTTGGGGAGCCACAGGTAGAGGTGCGGCTATCGCAACTGGGCCGCTTCTACCTGTGGCTTAATATTGGGCAGCGGGAGTTCATTTGAATCAGTTTTATTTCGAGTTTTAAACGGGATATGATCTTCTTTTTCAGGTCTACGGAGTTCGGCCAATCTTTTCCAGACTTCGACAGTTCCCACGCATTCAACGCATCGTAGGTAACGTTTTACGTCCTTTTTTCGCAAGTTTTGATCGTTAAAAGCATGTAAACCACGTAGGGTGCTTTTTAGACGCAATGTATGAAAAATGTATGCTTATATGACTTGCTAAAAATTTTTTGACTTCATATGTATGCATATCTTACTATAATGCATGTTTTAACGTAAGAAAATTTAGATTCTGAGACAGTCATATTTTACTCTTTTTGATCAGTTTACACATCCTTTTTGAGGCCTAGCGAGCCTGGATTTTCAACTAAAAATGTCCATGGTAATTTTGCTACCATGTGAGGTTTACTTTTGATTTTATTTCATAAATATGAACTGTTCCTATTTTTGGGAAGGTGTGATACTGAATGTCCAACTAGACATGCCTACGTGCATGCGGAAAGTCCATTTTACAAAGGAGACTCTGGCAAAAAAATTTCAAAAGCCCGAGCATTTAAAAACATGTAGTTTTAACTCTACTAGAGATTTTTGACTGACCCATACATGTTTTGAGACTTAGAAATGCATATAGTACTGATTTAAAATAATAAGCCACAAGTTTTAGGCTTACCACATCTTTTCTGAGGTGATTTGGTGTGACGCCCCCAAATTCTCTACAATCCCTGTAGCAGATTTGGTGCTCACGTAAATATTTCATAAGATAATAATTCATATCAATCCAAGATTCACAGTATTGCACAACGAACAGTAGTTCTCGTCAGAACATTACTGTGTTGGGATAGCCTCACTTGGATGAATAGGTTTATAATCTCACGGATATTTCTTTCATATCAATAATTCCTATCTATCTGACATTCGTAGTATTAATGTTAGGGTCGTTCTTGGAATCTGAGGGGTGCGACCAACCTCAGTGCATCAGAGAACCACAATATCTTTCAATACTCCCAATTCAGATGTATAGTTCATATAGATACTGTATTTCTTCTTATGTTCTAGAAAGGTAAAAACTACGCAATTGTTAAAGATGATAATATAATATTATATATTCTTAAATTAGCTTACAAATAAATCCCAACTTACTATTACATCAGAGTATAGTTCCCGAGGATATAGATAAATTTACATTGACTGAGTTCTTCCATCCATATTATTGATCTCCAAAACCTTTGACATTTCAGCTAAAGCTACAAAGGAAAAGAATAATTGCAAGGATGAGCTACATAAAGCTCAGCAAGTTTTAAATAAGTGATATATTATACTCACAATGAATCTGAATTGAATGAACAATTTTATACCAACAAAATTGTCCGAAACAGCCATCACCAAAAATGGCCAGAAAACTCATTTAATTTTTCAAGATTTTTGTCGGTAGGGAGTGTTTTACGAAAAATGACACCACGATTGATTCGTTTAACATTTTTGAGTTCTACCACTTGGGTTCAATAGATAACTCATGTATCTAACTCACCTATTTGACGGATCACAAAAATAATATACAGATTTTAAATGGTAAAGCCTCAAAGTGGACTAATTTTCAATGTTTTTGAGCAAGAAAACTATTTTGGTTTTCTTTTGATTTCCAAGATTTTCAACTATTAAAATGGTATTATCTAAACATGAAACATCATAAAACATATACATCTACCCAAATATGGTTTAAGATCTTAAGCTCAATATTTGATCTAAAACAACCATGACAAAATAAATTACACTAGCTAAGGTTTTGAGTTTAGGAGATTTTTATACCTTTAGAGTGCCTCCTTTTGATTTATTCTTCCTTTCTTCTCTCCCTCTCTTCTCCCATGGCAGCCCTCCCTCTCTTCTTCCTCTTCTATTCTCGGGTGGAGGTGAGAGAGATAAGAGAGAATTATTTCTCTTTTTCTTTTTCTTTCTTACTTTCTTTTGTTTTGTTTAAGTTAGTATAAAATTAAGATCAAGGGCAAAGTAGTCTTTAACCATCACTAGGAAAGGGTAAAATGGTCTTTAAGTCATCTCAAAGAAATTTCCTTGAAATTTCCTCACAGGACATATTGGTCATAATTAAATTTCTTGAAGGACAAAATTGTCATTTTACTATGTTTAGGAAATTTCCTAGAAATTTCCTTCAAGGATGCCATGATCAATATAAAATCTCTCTTGGGGAAAAATTGTCATTTCCATATTATTAGGAAACTTCCTAGCAATTTCCTTCCTAGGACATAAAAGTCATTATTAATTTTCTGTTAGGACAAAATAGTCATTTCCCAAAATATCCACCAAGTGACATCATCATGACATCATTATGATGACATCATCTTTTATGTTTCTTTAATGCTGATGTTATGCTTGCATCATGCTTGCATCCTCTCTTCTTTGATTGGTTGATTTAAGTTCACCTAGATTGGAGGGTATTTTGGTCATTTCACATATAATTTTAAGGGTAATTTGGTCATTTCACCTCCAAAAGGGTATTCTAATAATTTCTCATATAATTTTTAAGGATAGTTCGGTCATTTCCTATGTTTCCCTTAAAATTTAATCCTTAGGGTTTGATAAATAATATTAGGGTTTGCTAATCACCATTAAGGTTTACAAATTAGGGTTTATGATTTTCATCAACTAAATTAAGGTTTATCAATATCTGTTAACTATATCTCTACTCATATTTCTCAGTTAATACCCAGTTTGACCATCTTACTAAACTCGTATCACAGATACTCAACACAATATTGATAATTAATACAAAAAAAAAAATTATTCGTAAAATTTTAATTGTTTAAAATTCTGGGTCCTCACATTCTCCCCTCCTTATAAGGATTCCGTCCTCGGAATCACCACTTTCTTACTTTGTATCATCAATTCATTCTTATCAACACAATATTAATTTGTGTCTCATATATTAACCTATGACTTGGATTCGTAAAAAAATAACTCATAGCGATATCTATTCAATAGCACTCACGTAATTAAATTACTGAACGAAATAGTTATCTGCCACCATGTCCTGTGCAGCTACTGCATCTTGCACTGTTATATCGAACGTACGTGCCATTGGTCTTCCCGGCTTAGCAGGTCCTCTAATCATCACGGTTTCGCTACTGGGTCCCTTGTTGGTACTTCCCTTATCTACATTCTTCTTCTGACAATTTCGAACCAAATGATCTGTTGATCCACATAAAAAACAACCTTGTATCTTCTCCGGACTTGTTACTATATTGGGTATTCTCACTCCACTTCCTCTTTGTTAACTAACATGGTTCAACAATTTACGTATCTACTTTCGCTTTCTTATTAAAATATATTTACACTTCCAAGGTAACACTTCTAATAATCCCCTTAACCTCTCATTGTTTTCTATTGAGTCTTAACTGTTTGAAATCTTCCACATAAAATCCTAATACCGATGTGTTATATATTGTATAATGTCCAAAACGTCATTCTTATGCTAGCATGATAACTATGGTATACAACTTCTAAAAAAACTTCCATTTTCTTTGAAGTCTGAATCACAAGTCCTTAATCTATTATTTAGGGTCTGAATGGTTATCTTACTTTGTTCATCTGCTTATGGGTGGTATACTGTACTTGCCCTTCACTAAGTCCCTAAATGTAATTAATAACTCATTTCTTTAGAGTTTGAAATAAACAGTATATCCTTGAATCTAACCTTATAGAAATAAAACTACCCACCTCATGATAATGGTGATAGTTATCTATTTCAATAAGCTCCTAGTTTTTGTTATATAGTTTCAAAAGTTCCTTGAGAACTGGTTTCATAGTTTCTGCAACAATACCTAGGCCCTTATTGCACTAAAACTCGTCACAACCCTTGGGTCTAACACCATTTCCACAATTTGAAATTTTTTCTATTAATGTTAATTATGTGCCATGTAATACTTTCTTTGTATTTTAGTGTCCTATTTCTATCCATTCTGAATTCAATATGTCTTATACTTCGAAAAAAAATCTTTAACCACCTCCTGTATTTCTTTGATTTTGTTAAAGTTGGACTATTATCCCTAGATAGTGTTAGTTGAAACTCTTATCTAAATCCCAATTTATTAAAATCTTTAATCAGTACCTCGTTGTTTTATTATTACTTCTAACTTTTATTGATTCTTTTAACTTTTAAAAATGTCTATAATGATATTGATTATTAATGGAATAGTAATATAGTTTTTAGTAAAAATCTTTTCTATCCCTGCACCTCGACAAAAGACTTTTCTAGCTTTTCTAGGAATTTTTTTTCCCAATCAATCTTTAACTTACGATTAACCAATTTATCCCTAAATTTCATTAAACTCTCTTAACTGAAACTTTATATCATCTAAAAAATTTATATGATTTTAACAAAACTTGTTCTTTATGAAAAGTTTTTATATTCATGTTTTCACCTAACATTTTCTATGTTTTTAGAAAAACCACTAGATGTGAATGAATACTGCGTACTAGAGTCAAATATTTCATGAATATTTTAAATATCGATTTGGGATAGTACCTGTTACTACGTCTTGTGCAATAACATCCCTCATTATCATGTTAAAGGTTCTAACTCTTTTGAACGACTCTGGCCAACCTCCCCGGCTACTACTGGTTTGAAGTTTTGGTTTTCCCCTTTTGTTTGGATCTCTGGGCTTTGGACAGAACTTAGCAATGTGTCCCTTCACCCCATAGTTGAAACATGTGATTCCATTCTTATTACCATTTCACTTTTGTAAACACTAGTTTGAGTAATGTCCATCTCTCCCACAAGTAAAACACTTAGTCCCACAAAAATACATACCCAACCGTGCCTTTTCCCACAAATACGACAACCTTCATTCATCTGACTAGTTTTGTTAGGAAAAATGGCATTCGACTTCTTTTTGTTATTTTTCTTCGTTTGACATTCCCTTAACGCTTAATTCTTTGGTTCATCGGTATTCTTTAACTCTGGTGGTCCAGCTAACTTAAAGTTTTAAGGTAATATTTAGAGTATTGGGTTCAACTTGTGTTGTATTTTCATACCTCCCCTGTAAAGCTCCTAACTACAAATTTACCAACTGTTTAGTTGAGTTTGACTCTAATTGTTCCATGTCGATCTCTGATTGTGATCTTCCATGTGTTACCATATAACTAAGTATAAATACAATTACAACAAGTAATTCGGTTAAACGAACAAAATTTGTACGTCACGTACTTGACTAGTGTTTTATATATTATCACTAGCTTATCCAAAAACACATTGGAAAACTTATAAATTCATAAGGTACAGTTCACCTCTTAGCTGCTGCTATTTATCTTACATATCCCTTTATTATCGTTTTAGAAAATTAGGATTTACTATTATATTTTCCTCAACTTATATCAAAGTTTGGAATTTACACATTACGCACAGAAATATATTCATGTATATACATATAAATTCATTCATAAAGTATTATCCTATCTTCCTTACCCTTACTAAATTACTAATTCTCAATCTTCGTCTTATATCGTTTAACTTCTTTACCCTGTCTTTTCATTATAGCAATACCTTCTGCCTTTCCTGCATACATTTGCATGCATCCTTCCACAGTTCTTCTATCTTCTTTTGTTTACTTCATGAGCCTCTTAGGTCACTGTTATTCCATACTTCATTTCCCCTCATTACTCTAAGTTTTACATTGCCACTTAAATCTCATTTTCTCAACTTGTTCCCTAAACATGTCCTACTCTTCTACTTAATAGAATTCTAAATGGAATATAAGTCTCCCTCTTCACTTAGTTCCAACTCTGGTACTCTACATGAACACTTTCTAAATTTACCATAGTTTTATCTTCTATAGCTTCAATACTATTCTATAAGCTACTTCAATTGACACTTCTCGTATCCCTCCCTACGGATCATTCCCTTTTACCCCAACTGGTTCTGGTTCAGATACCGGTTCAAACGGAATGACCAGTTCCTCACTCTCTTATGTGAACATCTTTAAATTCTAAAGTTTCGATCAACTATATTACTAGACTAGCACCTAATATACATTGTATACACATAGCAAACAATAATTTTCTTTAAGTTAGTTTTTATCTTATTTTACGATGAATTTCCTCAATTCATATCCTATAAACTCTTTTTGAGTTTATGTTTTCACTAACTTTTCTGCCACTACTATTCCTCCAAGGTTATAGCCTAAGGTAACCCTACCTAAGGTTTATAACCCACAGCTCTGATACCAAATTGTGACGCCCCCAAATTCTCTACAATCCCTGTAGCAGATTTGGTGCTCACATAAATATTTCATAAGATAATAATTCCTATTAATCCAAGATTCATAGTATTCCACAACGAACAGTAGTTCTCGTCAGAACATTTACTGTGTTGGGATACCCTCACTTGGATGAATAGGTTTATAATCTCACGGATATTTCTTTTATATCAATAATTCCTATCTATCTGACATTCGTAGTATTAATGTTAGGGTCGTTCTTGGAATCTGAGGGGTGCGACCAACCTCAGTGCATCAGAGAACCACAATATCTTTCAATACTCCCAATTTAGATGTATAGTTCATATAGATACTGTATTTCTTCCTATGTTCTAGAAAGGTAAAAACTACGCAATTGTTAAAGATGATAATACAATATTATATATTCTTAAATTGGCTTACAAACAAATCCCAACTTACTATTACATCAGAGTATAGTTCCCGAGGATATAGATAAATTTACATTGACTGAGTTCTTCCATCCATATTATTGATCTCCAGAACCTTTGACATTTCAGCTAAAGCTGCAAAGGAAAAGAATAATTGCAAGGATGAGCTACATAAAGCTCAGCAAGTTTTAAATAAGTGATATATTATACTCACAATGAATCTGAATTGAATGAACATATAGTTCAGAGTATTTTTTTCCACATCGCATTCCTAAGAGTCATAAAGACTTATAGGAGTTCTGTTCGTTTACCATCACGAGCTACTATCAGTCATAAAGACTTAGCCACCCGAGTTGATTCGGTCAACCGCACCACGTTCCTAAGAGTCATAAAGACTTATAGGAGTTCTGTTCGGATATCTCATAGGTCATCAGCCTAATCATATCCTAAGAGTATGCATATCATCCTACCAATTTAACAAGGTCAGTAATTTTTTAACTGCCTGTAATTGAAAACTAGGGTCAATGTTATAACTGCCTATAACTGTAAACCAAGGTCAGTACTATGACTGCCAATATAATCCCGGGACAAGTATCAATATATATATACACCAAACAATATTGGTTTTTCCACAGTTTATGCTTTGATATCAAATCAAACACATTTTACGCAAATAACAGCTCATATGGTTTAGTTATGCTTGAATAATAAGTCATAACCCTCTTTAAATCACAGATATCACGAATAATGTTTATAACAGTTCGTATATCAATATATATGACTTTCATTTAATATAAAATTAAATGAAATTGGAAAAACTTTCATAACAATAGAAAGTTTGCACATAGTGCAGAAAAACTTGCCTGAACCGTCGATTACCGCTAAGCAATCTAATTTAGTCTCTTAGAGAAGACCTATCATTAATAAGATTGATCTTTCAATCAGCATAACATATCTTAACTCAACTACTCTTAAAATAAATTATCTAACATTTAGTCACATAATTAAACATTAGATAATTCCTTAACTTATTAGTAATATTATCATTCTTTGATAATATTATCATTATCTTAAGACACTAGTCTAATATTATTAATCATTTAATAATTTTTTATTTACTTCTTCATATTATTAACTATGTAATAATATCTTTAATCCTTTACAGATATTATTAATCATTTAATAACATCTTCATCATTTATAAATATTATTAATCCTTTAATAATATTAGTAATATTATTAATCATTTAATAATATCTTAATTATTTATAAATATTATTAATCCTTTAATAATATTTTATTTATTTATAAATATTATTAATCCTTTAATAATATTTTAATTACTTAGTAATATTATTAATTATTTAATAATATTTTATTCATTAATAAATAATTTAATTTAATTGTTTTTCTCTTACTATTTAATTTATTTAACACACATAATATACTATTCATATATTTTTTTTATTAAAAATAATCAAAATACCCCCATAAAGTTTTATTTTATCATATAATGATTATTTAATTATTAAAATCACATTTCTAAGTTTTATAACTCAATATAACTTAATTTTCTCTTTTATTCTTAACTCATTCATAGGCATATAAAATACCAAACCAACTTATTATTTTTTTATATTATGGGTAATATCAATATATGATATTTTAGTCATAAAATAATTTTCTTTCAATTTTCCAAATTCGTTTGGTATTTTTAAATAGGTTAAAATAGTCCAAAATAGCAACATTTATCATAAATTATCCTTTTGTCCAACAATTTTGAAATTTATATGGTAGCTACATATTATCCAACAGAGCCTCATGTAAACATTTGACATTTTTTTGAGTTGAACTCACCAAGTTATTATAGTTTTCTTTTAAAATTATATTTTCTTGTAAAATCCATATCTCCCTTTCTGTACATCAAAAAATCCCCATCTTTGGACAGGACCTAGTTAACTTGATATAGTATTACCACAAAAGGCCGGAATTTTTATACCAACAAAACTGTCTGAAACAGCCGTCACCAAAAATGGCCAGAAAACTCATTTAATTTTTCTAGATTTTTGTCTGCAGGGAGTGTTTTACAAAAAATGACACCACGGTTGATTCGTTTAACATTTTTGAGTTCTACCACTTGGGTTCAACATATAACTCATGTATCTAACTCACCTATTTGACGGATCACAAAAATAATATACAGATTTTTAATGGTAAAGCCTCAAAGTGGACTGATTTTTAAGGTTTTTGAGCAAGAAAACTGTTTTGGTTTTCTTTTGATTTCCAAGCTTTTCAACTATTAAAATGGTACTATCTAAACATGAAACATCATAAAACATGTACATCTACCCAAATATAGTTTAAGATCTTAAGCTCAACATTTGATCTAAAACAACCATAACAAAACAAATTACATTAGCTAAGGTTTTGAGCTTAGGAGATTTTTATACCTTTAGAGTGCCTCCTTTTGATTTATCCTTCCTTTCTTCTCTCCCTCTCTTCTCCCATAGCAGCCCTCCCTCTCTTCTTCCTCTTCTATTCTCGGGTGGGGGTGAGAGAGATAAGAGAGAATTATTTCTCTTTTTCTTTTTCTTTCTTTCTTTCTTTTGTTTTGTTTAAGTTAGTATAAAATTAAGACCAAGGGCAAAGTAGTCTTTAACCATCACTAGGAAAGGATAAAATGGTCTTTAAGTCATCCAAGAAAATTTCCTAAAAATTTCCTCACAGGACATATTGGTCATAATCAAATTTCTTTAAGGATAAAATTGTCATTTTACTATGTTTAGGAAATTTTCTAGAAATTTCCTTCAAGGATGCCATGGTCAATATAAAATCTCTCTTGGGGCAAAATTGTCATTTATATATTATTAGGAAACTTCTAGCAATTTCCTTCCTAGGACATAAAAGTCATTATTAATTTTCTGTTAGGACAAAATAGTCATTTCCCAAAATATCCACCAGGTGACATCATCATGACATCATTATGATGACATCATCTTTTGTGTTTCTTTAATGCTGATGTCATGCTTGCATCATCTCTTCTTTGATTGGTTGATTTAAGTTCACCTGGATTGGAGGGTATTTTGGTCATTTCACATATAATTTTAAGGGTAATTTGGTCATTTTGCCTCCAAAAGGGTATTCTAATAATTTCTCACATAATTTTTAAGGATAGTTCGGTCATTTCCTACGTTTCCCTTAAAATTTAATCCTTAGGGTTTGATAAATAATATTAGGATTTGTTAATCACCATTAAGGTTTACAAATTAGGGTTTAGTATTTTCATCAACTGAATTAAGGTTTATCAATATCTGTTCAGTATATCTCTACTCATATTTCTCAGTCAATACCCAGTTTGACCATCTTACTAAACTCGTATCACAGATACTCAGCACAATATTGATAATTAATATAAAAAAAATATTTAATCGTAAAATTTTAATTGTTTAAAATTATGGGTCCTCACATTTGGAGACTTTGTCCAGGTGATGGATAGAGATAGACCCGGCAGCGCTAGCAGGGTAGTTTCAGGAGTTAGACGTAGACGAGCTTCTGATGTTCCTCAGCCATGTCCAGCTCGACCGCCTCATAGTTCCATCGGAAGGTGATACGCCTTTTTGTAGACTAACTGATAAAGAGACATGCCGATTGGGTTCTTATAAGTAGTCCGATATGCCCACAGAGCGTCGTCTAGTTTCATTGACCAATTTTTTAGATTCGGGTTGACGACTTTTTCCAATATTCTCTTCACCTCTCGGTTAGATACTTTGGCTTGGCCACTCATCTGAGGGTGATAGGCTGTGGTTATTCTGTTGTTGACCCCATACTTAGTCAAAAGAATGGTGAAATACTTATTGCAGAAAAGGCTCCCTTCGTCACTGATAATTGCCCTCAGGGTACCAAATCGTGTGAAGATATTCTTTTGTAATAATTTCAGAACCACCTTCCCATCATTCATCGATAGTGCAACTGCATCAACCCATTTTGACATATAGTCGACTGCCAACAGGATATACAAATTACGGAACGACGACGGAAATGGTTCCATGAAGTCGATTCCCAATACATCAACAATCTCAACTTCCAAAATCATGTTTAGGGTCATCTCGTTCCGCTTGGAAATATTTCCCACTCGTTGACATCTATTACAATTTTTCACGCACTGATGTGCATCTTAGAACAGTGTGGGCTAATAGAAACCTGCCTGAAGGACTTTTGCGGCCGTTCTTTTGCTCCGGTAGTGTCCCCCGTATAATGAGGCGTGACATGCCTGCAAGATGCTCTCAACTTCACTTTTCGGCACACATCGCCAAATCATTTTGTCAGCACACTGTCGGAACAAATACGGTTCATCGCACATATACCACTTCAAGTTGTGTAAGAATTTCTTCTTTTGTTGGCGTGTCAAATCTGGTGGGAGAATATTACTTACCAAGTAATTTGCAAAATCCGTATACCACGGAAACTCGTCGTGGATCAAAAATAACTGTTCATCTGAAAAAGACTTATTGATCACTACTTTGTCTGTCTGGTCCTGATTCAGATTCTCTAACCGTGAAAGATGGTCAGCCACCTGATTTTCTATCCCCTTCCTATCCTTAATCTCTAAATCAAATTCTTCGAGGATCAATATCTAGTGAATTAGTCTCGGCTTTGCATCTTTCTTTGCTACTAGATATCGGATGGTCGAGTGATTTGTGTATACCACCACCTTTGTCCCCACCAAGTACGAATGAAACTTATCAAACGCGTACACAACCGCGAGTAATTCCTTTTTAGTGGTTGTGTAGTTCAACTGTGCATTGGTCAGTGTCTTGCTCGCATAATAGATGCCATAAAAGACTTTCTCCTGGCGTTGTCCAGACACCGCTCCAACCGCATAGTCACTGGCATCACACATGAGCTCGAACGACATTGTTCAATTTGGTGTTATGATCACGGGGGCAGTGGTTAGCTTCTTCTTTAATTGCTCAAACACTGCTAGACAGTTATCATCAAATTTGAACGGGACACCTTTCTCTAATAAACCGCATAGCGGTTTCGTGAATTTGGAGAAGTCCTTGATAAATCGGCGGTAGAATCCTGCATAACCAAGAAAGCTCGAATACGCTTTACTGAAGTTGGCGGTGACAGATTTTCTATTGTCTCAAATTTAGCCCGATCAACTTCCAAACCTTTTCGTGAGACTTTATGCCCAAGTATTATCCCTTTTTGGACCATAAAATGGCATTTTTCCCAATTGAGCACCAGATTCGTCTCAACACATCTTTTCAGCACCAGGACTAGAATTTTGAGGCACCTGTCAAAAGATTCCCTGAATACTAAAAAATCATCCATAAACACTTCAACACTGTGCTCCACCATATCTGAAAAGATTGCCATCATGCAACGCTGAAAGGTCGTCGGTGCATTACACAGTCCAAATGACATCCTTCTAAATGCAAAGGTGCTGTATGGGCATGTGAACATCGTTTTCTCTTGATCTTCCGGTGCAATAATGATCTGGTTATATCCGGAATACCCATCTAACAAGCAGTAGTACTCATGTCTAGCTAGTCTGTCCAACATCTGATCAATAAATGGTAATGGGAAATGATTATTTCGGGTAGCCTTATTTAGCTTCCTGTAGTCCATGCACACCCTCCAGCCAGTCACTGTCCTCATCGGTATCAGTTCATTATTTTCATTCGTCACTACCATCATCCCACCTTTCTTCAAAACACATGGAACCGGACTCACCCATGCACTGTCTGAAATTAGGTAGATAATTCCAGTATCCAGCCATTTCAAGATTTCCTTCTTCACTACCTCTTTCATGATTGGGCTGAGCCTCCTTTGTTGTTTCATTGTTGGCTTTCCATCTTCCTCCATTAGAATCTTGTGCATACAGAATGAAGGGCTTATTCCTTTGATGTCGGCGATAGTCCATCCAATAGCAGACTTGTATTCCCTTAGAACTCTTAACAGTCTACTTTCCTGTAATTCGCTAAGCGTAGATGCAATAATAACAGGTAAAGTAGAGGAATTACCCAAAAAGCATACCTGAGGTGATTGGGTAAGGGTTTGAGTTCTAGTGTCAGTTGTTCCTCCAAAGATGGTTTCATCCTTGCTGATGAAGTTCCTGCTGCTTCTAATGGCTCAAACGATAATTTGAACCTGCTCACTCTAGGGTTTGCCTCTAACATTTGCAGATATTCTAATAACTTTGGCTTATCTCCATCACAATCTCCCATTAATGTAGATTCTAATGGGTCGGTACTCAATATCCGATGTTATTCAACTCCTACCACTTTATTGACTATATCTATCCGGAAACACTCCTCATCCTCTTTGGGGAAGTTCATGGCCTTAAACACGTTAAAGGTTACCTCTTGATCTTGAACCCTCATGGTCAACTCCCCTTTCTGAGCATCAATGAGAGTCCTGTCGGTTGCCAAAAAATGGTCGCCCAAGGATTATTGGAATATCCTTATCCTCTTCATAGTCTAATAGAAGTCCTCTGGGAAAATGAACTTGTCTACTTTTACTAAAACATCCTCAACAATTCCACGTGGATATGTTACCGATCTATCCGCCAGCTATAGGGAGATGTTTGTGGGTCTTGGTTCCAATAAACCTAACTGAGTATAGACTAAAAGTGGCATGAGGTTTATAATTGCACCTAAGTCACACAGACATTTGTTGAAGGATAAACTCCCTATTTTGCATGGGATGGTGAAACTACTCGGATCTTTCAATTTTGGTGGAAGCATCTTTTCTAATATCATACTACATTCCTCCGTTAGTGCCACAGTCTAGAAGTCTTCTAATTTCTTTTTGTTTGACAAAATATCCTTTATGAACTTGGCATAACTAGGCATCTTCTCTAATGCCTCCGCGAAAGCAATGTTGATGTGTAGCTTTTTGAACACCACCAGAAAATTAGTAAAGTGTTTCTCTAAATACATGTTTTCGGATTCGTTGTTGAAATGGTGGTGGGGGGTAGACTATCAGTGTAACAACCTGTTCCTGTACCGTTAATTTTTCTCCTTCTTTCCCTTCCACTATCTCTTCCACAGGTGTCTCAACTTGCTCATTAGTTGTCAGATTTTCTGCATCTTGCTCGGCTAGCTGTTTTCCACTTTAAAGTGTAACGGCTTGATATTGCTCATGACCTCCCCTCAGATTCTTTTCTATGTCACTTGGCAAGGTTCCTTGGGGTCTACTATTCAATGCACTAGCAATCTGTCCCACCTGAGTTTCCAAATTCTTGATCACAGCCGCCTGAGTTTTCATTGCCGCTTCATTTCCCGTTATGTATTTGGCCATTAGCTCCTCGAAATCTATATTTTTCTGTTGAGGTGGAATTGACTGTTGATGTTGATTCTTAAAACCAGGGGGATATGATGGTCGTGGAGCCTGCTGCTAATTCTGATTTTGGTTCTGATTATTGCTCTATAAAAAATTCGAATGGTTCCTTTCCCCCTTATTATATGCATTCTGATAAGTGTTAGGTGGCCTGTTATAGCTACCCACAAGCTGTACTAACGCTAGGTTGATCACACACTATTATGTGGGATGCTCACCTGTACAAAGCTCACATATAAATGCTACCTGCTGCACGTTTCCCGTGGATATGGCATCCATCTTCTTCTATAATGCTGCTATATGTGCCGATAGAGCTGTTATAGTGTCCACTTCCAAAATGCCTGTCACTTTAGGTAGATTCATTCTCTCAGTCGGCCACTAATAGTTGTTTGTAGCCATTGTTTCTATCAAGTCCCATGCTTCCTCAAATTTCTTTGCCAGAAAAGCTCCACCTGAGGCTGCATCGATGCTGGTCCGTATATGACTTCCTAACCGTTGTAGAATGTGTTTATCTGCATCCAATACGGTAGTTCATAATGAGGACATTTTCTCAACAGCTCTTTATACCTCTCCCATGCTTCATATAATGGCTCTTCTTGTAGCTGTACAAATGAAGATATCTCCGTTCTCAATTTATGTGTCTTTGAAGGCGGGAATAACTTAGCCAAAAATTTCTGCTCCAAATCATTCCATGTGGTGATTGATCCCGGTGGTAGAGAATGGAGCCAACCCTTTGCCTTGTCTCTGAGTGTGAACGAAAATAGCCTTAATCTAATAGCATCATCTTAAACCCCGTTGCACTTGAAGGTATCGCAGATTTCTATGAAACTGACAATGTGCTCGTTAGGATCATCATTCGGAAGACCCCCAAATTAGCAATTATCATGCACCATCTGTATCGTTCAAGGCTTGATCTCAAAGTTGTTAGCATTAATCGCCGGCCTAGTAATGCTTGACTGAATTTTTGAAATTCGAGGTGTAGCATAATCCCGCAGTGCTTTCCCTTTCGGTTCAGCCATGTTATCTTTGGGTGTTTTAAGTTCTTCTCGAGTCTTTTCAATCCACGTAGTTAACTTCTGAAACCGTTTGACGATGTCGTCCTCGAGAGGCAACAAATCTGGCTTCTTCGATTGAGTTTGCATGCACTACTCGGGATTACCTGAAATAACCAATAAAATAAAAGAAATTAAGAATAAAAATATAAATATATGTTCAACTAAAACTGAACTAATTAAACTGATATTGTAAGTAATAAAAGCAATTACTACCCCCGGCAACGGCTCCAAAAACTTGTTGGGTCGCCTTATTTAGCTTCCTGTAGTCCATGCACACCCTTCAGCTAGTCACTATCCTCGTCGGTATCAGTTCATTATTTTCATTCTTCAGTACCCTCATCCCACCTCTCTTTGGAACACATTGAATCGGACTCACCCATGCACTGTCTGAAATTGGGTAGATAATTCCAGCATCCAGCCATTTCATGATTTCCTTCTTCACTACCTCTTTCATGATTGGGTTGAGCCTCCTTTGTTATTCCACTGTTGGCTAGCCATCTTCCTCCATCAGAATCTTGTTCATACAGAATGAAGTGCTGATTCTTTTGATGTCGGTGATAGCCCATCTAATAGCAGACTTGTATTCCCTCAGAACTCTTAACAGTCTACTTTCCTGCAATTCATTAAGCGCAGATGCAATAATAGCAGGTAAAGTAGATGAATTACCCAAATAAACATACTTGAGGTGATTGGGTAAGGGTTTGAGTTCTATTACCGGTGGTTCCTCCAGAGATGGTTTCATCCTTGCTGATGAAGTTCCTGTTGCTTCCAATGGCTCAAATGATAATTTGGACCTGCTCACTCTAGGGTGTGCCTCTAACAACTGCAGATATTCCAATAACTCTGGCTCATCTCCATCACAGTCTCCCATCAATGTAGATTCTAACAGGTTGGTACTCAATATTCGATGTTGTTCAACTCCCACCACTTTCTCGACTATATCCATCTGGAAACACTCCTCATCCTCTTTGGGGAAGTACATGGCCTTAAACACGTTGAAGGTTACCTCTTAATCTTGAACCCTCATGGTCAACTCTCCTTTCTAAAAATCAATGAGAGTCCTGCCGGTTGCCAAAAATGGTCGCCCAAGGATTATTGGAATATCCTTATCCTCTTCATAGTCTAATATGATGAAGTCTACTAGGAAGATGAACTTGTCTACTTTTACCAAAACATCCTCAAGAATTTCTCGTGGATATGTTACCGATCTATCCGCCAGCTGTAGGGAGATATTTATGGGTTTGGGTGCCGGTAAACCTAACTGAGTATAGACTGAAAATGGCATGAGGTTTATACTTGCACCTAAGTCACACAAACATTTGTTGAAGGCTAAACTCCCTATTTTGCATAGGATGGTGAAACTACCCGGATCTTTCAATTTCGGTGGAAGCTTCTTTGCAATATCGCACTACATTCCTTTGTTAGTGCCATAGTCTCGAAGTCTTCTAATTTCTTTTTCTTTGACAAAATATCCTTTATGAACTTGGCATAACTAGGCATCTTCTCTAATGCCTCCGCGAAAGGAATGTTGATGTGTAACTTTTTAAACACCTCCAGAAACTTAGTAAACTATTTCTCTAATTTCTATTTTTGGATCTGTTGTTGAAATGGTGGTGGTGGTTAGACTATCGGTGTAACAATATATTTCTGTATTGCAGATTTTTCTCCTTCTTTCCCTTCCACTATCTCTCCCACATGTGTCTCAACTTGCTCATTAGTTATCGGCTTTTCTGCATCTTGCTCGGCTAGATGTTTTCCACTCCGAAGTGTAATGGCTTGACATTGCTCATGACCTCCCCTCAGATTCTTTTTTGTGTCACTTGGCAATGTTCCTTGGGGTCTACTATTCAATGCACTAGCAATCTGTCCCACCTAAGTTTTCAAATTCTTGATCGAAGCCGCCTGAGTTTTCATTGCCGCTTTATTTTCCTTTATGTATTTGGCCATTAGCTCCTCGAAATCTGTCTGTTTCTCTTGAGGTGGAACTGACTGTTGATGTTGATTCTGAAAACCAGAGGGTATGATGGTCGTGGAGCCTGCTGCTGATTCTGATTATGGTTCTATTTGTTGCTCCATGAAAAATTTAGATGGTTCCTTGCCCCCTTATTATATGTATTCTGATAAGTCTTAGGTGGCCTGTTATAGCTACCCATAAACTGTACTGACGCTGGGTTGATCGCACACTGTTCTGTCGGATGCTCACCTGCACAAATCTCACATATAAATGCTACCTTCTGCACGTTTCCCGTGGATATGGCATCCATCTTCTTCAATAACGCTGCTATTTGTGCCGATAGAGCTATTATAGTGTCCACTTCCAAAATACCTGCCGCTTTGGGTTGAGTCATTCCCTCAGTCAGCCACTGATAGTTGTTTGTAGCAATTGTTTCTATCAAGTCCCATGACTCCTCAAATTTCTTTGCCAGAAAAGCTCCACCTGAGGCTTCATCGATGCTGGTTCATATATGACTTCCTAAATCGTTGTAGAATGTGTTTATCTACATCCAATGCGGTAGTCCATGAAGAAGGCATTTTCTCAACAGCTCTTTGTACCTTTCCCATGCTTCATATAATGGCTCTCTTTGTAGCTGTACAAATGAAGATATCTCCGTTCTCCATTTATATGTCTTTGAAGGCGGGAAGAACTTAGCCAAAAATTTCTGCGCCAAATCATTCCATGTGGTGATTGATCCTGGCGGTAAAGAATGGAGCCAACCCTTTGCCTTGTCTCTGAGTGTGAACGAAAATAGCCTTAATCTGATAGCATCATCTGAAACCCCGTTGCACTTGAAGGTATCGCAGATTTCTATGAAATTAGCAATGTGCTCGTTCGGATCATCATTTGGAAGACCCCAAAATTGGCAATTATTCTGCACCATCTGTATCGTTTCAGGCTTGATCTCAAAGTTTTTAGCATTAATCGCCAGCCTGGTGATGCTTGACTGAATTTCTAAAATTCGCGGTGTAGCATAATCCCGCAGTGCTTTCCCTTCCGATTCAGCCATTTTGTCTTTGGGTGTTTCAAGTTCTTCTCGAGTTTTTTCAATCCACATAGTTAACTTCTGAAATCGTTTGACGATGTCGTCCTCGAGAGGCAACAAATCTGGCTTCTTCGATCGAGTTTGCATGCACTACTCGAGATTACCTGAAAAAACCAATGAAACAAAAGAAATTAAGAATAAAAATATAAATATATGTTTAACTAAAACTAAACTAAGTAAACTGATATTATAAGTATTAAACGCAATTACTGTCCCCAACAACGGCGCCAAAAATTGGAAATAATATTCATAAACTAAATTGAAAATAATTTAATCCTCCGTTATATAATAAGATCCGTTATAGGCTTAAATAAGAATTTAGTTCATCATGAATGAATAAAAAACTATAATCCACAAAGTGTAAAACATTCTGAATACAAGGTATAGAGGATGAGAGAAAATAAACTCTAGAATTGTATCACCGCTCTTGTTCACAATCCTTGTGTTCTTCGTGCTTCAACCGTGCTTCAATTCTCCGTCTATGTCAAAACTCACGAACTAGGGCTTGAAATATGTCTAAGTGTCCCTGTAATAGCCTCTCTGATGACATCATATATTCTCCTAGCGGCAAGCCAAACACAGTCTTCATTGCTGCAAAATCCTAATCGAAGAAGGAAACTACCAACTTTGCTGACGTACCCCCGCCCCAGCTGGGGTTTATGCCTTTAGTACACCCGCTTCGGCGGGTAGCCACTTTATACTACTAATTTTTCTGCACCACCGCCATAGCGGGGTATTTGTACTATGCATGCCTGCCCCAGCGGGTGTACCATCCAAGAAATGCTGACATTTTACTCTTAAAGTCCTTTTTCCATCCGTTCTGTCTCCTACAATCAACACTACAAAAACAAAGTAAAATGATACTAAAACTACTTGAAGAACCCAAGAATTAAGCTATAATGGACATTGATTCGTAGCTAGAAAACCAACTTATCAGAGATAAGCCAAATTGAGTTCTTCCTGCACAAATTCGTGAACGGTGTTTTTCCCCAGCAGGGACCCACGCCCCAGCGGGCCCCCTTGTTGTCCAAAATTTGTTTTGTGTTCTAAGCCCTAACACGATGAACTAACTAAATGTAATGAACCTGATGACATGTTAAGTATATAAATCAATAAGATAACATATTGTTGACATGTATATGATAATTTGAAGTCTCATATTAAAAAGTTATGTGTGAATTTGGATATTGTGTTGTAGGGTATGATTATGATGGTTTAAGAGATTACAACCGTGTGATATGCATGTTGTGAGTTTAGAGTCACATTATGTGGTTAGTTAACAAGTTAAGATTACGAACCACGTTGTTAAGTTGAACTTAAGTGAGAAGTTCAACGGTTAAACGTAGTGGTTATGAAGCTAATCGATATTGTAAATGTAATGTAATGTGTAGGACGATTGAGGAAGTGAATTATAATTATAACTGTAGCTTGTGCATGAGGCAAGTTTTTAAACCTTACTTTTACGTTCCACAAGTATTTTATCCCTAATTTACTATTGTTGAGCAAGTTTCTAAACTTTACTTTTATTGAGCAAGTTTTCTTACCCTAACTCGATTATGTTTACTACTGTTGAGCAAGTTTCTAAACTTTACTTTTATTTGAGCAAGTCCTTTTATTTTGCAATGCACAAGTATCTTATTGAAATAATGTAGCCTTGACTTAATTGTTCAAGCAAGGTCTTATTGTATTTTTCAAATGCTTTAAGTTTAATTCTATAGCATAAGTTATTTCATAATTCTTTGGTTATTGAATTCTTCATTATTGTAAGTTGATTGAACTACTCCTGAGTTGATGATAGTTGAAATTTAAATTACCTTTTGAGCTTATACAAACCAAACTTTCTTTGGTGCAGACTCGTTAATTAATACTGAGATGAACAACCCTATTAATAGAGGATTACCATGCTAAAGAGTTAAGATGTTTGTGCACAATACATGATACGAAGGGCTGATCCCCCTAAGTACGAGTTAAGGTCCATATGTTCTAACGACTATTAAAGGTTTAAATAGAAATGTTTATAACCTGGGACATAATTCAAGGTCTTATGACCCTCAGATGAATTCTAAATCTTATTCTTGATTATCGATTATAGAAATGTTATTCAATTTAGTTGAAGTTATTTAGTAATATGTCATCACTATTGATTGTTGTTTCTAGTGAGCTTTTGTTTGCTCACTCTTGCATTTATATAACCATTGCAGCCAAAGTTGAGAGAGTTGATGAACCGTCAACTAGTAGAGGAAAGGGCAAGATGAACAAGTGAAGACTTGTTCATATTTGATTATGATTTTTGTAATAAGACATTAATTATGTTATGATGTTTTATTTCCTCATTGATGATGTTTAAGGTTAGAAACCTTGGGAATGTTTTGATAAAGTTGTAATCCTTTTTATAAGGAAGATTTTTATTAATTAAGATTGTAATTTATTTTACATTCCTTATTTACGGGCAGTAGTTATGTTTTATTTTGATAGTGAACATCAAATCCTATGAAAATGAAGTACTCGAATTTGGGGGTGTCACAATTAATTGCCAGAAAGCCATAAGGAATGGGAAATGAACTTAACGAACATTATAGTTTTAATAGTTCGGATAAGTTAGGTTTAAGTTGGGATACAATCGTACTCTTTAATGGTTGATGTATGGTATCTGGGCTAAACAATTCCGTTAGAGAGCGACGGTTAATACGAACTAGCAACCGACTAACTCGCTGTGAAAAATAGTGTAAACGAGACGGGAAACTAGTTTGTTGGTTGTTTCTGGGAAACCACTTAGTGTACTATATTGACACTGTTAAAGACTCGATGTGTGCTAGGTGTAGGGTTGTGAATATATATGGTGAAAAGGTAATTCTTTTCATATATGTGGATGTATATGATGAGTTAAATCCTAAAAATGTTATAAGAAGAAGATGAGAAATTAAATCTATCGTAAAAGATGATTATAAGGTTTATGCCATCTCTGTATGTCATAATACCGAAGGAATGAAAGTAAAGTTTGTCGCGTAAACTTATATTACAAGAACGCTAGCCATAGGATGTAAAGTTAAGTTTAAACAAATGTATAAGTCAAATATATGACTAATTGGTGTATGTGCTATTTCCTTATGTAATATATAGGGTCTGCAATGAACAGTTCAGCGTAAACTATAAGCTGTGGCTGTGTTTAAGGAAAGTTTCTTAACTTAATTCATATTTTTAAATGAATATTAGTTTCTTAACTTTCTCAGATATTAAATGTCGATGTCGGGAAAAAATTCGGGTCGGGTCAAACCTGGATCTTTCTCTCTTCCTAAGTTTGTCTACCCTTAGTATTTTTATTGTGAAAAAGGTTTTGAAGGGTTTTTTTAGGAAAAGGCCAACATGTATCATGTCGACGATTTGAACATTTTACAGAGTCGCCAGTTGGTAGATTTTAAAATGGTTGTACCAACTCAACCGAATTTTGTTTGAAAGGAGGCACAATTTGCTGAACACTGTCGAAACTTGATCTTTGAAATCGAAGTTTTGAGTTCGGGGGCTTGGTTAAGTTTGGGGAACGTGTTAGGCACCCCACAACTCTCGTGTAAACACAGTACCACATCTTTTCAATATTTCCCTTTTAAATTTGCAATGTGTGTGTGTGAATGCTGGAAGAAATTGGGCTTATGTTTGATTAATTGAAAACATGGACATGCTTCATTGAACCTATATACGAAAGGTTTGATTTAATTTGCAAAAGTCTCTTTTTTAGACAAGATTATTAAAATGATGTTTTGAAAGCAGGTTTTCAAACCCTTAAGCTAACATTGGAATTGAAACTTGTCAATACTTCATTTTTATCTTTTTATCCTTTTGGCTCAAATTGAATGGTGATTGTCGGGCTACGAAGCATCCTCAATCACAAAATATATACAAGTGTCGGTCTTCTCATGGGCATGACAGCCATCGGAGTGACTCTGACACGACAAACCATTATTCTCATTATGTTGAGACCTTAAACCCGGATAACCGTTTTAAGGTCTTTCAAATGTATATTTTACAGAAAATCTGGCACGGTACATTTGTAAAGTGGAGTTTGTCCATGATGGGAATCAGATTCTGATCAGTTTGATCATAAATCCCACGATTCCTATGCTCACAGAGGGAATCCAATAAAACTTGCACAGCTCTAATATGTACAGAAATATATATTTACATCTATAGATCTCCAGAACCAACGATTGATCAGTAAATCCTGGCCTGCGCATAGCCGAAGCGTCTCGTTCTCACTAGAAAATGATCAAAGGGTCGAGAGGTTACTTTCAGAACTATAACTATAAAAAATGCTAGATTTAAGTAAATCTCAGCCATTCTAGCTTCCCGGTTTCGTCTGGACCTATTTTGAACAGTTTGAAAGCTAGAGTTGGCAAGATTTAAAGAAATAATGGACTGCTACACGGACTTTTTGCCAAATCGTAGGCTTTAAACTTTCGTTTCTACCATTTAATTTTTGATATGTGATAGTATGTGGGTGTATCTACGTGTTAGAGTGAAAAAATTTGGGTTTGGAGGATAAGAATATGGCTGAGAAATGAAACGGGCAGAGGTTCAGAGCATTTTTTGATTATGAAATGAGTTGGGGTTCACCTCATATATATAGGCCTAGGAGAAGCAGCTCTACCTACATAAGCCGTAGGTAGATGTGCGGCTCCACGTGGTTGGGCCCACGTAGCAAGTTTCCTTGCATCGAAGTACATGCACTCTGAGCAACGTGAGGTCAAATTCAAAACTTTCTAACTTTTAATCGGAGCATCCGTTGGAGGTGTGTTGTACCTTTCCTGAAAGCCCTCGCCGAGAGTGTCGCAACGACAAGGGATTAAACCGTTTTCGAGTCCAAAAACATGGCACCTTCCATATTTACTATTCCATCAAAATACATTTTCCATAGTTGGACTGCATTTTCTTGAAGACTTTACTGAATTGACATAATCCCATCATCCAGAAAAAAAGTTTCTAGGGGTACAACTCGTAACGGTGCTTCGGCTAGTTGATCTGCAATGCCTTGACCTTTGATGGACTTCTGAGTCACGTAAACAATGTCGAACTGTTGGAGGATCAACTGCCATTTGGACAGTCGATAATTCAACATTGGCTTGTTAAATACGTATTTTAGCGGATCCATGCGAGAGATGAGGTAGGTCGTGTGCCCATGTAAATAGTGTTGCAACCTCATTACAACCCATGCTAACGCACATCATATCTTCTCGATCAGGGTGTTCTTTTACTCATCGCTGCTGAACCTTTTGCTGATGTAGTAGATGGCTCTCTCCTTGCTACTATCATCTTTCTATCCTAGCATACAGCCCATAGCGTTGGCATTGACAGACACGTACATAAATAGGTGAACTCCGTCCCTTGGGGGTACTAAGACTGGTGCTTCGATCAGCTGCTTCTTAATGGCAAGGAAGGCTTTCTGACAATCCTCATTCCATTTGGCGAAGGAATTCTTCCTTAGTAGCTTGAAGATGGGTTCACAAGTTGTTGTGAGCTAGGAAATGAATCGACTTATAAAATTGATCCTTCATAGGAACCCGTGTATCTTATTCTGTATTCGAGGTATTGGCATCTCAATGATGGCTTTTATCTTGGCAGGATCCAGCTCAATGCCTCTATTTCTCACTATGAATTCTAACAGCATGCTTGATTTGACGCCAAAAGCAAATTTGGTTGGATTTAGCTTGAGGTTGTACTTACGCAACCTGTTGAATATCTTCCTGAGATGGTCAATGTGATTGTCCTTATTTCAGGATTTGACGATAATGTCATCCACATAGACCTCTATTTCTTTATGCATCATATCATGAAACAGAGCCATCATGGCTCGCTGATATGTGGCTCCGGCATTGATGAGGCCGAAGGACAATCGTCTGTAGCAGAACGTTCCATAGGGAGTGATGAAAGCTATTTTCTCCCGGTCTTCTTCAGTAACTATAATTTGATGGTAACCAGCAAAGCAATCTACAAAGGAATACATGTCATACTGTGCCGTGTTGTTTATTAGGATGTGGATGAAAGGCATAGGGAAATTAGCCTTGAGGCAGGCTTTGTTCAAGTCCCGATAATCCACGCATACTTGTACTTTCCCTACTAGCATAGGCACGGGAACTATATTTGACAGCCACTCCGGGTATGTTGATACCATGATGATGCCGAATTTGAATTGTTTAACGTCCACTTCTTTGATTTTCAGACTCCATTCAGATTTCAAACGCCTGAGCTTCTACTTGACTAGCTTGAATCCATCTTTTATGGGCATTCAATGGATGACATTATCAGTCAACAGGCAAATCATGTCTTCACGTGACCATGCAAACACATCCTGGAACTGTGTTAGGAGTTCGATCCGATAGGTCTTTTGGTCTTAAGTGAGGTCTAGGCCTATCTGGATTTTTTTTTGAGGTTTTTGGAGGTTCCTATGTTGGTAGTGGTGGTTTGGTCGAGGTTTGGTTTGGGTTTGTCTTCAACCCATTCTTTGATCTCCTCGGGCACCTCATAGTCATCTTCCTCCTCTGGATCAACTTCTATCAAGTCGAAATTCAGTTTTACATCAAAGTTTTAGTCAATGTGACAGGTTGGCATCTCATCAGCATGGACAAACAAATCCAATTATGGAGTCCTGAAAACAAAATGCCTTCACTTTAATATATGCAACCTCTTAAATATAAAAGAATTTGGCAAAGCATGACATAGGTTACTGCTATAGCTGTGCAATTAAAAATATGCAGTATATAAAAGCATGTTACAAGGCAGATGGATTCTCTGCCCCTTTACCCTTTTTAAATGAGGTAAGGGACACTACTCCAGTTGTCCAAGGTTAGATCCTCATGAACAGGGAGGATCAAGGGATTGGGCTCATCTGCCTTGTCTCGAATAATGACCGCGACATCTTTCAAAACAGGGACGAGGTTTTTCTTTGAACTGCCTCCCTTCTCTTCGTGATGGGAGGAATTTGAATATGATCCTCATCGTCACTGTCTGGGATATCATCATTCATCCCCTCGTAGTGTATGAGAACACGTATGTTAGCAAATGGGTCTCGTCCTTCATATAGAAACTTTTCTTTTACCTTTTTGCTCTCCCCTTCAGGGTTTGGGGTCTTTCTCTCATTTACCTGTATGATTGGAGGAAACAACATGGCTGATACAACAGCAAGGATCTTCTCATCGGCTTCACAAATCCAGCATCAGTGAGGTTTAGCAATAGTATAGTGGAAGCATGAGCCTTAGGATGTTTATGTGGGTTCCGACGGCTTGACCCGGATGAATAACCCAATTCGGCTCTCCCTGACTGGCTCGAGATTTGTACTGGACTCTTAATACCTTGCTGATTCTTTCCTAACCCTTCTCCAGGTTGGAAACCTAAAGATACCATCTCCTGACCCACTGTCATCACTTCGGGGGAGACTTTAGGCTTCAAAGCTGGTGCCCCCAATAGTAGATAATAAGTATCGCTTACCTCCAATGCTTGAAAACTAGCAGGTTCAATCCCTGTATCTAGGCTGATCACCGGTATGTCTCCCTGTATGTAGACATGGTATTCCAGTTTGGCATTCATCGTGATTAGGTTGTCGTTGATAATGTATTTGAGTTACTGATGGAGGGTGGATGGAACTGCCCCTGCTATATTGATCTATGGCCTTCCCAGCAACAAGTTTTATTCGATGACGATGTTGAGCACCTGAAAAGACACATAGAAAGTGTGCAGACCAATCTCCAGCAAAATCTCTATTTCTCCCCTAGCTTGTCGGCGAGATCCATCGAAAGCCCGGATGACCACATGACTGGTTTTGATCTGGTTCGGGTTAATCTTCATTCTCTCCAAGGTGTCGTAGGGCTAGATGTTAAGGGATGATCCTCCATCTATCAGCACACCTCCGATCACATATCCTGATGACATCACCGCTATGTGCAGTAACTTACGATGACCGTCCCCTCTGCAGTTATATCATCGTCAATGAAAGATATCACATTACTGTTGAAAATGTGTTCTACCACGTGACGGAATTTCTCGGCATCCACGGTATGTTGCAAATGGGCTTATTCAAGTACTTTCACTAGAATGTTACAATGATCCACCGATGATAAGACCAGATCTAGAATGCACATCTGCTCGGGTTCATCTTTTATGCTTTGCACCAATTTGATTTCATTGTGTCCCATTTTACAGAGGAACTCTTCTATTTTCTCTTTAGCCAACTTTTCTTTGGCTTTGATGACTGACTTGATCACCCGCTGAGGCAGGTACAATGGATTCTCCTTTGGTACAATGGCAATGTTGTTGGAGGTGGAACCTTCATCATTCCCGTAGTTCCATGGGACTCTCTTCAGACTGATTACTGGCTAGGGTCTGAATGGTATTATCAAAGGTTCGGGTGCTGCCAACTTTATAAGATTTTATATTTCTTGGGCCCCATTTCCCTGGTAGCATTAGGGGTGTGAGGGCTGGCTCCTTATCACAAGAAATAACAGCCACTATATCCTGATTCCATGCAGTGGGAATAAAGAGACTTTCTTCATTAGGAAGACCATAATCTTGATTCCCTCTTATCAGTTCACCACTTTCAATCATATTCTAAATTAAATGACGAAGTGCCCATTAGTCCTCAGTATCATGGCCAGGTGCATTGGAGTGGTATTGGCAAATTTTGTCAGGTTTAAATTTTCTAGATCGAGGGTTCACTGGGGGGTAACAGATATGTGACCATCCCCTCGTTGATTAACACCTGCAGGATTTCCTTCATTAGCTGGTTTAGGTTGGTGAAATTCCTCTAGAAAGCGAATTCCCTCTCAGCCTGGAACTTCTCTTCCTTGGCCATCTTGTCAGCCCAGGGTTCATGCTGATGAAAATGATAATGGTCCCTCATAGGACTGGGACTGAAATCTCGTGTGGAAGGATTTGCATCAGACTGGTTGGTCTGGTTTATCAGCTAGCTGGTGACCTGATGTTGGTATACGACCAGCTCTGCTATTTGTCCAATTTATTCCTTGATAGACTTGATCTCTTATTCTATCAGGAATTGCTTTTCTAGGACTTCCCAACTGTCTGGGCTATTGTTGCTAGGTGGAGTTGACTCTCCGATGTATCGGAGGTATTTGGATCCTTCTCCATTTTGTGTGCTAATCATGTTGACACCCTCCTTTTTGTGCTAAAGGAGGGGATTATCCTGCACGTGCAGTTGCTCGGCTTTGTCACAAAAATTCTCCATTGTCAATCAAGTATTGAATTTGTGCTTGAGAGACCAACAGTCTTCTGTATCATGACCCGGAGCTCCAGAATGATAAGCGTATTTTTTGCTTGTGTCAAAATTTTGTCCACCAGTATTGGTTGGTGGAAGGAGTTGCATAATCTTTTTCTGTACCGTCAATAGTTTTAACACATTCTCGAGTGAATCCCTTAACGGGGTGAATGTTATTTGACGTATGGCCTCTATAGTTTTCTGAAATGGCGAGTTTGAAGGTTGTGCTGAAGCTTGAAAAGGGGAATAGTTCCTCCTTTGAATGGGCATGTTGCTTGAATCACCCTTCTAATTCTGTCCTATTAATACTAAGGACACCTCTTCGTCTTTCTTCTTGTGTACTCTCCGGGGATTACTCCCGTAATTCCTGGACTGGATATGTTCGGTAACAGGTTCTAAGGCGGTCAGATACTTTATCTTCCTAGATTTGAGCCTCATTTCTGCCATTTCACTGTGTTTAATCATTTCTGAAAATGGCTTTCCTATGCCTACTAGGACTCTTTCATAATACGGGGCTTCTTGAATGTCGATGAAAGTCATGACTATCACAGACTCAGTCATATGTGGAGTGACTTGTGCTGCCATTCTTCTCCAGCGTTGAGCATATTCTCTGAATGACTTAGTACTTTATTTCTTGATTTTAGTTATTTGATATCTGTTTGGAGCCAATTGAGACTGAAAACTATATTAATTGAGGAAGGCTGACCTATCTTAGGCTACTCTCGCGGCTTTTTTGGCATGAAGGACCTCAGATCATCGCAAGCTACTAGAGGGAAAATTAATCCAATCCTTCAACTGGAGCGAATCTGAGTGGTGCTTTTTCATGAGCCCCGGAGACTTAACCGTCCTCGAAAACTTTACTCTGTCACCAACGGGTTTGCCTCCAGGTGGAGGAATCACACAACATACATTCACATACATCGCGCCTCACCGTATGCATATGATGACATTGGTGTGAAGCACTAATATGGGTGTGAAGCACTAATGGTGCGAAGCACTAATATGGGTGCGAAGCACTAATATGGGTGCGAAGCACTAATATGGGTGCGAAGCACTAATAAAGCAGGAAAGCATTCAATCACATTCATTCAATGTAAAGACGCAACATTTCACGCATTCATTCAATGTAAAGACGTGGCATTCACACATACGCAGATATAAATGGGAAATGTTGAAAAGATTTGAACGCGGCCTAAGCCATTTACTATCCCCAGCAGAGTCGCCACCTGTCGACGTCGGGAAAAAATTCAGGTCTGATCAAACCCGGATCTTCCTCTCTTACTAAGTTTTGTCTATCCTTATTCTTTTTATTGTGAAAAAGGTTTTGAAGGGGTTTTTAGGAAAAGGCCAACATGTATCATGTCGATGATTTAAACGTTTACAGAGTCATCGGTTGGTAGATATTGAAATAGTTGTGCCAACTCAACCGAATTTTGTTTGAAAGGAGGCACAATTTGTTGGACACTGTCGAAACTTTATCTTTGAATCCAAAGTTTTGAGTTCGGGGGCTTGGTTAAGTGTGGGGAAGGTGTTCGATACCCTACAACTCCCGTGTAAACACGGTACCGCATCTTTTAAATATTTCCCTTTTAAATTTGCAATGTGTGTGTGTGAATGCTGAAAAAAATTGAGTCTATGTTTAATTGATTGAAAGCATGGACATGCTTCGTTGAACCTATATACGAACGGTTTGATTTGATTTGCAAATGTCTCTTTTTTAGACAAGATTATTAAAATGATATTTTGAAAGCAGGTTTTCAAACCCTTACGCTAACTTAGGAATTGAAACTTGTCAATACTTCATTTTTATCTTTTTAGCCTTTTGGCTCAATCTGAATGGTGTTTGTCGGGCTGCAAAGCATCCTCGACCACAAAATATATACAAGTGTCGTTCTTCTCATGGGCATGACAGCCATCATAGTGACTCTGACACGACAAACTATTATTCTTATTATGTTGAGACCTTAAACCCGGATAACCATTTTAAGGTCTTTTAGATGTACATTTTACAGAAAAACTGGCAGGGTACATTTGTAAAGTGGAGTTTGTCCATCGTGGGAATCAGATTTTGATCAGTTTGATCATGAATCCCATGATTTCTATGCTCACAGAGGGAAGCCAATAAAACCTGCACAGCTCAAATATGTACAGAAATATATATTTACATCTAAAGATCTCCAGAACCAAGGATTCATCAGTAAATTCTACCCTGCGCATAGCCGAAGCATCTCGTTCTCACTAGATAATGATCTAAGGGTCGCGAGGTTGCTTTTAGAACTGTAACTAGAAAAAAAATGCTAGATTTAAGTAAATGTCAACAATTCTAGCTTTCTGGTTCCGTCTGGACCTATTTTGAACCGTTTGAAAGCTAGAGTTGGTGAGATCTAAACAAATAATGGACTGCTACACGGGCTTTTTGACAAATTATAGGCTTTAAACGTCCATTTATACCGGTTAATTTTTGATATGTGGTAGTATGTGGGTGTATCTACGTGTTAGAGTGAAAAAATTTGGGTTTGGAGGACAAGAATATGGCTGAGCAACGAAACGGGCAGAGGTTCAGAGCGTTTTTCGATTATGAAATGAGCTGGGGGTCACCTCATATATATAAACCCGGGAGAAGCAACTCTACCTGCGATAGCTGTATGTAGAAGTGCGGCTCCACATGGCGGGGCCCACGTGGCGGGTCCCATTGCATCGAAGTACCTGCACTCTGAGCAACGCGAGGTCAGATTCGAAACTTTCTAACTTTTGATCAGAGCATCTGTTGGAGGTGTGTTGTACCTTTTTGGAAAGCCCTCGCCAAGAGTGTTGCAATGATATGGGTGTAAACCTTTTTCGAGTACAAAAAGACGGTTTCATAACCAGGTCTTTGATTCCTCGCAGTTTGTCCGTTGAGCTGTCTTGCGCTATTTCCACTTAGGATCATTATTACTGTTGTTTTTGACCTTGGTGGCATCAATTCGGCTTATGTTAGACTGAAATGGATTTAAGTTGGTAAAATAACCATTTTGCCCCTTCCGGGGTTGCCTTCAGTGCTGGCATGGTCTTCGGCTGACTTCTTAGGGTTGTTTCCAAGGTTTGGATCCCAGTTGATTTTGTTTGTCCTCAGGGTTGTCTCTGAGGCTGACTTGGTCCCTCCAAGTTTTCCTCTGGAGATGTTATGAGGTTCCAGGATTGTTTCTGAGGTTAACCTGTACCTCCCGGGATGAGATCGGGGCTGGCTTATACCTCCCGGGTTTAGATTGGGGCTAACTTGTACCTCCCGGTTTGAGACCGGGGCTAACCTGTACCTCCCGGGTTGAGATCGGGGCTGATCTGTACCTCCTGGGTTGAGACCAGAGCTGATATATACCTCCATAAGTTAAGACCGAGGCTGACCTATTCCTCCCGAGTTGAGACCGGGGCTGACCTGTACCTCTCGGGTTGAGACTGGGGCTGACATGTATCTCCCGGGTCGAGACCGGGGCTAACCTATACCTCTCAGGTTGAGACTGGAGCTGACCTGTACCTCCCGGGTTGAGACCGTGGTTAACCTGTACCTCTCGGGTTGAGACCATGGCTGACCTGTACCACCCGGGTTGAGACCGGGGCTGACCTATACCTCCCGAATTGAGATTGAGGCTGACCTTTACCTCCTGGGTTAAGTCCGGGGCTGACCTGTAACTCCCGATTTAAGACCAGAGCTGACTTGTACCTCTTGGGTTAAGATCGGGGCTGACCTGTACCTCCCGGGTTGAGATCGGGGCTTACTTGTAGCTCCTGGGTTGAGACCGTGGCTGACCTGTACCTCCCGGGTTGAGACCGGGTCTGACTAGTACCTCCCGGGTTGAGACCGGGGCTGACCTGTATCTCCTGGGTTGAGACTGGGGCTGACCTGTACCTCCGGGGTTGAGACCGGTGCTGACCTGTACGTCCCGGGTTGAGACCGGGGTTGACCTGTACCTCCCGGGTTGAGACGGGGGCTGACCTGTACCTCCCGGGTTGAGACCGGGGTTTATTTTGCTTGAAAAGACGGTTTTGCCCTCTTGTAGGGTTAGTAACAGGAATGCAAAATTCAAATGTCTGCTACAGGACTGAAGAAAATTTTGAGTGTCTACATTAAACATGAGAAAGTATTTAGTATGTGTAAATGTGTGAAATTTGTACAAGGTGTTTATTTATAAGGCCTTATACCGAGCTTTCAACACTTATGTGTTTCTGTGAAATAAATTGTTCTATGATTGATCGGTTTAATGTGGTATAGTTCTATTAGTGAATTGTTAGGATTAAGTTTGTGTTAATGATTCTAGCCAGACTAAATGTAGGGTATAGGGAAGTAAATGTTATTAAAGTTTTAAAATGACAAGAATCAGAGTTTTTCCTATTATTCAATTTTCTTCATAACCTTTGTTCGGTTATTGAAGTTTTAAAAGAATATGTGATTCTTGCTTAGTTGTTATTCAACTGCTTTAACTTGTTGAGTAATTGAATGCTCAGTCTTACTTTAAATAAAAACATTTTCAGCGAACAATGTTAGAAAGAACTTAAGGATCCCGTAAAGATCAAGCTGACCGGTGTCCTGCGGAAGTGTTGTTCAGTATATGAACAAGCGTGAAGATATAGCAAAGACTTGTAATGTAAAGTAATTAATTAAACTATAGAGTAGTTTAGCGAACTATTATGTATCCTTTGTGGCGGATAAAAGTCACACTTGTGAGATGTAAATATAAATGTAAATACCATTATTTATAATGAACGAGGTTTTAAGATAATAGAATCTGGGATTTGAGGATGTATATTGTTATATCTAGCTATATAATGATGTATGTTTGGAATGAGATGTACTTTTGACCTACGAAAATTCGGGTGTAAAGATAGACCAGATTTCCATGCCGTCACGGTTGTTATTAAACCTGATAGGGTATAAACCTTAGGTATGAGTACCTAAGGCTATAATCTGAGAGAGATGGGTAAGAAAATCATTGAGTTAACGATTAAGGAAGAAGATCACTACGTGATCTCATTAAATCGTAAATAACAGATTTTCTGTTAAACGATGAATGATTTATAGCTAAATGCTATGAATGAATGATACTATGAAGTAGTACGAGAAGAAGAACTCAGAAGAGTTGTAGAGGATAAGTACGAATTAAAGAAAATTCGTATCAAGTAAGAGAAAGTTAGAATGTTGTAAAATTTCAATTGGTGTACTCATATGATAGATGAGTTGTACAAACTTTTGTTATGGGCATGAGTTTGTGCTTTAGGGTAACAACCACTCAGTTTATTACAGTGATAGTCATTAGAATAGTAACATCGCGCTATCAATATGTATATGACGAGGAGGTTAATCTTTTCTCATGTGTATATTAGATAGTAGAATATATTAAGATAGGTGCGAGTTCTTGAAACTCATACTTATGAAAAGTTTGTGACTCATAGTTATATTCTATGTTTTCGAGCCTCTAAGCATATGGAAAGTCCTTGATTTGTTCTTTATATATTGCGAAGATAAGTTCTTAAACAGATATGGTTGTGGAAAGTTCATGAATACATAAAGTGTGGTAAGTTGATAAACTATACTACGGTATAGGAATGTTAGACTGAAAATAAGTTATTTTCAGTATAAGTAACATTGAAGGTGCTAGAAGATGTTAGAATTGTCTCAAGTATGACAATGAAGGAAGATGAAGAAAGCAAGTACTCCAAGTCTTCTAGCTATGCTAGATTTTGAAATTTATTGACATCGTGCTAAAAAGTACATGTTTAAGAAAATAATATTGGTTTAAATTTTGGAATCAATGGATTTTAAAAGAACTATTCTTTGTATGTCTATGCTAAATCGTTTGGGCTAGACAGAAATTGATTTGAAATATCAAAATGAATTTTATATCATCAGTGCATTTGATGCAGAGATGGTAAAAAGATGGAGTTATTAATGCATTGGAACCTAGTGTTGGATGTGATCTTTGGATCAACAACCCTCTATGGTATGATGTAGAATGACGAAGTCATAAACTGACGAAGTCCTCAACGTACTGTGAAACAGTACGGTATCATGACGTCATAAAACATTTTAAAGTATTCTGAAAGAATTTAAAGAAGTAGTCGATCTCAATTGATTTGACTAGACGAATGTTTTAGTTGATGTCCAATTTATTAGTACGGTCTAAGCTATTTGATTTGGATAGACGAATGGTATGTCATGTTTAAAAGAAAATTGAGCTTTCTTTGAGAAGTTATGTCAAACTAAATTATTTTGGTGCGTAATCTGATGATTAATTTTGAGGTGAACAAACTCCGAAATGGGGTTATACGATAGTTTGATCACCTACTTATGGAAGAGGTAATTTACTTTCTTGGTGATTGTAAACCGATCGTAATAGAATGGTTTACGGTGAAGTGTTGTTAAACCTAGTAAGAGTTCATAGTCAATACGACCCCTCAAAAAAGTATGAAATGTTTTAAAGGAATCCTTATATTCCTCGTTATTCATTCTACTTCATAATTCTTAATAAATTGTGGAGACTCTAGAATGTTTGACAGATAAGCACTTCCTTGAAGAGAAGTTAAGAGACTAGTATGTTAAAATTTCGAGGATGAAATTATGTGAAGAAGGAGTGAATGTGATATTCTGAATGATTGCAAGAATAAAGCATCTGGGTATGGATGTGGTTTTAGAAATTCTTAGGACGAAGTTTTTATAAGGGGAAAAGAATGTGACAACCTGGAAAATCAGATTGTTCTAAAAATTAATTTTAAAGAATTATTAATTAATAAAATAGATGTTTATTAATTATATTATGTGTTATGTGTTTATTAATCGTACTAGGACCTAGGATAATTATAAAACGGGAGGATTCTAGCTACGAGCTAGACTGAACGAGTAAATATTTTCAAGACAAAAATAAAATATTTTCATAAATAAAAATATTTCTGAGAAAAAGATAGGCACTATTCACACGATGAAACCAAGAATTTAGGGTTTGAATAACTTAGGCCTTTCTAGGAGTTCGGTATGTCGTAATAACTTTCCGTCTAAAGATTTGCCGGTAATATGTCGTGAAAAGTTATGTTAGTCGATAAAAGTTTATCTCAAAAAATTTGCAGAAATCGGACGAAATAAAAACGACTAAAAGTACTGTTATGTACTTTTTATTCGTTTAACTACGTTGTGGGAAAACGTGAGGGAAAACGCTAATCATCAAAAATTATTTTTTTAGTTTTTTGACGTTTCGAAGAACGCGTAAAAGTTAATTGGTAGAAGAAAGACGAAATATCCAAAAGTATTTAGATTCCGATAAACGCAGTTTTTCAAACTGTCGGACGAATTTCAAAAGACGGAACCACGAAGCTTCTAGGGGATGCATCATGAATAGTGAGGAGGTAGGGGTAAAATGGTAAAAAGTTGCCAAATAACCAAAATGCCCCTAGCCTTGGTTTTCTATATATATCAAGCTTAGGCTCATTTGTTTGGTGTAGACACTTGAAATTTCATTTCCCTGTTACTAACATTGTAGGAGGGTAAAATTATCTTTTGAATCGACCCCGGTCTCAATATCGGGCCGTCAAATCAACCTAGTCTCAATATCGGGCCATCAAATCAACCCCGATCTCAATACCGAATCATCAACTCAACCCCAGTCTCAATACCGGGCAGTCAAATTAACCCCGGTCTCAATACCGAGTCGTCAACTCAACCCCGGTCTCAATACCAGGTCAACAATTCAACCCCGGCCTCAAATCGGGTAGCCAAATCAACCCCGGTCTCAATACCAAGTCGTCAAATCAACCCCGATCTCAATACTGGGCTGTAAAATCAACCCCGGTCTCAATACTGGGTCCTCAACTCAACGCTGGTCTTAGTACCGGGCCGTCAAATCAACCCCGGTCTCAATACTGGGTCGTTAAATCAACCCCAGTCTCAATACCGGGCGGTCAAATCAACCACGATCTCAATATCGGGCCGTCAACTCAACCCCGATCTCAATACCGGGCCATCAATTTAGCCCCGATCTCAACCCAGAAGGTACAGATCATCCCCAGTCTCAACCTGTACAGATCAGCCCCGGTCTCAACGCGAGAGGTACAGGTCAGCCCCAGTCTCAACCCGGGAAGTACATGTCAGCCTCGGTCTCAACTCGGGAGGTACAAGTCAGCCCCAATCTTGGAAGTATAGGTCAGCCCTGGTCTCAACCTGGAGTGACCAAGTCAGCCTTGGAGACAACACTGAGGACGAATAGACTAGAATGGGATCCAAATCTTGGAAAGAACCCTAGGAAGTTAACCGAAGGCCATGCTGACACTGAAGGCAACCCCGGGAGGGGCAAAATGGTCATTTTACCAACTCTAAGCCGATTCGGTCAAACTAAAGATGAATTGATGCTACCAAGGTCTGATCGAACCATAACAATGTTCTCGAGTGCAAACAACGCAAGACAGCTCAACGATAAACTGCGGTGAATCGAAGACCTGGTTATGAACCCGTCTTTTTGGACCCAAAAAATGTTTTATCATATATCATTGTGACACTCTCGACGAGGGCTTTCCAGAAAGGTACAGCACGCCTCAAACGGACCCTCCGATCAAAAATTAGAAAGCTTCGAACCTAACATTGCATTGCTCAGAGTGCACGTACTTTGATTCAACGGGACCCGCCACGTGGGCCCTTCCACGTGGAACCGCACCTCTAGCTACGGCAACAGCAGGTAGAGTGGAGGCTCCCGGGTCTATATATATGAGCTCACCCCCAGCTTATTTGAAAAAAAAATGCTCTGAACCCCTGCCCGTTTGGTTTTCCAGACATTTTCTTGTCTTCCAAATCCAAATTTTTTCACTCTAATACGTAGATATACCCACATACTACCACATAAAAAAATAACCGGTAGATTTGGAAGTTTAAAGCTTACGATTTGGCAAAAAGCCCGTGTAGCAGTCCATTGTGAATATTTTTATTATCAGAAAGTTATTATTACTTCTTTGCATTTTTATACACTTCCATATCAAGTTTTGTTTTCTAAATATGCCCAGAACTTAGTTCCGTGGCCGTTTTTGTTAACTTTTGGTACATTTTAGTACCTAAGCGCATTTTCTGGCATTTCTACAACTCGGATTGACGATCCGTCGCTTCCAACAGTTTGCATATACTAATATCTTCGTATTGAGAAACTTCGCCGAACTGGGTTATCTTCCCAGTCCGAGTTTGGCTTTTTTTGTATATATCTAACTATAAATATACTAACTTTTTCTGTCAAGCCCGGATGTCAAATTCGCGGTAGTTTACTACTTTTATATATATATATATATAGAAAGAAATGTAGTCAACCAAGGCTGGGAAGATAACCCAGTGTGGTGAATGTTTCTTATATATGCATATATATATATATATATATATATATATATATACATTTCAGTTTGGCCTGGATCATTCTGTAGCTTTTTTACTTCTTATATATATATATATATATATATATATATATATATACATACATATATATATATATATACATACATATATATATATATATATATTCATTCTAGTTCGACCTAGATTATTCTGTGGCCTTTTTACTATTTTTTGCACCATTCACCATTACTGCATTATCTTCACAGTCCTGGCATGTGTGACGCCCCCAAATTCGGGCCCCGATGCCTCAAATTCAGTTCATCACGTTCTAACAATAATAACTAAAATCATACAGTCACAGCGGATAATCTAGAATAATATACAATGATTTAGTTTATTTATTCCCCCAAGTCTCGCAACCTACAGTACTTAATAGATTACATAATAATATCGAATAAAGATTTATTACATAACCCTACTTAAGTTTAAACATACTTCTGAATCAGTTTTAATACATTATCATAGTTGTCATAATACAACTTAAGAACTTCTAAAAACATAGAGGGACTGGCTAGTCGGTAGCCTTGCCCTTGCCCTTATCGACGCCCGAAGGTCCGCCCTTCTATACCTTAATTGAAATATTTTTAGGGAAAGCAAGAATGAGCAAAAATTTTCCATAAAGTAATATATGATAAGTGTGAAGAGTTTTACAACACAAGTTTAAAATATCAAGGTAAAATCTCGCTGATAATCATGAGTTTTACAACACAAGTTTGAAATATCAAGTTTGAATTTTTCCATCTCTCTTATCAACTCCTCTTGAGTCGTCAAGTGAAACAACATCTCCCTTCCTTTCCTGCTAAGAGCGTCGGCAACTACGTTTGCCTTACCCGGGTGATAAAGAATATCGCAGTCATAATCCTTGATTAATTCTAACCACCTTCTCTGACGCATATTCAACTTCTTCTGTGTGAAGATATATTTTAGACTCTTGTGGTCCGTGTATATCTCACATTTCTCTCTGTACAAATAATGTCTCCATATTTTCAACGCAAAAACTACTGCAACTAACTCTAAGTCATGAGTAGGGTATCATTTTTTGTAGTCCTTTAATTATCGCAATGCATACGCAATAACTTTGTCGTGATGCATTAGCACATAGCCAAGTCTCTTGTGCGATGCATCACTATACACCACAAAACCTCCCGCATTGTTTGGTAGTGACAACACAGGCGCCTCGCTTAATCTTTTCTTTAATTCTTGAAAACTTTCTTCACATTTGTCTGTCCATAAAAACTTCATCGTCTTTCCCTTCAGATTGGTCAACGGGGTTGCTACCTTAGAAAAATCTTGGATGAATCTTCGATAGTACCCAGCTACCCCTAAGAAATATCTTACCTCCATTGGTGTTCTAGGCTGCTTCCAATTACTTACTGCTTCTACCTTTGCAGGGTCTACTGAGATTCCATTCTTATCCACCACGTGTCATAAGAATTGAACCTTCTCCATGCAAAATTCACACTTAGAAAATTTTGCATACATCTTCTCCTTCCTTAGTGCCTCCAAAATAATCTTCAGATGTTCGACGTTCTCTTCCCCTGTCTTCGAGTAGATCAAGATGTCGTCGATGAAAACTACCACAAATTTATCCAAGTATGGCTTGAAAACTCTGTTCATCAAGTCCATGAATGTTGTCGGAGCATTAGTTAATCCGAACGACATTACCAAAAACTCGTAATGTCCATAACGGGTTCGAAACGCAGTCTTTGGTATGTCTTCTTCCCGTACTTTCAGTTGGTGATAACCTGTTCGTAGGTCTATCTTAGAGAAACACATCGCTCCCTTTAGTTGATCAAAAAGGTCATCTATCCTCGATAACGGATATCTGTTCTTGATCGTTACTCTGTTCAGTTCTCGATAATCGATACACAGCCTCATCGATCAATCCTTTTTAACAAACAACATGGTGCTCCCCAAGGAGACACACTTGGTCGTACGTAACCTTTATCTAATAACTCTTGCAGTTGTATCATCAACTCCTTCATTTCTACTGGCACCATACGATATGTAGCTTTCGAAATTGGTGAAGTTCCCGGTACTAAGTCTATTACGAATTCGATTCCTCTGTCTTGCAGAAGACCAGGCAGATCGTCCGAAAATACATCTTGGAATTCATTCACTATAGATATATCATTAATTTCTACTCCCCTTTTTTGAGTATCTACAATGTAAGCTAAATAACCTACACATCCTTTCCTTAACAATTTCTTGGACTGCATCATCGTAAGGCAACACGATTGCTTAAGCGATGAGATACCATAAAACACTACCTTAGACTTACTCGGAGTCTGAAGGTTCAAACTTTTACTCTGACAGTCAATTATCGCTGCATGGTTATACAACCAATCCATTCCCAATATTACGTCGAATTCTCCCAATCTAATTGGAATCAAGTCTACGCTCAGTTCATGATCTCTAATGTTTGCGCGATAATTTCGATAAACGTATTCTACAAGGATTACTTCCTTATTTGTAACTTCTATATTCAAGGGATCTTCTAATTGTTCTCAGGTTGTATTAAGTCTACTAGAAAATTCTTCAGATACAAAAGAACAGGTGGCACACGAATTAAATAATACATATGCATTTATATCATTGATTGGGATTATACCTGACATCACGTTCTTTACAGCTACTACATCCTGGATGGTCATGTTAAAGGTCCTAGCGGTTGAGCGGTTGGATTGTATCAGTCCGACGATCATCAGTTTGTTTCCCCTTGTTAGCTACTACCTCCGCCACTTCCCTTCTTCGGGTAATCCTTGATACGGTGCTCCGTCGAGCCACAAGCAAAACATCCTTGGATCTTCTTCGGTTTCGGGCAGTTGGGTGAAATGTGCCCCTCCTGGCCGTAGTTGTAGCAAGTGTTATGCCTCTTCCAACACTCGCCCTGATGATTCTTTCCACATTTTGGGCATCCCTCTGCCCTCTTCTTAAAACCTCCACGAAAATTCCCCAACTGATTGTTGTTGTTTTTGTTGTTGTTGTTGTTGTTATTGTTCTCCCACTTTCTCTTTCCCAAATTACTTCCTCTACTGCTGCTACCTCCAGCACGGTTTTCTCCTCCGGTATTCTTTCCTTTCTTCTCGTTGTTATAAAGACTTAAGGCTTCACTGCCACCTTCCGCAATGATCGCCTTCTCCAGCAATGTTGCAAAGGAATCAATTTGAAGAACTGATAACTTATTAAACAACCAAGGCTTCAGTCCTTGTTCAAAACGTCTCGCCTTCCTTTCTACGTCTCCCACTTGGTGTTCTGCAAATCGCGTTAGTTTATTGAACTTAGCTGCATATTGCGCCACCGTTATATCGCCTTATTTCAGTTCTAAGAACTTCACGTCCATCCTATTCTTCATGCTCTTTAGGAAATAGTTCTCAAAGAACAGAGTCTTGAATCTCTCCCATGCAATTATCCCCTCTCCAGCTTTTTGTTGATTAGCCTCCCACCAGTAATTCGCTTCGCCCCTCATCATATACGTAGAAAATACTGTCTTCTGGTCTTCACCTACTCGAGCGATGGCGAAAGCCTTGTCTATCTCTTTTATCTAGGTTTGCGCAATGATCGGGTCGATAGTACCCTCAAACTCTGGGGGTCCTACACTCCTAAAGTCCTTAAGTTTGTAACTGGAACTACTTGGGGATTGGGGCAAATGGGTTCGTTGTTCCTTCCCCTAAGATCTTCTCCTAATAGATATACTAGCTTCTGGATATGGTCTACTTGTTCCCTCTCATTGTTAACTGATTCCTCAAGTGCAGTTAATCTACGTCTGGGCGGCATTTTCTACATCACAAAATTTTCATTTTATTAATACTATATTTATATTACTTAAGTATTTCTTTAATACTAAAGGTATAAAATTTTATAACACGTTTCTGAAATAAGATCATTTATATTCATATGCCAATTCATTTCATTACATATTTTTCCCTAGCATACTGCTATAAATGTCATCACATGTATCCCCTAATATCACAAAAGATGGGGAATATGCCAACCTACTACCCCTCTAACATAAGCCTACTCGGGGTTTACATCACTGTCCCATATCTTACACAAAAGATTGGGATTTTAACACAGTATATACATCACAAAAGAAAACCACTAAGCTACTACTGTGACGCCCCCAAATTCTAGGACCGTCACAGGGTCGCTCGAATTCGGTTCGTCACGTGCTCATGGTAATACATCACAATAATAATACGACTAAATGTCGCATCGCACAGCGGAATAATATACAACTAATACCGAATAAATTACATTTAAATAATATAATTATTCACGTCCCAAGGTCTCGTAACTTAAACAGTGATTACATAGCTTAGACATATCTTAAGCAATAATAACCTTAACTAGTACATAATATCCTAAGTTCTTTATTACAATCATAAAGTCCTACATAAATAAAGCCACTCAGTAGCCTTTCCTTTGCCCTTATCTATGCCCGAAGGTCCGCACTGCTCGGCCTTAACTGAAATGTTTTTAGGGAAAGCAAGAATGAGCACAAATTGCTCAGCAAGTAATATACAATAAGGGTGAGTAATAAAATTCTCAATTCTCGAAAGGGTATAGCAAGGTTTGATAGTTTAAGGATAACAAGAATATCAACAGTTCTCAATAACAGTCGCTAAGGACAGAATAATATCAATGTGATTCAATAATAAATCAATTCAAGATTTTAAGATAACTAAATACTGAGCAGTCACTAAGGACTATGAACTTCCACAGGAATTGACAATAATAAACTGAAAATCCAACAAAACAAGTACAACAGGTGATCAGCCTAAAGTACCCTATGTTATGCATAACACTCAATTATACTAATGTGCGCGCGTCGATTCTCCGACAGTTATATTTTGTTCTTTTCAGTCAAATACAAGATCCCGCACCAATTAATCGATTTGGGTCGCCTTTTAATAATATAAGTCTAGCCGAATCAAATGGCATAGATCTCAACAACTATAAATTCAATTTCAAGATTTAAAGTCTGAAGAATATAGTTCGACTTTTATCCTATTCATGAAGTATATGGTTCATAATATCTGAATTTAATCTCAAGAGTTTACTTGTACGACAATAATTGCATAAGCCAATTGAATGTTCAATAAAGAGTAGAGTTAGGAACTTGCTTACAACATTCCTTGAATAAAGTAAATACGAAGGTCTAGGATACTTGCACTATAAATGAGTGTAAGTAAGGAAACTTGCACTTTAAAAGAGTGTAAGTTAGAGAACTTGCCTGTAGCGTAGTTTATCCACGAAAAGCAAATTAACACTTTCGAATTCATATCGTAATATAGTTACGCATATATATGATATTCATTAGTCATATAATTTAACTTCACATTTTATCTTCGAATATACGATCAACACATAAGCTAAGTTTTAACCTAGCTACACAGTTATATAGAATATAATTTCTATCCTTAACGTTCCTCCTTTAGAGTTTAAACACATTCTCATATCATATAAGATCGCAACAATTAGCAAACATGCTCTCATATTATTAATATCAGATAAGACCACAATCAATGCTAAATATATTTCATTTTAGCAAGTTATGGCATTCTCATAAGTTAACCGTCAAAATCAGGTTCAAGTATCAACATATGATAACATATATACATGTTAAAGGGTCCTTTTATGTTTGTACAACCTTTTCACATTCAATTTTACATGATATAGGTTCTAAATTAATACCCTTAATAACTTAAGTCCATTCAAGGTCATAAAACCACATTAGCTATCATGATTGTTATTTTAAACATATGGGGTGATCACATAACTTGTTTTAGGTATGCTTGCAAGTTTTCATATAATATAGTATTTCTATCATCGTTACATACTTTGAAACATGCTTCAAACTCATGCTTGGTTTTCTTCCACTATATCAAATACACAAGAACCATACTTAGAGACATAACGAACGTAAACGTGTTATCTTAGATTCTTAACTACTCATACTAATACAATTGGTTTGAAAATATCTTCAAGTTTGCCTTTAAAATCATTTGAAACTTGAACGATGCAATTTAACACATACAAGATCACTTTAAAGTTCTTATAATATGTAGTCAAGTCATGTTAACATCTTCTCAAGATCAGAATGTACATCATGTAGTATTCATGCATATTTGCTTTGATATATCAAGCTTTACTTGAAAATGTTCTCTAACACAAAGTCCAACGAGTTTGGTCATAAACGAAGGAACTATAAATCTTATATCATGAAACATATACGTACATGGTATCACATTCTTCATGTATTTCTAGGTTCTACTTACATGCTCAAAGTCAGAATATAGTCATGGTTCACACATGTTAAAGTTCGCTTAGGAAACTTTAAGTTTATTTCAACGCTATACGTCGCTTCATTAATCTTGCATGAAATCATAGTAAAACATGTTTGCGTTAACTCCATGTACTCCTATAGGCATGCTACTTATGTTTTCAAACTTGTTCCAAAGTGTTATCATAAGTTCGCACGTAACAGCCTGGATCAGAAGCAGAATCTGGAACCAGTGACCGGCACAGCTGCGCAACGCCCCAGTTCAAAACTGGCATAGCTGCACAGGGCCTTGGCCAGCAAAATGCAAGTCTAGCACTGGCGCAGCTGCGCAACACCCTAGAATAACCAGGGCGCAGCTGCGCCGTTACCTGTATAGAGCTAGAAGCTCCTGCTTCGGTAGACAGCAACCCAATTCATAAAATTCATTCACAAAAACAACCACATTATATTCTAACATGCATATAAGTTTATTATAACAATTAAACAATTATAACCCAATCAACTTATAATATCCAAGCTTAATTCAAGAATTAGAAAATCTCGGAGAACATAAGATGAAGAAACATAGAAATTGTAATATATCTTTGTTATATGAATTAAGCTTGCTAAGATGAACTCTCTCACACACTGATTATACTTCTTCAATTGCTCAGCAACTCACACTCTCAGTTTACACATAACAAACAATTTTCACGCAACAGAAAAATGAGAAGGAAGGGTGCTTTATATAGAGAAATGTATAACCAGTCATTAGCTTTGTTCTATAGTTTGAATCAATGGAAAATGAAAGTAAACAACAGATATGCAAAGGTTGGCCAACTGCCCATTTTGTAGCCATCATCACCATAGATTATAGCTGCTTAAATTACGCAATGAGATTATAGGCCACTGTTTGGCCACTGTTGGAGCAACTGATGAGTTTTATATCTCAGTAACTTGCTTAGTTTGGTTCCTTTAATTCCCAAAAATGTAATTTTAATGTATATTATTGTTGGGTTTGTACGTACCGCAATCATGCAATCAAATCATATAAATAGGGCGGAAGCGTAAAAAACTAGGTTTTCAAAATTTATACAAACCCATTACCATGATCATTCTTATGCATCAATTATCAGTGAATGAAGAAGGAGAAAAACAGAATTATACCTTTGAAGATTCAAGCTTCCTCAGGTACAAGTTCTACTCCTTTGATTCCTTTGATTCCTCTGTAGTGGCTCCTTCCCTTGATCAATGTCAGCCACCCAAATGTTTGGCCTCTAACGGTGATCCACCAAGGAAGATGAAGAACTCAGTAAGATGGGTTATTGGCTTAACCCTTGTTTCTATCTCTATAGAATATGTGTACTCCCAACTCTTGAAAAATTCACGTACCTTATTTCTGATATAAGACTCTCTTATATAGATATTAGGTTAACCCTCCTAATCCAATTAGAATAGGATTTTATTTAATTAATTAATTAATTACTTTTAATTAATTTATATCCTAATCTTTATTAGGATTGAGAGAGAGTACTGATATTATATTAATTCCTAAACTCCTTTAGAATTAAAATAATAATAATAATAATATTAATAAGACTCCTCTTATTAATTTATATTTAATATTTCTAAAATATTAAATAATAAACATTAAGCTATTTAATTTATTCTATCATCATAGATTAAATTAATTATACTTAATGCATTATTACTATCATGCCATTTTCTTCTTAAATAATTCTTCTTCCTTTTATGGTGTGACCCTTTAGGTTCTCCATATTAAACCGGTTGTGAATAAATCAATTAGAACAATTCTAATCTTATTTAAATAAACAAATTAAACTAATAATCTATTTAAATAAATAACATTTATTCTACAATAGGGATAAGCCTCCCTAGCGATCAACGACTTTCCAGATAATATAGATTTTAACATTAATCATAAAAGAACCTGTGAGTTAATAGTTACCGTACAATTCAATCCTTCCACCATACAATGTCCCAATTAAATATAAGACATGGATTTACTGTCAAGTCTTAATTTATTTAATCATATGTATTTCGATTAGAAAATGCACAACTCCAAATAATGCAAATTAGAAACCTCTTTCTAATTTCATTCTACCTTGGCCAAGGATTCCTGGGTTGTCATTTAACGAATCACATAGGACATATATCCTCTTTTACTAGAGGTGGTAGATTCTTTATTGATCATTCATTATCTCCATATGTAACTCATTACACCCAAGCATACCCTATATATGCCTTAAAAGGCCTTAAGAAATTAGTCAAAGTATAATTTGTTACATACAAGATACTATGATGATCTCAAGTCCAAGGATCACATGTACTACTATCACATTAGGAATTCCTATTGACAGGCGAGTAAAACTCCATTAGGTATTCCATAGCGAGTCACGTTCAGTGAACTTATTCTCCAATAAGCACCTACAAACTTGCTTTAGTGTCTCCACACAAATGACCATGAGATCAGTCATCCTCATCCAATGAGCAAGCAACATATGTACCAATCTATCCGGATTTACTAATCCCCATTTTAGTAATCCCACAATTGGGAACTATTTTAGTTTTTAAGCTTTCTAAGAATTTAGATCTCATTATCATGATCTCATCATGATTCTAAAAGCATTGCTTAAAACTATGAGTTATTTACATATTATAAAAACAGCACCATGTAGATAATTATATGCCTTAAATGAATATTTTATTAATAAATAAATAAGATTGTTTACAAAGTATGTGCTTTGTCATCATACATGATTGGCTTGTATGCACACTACTATCAATTATTACTATAAATGAAAGGTTTAGGGATTATCTATGTACTCACATCAGATAATCCATGTACATTCTATCTTACCGGTATAATTTACTCGGATGTTATCACATTATTAAATTCTACAATCAACAATTGATTACAATATATTCATATTATGTTAATGTATACTTACATACATATTGTCATATAGGTATTAATCATGTAGCTTATATATTTCAGTCAATCTTAATACATGGTCTCTATGTGTAATATATTCACATTGCACTATATAACATAGTTTATGTTTACTTGCATAGTCACACACTTGCACATAACAATTAATATAATCTTATTATGTTAATAACTTTACTTATTTGTTTCATTATTCGTAATGTCAAATAAATAAATTATTCATCTCATTGATTAATTAACGATAATATTAATTAATCCATTCCTCATTGATTATTAATAACACTAAATTAATAATCGTAGGATTAATTATCACCTTAACAACTATAGATCTCAACATATTTATAAAAAAGTGGTTTATTATTATTATTATATTTCTTGCAATAATAATAATCACATATTATTAATTTATCACCATTAATATTTTATAACAATTATTCTACGATGACAATTAATTAATATTCTACGATTAACAATTAATATAGATTAATTGTTCGCTTAAATTAATATAATCATTTTTATCTTACGTCACTGTGCCACATAAGGCTATCAACGAGTTTATCGCAAACTCCATAAATTTCTCAATTATTATAATTATTCAATTTTATATAATTGAATTAATTCATCTCATAACACAAAATTATTTATATTAAATAAATTCTCATTTTCATTAATATATTTATTTAATAATATTAGAAAATTCTCGGGTATTACAACTACTAGTCTAGCTAAGGGCGCTCTTGTACTCGATCTGTGCTATCTCGGCTCAAAGTATGTAGGGTCTGTCCCTACTCCACTGGGTAGTGGTATACACCATCGATCTCCCTCTTGAAAGTTCATCGGAACACATACCCCATCTTGTTCATCTTCCTCTTCTTGCATCTGACCACAACCTCTAGCTCGTCAGCTGTCTCGTTAGCCGCTTCCCACTTCTCCTCGAACTGAATCCTATCCATCACCTCCAACTCTAGTTGAGTACGGAGTGCCTCTTTCTCTGTCCTCTCACTAAGTTCTCTCTGCTCTACCTCTTCCAGCTTTCCTGCCAGATCCACATTCCTAGCCACCGATTTGTGAAACAAGGTCCCCATCTGGATCCTTGCCTCCCTACGGTATGCAATCTCCACCTCTAACTCCTGCATCTCTAGCTTCCTCTTATGGTCCTCGTCCCTCAGTTTTTGGAACTCAGACTCTCGCTCCTGGGCCTCAGCCTCTAGCTCCTGCACTATACAGTCCAACTCTAGAATACACTCCTCGTACTCTCCCAGCATATGTTCCTCTAGGTTAGGCTCATAAAAGTCCTCCATGGGCTCGCTCTCCGTAGGCTCGTCTTTCATAGGCTCGTCCTCCATAGGTTCCTTCTCTGGGTCAAACTTTACCTCGATCTCATCCTCGTCATCAGACTCAGACTGTGCAACACAGCCTCTAGAGGTGCCTCATATACAACATATATATCTCTGGGCTCCTCCTCTGCCACTCTACTAGGTACTCCTGTGTTTGCCATCCTACAATCACAAACACAAGACAAACAAACAGCAACTCTATTAGAATGTTAAATAAAACATAAGTTCATTGTATAGAATGAAGTTACATTTCATAACACACTAAGTCTCTCAAGGAAAAACTCTATGTGAGTTTTATCCCTTTCTAACTTCTAAGTTCTCCTGAGTTATAATCTAAGGACACTCGCTCCTAAGGTTTATAACTACAGCTCTGATACCAACCTGTGACGCCCCCAAATTCGGGACCCGATACCTCGAATTCGGTTCATCACGTTCTAATAATAATAACTAAAATCATACAATCACAGCGGATAATCTAGAATAATATACAATGATTTATTATATTTATTCCCCCAAGTCTCGTAACCTACAGTACTTAATAGATTACATAATAATATCGAATAAAGACTTATTACATAACCCTACTTAAGTTTAAACATACTTCTGAATCAATTTTAATACATTATCATAGTTGTCATAATACAACTCAAGAACTTCTAAAAATATAGAGGGACTGGCTAGTCGGTAGCCTTGCCCTTACCCTTCCCCTTGTCGACGCCCGAAGGTCCGTCCTGCTCTACCTTAATTGAAATATTTTTAGGGAAAGCAAGAATGAGCATAAATTGCCCAGCAAGTAATATATGATAAGTGTGAAGAGTTTTACAACACAAGTTTGAAATATCAAGGTAAAATCTAGCTGATAATCAAGAGTTTGAAGAATGACATCATGAGCAACGAGTATCAACAATTCTCAAATCAAAACCTTGGAATATAAACGATAGTTCATTATAGACCAACAGATATATGTGAATTCAAAGGCCATTAACGTATCCAACTGGATAAAATAATTTATACTGAGTAGTTACTAAGGACTATTGAACATCTACTAGAATTATCAATATTAAACTGATAACCCAAAAAAATTAAGTATGATAGATGATCAGTCTACAATACTCTATGTTATGCATAACACCATAATAATTTTCACGCGTGTGTTGGGCTTACAACAATATATACATTCCCCTTACCATAAGGGTTGTTCAACTCAGTTTTCAAAGATTCCGCACCAGTCAATTGGTTTGGATAGTTTTCTAAATATGCATATAGTCTAGCCGAATCAAATGGCATAGACACTTTCATGATATTTAAGAACAATATTTAGTTCAACATGAATAATAGCTATCATAAGACAAGAGTTTATTCAATAAGCATATTAACTCAATTTAAACGAGTAAGTAAGAAAACTTACTTTAACAAGGATCCATTGTATAAAGTAAATGTAAGGGTTAGGATATTTACAATTAATAATACAAGGACGAGTTCAAGGGAACTTTCACAATACAAGAGTATAAGTTAGGGAACTTGCATCCAAAGAGATAAGGTTTAGATACTTGCCTTAAGTGTAGTCTATTCACGTAAAGTTAATCAACACTTTCGAATCTTATTATAATATATTTACATGTAGGATATTCATTAGCTAAGCACATTCGGTACTCAAGCTCGATATGTAAGTTAGATATACACATACTGTTCTTACTCAATCATATAGCTATATACGTATGTAAGAAGTTATGAAGTCATGTAGCATAGTCATATCAAGTATGTTATTATTAGCAAATTATAACACTAAGTTGGTTATGCCATTACTCTCTCCAAAGTTCCTTTTATAAGTTAAACATCATTATGTTATACTACTTTCACTTGTAAACATATATCAGTAGAGATCTGACCAAGTTTTAACAGCTTAGGCATCATAATAGGTTAACTTCTAAAATCAAAATAAGCAAACTGCCTAAACTCTGAAATCAGCCTGGCGCAGCTGCGCCCAAATCAAGCCTAGGGACGGCGCACATGCGCTTTCCCCTGGGCAAACCTGAGTTGTGTTTTTTTTCTTTAGTTCCATCCAATTTTTAGCATACCAGAAGGTTAACACATAGCAATAATACATTTTAAGAAGTCTTGGACTCTCACAGAGTCGTCTCAAGTCTATGCTTACATATTATACCTCTAGTTGGAACTTTTAAAGGTTTAAGGCCCAATAAGGTCATGAAAGCATATAGGCAAACATGTTTGCCGTGTAAACACGTGAGATGGTCATATAATCAATCAACAATCATGCTTACGTGTGTTCATAACATTCATGCATGGCTAACATCTTTTATTACTTTAAATCATATCTTATACATGTTTAACTAGTTTTCATGGTATCCAACATGGTAGGTATGCATATAGGCCAACTAAGTGATGTTAGAGACACTATCATGCATGTAACGATTGAGATTTTATATTTAATTTTAAATATTTATTGTGTTCTTATGGGTTTATATGGTTTTGACCAATTTTAGAGTAAATTGATGAAAGTTGTATGTATTAATATGCTTGTTTGGAATTGTTTGTGATGTTATCTTGAATCATAGAAATAATACATGTGTTATAAGTTGAATTGCTTAAGAATTTTATTTACAGTGAATGGTTTTGTAAAATATATGAGTTTTATAAAAATGTCAAAAATTAAGTTTTTTAAACCTTTGATTTTTATTACTTAGACAAATTTTGTGATTTGTAGTATATATAACATGTGTATTAGTGCATATGTAAGCTTTACTTTGTTTGTGTTGCTGTGCATTGTCGATTGTTGGCATATGGGGATGAACGGTGAAGCAGGGTGCCTAACTGCACTATTTCTGCCGCGTTCTGGCGCAGCTGCGCCGATAACACAGGCAGAAGCAACGCAGCTGCGCCGGCTGAGTTTCCCAAATTAAGCACTTGCGCAGCTGCGCCGGTGCCAAGGCCTTTAGCTGCGCAGCTGCGCCGGGTTCTGTGCAGTGGCAGTGTGTTTTAAACAATTGTGCAGATTGTCTTCATGCCTAAGTTACATTATTGCTAAGATAATGAGCATATATCTAGCTGCTATAACATGTGTTAACATGAAGTTAATAATTTCATAATTAGAGAAAATAAGTTTTGAAAACCTTAATTAAATTATAATTATTTAATTGTAAAATGAGCTACTTAATTATAATTTGATTAATTATAATTAAGAGTGAATGTTTAATTTAAAGCATAGTTTTGTTAAATTATAATGAATAGTAGTTGATTTATTTTAATCAATTAGATGTTAATTTAAATTATAATTTATGTAATTATAATTTAATAAATGCATATTTAATTATGGATTATAAATTGATAATTACATGATTAATTATAAATTGTGTAATTATAATGCATATTATAGTTTAATTAATTATTGATTATAATTGATAAATACATGATTAATTATAAATTGTGTAATTATAAATGCATGATATAGTTTAATTAATTTTAAATTATAATTATTTATAATTTAAGTGGTAATTATAATTTAAGTAATTATAATTTGATTAAGTGTTTGAATTATAATTGTTTAATTATAATTTAGTTAAATACATAATTGATTTAATTATGTGATATGTATGTGATGTAATTAACTATGTGATAGTTAATTATTATTATTTAGTTAGTTAGAGTGAGTTAACCAAGAGGGTTAACCACTTATGTGAATTAGTTATGTGTTAACTAATTTAGATTATTATAATTTAATGTGTATAGGAAGTGTTTAAGTACGTGGTTGAGTTAAGTAACTTGCGCGTAAGGCAAGTCTTCTAAACCCTAAACTCTCTATTTCTACGCAAGTTTCTTTGAGTTCATATATTCATTGTTGAGAATGTCCTTTTCATTTCTGTACTGGACAATTATTTACTTAACCGAAGAGATCTTGACTTATTGTTCAAGTAAGATCTAGTTTATTATTTTAAATACTTTAAGTTTACTTCTAAAGCATATGTTAATTCATAATACTTTTATTTATGAATTATTGAAAGTCGATTCAACTAATCCTTAGTTGATGAACGTGAATTCTAAATAACCCTTGTAAGCTTATCCAAACCAAACTTTCTTTGGTGCGGACTTGAATTCAAATTACTGAGTTGAACAATCGTAATTATTAGGGGAGGTTACTACGCATAGCGTTAAGATGTTTGTGCACAATACATGGTACAAAGGGCTGATCCTCCTAAATACGAGTTAAGGTCCATAGTCTTATTGACTGTTAAAGGTTTAAATAGAAATATTTATAACCTACGACAAGAGTTCAAAGGTCTTATGACCCTCAGATAAATTTTATATTAAATTATAATTGTGATGAAAGAATTATTATTCAATTCTTTATTGTTGAAGCGAATCATATTATTCAGATTCTTTGAAAGATATCCTTTCATGTATATATTATTGTTAAACTTCAGTGAGCTGTGGTTTGCTCACTCTTGCATTAAATAACAATTTTAGTTAAGGTTGATAACGCTGATGCTCCGTCTACTAGTAAGGGCAAGGGAAAGCAAAGCAAATGAAGACTTGTTTTATTTAATTGAGAATGATTGTAATAAGACTTGAGTGTTATATTTTTATTTTCGCACTTTATTATATTCATGACAGGGTTAGAGTAACCTGGGATTATTTTACAAAGGTTGTAACCCTTGTTATAATGGAGATTTATTTATTTTAATTTAAGTTGTAGTTTACTTTGCATTATTCATTGGGTAGCTGTATGTTATATTAGAAAGTGAACACCAAGTCATGTGGAAATGAAGTACCCGGATTTGGGGGTGTCACAATGCACATCCAAAAATATCAGAATACTATGACATCATGTTCATACAACTTAGCTTTCCAGAACTTTCAAGTTTACCTTTTGAAATCATTTTAAACGCAACCTGTAATGACCACGAATTTTTAACTCCATTATTAATTTAATATGGGATTTAAATTATTAATGAGTTAGTTTTGTGAACTTATTTAAAACTTATGTGGTTATGTGAGTTGAGCCTATGCGAATAAATGCTAGGATTATATTAAAGGGAGTCACTAATAGTCTAATTAAATTAGTGGATTAACCCTAGGTTTTATATCAAAAGAATTGAGAAGATGATTAGTAATTAAATATTCAATTTACTTGAATATAGTCTAAGGATTAATTGTGATTATAAAGGATAAACGATTAACGAGTAATTAATTGATAATATGTCGATTAACTATTATTGTGAATAAATAATATATTATTGAGCAAAGGATTAATAAATATAATGAGATTATATTTACTTGATTAATTAAATTGTGCAAGCATGCGATCTATTAAACCTTTAATATATGGCAGTTAACTATATGTTATACAAGGTGACACATTAATATGTCTATATATTATAAATATAGACTATATAGTAAGATTAATTGCATTAATAAAGTTGCATAATAATATAATTTTTGTGACATGAAGTGTGTGGGTAAACATTCATGAATACCCTATTAACATGTAGTAACATCAATAATCAATTGTTATTTGATAAATGATTTCAATAAGTTATTAATTGAAAATTATAACCATTGTGATAATGAATAATGATAATACCCAATTAAAATTATAGTTGGTATTAAGAAAAATGTACACGGATTATATGTGCTATATATATACCTACTTGATACATTGTAATCAGAAATTACATTTGTAATTCATTATAACCTAAGTTATATGATATGTAATATGTATACTTGATGTAGCCTTAGTGAGCATGCTAGAGTATATATATATATGACTTAGTATTGTATTTTGCAAGTAGCTGAGATTACTTCTTGTCCCATAATAAGAGCCCATCCTCAATTTCCTTTTCTTCACGTGTATACCCACATGGCTACACTACTCTATATCTTCCTCAATTTCAACAAAGCTAGCTAATGATTTTAAGAGGTGTGGAATGCATGATGAATTCACCAACTATTCACCTACAATTCCTTATCCATTATGCATTCTTGAAATCCTTTGATTTAATTTGAAAGAGAATTGCATTGACTGGTTATTGAATTATCTATATAATGAGCTTCCTTCTTCTAATTTACACTTGCTGAGATTTTCATACAAGTATAGAATTGATAGCGTTTATATTGAGCAAGTTATCAGTGAGGGAAAATTGTTATAGCAGCAGAGGTATATCATTTCCCATTCTTGTTCTTTAAATTCTGTAAAATGATAAGTTCTTGATTCTTTAATTAAGCATGAATTGTATGATAAGTTGATTTGAAAATGCTTATTAGTTGCTATGTTAGCTTACAAGTATAATAGAACTGTATTACATTCTGGCTGGAACGAATTCGTATAAAAATTTCTGAGTTGGGTTTACAGTTATACCGAAGCAGGCTGCTTCTGTCTCTGGCCGAAGCCCTGCGCAGCTGCGCCAGTATTGAACTGGCCAGTGGCGCAGTTACGCCATACCTGAACCAGATTTTCATTTTATATTAATAACCTGTTATGTGGTATCATATGGTACCTTGTTAGAACAAGCATGTGAACTAAATTAACACACATATATGAGTGCATTCATGTAAATGAGCATGTATGACGATGTTAGTACACACGATTGACCATGTTGATATATATTAGGGAAGAAAAGCGTATGTTTTAAATTGAAACTTATAGTTTTGAATATGAACTTTGACAAATGTGTATCATGTGTGTATTCTTATTTAGAGAGCATGATCGTATGGTCTATATTGACATGAAATGTACGTTTAAAGTGTTAAACACACTAGCATACATGATTGAAAGATTCAAACGATTTCAAAGAAAAACTTAAGAACTTTGAAAGCAAACTTGAGCAAGACTTATGTCTTTTCGATTCTGACCATTTGAATATGTTTATGTGGCTTTAATATGGTTTTAAATGCATATAAATTATATGTCGAGACGCCTTGCATGTACTAAAAGAACTTGGTGCAATTTTCAAAGAAAACTTAAGATTTAAAAGTTAATAGCATCGATTACCATGCGAGTTACGTTATGATCATGCAAGCATGTATATTAGGATTTCATTATGCCGATAGACATGTTGACATGAGCATCATACATGAATATCACATATGCACGCATATTCATAGAAAATGAATTTCTAAAGCATAGACTATGTCATTAACGTATGCATGAGTAGTATACGCACAAGCATGCCTACTTAGTATTGTTAATCTCGTTATGTGCTAATATGAATTTAATAGTTGACCCTTGAGACATGAACTTGATTTGCTTAAAGTGTAAGAATGGCCGGCATTGAACCTTATAACCTTGAGTTATGGACAGAACCTTGCAATAAGTGTATTATAAACTGTATTGTATGCTTAAATTGAAGAGCTATGTGTTCAAGCCTATATTGATGCATAGAGACTAGATATTCTAAAGTTATTAATTTAAGACAGGATTAAATGTTTATAAACACGGTCATAGTAAATTGACTTACGTGAATTATGGGATAGACCTATATGATGATTTGATTCTTGTAAGTGTAGACTCATATTAGTTTACACATACTAATTGAAAGACCGCCTTGTTAATGTTAGGTCATTTCAATGCAGTTTAATTAAAGCTAGAATTTATTTGTAGCTGAGCAAACAGGCAAGCTCTTTAATTTTTACTCTTTTACTTGAGCAAGTGTCTTAACCTATGCATTTACTTTATTCAAGGAATCTATAATTATGCAAGTTCTCTAAACTTATACAAACTCGTATATTGTGCAAGTCTTTGAAACTCAATCTTTATTGAGCAGGTTTCCTATCCTTTTCATATTTTATTGAACAGGATATTATTGTATCACAAGATATTTCATTTAGGCTTAAACTTTATTTCCAAGCATGCTTTAAGTGGTCTAATTATTCTACAGTTATTCCACATCGATATTATTGATATTCGCACTTGGTGCACTTGAGTTCGTACAGTCTTGGACTTGTACATCATTTAAAGTTCTAAAATTCTTGAACTGTGTCAGATAGAGTCTGAACCTTTGTTCGGTCAGACAAGTGTATGAAATTTATAAAAGCTATCCAAACCAATTGACGGTAAGGATTCTTAGACTGAAAAGAACACCCTTTATATGATAGGGGAGTACCCATGTATCTAATATAAGATACAAACAACAGAGTTGAATGTTATGCATATACATGGCGTACGCGAGGCTGATCCCCTCAAGTACTTATTCTGTAGCCAGTAACCAAAGGGCCAATCAGCTATTGATTCCATTGGAGTTTCATAGTTCAAAGTCTACTTGACTATCAATTATTCTAAAAGCAATTATTATTCTTGATTCCGATATTTATAATGTTGAATTCATTGTCAGATATATATTCCTTTCATCATGAGATATCCTTATTGTTGTATTTAAACTTGTTGAGCAAACTTGTTGCTCATTATTGCTATATCATGACTTCTATTGCAGTTAAGCCCGAGACTTCAGGGAAGGACAAGGGTAAATGAAAGATGTAGGATTAGTTTGCAAGGAGCAGACTTTATCTTTATGTTTAACTAAATTACTGTTATGTAATATGAACCCTAATGACTATTCTAGGGTATGTTTGTATGACTGTATTAAGGTTATCGAATCTTGGGACTAGTAACACCTTTTGAATGAATGACATACGTTTATTATATTCCGCATTTAGTTATTGTATGTTGTTTAGAGGTGGATATTTGTATTGTATCGTGACGACCGAATCGGGGTTAGAGAACCCGAATTTGGGGGTGTCACAGGTTGGTATCAAAGCCGTAGGTTATAAACATTAGGAATGCAAAACCTAGGTTATAACCTTAGTAGAAAACTCAAGTAGAGTATGTAGGTGATGGGTTGATGAGATCCATCGAGTTTTATTGTGATACTGAAGTTGTTTATTTGAATCAAATATGATTGATAAACGTCCTAACTTCTTAATGCTAACATGAATAGCATATAACGTAAAGCCTAAAGTTTTCTTTCTTTCCTCAGATCATGCCGCTTAGGAGACTACCACGAAACCAGAGGGAGGAAGGATCAGTTAACAACGGAGGGGGAAATGCAGACCAAATGCAGAACTTCGTTGACTTGTTAACAGAAGCAATGCAAAATAAACCCCAGCCAGCAGGGCAGCCAAGACATCACTTGGCTAGCTTCAAGGATTTTAAATTGGTAGGACCACCAGAATTGTGAGGAACCTTAGACCTTATCGAAGCCCAAACATGGATAGAAGAGATGAAGAAAGTGTTTGAGGTTGCACGGGTGGCTGAAGCACAGAAAATGAGTTTTGTCACTTTCATGATGAAGGGCGAAGATAACTATTGGTGGAAAGCCAATAAGGGACGAGCAGGCGAAGGAGTTATTCCTTGGGACAAATTTAAGGAGCTATTCCTCGAGAATTACTTCTCGAAGAATACATAACAGGATATGGAAGTTAAGTTTTTGGAACTGAAACAAGGTAGTATTTAACTAGTTGGTCCGATTCGCTTCACATCAAGTGGACACGGAGGCCAGGAAGGCGAGAAGGTTCGAATTAGGATTGAAACCATGGGTACAGAATGCAGTAGCTGTGTTAAAGATTAAGAGTTACTCTGATCTACTAGAAAGGGCTATCATTGCAGAAGGAGGCAATGAAGCCATAGCGCGATTTAAACAAGAAAAAAAGGCCGGACATGAAGGACAAAAGGGGGGAAGTAGCGGAGGCAGTAACCCCAACAAGCGTAAATGGATAGAGAGCCAATCCTCTTGAGGTAACAAGTCTGGGGGAGAGGCCAAGAAAAGTGTGATGTGCAACAACTATGGGAGGAATCACTCGGGGGAGTGCATGAAGGGAAAGAGAGTTTGTTACTGTTGCGGACAACCGAGGCACATGGCTCCTCAGTGTCCGAACAAGCAGAAAGGAGGATGTTTCTCGTGTGGAGCCCCAGACCATCAGATTAAGGACTGCCCGAAGAGAAAGGGCGATGCAGCTAGCGGCAATCGCAACAACAACAACAACAACAATAGGCTGAGCATCGGAGGGCCAGCCAGCTAAGCCAACAGACCAGCGGCATGCACATTTAATATGACCGTACAAGATGCAGTGGAGTCTAAGGACGTGGTGTCAGGTATCTTTCCAATCAACAATATAGGTGCCTATGTGTTATTTAATTCGGGTGCTACCTGCTCTTTTATTTCCGAAGAATTTGCTAAACAGTTAGACTTACCCCGTGAAAGATTAGAACACCCTATGAACGTAGAAGTATCAAGCAAGGAAATTATCCTCGTAGAATACATTCATAGGAACTGTTATAATGAATTGCGAGGATTTAAGCTCAACGTGGATTTGATACTGATTTGTTTAGGGGAGTTCAATGTAATCCTTGGGATGGATTGGTTATCGAATCACAGAGCAGTTATCGACTATAAGAAAAAGTGTGTACACCTTAAGACTCCGAATAAGTCAAAGGTGGTATTTTATGGTAGTAAATCGCCGAGACAATCTCATTGTCTGACGATGATTCAAGCACAGAGATTGCTTAGGAAGGGTTGTATAGGTTATTTGGCTCACGTGGTTGATACTCGACGAGTCGAGGATGAACTGGGTCAGATACCTATTGTAAGGGAATTCGTCGATATCTTCCCAGATGAGATTCTGGGATTACCACCGGATAGAGAGATAGAGTTTGTTATTAATTTAGCACCAGGGACAGCACCGGTATACAAAGTGCCGTATTGTATGGCTTCGATATAAATGAAAGAACTAATGGCTCAATTACAAGAGTTGTTAGATAAGGGATACATTCGATCGAGCGTATCATCGTGGGGAGCACCAGTCTTATTCGTAAAGAAGAAAGATGGGTCGTTAAGACTTTGTATCGACTACTGAGAGTTGAACAAGGTCACCATTAAGAACAAGTACCCGTTACCCAGGATCGACTATCTATTTGATCAGTTGAAGGGGGCAAAATACTTTTCAAAGATTGACTTGAGGACCTGTTATCACCAACTTAAAGTGAGGCTGGAGGACATTCCAAAGAAGGCATTCAGAACTCAGAATGGACACTTTGAGTTTCTGGTAATGTCATTTGGATTGACGAACGCGCTGGCAACATTTTTGGACTTGATGAACAGAGTGTTCAAACAGTATTTGGATAAGTTCGTTGTCGTATTCATCGATGATATTCTGGTGTATTAAGAGACGGAGGAAGAATACGCCGAGCATCTTAGGATAGTGTTGGAGATATTATAAAGGGAGAAGCTGTATGCAAAATTTCCCAAGTGTGAGTTTTGGTTGCAGAGAGTGCAGTTTTGGGGGCACGTTATCGACAAGAATGGTGTTTCGGTGGACCCAGCAAAAGTAGAAGCGGTTATCAATTGGGAGCAGCCGAAGACACCGACAGAAATCAGGAGTTTCCTTGGATTAGCGGGATACTATCAAAGATTCATTCAGGATTTTTCGAAGATAGCATCGCCGTTAACAAATCTTACCAGAAAAATAATTAAATTTGTTTGGTCGGAGAAATGCGAGAAAAGTTTCCTAAAATTGAAGAAGAGGCTTAGTCAAGCACCTGTATTGGCCTTATTGGACAACTCGGGAGGGTTTGTAGTGTATAGTGATGAGTCACACAAGGGTCTTGGTTGTGTACAGATGCAGCACGACAGGGTCATTGTGTACGCTTCACTGCAACTGAAAGATTATGAGAAGGGCTATCCAACTCATGACCTAGAGTTTGCAGCGGTAGTTTTTGCCCTGAAGATTTGGAGGCATTATTTCTATGGCGAAAAGTGTGAGATATATACGGATCACAAGAGTCTGAAGTATATCTTCACGCAGAAGGAGCTAAACATGAGGCAGCACCGATGGCTAGAATTGATCAAAGATTATGATTGTGAGATTCTGTACCATCCAGGCAAAGCAAATGTAGTGGCAGATGCCTTGAGTAGGAAAGGCAGAGAGAAGTTACTGAAGTTGACCATTCAAGAAGAATTGGTGAAAGATTTCAAACGACTAGACTTGGAGGTTAAGTATCCGATGGAGACCAATGAGAAATTATTTACAGTGTCAGCGAGCCCGACTTTACTAGATAAGGTTAAAGAGGTACAAGAGAAGGACAAAGATTGCGATAACATCAAGAAACGATTGACTGAAGGTGACGAATTGAAATATAAGATTTATAGCACTAGGCTGCTGAGATTCGAAGGATGAATCTAGGTACCGTTAGTACCAAAACTAAGGGAGGAGATTTTGCAAGAAGTGCACAGTACGAGATATTCGATACACCCAAGAAGCACGAAGATGTACCAAGATTTGTTTCACCACTTTTGGTGGCAAAACATGAAGAGGGAGGTTGCAGAATGCGTAAGCAGATGTCTAACTTGTCAGAGAGTCAAGGCAGAGCACCAACGACCAAGTGGGTTATTACAACTGTTAGAGATTCCAGAATAGAAGTGGGAACACATCACAATGGACTTTGTGGTAGGACTTCCGATAACACAGAAAGGGCACGACGCCATATGGGTGATTGTAGATCGTCTTACTAAGTCAGCTCAGTTTTTGCTTATTAAGATTAAGTATAGTTTGGACCAGCTAGGCAAATTATATGTCAAGGAAATTATCTCGAGACATGGGGTGCCGGAATCTATTGTATCGGATAAAGATCCGCAATTCAAGTCAAACTTCTGGAAGAGTCTTCAAGAAAGAATGGGGACACAGCTACGAATGAGTACCGCGTATCATCCGCAGACCGATGGGCAAAGCGAGAGAACAATTCAAACACTTGAAGACATGCTACGAGCATGTGTGATGGACTTCAAGGGTAGCTGGGAGGATCACCTTCCATTAGTAGAGTTTACGTATAATAATAGTTATCACGCTAGTATTGGAATGCCACCGTACAAAGTGCTATATGGGAGAAAGTGTCGAACACCATTGTGTTGGGATGAAGTAGGTGAGCGTCGAATGTTGGGACCGAAATTGGTACAGCAGACTGTAAAGATTATCAAGGTGATAAGAGCCCGACCGATAGCAGCTCAAGATCGCCAGAAGAAGTATGCGGACTTACATCGCAAAAAGAGAGATTTTGAATTAGGAAGCTATGCATTCTTGAAGGTATCTCCCTAGAAAGGGACAATTCATTTTGGGAAGAAGGGGAAGTTGAGCCCTAGGTTCATAGGACCGTTCGAGATTCTGAGACGAGTCGGTGAAGTGGCGTACGAGGTAGCATTACCTCCTGAACTTGAGCACATTCACAATGTGTTTCATGTGTCAGTATTGCGACCATATAAACCAGACTACAAGCACATTATCTCCTATGAACCGATCCAAGTCGAGAAAGACTTATCGTACGAGGAAGTTCCTGTCCAAATACTAGATAGGAAGGAACAGAAGCTGAGGAATAAAATCATCCATTCCATCAAGGTTCTTTGGAGGAATCATATAGTCGAAGAAGCTACATGGGAACTAGAAGAGAAGATGAAAGCGAATTATTCGTTTTTATTTGAGTAACCTTATTTTTATAATTCCGAGGACGGAATTTTTATAAGGGGGGAGCGATGTAATGACCATGAATTTTAAACTCCATTATTAATTTAATAGGTGATTTTAATTTTTAATGAGTTAGTTTTCTGAACTTATTTAAAACTTATGTGGTTATGTGAGTTAAGCCTATGCGAATAAATGGTAGGATTATATTAAAAGGAGTCACTAATAGTCTAATTAAATTAGTGGACTAGCCCCTAGGTTTTATATCAAAAGAATTGATTAGATGATTAGTAATTAAATATTCAATTTTCTTGAATATAGTGTAAGGATTAATTGTGATTACAAAGGATAAACGATTAACGAGTAATTAATTGATAATATATCGATTAACCATTATTGTGAATAAATAATATATTATTGAGCAAATGATTAATAAATATAATGAGATTATATTTACTTGATTAATTAAATTGTGCAAGCATGCGATCTATTAAACCTTTAATATATAGTAGTTAACTATATATTATACAAGGTGACACATTAATATGTCTATATATTATATATATAGACTATATAGTAAGATTAATTACATTAATAAAGTTATATAATAATATTGTTTATGTGACATGAAGTGAGTGGGTAAACATTCATGTATACCCTATTAACATGTAGTAAAATCAATAATCAATTGTTATTTGATAAATGATTTCAATAAGTTATTAATTGAAAATTATAACCATTGTGATAATGAATAATGATAATACCCAATTAAAATTATAGTTGGTATTAAGGAAAATGTACATGGATTATATGTGGTATATATGTACCTACTTGATACATTATAATCAGAAATTACATTTGTAATTCATTATAACCTAAGTTATATGATATGTAATATGTATACTTGATGTAGCCTTAGTGAGCATGCTAGAGTATATATATATAACTTAGTGTTGTATTTTGCAAGTTGCTGAGATTACTTCTTGTCCCATAATAAGAGCCCATCCTCAATTTCCTCTTCTTCACGTGTATACCCACATGGCTACACTACTCTATATCTTCCTCAATTTCAACAAAGCTAGCTAATGATTTCAAGAGGTGTGGAATTCATGATGAATTCACCAACTATTCACCTACCATTCCTTATCCATTATGTATTCTTGAAATCCTTTGATTTAATTTGAAAGAGAACTGCATTGACTGGTTATTGAATTATCTATATAAGGAGCTTCCTTCTTCTAATTTACACTTGTTGAGATTTTCATACAAGTATAGAATTGATAGGTTTTATATTGAGAAAGTTATCAGTGAGGGAAAATTGTTATAGCAGTAGAGGTATATCGTTTCCCATTCTTGTTCTTCAAATTCTATAAAATGCTAAGTTCTTGATTCTTTGATTAAGCATGAATTGTATGATAAGTTGATTTGGAAATGCTTATTAGTTGCTATGTAAGCTTACAAGTATAATAGAACTGTATTACATTCCGGCTTAAATGAATTCGTATAAAAATTTCTGAGTTGGGTTTACAGTTATGCCGAAGCAGGCTGCTTCTGTCTCTGGCCGAAGCTCTGCGCAGCTGCGCCAGTTTTGAACTGGCCAGCGGCGCAGCTGCGCCAGGCCTGAACCAGATTTTCATTTTCTGTTAAGAACCTGTTTTGTGCTATCATATAGTACCTTGTTAGAACAAGCATGTGAACTAAATTAACACATATATATGAGTACATTCATGTAAATGAGCATGTATAACGTTGTTAGTACACACAATTGACCATGTTGATATATGTTAGGGAAGAAAAGCGTATGTTTTAAATTTAAACTTATAGTTTTGAATATGAACTTTGACAAATGTGTATCATGTGTGTATTCTGATTTGGAGAGCATGATCATATGGTCTATATTGACATGAAATGTACGTTTAAAGTGTTGAACACACTAGCATACATGATTGGAAGATTCAAATGATTTCAAAGAAAAACTTAAGAACTTTGGAAGCAAACTTGAGCAATACTTATGTCTTTTAGATTCTGACCATTTGAGTATGTTTATGTGGCTTTAATATGGTTTTAAATGCATATAAATTATATGTCGAGATGCCTTGCATGTACTAAAAGAACTTGGTGCAATTTTCAAAGAAAACTTAAGATTTGAAAGTTAATAGCATCGATTACCATGCGAGTTACGTTATGATCATGCAAACATGTATATTAGGATTTCATTATGCCTATAGACATGTTGACATGAGCATTATACATGAATATCACATATGCACGCATATTTATAGAAAATGAATTTCTAAAGCATAGACTATGTGATTAACATATGCATGAGTAGTATACCCACAAGCATGCCTACTTAGTATTGTAAATCTCGTTATGTGGTAATATGACTTTAATAGTTGACCCTTGAGACATGAACTTGATTTGCTTAAAGTGTAAGAATGGTCGGCATTGAACCTTATAACCTTGAGTTATGGACATAACCTTGCAATAAGTGTATCATAAACTGTATTGCATGCTTAAATTGAAGAGCTATGTGTTCAAGCCTATGTTGATGCATAGAGACTAGATATTCTAAAGTTATTAATTTAAGACAGGATTAAATGTTTATAAACTCAGTCATAGTAAATTGACTTACGTGAATTATGGGATAGACCTATGTGATGATTTGATTCTTATAAGTGTATACTCATATTAGTTTACACATACTAATTGAAAGACCGCCTTATTAATGTTAGGTCGTTTCAACGCAGTTTAATTAAAGCTAGAATTTATTTGTAGCTGAGCAAACAGGCAAGTTCTTTAATTCTTACTCTTTTACTTGAGCAACTGTCCTAACCTATGCATTTACTTTATGTAAGGAATCTATAATTGTGCAAGTTCTCTAAACTTATACAAACTCGTATATTGTGCAAGTCTTTGAAACTCAATCTTTATTAAGCAGGTTTCCTATCCTTTTCATATTGTATTGAACAGGATATTATTGTATCACAAGATATTTCATTTAAGCTTGAACTTTATTTCCAAGCATGCTTTAAGTGGTCTAATTACTCTACAGTTATTCCACATCGATATTATTGATATTCTTACTTGGTGCACTTTAGTTCGTACAATCTTGGACTTGTACATCATTTGAAGTTCTATAATTCTTGAACTGTGTCAGACAAAGTCTGAACCTTTGTTCGGTCAGACAAGTGTATGAAATTTATAAAAGCTATCAAAACCAATTGATAGTAATGATTCTTAGACTGAAAAGAACACCCCTTATATGATAGGGGAGTACCCAAGTATCTAATATAAGATACAAACAACAGAGTTGAATGTTATGCTACATGGCGTACGCGAGGCTGATCCCCTCAAGTACTTATTCTGTAGCCAGTAACCAAAGGGTCAATCAGCTATTGATTCCATTGGAGTTTTATAGTTCAAAGTCTACTTGACTATTAGTTATTCTAAAAGCAATTATTATTCTTGCTTCTGATATTCATATTGTTGAATTCATTATCGGATATATATTCATTTCATCATGATATATCCTTATTATTGTATTTAAACTTGCTGAGCAAACTTGTTGCTCATTCTTGCTATATCATGACTTCTATTGCAGTTAAGCCCGAGACTTCAGGATGGACAAGGGTAAAGGAAAGATGTAGGATTAGTTTGCAAGGAGCAGACTTTATCTTTACGTTTAACTAAATTACTATTATGTAATATGAATCCTAATGACTATTATAGGGTATGTTTGTATGACTGTATTAAGGTTATCGAATCTTGGGACTAGTAACACCTTTTGAATGAACGACATAAGTTTGTTATATTCCACATTTAGTCATTGTATGTTGTTTAGATGTGGATATTTGTATTGTATCGTAACGACCGAATCGGGGTTAGAGAACCCGGATTTGGGGGTGTCACACAACCCATGTATGCTAGTGTAATCTCAACACTCTAGACTAACTCTTCATGTTCATTTAGACGATACGATCATGCTCGCAAAATCAGAATGTAGATATGATACATACTTGTCAAAGTTCACTTTAAATACTCTAAGTTCCTTTTAAAACTCTAAGTTCACTTAGCAAGGTATATTAATGAAGTTAAAACAACCCATGCTACTTCAAGAAACATATATACCCATGTTAACATATTCCTTATGCTTGTCTAAGTAATATCAATAGGTTAACATTGAACAGATTACAACAAAAGCAGGAAAACAAGCACAGGGGCCTGGCGCAGCTGCACTGCGCTTTAGTTCAATACTGGCGCAGTTGCGCCGGGTCTCGGCCAGCACTGAATAGGCTTCTGCTTCGGTAGAAGTCTAAGCCAATTTCCAATTCTTTCTACGAATTCGTTTGAAAACCATCTACATTGTCTTTCTAACATAGTTGAAAGCTAATACAATAATTAAAAAATATTTCCCAATCATAAAATCATGAATTTCATATTCAATTCAAGAATTAGAATTGAAGAATTTCAGAAGCAAGAATGAAGAACAAGAGGTGTTATACCTCTTCTAACTGTGAACTGAGCTTGCTGCTATGCCACTACTGTAATCTCACTCTAAACTGATATCTCCCTTTCTCTATATCTCAGTGTAACAACAAATTGAAAAGAGAAGGGAAGGAGTTGTACTTATAGAAAAATCAATACACAGGCAATGCTTTTGCACTTCAAATTAAACCAATGGGAAGAATTGATTACATGGTGGTTAAGAAGGAGTTGGTGAAATACATCATGAAACCCACTCCCCATGAATCATTGCTATGATCTTTGCTGAGTTTGAGGAGGAAATAGGCTTAGGCCTTATAGCTATGCACGTGAGAATAAAAAGGAGCCTCATATTATGTGACAAGGTATTCAGAGCTCAGCATTTTGGAATTGAACTAAGTATAACATTTAGTTTACTACATACACATACAATATACATATGTTATAATTTACTTAGAGTCACAATGTATTTTTAATGTGGAACAATATTACAATGTAGTAAATGTAATTTGCACATTTATAATCCATGTTCATTTCGTTAACACCGAATATAATTCAATTCGGTATTATCCTATTACATTATTCCAATTCTATTATTTCAATTATATTAAATTATTGAAGAATTCATTAATCAACAATTGTTTATAATATATTCATGAGGTACTTATTAAATGTTCACTCACACACATTGTCACATAACCTCATGATACATTCATATAATTTATTTAGTCTTAACATGTAGTTTATATATATAATATAGTCACATTGATGCGTTACGTTGCACCACTATATATTATAAGTTCAATTATCGCATACATGCACATAACAATTAATTGAGTAATCATTATATTAATTATTCATTTACTCAATTAACCGGTTATTATCCATAACAACAATTATTAACATTATAATACGATTAATTATCGCATTCCTCAACAATTAAATAAATAATATTCTTATTATATTTATAAACAATTTACTTATTATTATTCTATTACTCGCAATAATAATAAATCAACACGTTATCGATTAATTACTCATTGATAGTTATTTATCATAATATCAATTAATTGACAATGATATTAAATAAATCCTTCACTTATTTAATCTCACTCTCTAATAGGTTATCATTTATAATAACAATAAATCCATATAACACTAATTAATAATTTATTAATTCCTTCATCCTTTAAATTAATTAAATCATAATTCTCATCATAGCGCCACACAAGGCGTTCTTCGAGCTTATCATAAACTCCACATTTTCCTCAATTATTATATATTCAATTTTAAGTAATTGAGTTAACTCATCTCATAACACGTAATCATTTGTATTCAAATAAATATTCATTTCTATTATTTTAATCATTAATAATATTTGGAAATTCTCGGGTATTACAGCTTGACTATTTTTTTGTCTAAATATATATTATAATTCTAGTCCGGGCCTCGAAGTGAAAATCCACCTCCCTTTCATGTTATATATATATATATATATATATATATATATATATATATATATATATATATATATATATCTTTTTCTATACAAATTTGAGCTGTGCAGATTTATTGACCTCCCTATGTGAGCCTAGGAATCGTGGGATTAATGATTAAATTGATCAGAATCTGATACCCACGATGGACAAACTCCACTTTACAAATGTATCCTACCAGTTTTTTATGTAAAACTGTACATACAAAAGTCCTTAAAACGGTTATCCGAATTTAAGGTCTCAACAAAGTGAAAATATGATTTGTCGTGTCAGAGTCCCTCCGATGGCTGTCATGCCCATGAGGAGACCGACATTTGTATATATGTTGTGGTCGAGGAGGCTTCGCAGCTCGACAATTACCATTGAATTGGAGTCTTAAGGCTGAAAGATAAAACTGAAGTATCGATATGCTTCAGGTCCTATGTTAGCGTAAGGGTTTGAAAACCTTCTTTCAAAACATCATTTTAATAATCTTTTCGGAAAAAAAAAAGCTTTTGTAAATCAAATCAAACACTTTTGCAAATCAAAATCAAAGACTTTTTGCAAATCAAATCAAACCATTCGTATATAGGTTCAATGATGCATAAATATACTTCCAATCAAAGCATAGGCCTTATTTCTTACAGCATTCACATATACATTGCACATTTAAAAGGAAAATATTGAAAAGATGCGGTACTGTGTTTTCAGAGGAGTTGTGGGGTGCCTAACACCTTTCCCACACTTAACCAAGCCTCCAAACTCAAAACTTTATTTTCAAAGAACAAGTTTCGACAAGGTCCAACAATTGGGGGTTGAGTTGGTACAACCATTTTAAATCTACTAACTAGCGACTCTGTAAACGTTCAAATCGTCGACATGATACATGTTGGCATTTTCCTAAAAAACCCTTCAAAACCATTTTCACAATAAAAAGAGTAAGGGTAGACATAACTTAGGAAGAGAGAAGGATCCGGATTGTGACCCGACCCGCGGATTTTTTCTCGACGTTGATAGGTGGCGACTCTACTGGGGGACAATAGAGGGCTTAGGCTGCGTTCAAATATTTTCAAACATTTCCCATTCATATCTGCGTATATGTGAATGTTGCGTCTTTACATTGAATGAATGCATGAATGCTACGTCTTTTCATTTAATGAATGTGAATGAATGCTTTCCTGCTTTTTTAGTGCTTCGCACCCATATTAGTGCTTCGTACCCATGTCATCATATACATAATGGTGAGATGCGATGTATGTGAATGTATGTTGTGTGATTCCTCCTTCGGGAGGCAAAACTAGTCGGTGATAAGTAATATCTCTGGGAATGGCTAAGTCTCTGGGGCACATGAAAATGCACCACCCAGATTCGCTCCAGTTGAAATATTGGATTAATTTTCCCTCTAGTAGATTGCGATGATCTGGGAACCTTCATGTCGAAAAGCCATTAGAGTAGCCTAAGATAGGTCAGCCTCTAATTAACCAAATTCGATGGGAAGCTTCTTCATGCCTTCCTCTTTCAAATTCAATGTTAAGTTTTTCAATTCCAATGTAAAAGAGCACAATGTAAATAATAAAAATTTACATTTCTTGTTATATACATCTTGTCATCCTGTCATCAAAACAACTAACCTCTGTTTTGCAAGATAAGATTAAAAACCCATAAAAACACATCATGGCATGCATCCTATCCCTACCTATCTCAGGAAATTGACACGCCCACGTTTTGTTGTAGGTAAAAAATTGGTCGATCTAAGTCTAAGAAAGCACTAAGTCCCTCCACGGACACGACTTCTAGTGCTTATCCAGATTCCATCCCTATCTCTAGGGAAGAGTTTGAAGGACTGAAGAATCAGATAGCCGAATTGGCCAATTCATGAGAGAGCAAAGTAAAGCTCTTAAAAGGAAGCAATCCCAAGTTCACACAGAACCGGGAACACCTGGTGGTAGTGGTGGCTGTCAAGAGAATCAGATTACTGGACCCCAAAACCAGGACATAACCAACAAAACCCTTGAAATCACCATCATTAGCAAAGAACAGGAAGCTGGTGACATTCTGAAGAAAGTACCGCATATGGAAGAAACCATCCAATTTATCAAAGGGATTAGGGCCATTGGCAGTGTAAATTATTCAGACCTCTGTATCCTCCCTAAGGCTCGTTATCCCGAAAAATTTATAACTCTTGATTTTGAAATATACGATGGATTAGGAGACCCCTATACTCACTTGAAGGTATTCATTGGAGAACTCGAATCCTATGTAGAGGACGAGAAACTTTGAATGCAGTTATTCCAGAAGAGTCTGACCTGAGAGGCTAGAGCCTGGTACGCCCGTTTAGACAACTCCAAAATTTATAGATGGAAAGAGTTGGCCCATGTCTTCTTCAGTCAATACAGTTTCCAATCCCAGCTAGCTCCGGACAGATACCAGATAACCAATATCGGGTCATCAACTCAACCGGGGTCTTAATACCGGGCCATCAAATTAACTCCGGTCTCAATACTGGGTTGTCAACTCAGTCCCAAACTCAATACCGGGTCGTCAACTTAACCCCAGTCTCAATATCGGGTCGTCAAATCAACCCCGGTCTCAATACCGGGTCATTAACTCAACCTCGATCTCAATACCGAGCTGTCAAATCAACCTCGATCAACCCCGATCTCAATACCGGGTCGTCAACTCAACCCCAGTCTCAATATCGGGTCATTAATTCAACCCCGGTCTCAATACCGGGTCATCAACTCAACCGGGGTCTCAATACCGGGCCGTCAAATCAACTCCGGTCTAAATACTAGGTCGTCAACTCAGTCCCAAACTCAATACTGGGTCATCAATTTAACCTCAGCCTCAATATCGGGTCATCAACTCAACCCCAGTCTCAATATCGGGTCGTCAAATCAACCCCGGTCTCAATACCGAGCCTTCAAATCAACCCCAGTCTCAATACCGAGTCATTAACTCAACCCCGATTTCAATATCGAGCCGTCAAATCAACCCCGGTCTCAATATCGGGTCGTTAACTCAACCTCAATCTCAATGTCGGGTCATCAATTCAATCCCTACCTCAATACCGGGTCGTCAAATCAACCCCGATCTCAATAGTGGGTCGTCAACTCAACCCCGGTCTTAATACCGGGCCGTCAAATTAACCTCGTTCTCAATACTGGGCCGTCAAATCAACCTCAGTCTCAATACCGAGCCGTTAACTCAACCCTAATCTCAATACCAGGCCATCAATTTAGCCCAGGTCTAAACCCGGGAGGTACAGATCAGCTCCGGTCTCAACCCGGGAGGTACAGATCAGCTCCGGTCTTAATCCGAGAAGTACAGATCAGCCCCGGTCTCAACCCGGGAAGTACAAGTTAGCCCCGGTCTCAACACAGGAGGTACATGTCAGCCCCGGTCTCAACTCGGGAGGTACAGGTCAGCCTCGGTCTCAATTCAGGAGGTACAGGTCAGCCCCGGTCTCAACCCGGGAGGTACAGGTCGCACTTGATCTCAACTCGGGAGGTATAGGTCAGCCCCGGTCTCAACCCGAGAAGTACAGGTCAGCCCCAGTCTCAACCCGGGAGGTACAGGTCAGCCCCGATCTCAATTCAAGAAGTCAGGTCAAATTCAGAAATAATCCTGAAGCATCACGACATCTCCAGAGGAAAGCCTGGAATAACCAAGTCAGCCTTGGAGACAACACTGAGGACGAATAGACTTGAATGGGATCCAAATCTTAGAAACAACCCTAGAAAGTCAACCGAACGCCATGTCAACACTGAAGGCAATCCCGAAAGGGGCAAGCCGGTCATTTTACCAACTCTAAGCTGATTCGGTCAAACTCAAGCCGAATTGATGCCACCAAGGTCAGAATGAACCATAACAATGATCCCTAGTGCAAACAGCGCAAGATAGCTCAACTGACAATTTGTAGGGAATCAAAGATCTAGTTATGAACTCATCTTCCTGGACCTAGAAAATATTTTATCCCATTTCATTGTGACACTATCGGCGAGGGCTTTCTTGAAAGGTACATCACGCCTCAAACGAACGCTCCGATCAAAAGTTAAAAAGTTTTGAACCTGACATCTCATTACTCGGAGTGCACGTACTTCGATGCAATCAGACCAGCCACGTGGGCCCTACCACATGGATCCGCACCTCTACCTGCGATAGCAGCAGGTAGAGTGGAAGCTCCTGGGTCTATTATATGAGCTCACCGCCAGCTCATATGAAAAAAAGAAAAACGCTCTGAACCCTACCTATTTGGTTTTCTAGACATTTTCTTATCTTCCAAACCCAAATTTTTTCACTCTAACACATAGATATACACACATACTACCACATATCAGAAAATAACCGGTAGATTTGGATGTTTAAAGCCTACGATTTTGGCAAAAAGCCCGTGTAGCAGTCCATTGTAAGTATTTTTACGATCAAAAAGTTATTATTACTTCTTCGCACTTTTATACACTTGCATATCAAGTTTCATTTTCTAAATATGCCCGGAACTCAGTTTTGTGGCCGTTTTTGTTAACTTTTAGTACATTTTAGTACCTAAACGCATTTTCTCGCATTTCTACAACTCGGATTGACGATCCGTCGCTTCCAACAGCCTAATATCTTCGTATTAAGAAACTTCGCCGGACTAGGTTATCTTCCTAGTCAGGGTTTGGCTTTTTTGTATATATTTAACTGTATATATACTAACTTTTAAATTCTGTCAAGCCCGGTGTCAAATCCGCAATAATTTATTACTTATATATATATATATATAGTCAAAAGAAGGTTCAAACCTTGTCCGCCAAAGAGTAACCAGAGGGGGAGCTGACTCTTAAATTTATGGTCGGATTGAATAAACCACGAATGACTAAAAGAAGGATTTTGGAATAAAAAGATTTTATTCCATGCTTCAGTATAATCATAATAGCAAAATTGACTATCAAGATTATCTAACTATTTAAGATCAGAAGGATGACTACCCCAATCAGTCATTGAAATAATCTATTTAATATAAAGTAAATGACAAATGACTTTGGAATTATAATTCCTATCATAAATAGGCTTGATAAGAATTGACTGAGTTTGAAGAAGAATTTCCTTATAAATAAAGGTTAACTTGTTTAATTGATCATTAAGAGCTATGAGAAACCTAAGTCAAGAAGAAAAACTCATAATAAAAAATCTTCTCACAAATCAAACACTTATGATAAAAGTAAAATTACTTGTCATAATTGCGGCCGAAAAGGTCATTATAAAAATGAGTGTAAGATTAAACAGAAATTAAGTCAGTTGAACATTTCTGCTGAAGGTACTGATAAGCTTCTAGAGTTAATAAGAATGGAGAATGACGTTGATAGTAATGATTATTCTGATATTCCTTATTCCTCTAATAATGATGAAGATGATCAAACTAATACAGAAGAATATGAAGTCACTTTGTGTATAGATAATTGTAGAGCTGACTGCTGCAATAAAACTATTAATGTACTTAACAAAGATGATGAAGAAAGCTCTTTGTTAATTGATTTAATTAGTAAAATTACTGAGCCAGAGTTAAAAACACGGTACATGAAACAAATAAAAGAATTGTTAACTAAAAACAATTCAGGGAAAAATAGGGTTATTAAAGGAAAAAACAAACCTATTATCAGCCTTAATAAAATATTAGAAAGATTTAAAACTCCTGATAGAGAAATAACTCTACCCGAGTTAAATCAAGAAGTTAATAAACTTAAAAAGGAAATTTTAGGTCTTAAGAATGAAATTTCTAATTTAAGAAGAGAAATGACTAACCTTGTAGCTAAAGAGTCAGACCTTCACATATCTGATTCCTCAAAGAATGATGAAGAAGCTGAATCTTCTAACGCTAAAGATAAAGAGTCAATTCTCATGGTTCAAGGTAATTCATTGAAAAGATTAAAGGATATTACCATTCAAAAATGGCATCTTATTGTTAAGCTATTCATAGATAAAACCTTTTCAATTGAGCTTCTTGCTGAATAGGGATAGTGATCTATCTGAGAAGAAGATCAACAATACCCACAGGCGACAGAATGAGCTGGACCTCAACAGTCAGACGAACAACAGTCAGACGACGCTGGCCCCCAGGGTCCCACAGTCATCGGATGCTCCAGTCATCATCAGATGCAATCAACACATCCGACAAAGTCAAAAGTAAAGGACAACTTTACTTTAGTAAAAGTAATTTACTTATGTAAAAGTAAATGTAAATACTTTAACTTTAGTTAAATATTTTTAACTTTAGTTAAATGTTTTTAACTTTAGTTAAATGTTTTTACTTTAGTAAATATAAAAGTAATTTACTTTAATTTAAGTTAAATGTTTTACATTTACTTTTACATAAGTAAATTATTTTTACTAAAGTAAAGTTGTCCTTTACTTTTGACTTTATCGGATGCGTTGATTGTATTTGATGATGACTGGAGCATCCGATGACTGTGGGACCCTAGGGGGCCAGCGTCGTCTGACTTCGTATGACTGTTGTTCGTCTGACTGTTGAGGTCCGGCTCCTTCTGTCGTCGGTGGGTACTGTTGATATTCTTCTCAAATAGATCACCATCCCTGATATTTTTATATAATACTTTAAACTAAAACAAAAGAAACTTAAAGAAGATGACATGTGTATCGATATAATAATCTCTTTCTTTTATTTATAAATAATTGGGAAAGGATTATATCGTATCTAGATAAGTTTATTAAGGGAAGAAGAAGTTATAAAAATTTCATTCTTCATCTAAATAGAGAGAATGTAGAGAGGAGGAGAGACCCTCGACTGAGGCTAAATAGTTTACATTTCTAAGCTTAAAGAACTCTAACACTTGAGTTCCTATAAATAGAACTAAAGTTACCGGTTTATATTTGCCGAAGTAACTTTTACATTTACTTAAGGTTAAATGTAAAAACATTTAACTAAAGTAAGAAACATTTAACTTAAGTTAAAAATATTTAACTTAGGTTAAAGTAAATTACTTTTACATTTATTGAAGTAAAAACATTTACTGAAGTAAAAATATTTACTTAAGTAAAAACATTTAACTAAAGTTTAAAACATTTAACTAAAGTTAAAGTATTTACATTTACTTTTATATAAGTAAATTACTTTTACTAAAGTAAAGTTAATCTTTACTTTTGACTTTGTCGGATGCATTGATTACATCTGATGATGACTAGAGCATCCGATGACTGTAGGACCCTGGGGGCCAGCGTCGTCTGACTTTGTATGATTGTTGTTCGTCTGACTGTTGAGGTCCGGCTCCTTCTGTCACCGATGGGTACTGTTGATCTTCTTCTCAGATAGATCACCATCCCTATTCCTTCGACCCCAAAAAAAATATCCAAGATTTACCCTTCTTCCCCTCAAAATTTATGTTCAATTTTAAGAAACGAGAAAAAAATCACCGAAATTTTGGTCACCAACATCAGAGTTTTAAAAATTTTAGGTAAATTTTTTTAAAAAAATAATCAGACTGTGTCTGATACAAGGGATCACACGGCTGACTCTTGACTAACTGATGAACTCGATCTAAACAGCCTACTTCGTTTTAACTTTGTTCAAACCTAATCTCTAGATCTGTTGACATTCCACTTAAAGACAAACCAAGTCGCTTAAGTTCATACCCTCTTACCAATTGGCATACACATACCCTTGGATCTAAGGATTCCCTTTTGCCTAAACTGCTCGCAAATGAGACTTACAACGACTCGACGGGACTAATGGCGATCCGAGGTGGTCTATAGGTGATAGGTGACTCAAACTAGGTGCTCTAAGGACGGAGGAATAAAAGTAAAGAAGAAGTATAAATAAGTCTTAAACTCAGACCTCTGTGTTTGACCGGAAGACAAATAGTGACACCAAGAAACAACCGGGTGGCTCTTATACTATTTAATAGCGGACGAAAAGTTTAAATAAAACTTTAAACTAAAACAAAAGAAACTTAAAGAAGATAACCGGTGTATCGGTATAATAATCTCTTTCTTTTATTTATAAACATTTGGAAAAGGATTACATCATATCTGGATAAGTTTACTAAGGGAAGAAGAAGTTATAAGAACTTCGTTCTTCATCTAACTAGAGAGAACGTAGAGAGGAGGAGAGAACCTCGAGTGAGGCTAAATGGTTTACATTTCTAAGCCTCAGGAACTCTAACACTTGAGTTCTTATAAATAGAACTAAAGTTACTGGTTTATATTCACCGAAGTAACTTTTATATTTAGTTAAGGCTAAAAGTAAAATCATTTAACTAAAGTAAGAAACATTTAACTTAAGTTAAAAACATTTAACTTAGGTTAAAGTAAATTTCTTTTATATTTACTGAAGTAAAAACATTTACTGAAGTAAAAATATTTAACTAAAGTTAAAGTATTTACATTTACTTTTACATAAGTAAATTACTTTTACTAAAGTAAAGTTAATCTTTACTTTTGACTTTGTCGGATGCATTGATTGCATCTGATGATGACTGGAGCATCCGATGATTATGGGACCCCAGGGGGCTAGCATTGTCGGACTTCGTCGAACTGTTGTTCGTCTGACTGTTGAGGTCCGGCTCCTTCTGTCGCCGGTGGGTATGTTGGGTTTGTACGTAACGCAATCATGCAATCAAATCACATAAATAGGGCAGAAGCGCAAAAACTAGGTTTTCAAAAATTTATACGAACGCATAACCATGATCATGATTTGTGCTAGTTATCAATAACAGAAAAGAAAGAACATGGAATTATACCTTTGAAGATCCAAGCTTCCTCAGGTACAAGTTCTACTCTTTTGATTCCTTTGTAGTGGCTCCTTCCCTTCATCAATGTCAGCCACCCAATTGTTTGGCCTCTAACGGTGATCCACCAAGGAAGATGAAGAACTCAAGAAGATGGGTTATTGGCTTAACCCTTGTTTCTATCTCTATAGAATATGTGTACTCCCAACTCTTGGAAAAATTCACGTACCTTATTTCTCATATAAGACTCTCTTATATAGATATTAGGTTAACCCTCCTAATCCAATTAGAATAGGGTTTTATTTAATTAATTAAATACTTTTAATTAATTTATATCCTAATCTTTATTAGGATTGAGAGAGAGTATTGATATTATATTAATTCCTAAACTCCTTTAGAATTAAAATAATAATAATAATAATAATAATATTAATAAGACTCCTCTTATTAATTTATATTTAATATTTCTAAAATATTAAATAATAAATATTAAGCTATTTAATTTATTCTATCACCATAGATTAAATTAATTATACTTAATGCATTATTACTATCATGCCATTTTCTTCTTAAATAATTCTTCTTCCTTTTATGGTGTGACCCTTTAGGTTCTCCATATTAAACCGGTTATGAATAAATCAATTAGAACAATTCTAATCTTATTTAAATAAATAAATTAAACTAATAATCTATTTAAATAAATAACATTTATTCTATAATAGGGATAAGCCTCCCTAGCGATCAACGACTTTCCAGATAATATAGATTTCAACATTAATCATAAAAGAACGTGTGAGTTAATAGTTACCGTACAATTCAAACCTTCCACCATACAATGTCCCAATTAAATATAAGACATGAATTTACTGTCAAGTCTTAATTTATTTAATTATATGTATTTCGATTAGAAAATGCACAACTCCAAATAATGCAAATTAGAAATCTCTTTCTAATTTCATTCTACCTTGGCCAAGGATTCCTAGGTTGTCATTTAACGAATCACATAGGACATATCTCCTCTTTTACTAGAGGTGGTAGATTCTTTATTGATCATTCATTATCTCCATATGTAACTCATTATACCCAAGCATACCCTATATATGCCTTAAAAGGCCTTAAGGAATTAGTCAAAGTATAATTTGTTACATACAAGATACTATGATGATCTCAAGTCCAAGGATCACTTGTACTACTATCACATTAGGAATTCCTATTGACATGCGAGTAAAACTCCATTAGGTATTCCATAGCGAGTCACGTTCAGTGAACTTATTCTCCAATAAACACCTACATACTTGCTTTAGTGTCTCCACACAAATGACCATGAGATCAGTCATCCTCATCCAATGAGCAAGCAACATATGTACCAATCTATCCGGATTTACTAATTCCCATTTTAGTAATCCCATAATTGGGAACTATTTTAGTTTTTAAGCTTTCTAAGAATTTAGATCTCATTATCATGATCTCATCATGATTCTAAAAGCATTGCTTAAAACTATTGGTTATTTACATATTATAAAAACAGCACCATGTAGATAATTATATGCCTTAAATGAATATTTTATTAATAAATAAATAAGATTGTTTATAAAGTATGTGCTTTATCATCATACATGATTAGCTTGTATGCACACTACTATCAGGATACTGTTGATCTTCTTCTCAGATAGATCACCATCCCTATTTCTTCGATCCCAAAAAAAATATCTAGGATTTACCCTTTTTCCCCTCAAAAATTATGTTTAATTATAAGAAAGCAAAAAAAAATTCGCCGAAATGTTGGTCACCAACATTAGAGTTTCAAAAATTTTATGTAAAAATTTTTTAAAAAACAAATAAGGCTGTTGATAAGTAGTCTTTATGACCACTTATTCGGATAGTAACCAGCTTGTTCTGTTGCCGAAACTCATGTACTTTTGTGCTTTTCATGTGTTTTTAATTTGTTTTGTAGATTTTATGTTTAGGAACTCTCTCGGTGCTTTTGAGGCCAAAACGATGCAAAGAATGCTAAAAAGATTGATGGCATGACAATGGAAAGAAGGCAAGCAACCAAATTGGAAGGAAATGCAATCCGACATCGCTTGGGGGGTTTATGTTTATTTCATGTTCTTGGATTGGAGCTTAGTTCATATTGTAAAGCGTCTTCTAAGCTTTCCAGAACATCTTGAATCATCCCAATTGGAGTTCGGAGGCGAGAGTTATGCCCTATATACCAACGAACGTCAAACTTCATGGTTTTGGGTGTTTATGCATAGCTGTCACTTGGAGCTCCATTTCAGCCTTCATCCATCCATTATTTCTCAATGCTCAAAGAATGAAAGTTGTATAGTTCTTCTATAGCTTCGATTTGACAGGTGGCAGGCCTCATAACTCCTCCCGGATCAAAAGTTATGGCCGTTTTACCAGAGGATTCTACATCAGAAAAGTGCCGGTGCGGGCACTGTGATTTTAGGCCATTTTTGGGCTCGGCCGCGCCAATCTTCAGCTGTGCCAGACTTGACTTTTTAATTGAACGGGACTTGGCTTTTGATTGGGATATAAGGGGGCTCGTTTGGGGTAAAAAAGGGCATGATATATTGGCCCTAAGCCCTAGTTCCTCTCTTCTCTTCCTTTACATCTTGTTTAGTCTAGATTAGGAGTAGATTAGAGAGTAGATTAGTGCTAGTTTAGTGTTAGTTAGTTAGATTCTAGGGTTTTGTTAGTGTGTGAAGATTGAAGCAAGAGGATTGACATCAAGGGTCCAAGCTTGGAGAAAGATTTGAAATCTCTATCCTTAATCTCTCTTTGCTATTACATTGTATATTTAGATGATGTTCTTGAATCTTGTGGATAATATACTTGAGTTATTTATGGCTTAAGCTTATTTTGAGGTTCCAATGAAACCTTTTGAGTAGTTTACTTTGATATGCTTCCATGCTTGTCTCTTTGATTGTTATATGACTGTCTATTACGATTTGTGCTTGCATTACTTAATTGATTCTCGACCAATTACTGTGATAACCTATGTGGACTTGAAAGATAAAGCGTAGGTTTAGATCTAATCGTAGTAGCGGGTGATTGTGCATTCGCATGGCGTTAGATGTATGATTTGTGCTTAGGATAGACATATACCGAAGTGTCGTCCGTAGTCAATAGAGGACTTGACCTTCAACCCTATTTATTTGTAAACACCATAGACATATAAGGGTTTAGATAATGTGGGTGTTCACGTGCATTCTATCATTTGTAGATTGCACGTGATATGGAGTAGGTGCATCGAAAGATGGCCTTCTCTCACGTTCGTGTTCTCGGCTAACTATCTTGACTATTGATTTGACCTAATTGGAAGTATGTCAAATTTAGATGAATCATTAGGGGAAATTGGAATCTCTTGTCTTCATTATTTGATTTTAACTCTAGAAGTAATTAGTTTAAGTTAATTGCTTGCCTAGTTTAACTTAGTTTTAATTCATCCTCTTTACCATCCGTTTAAATAAGACTGAGATGATTATGTGCTAGTGGTTTTGTGTCTTTTATCCATTAATTCTCTGTGGGACGATATATGTACTTACACTTTATTACTCGTTGGCCGCGTATACTTGCGCGAATATATTGACCGATAAATCGGCCAACAAGTTTTTGGCGCCGTTGCCGGGGAATTATTTGGATAACTGTTTGCTAACATTAGTTTAAATCAAATTAGTCTTACTTTAAACATTTTATTTTTATTTAATTCTCTTCTCATATTCTCTTTACAGGTACAATGGACTTAAATTTCTATCCATGGAATTGTACAAGGCAAGAGCAACCAAGGGAAGTATACACTGATGTCGTCAACCCAATTGCAACACTTTCAGCACAACTAGAGGTTCTCTCGAGGAAGCTGGATACTGTCTCAGCCCAACAAAGTCGAGAGCTAGTTATTTCTAATGAGTATGGTGCTGGGAGCTACATGAGCCATCAGGAGCCTATCAGTTATGGACAGGAGCAGTATGGGGGTGAGTACTCTTACAGTGAGCCGTACACCAATTATCAGCCAGAGTGGGTGTTGGGTTTGTACGAAATCGTGACGCAATCAAATTGCAAAAATTAGCGGAAGCATGGTATATCAGAGTTTAAAAAATTTCTACAAAACCATTACCCGGATCATCCTTTATGCAAATTATTAATTTAAAACGATAAATAAGAAGTTATGGAATCATACCCTTGTAGAACGAAGCTTCCACAGGTACTAGTTCAACTCCTTGTTCTTCGTGATCTCCTTGAATTTTCGGGTTAGATTCCTTTCTTTGATCAACGTTAGCCACCCAAGTGTTTGGCCTCTAGAGGTGATCCACCAAGGAAGATGAATTATCAAGAAGGAGGGTGTTTGGCTTAACCTTAGTTTTCTATCCTCTATAGAAAAGGAGTACTCTCCAACAATTGGAATTACATCAAATAATATCTATTATAAGAATCCTCTTATATAGATATTGGTCAACCCTTCTAATCCTATTAGACATGGGATTTCTTTTAATTAATTAAACTCCTTTAATTAATTTAGGCTTCCCACCACATGGGAAATAATTAATTAAATTCATTTAATTAATTTGTCTCCTAATCTTATTAGGAATAAATGAGAGTACTAATATTAAATTAATTACTAAACTCCTTTAGAAATTAAAATAATAATAATATTAATAATATTAATAAGACTCCTCTTATTAATTTATATTTAATATTTCTAAAATATTAAATAATAAATATTAAGCTATTTAATTTATTCCATCACCATAGATTAAATTAATTTCACTTAATGCATTATTACGATTATGCCATTACCTTCTTAAATAATTATTCTTCCTTTTATGGTGTGACCCTTTAGGTTCTCCATATTAAACCGGTTGTGAATAAATCAATTAAAACAATTTTAATCTTATTTAAATAAATAAATTAAACTAATAATTTATTTAAATAAATAATATTTATTCTACAATAGGGATAAGCCTCCCTAGCGATCAACGACTTTCCAGATAATATAGATTTCAACATTAATCAAAAAGAACCTGTGAGTAAATAGTTACCGTACAATTCAATCCTTCCACCATACAATGTCCCAATTAAATATAAGACATGGATTTACTGTCAAGTCTTATTTTATTTAATTATATGTATTTCGATTAGAAAATGCACAACTCCAAATAATGCAAATTAGAAACTCCTTTCTAATTTCATTTCACCTTGGCCAAGGATTCCTGGGTTGTCATTTAACGAATCACATAGGACATATCTCCTCTTTTACTAGAGGTGGTAGATTCTTTATTGATCATTCATTATCTCCATATGTAACTCATTATACCCAAGCATACCCTATATATGCCTTAAAAGGTCTTAAGGAATAAGTCAAAGTATAATTTGTTACATACAAGATACTATGATGATCTCAAGTCCAAGGATTACTTGTACTACTATCACATTAGGAATTCCTATTGACAGGCGAGTAAATCTCCATTAGGTATTCCATAGCGAATCACGTTCAGTGAACTTATTCTCCAATAAGCACCTACATACTTGCTTTAGTGTCTCCACACAAATGATTATGAGATCAATCATCCTCATCTAATGAGCAAGCAACATATGTACTAATCTATCCGGATTTACTAATCCCTTTTTTAGTAATCCCATGATTAGGAACTATTTTAGTTTTAGAGCTTTCTAAGAATTTAGATCTCATTGGCATGATCATCATCATGATTCTAAAAGCATTGCTTAAAACTATGGGTTATTTACATATTATAAAAACAGCACCATGTAGATAATTAAATGCCTTTAATAAATGAAAATTTTTATTAATAAATAAATAAGATTGCCTCCAAAGTATATGCTTTATCATCATACATGATTGGCTTGTATGCATACTACTTTCAGTGGGGGTATCACCCAGACCCTTCAGCAAACCCTTCATCAGACAATTATCAAGACCAATACTAGGATCCAAATCCCGCATACACCCCAGAATGCACCTTCCAGACTCCAATTTACGAGCCTCAATACAATTTTGAGGGTGACACAGAAAATGCAAGATTGGAGGAAGGAGGTGACATATCACTGAAGGACATTTTGATTGAGCAACAGAAGTCAGTCAAGAATATCCAAAACTGGGCAGAGCAAATTAGCAAAGCCTTGATGATAGAGGAAGAACAAGGGATTCTGACTAATACTGCGAGCTATCAAGATCAATATGAGCCAAGTCCAACTTATGCACCAGAACCCCTATATCAATCCCATTGTTTACAAGGAGAACAGTGTCCAATGGAATTCATGTATAGGAGCTTAGAAAGCCAAGAGGAGAGGCTTAGGAGCCAAGAGCAATCAAGCCAGAACTTCCAGAATCAGATGGCCCTAATCCACAACACTCCTACCAATGAGCATCAGTACATAGAGCCCGAGGCTGAAACAGAAAAGGAAGGATTGGAAATTATGTGGGGGAATTCCATAGCATCGACAGAGGAGACCTTGATTGAGCAAGAGCAATCGATTGAGGATCTTCAGATTTGGGTGGAGCAGATTAGCACGGCATTAAGGAAGGAGGAGGTATGTGAACAAGAGACAACAGTGCAAGATTTTGTGCCTCCAATGACTAAAGCCGTGAGTTATGACCCTCAAAAAGATTGGTGCTATGAGATGGATGCAGATATTGATGAAGAGCCTGAGGTGCACTTGGAACTGGATGAGCAAAAGATAATGGATATCGAGGAGCCAATTGGGGCTGTGGAGTATGAATGTGAACCAACAATGACAATCCCCCAAGAGCCTCCTCCGCCTGAGTGGAACAAGCCAGTCAAGTTTGCACACCCTTGCCCCCTTGGTAGCCACATTACAGATACGGATCTCTATGATATGAGAGAGTCCGTGAGCTTCAAACCATGGTGGTCAGAAGAGAAGAGAATAGAAGAAGAGTCTGTTGTGTGGTCTATACCTCCATGCCCTGATCATTTCACCTACACAACGGAACCCGTGCCTAGCTCCCCGACCTTTTGTTCGGGGAATTCTTACACACATCCAATGCTAGGTAGTTTAATTTCTAGTCCTCCTTTATTGGGAAGCCTCCAAAAGCATTTAGCAATTCTAATGGATGGAGGGGTTCTCAAATATCGTCGGGGAGTCGGATAGCAGTGGTCAGACACAGTCCAGCTAGAGGACTATAAATCAAGCCCTAGATGGGAGGCACCCCATCATTTCTCTCTCACTCTCTGTTTAATTCTCCATTACCTACTTCCCATCATCCCTCTCTCTATCTCTTTGTTTAATTCTCCATTTACATGCTTTCTATCACATTTCTCTCCCCCTCGTTTAATTCTTATTAGTTTAGTATTTAGTTTAAAATTTTTGAATGCTCGTATATTAGGAGTTCTATGCCTACATTTTTGAACTTAGGCATTAGTGCATATCTTTTTGGGACCATGAAGCTTATGGCACATATTTTGATACACTTGCACATTGCGTATACGCACTTAGAGAATTTTTTTGGGAATTTGAATGCATATATCTTTCCATGTTTAATTCTCTTGATGTAAATAGTTAATATACTTTTGATAGTGTATGATGGCTTAATAAAGGTTATATGTCTTTCTCAGGGTCAATCCAAGCCGCAAGAAGCAAAGCTCAAAGGGGCCATCATCAGCCCATGCCAAATGCTGCAGAAAACCAAATCTGGCAAGCCGCGCGGCCGCGTCTGATTAAGCTTGTTGGGGCGCGCGGCCGCGCCGCACACTGACTATGCCTGGTTTAAATAATTTTCAGCCCATACTTCCATTGCATTATCAGACGAGCTTGCCACAAATCTCCCCCATCCCAAGCCCTAATTTCATTTGAAAACATAACCTTCTATCTCCTAATCACAATCAACCAACCCACTCATCACTCCTATCTTCTCAACCTGATCAATTGAGACAGTGTGTGGGAGTTCGATAGCATAGCAAGATTTCTGAATCGGTTGGGTTAGTTAAGTTCAGTATTGGATTGCATCATCTATTCTCATTTCATATGGCATCCAAGAGGAGTAGGAGGGAGTCTACATCCATGGGCAGCAATTTTGAGCACTGGGGAGATGGCATCGACTATGATGCAGTCCGAGTCCTCCCACACTGTTTATGAGCATATTGATAGGATGGAGAGACGACGACAAAGCCGAATAGGGGAGTTTCTTTCTTTTTACCTTTACCTTCAATGAGGACATTGAACATTTTAAGTTTGGGGGTATTGGTTTTGTTTTTGCATGTAGTTAGTTCATTTCATGTTGTGTCAGTTCATTTAGTGCATGTAGATTGTATTTTGTTAAAATTTGTTAAAATTTTAAAATTTTTTGCATTCTGTGTGAGAGCATGTTGCATGAATCCAGTTTCAGTTGGTGAGTTATGTATGTTGCCTGTGAAGAAACTGAAATCACTTGATTGTTGAACTGATTTGAGACTGAAGCCTGATTTCATGGTCATATATGTAAATCCTTACCTGTCAGATACTGTGTAACCAGTAAGCACGATAGAGTAAACACCATAATATGCTAAGTTTAAATGTTTACATACTTGTCTTCTGGTGGAAAAAACTATATTTTAATAAAAGAGTTTTAGTTCGCATATAATAATAACTAGACTGTTAAAAGCTTAAGCTTGGGGGAAACAGGGGACATGCATGATATATGCGGGGAGATGGAGTGTAAGACGCACTCCCTTGAAGGAAAAGAAAAAGAAAAAGAAAACAAAAGAAAATGCATTGAAAAAGAAAAAAAATAGAATAAACACATTGGCTACGTCGAGTTCTGTGGCCTTTGATATTCAAGAAAGTAAGCCCTCGAGGTGTCTCTACACCCAGCGCCCTAAGGCCGTCTGGTCTGGGAGTCGTTGGTCGAAAGCTCGCTACATGGATATCATTAAAAAGCCTAAGAGGACTAGGCATTGCACAGTCGAATGTGTACACGGGAAAGTGCGAATACGCCCTCGTGAGGTAATAAAAGCTTAATGAAAACCCCCTGTTGACTCTTAACTCTAGTAATACATGGTTTAGTTAGAACTTATATGATTTGCTATCTTTCTTAAGTTAAATCTTATTTTTCCCCTAAGAAGCATAGTATGTGAATTGTTTGTCTAAATGCATATCTAATGGTTGCTAGGCACACAACGCACAATACATCAGTGCTGACAGTTTTGGATTTGCAGAATATGCCTTATGATCTTGTCGTGTGTAGCTTTTCTGTTTGATTATCTTGTGGATTTCTAAGGTATTGCTTAGAAAGTTCGATACTGACTGAGACATGGATTCGCATTCATAGTAGTATAGGTTGCATACATTGTAGATATTGCATTGCATATGTTGCTTGAGGGCAAGCAACGTTTAAGTTTGGGGGTATTTGATAAGTAGTCTTTATGACCACTTATTCGGATAGTAACCAGCTTGTTCTGTTGTCGAAACTCAAGTACTTTTGTGTTTTTCATTTGTTTTTTCTTTGTTTTGTAGATTTTATGTTTAGGAACTCTCTCGGTGCTTTTGGGGCCAAAACGATGCAAAGAATGCTAAAAAGATTGATGGCATGACAATGGAAAGAAGGCAAGCGACCAAATGGGAAAGAAATGCAATTCGGACATCGCTTGGGGGGTTTATATTCATTTTATGTTCTTGGATTGGAGCTTAGTTCATATTGTAGAGCGTCTTCTAAGCTTTCCAGAACATCTTGAATCATCCCAATCGGAGTTCGGAGGCGAGAGTTATGCCCTATATACCAACGAACGTCAAACTTCACGGTTTTGGGTGTTCATGCACAGCTGTCACTTGAAGCTCAATTTCAGCCTTCATCCATCCATTATTTCTCAATTCTCAAAGAATGAAAGTTGTAATAGCTTCGATTTGACAGGTGGAAGGCCTCGTAACTCCTCCCGGATCAAAAGTTATGGCAGTTTTACCAGAGGCCTCTGCAGCAGAAAAGTGTCAGCGCGGGCGCGCGGATTTAAGGCCATTTTTGGGCGCGGCCGCGCAAATCTTCAGCTGTGCAAGACTTGACTTTTTAATTGAACGGGACTTGGCTTTTGATTGGGATATAAGGGGGCTCGTTTGGGGCAAGAAAGGGCATGATATATTGGCCCTAAGCCCTAGTTCCTCTCTTCTCTTCCTTGATATCTTGTTTAGTCTAGATTAGGAGTAGATTAGTGCTAGTTTAGTGTTAGTTAGTTAGATTCTAAGGTTTTGTTAGTGTGTGAAGATTGAAGCAAGAGGATTGACATCAAGGGTCCAAGCTTGGAGAAAGATTTGAAATCTCTATCCTTAATCTCCCTTTGCTATTACATTGTATATTTAGATGATGTTATTGAATCTTGTGGATAATATATTTGAGTTATTTATGGCTTAAGCTTATTTTGAGGTTCCAATGAAACTTTTTGAGTAGTTTACTTTGATATGCTTCCATGCTTGTCTCTTTAATTGTTATATGACTGTCTATTACGATTTGTGCTTGCATTGCTTAATTGATTCGCGACCAATTACTGTGATAACCTATGTGGACTTGAAAGACAAAGAGTAGGTTTAGATCTAATCGTAGTAGCGGGTGATTGTGCATTCGCATGGCGTTGGATGTATGATTTATGCTTAGGATAGACATATACCGAAGTGTCGTCCGTAGTCAATAGAGGACTTGACCTTAAACCCTATTTATTTGTAAACACCATAGACATATAGGGGTTTAGATAATGTGGGTGTTCACGTGCATTCTATCATTTGTAGATTGCACGCGATATGGAGTAGGTGCATCGAAAGATGGCCTTCTCTCACGTTCGTGTTCTCGGCTAACTATCTTGACTATTGATTTGACCTAATTGGAAGTATGTCGATTTAGATGAATCATTAGGGGAAATTGGAATCTCTTGTCTTCATTATTTGATTTTAACTCTAGAATTAATTAGTTTAAGTTAATTGCTTGCCTAGTTTAACTTAGTTTTAATTCATCCTCTTTACCATCCGTTTAAATAGGACTGAGATGATTATGTGCTAGTGGTTTGGTGTCTTTTATCCATTAATTCTCTGTGGGACGATATCTGTACTTACACTTTATTACTCGTTGGCCGCGTATACTTGCGCGAATATATTGACCGATAAATCGGCCAACAACTGTGTCTGATATAAGGCATCACACGGCTGACTCTTGACTAACTGATGAACTCGATCTAAACAGTCTACTTCATTTTAACTTTGTTCAAACCCAATCTCTAGATTTGTTGACATTCCACTTAAAGACATACCAAGTCGCTTAAGTCCATACCCTCTTACCTATTGGCAGACACATACCCTTGGATCTAAGGATTCCCTTTTGCCTAAATTGCTCGCACATGAGACTTACAATGGCTCGACGGGACTTATGGTGATCCGGGGTGTTCTATAGGTGATAGGTGACTCAAACTAGGTGCTCTAAGGACGGAGCAACAGAAGTAAAGAATAAGTATAAACAAGTTTTAAACTCAGACCTCTGTGTTTGACCGGAAGACAAACAGTGACACCAAGAAACAACCGGGTGGCTCTGATACTATTTAACAACGGACGAAAAGTTTAAATAAAACTTTAAACTAAAACAAAAGAAACTTAAAGAAGATGACCGGTGTATCGATATAATAATCTCTTTTTTTTATTTATAAACATTTGGGAAAGGATTACATCGTATCTGGATAAGTTTACTAAGGGAAGAAGAAGTTATAAAAACTTCGTTCTTCATCTAACTAGAGAGAAGGTAGAGAGAAGGAGGAGAGAACCTCGAGTGAGGCTAAATGGTTTACATTTCTAAGCCTAAGAAACTCTAACACTTGAGTTCCTATAAATTGAACTAAAGTTACCAGTTTATATTCACCGAAGTAACTTTTACATTTACTTAAGGTTAAAAGTAAAAATATTTTAGTAAAGTAAGAAACATTTAACTTAAGTTAAAAATATTTAACTTAGGTTAAAGTAAATTACTTTAACATTTACTGAAGTAAAAACATTTTCTGAAGTAAAAATATTTAACTAAAGTTAAAAACATTTAACTAAAGTTAAAGTATTTACATTTACTTTTACATAAGTAAATTACTTTTACTAAAGTAAAGTTAATCTTTAGTTTTGACTTTGTCGGATGCATTGATTGCATCTGCTGATGACAGGAGCATCCGATGACTGACCCTGGGGGGCCAGCGTCGTCTGACTTCGTCTGACTGGTGTTCGTCTGACTGTTGAGGTCCAGCTCCTTCTGTCGCTGATGGGTACTGTTGATCTTCTTCTTAGATAGATCACCATCCCTATTCCTTCGACCCCAAAAAAAATATTCAGGATTTACCCTTCTTCCCCTCAAAAATTATGTTTAACTCAGACCCCCCCAACATCCCTTGTATCCAATTAACTTAAAATTTAAATTTAAGAATATTCTGAAATTTACTCAAAAGATGCAATTAACCTATTCATTGCATCTGATGATGACTAGAGCATCCGATGACTATGGGTCCCTGGGGGGCCAGCGTCGTCTGATACCAAGAGGGCGGAAGCACAAATGTAAGAGGAAGAAGAATAGGGGTGTATACAATCTGAATCATAACTATAGCAATAACGATAAGAAATGATAACAGCGATTTATGAAAAGATAAATTTCATTGAAAATTAAAATATATACAAACAGTTTACTGAAAATAAAACTTACAAGTTTGACTCGATTATAGAATTCCTAATATTGGTTACTAAGAAAGAAGTAGATGTTTAAAGATTGGTCAGATATGAATCTGAGTCTTTCTAAAACTCTCTATTGGATTTCTAATCCTGCTTCAAACAAATGACTTCGATTTCCTTTTATATAATAAGGAATCGAAACTATTACAGACTCAAATGATTACAAACATCTTTAACTATTGCTGAATAGTAGTGCTTTAATAAAAGTAAATGATTACAGACGCATTACTTTGAAAAAGAAAATATAACTTTTGACTTAATGACCAATTGGTTGACAGTGGATATGTGACTCCACCAAACGACAAATGACTCATACATTCTTTTTGGCTACTTTTGACTAATCTTCTGCTTTTGGTGAAAAAGCATAAACATCTGCATGTGACTATGGGCCTACACTGAGTGAGTAGACAGACAAGTGGGTAGGCATCCTATGCAAAAGGATCTTGAGCATCTTGGAGACTTACCCTACCGTATGGATCCTCAGCACTACTTGCCATTTTACTAGAACTTGATGAAGACGATGAACTTTCTGAAGCTGTAATTTCTTCATGAAGATTATCATCTCTGTCTTTAATAATTTGAGCAAGCATTTTTAACTCTGCACTTGAACATTTATTAATATCCGAAAAATCTAATTTTAACTGGAAAGACTTTTTGGATTTACTGGAGGATTACTAGGGAGAAACCGATTTAATAGGAACAGGATTGACTGGAAATTCTTTCTGAACTTGACCTATGATACGATAAATGTCAAATTTATCCCACCATTTAATGGAAAAAATTCGAGTAACATAAGTTAATTGACTAGAATGAGAAGCGGAAGTAGTTTGACCGCTTAATGACTGGAAAATAGATTCAACAACAGGGGTTATAAGAGCATATTGTCATTTAAGAATCCATGGGATTTTATATTTACTGACGAACTGGAGAAGAATAGGAATACAATCAAATTTTTGATTGTATGGACTTCTACAATAGAAATGGCTAAGTAGGGGTTTAAGCTCTTGGGGAAAGTAATCAAAACTAGGTCCAAACCTTGTCCACCAAAGAGTAAACCAGAGGGGGAGCTGACTCTTAAATTTGTGGTCGAATTTAATAAACCACGAATGACTAAAGGAAGGATTTTGTAATAAGAAGATTTTGTTCCATGCTTCAATATAATCATAATAGCAAAATTAACTATCAAGATTATCTAACTGTTTAAGATCAGAAGGATGATTACCCCAATCAGTCATTGAGATAATCTGTTTAATATAAAGTGAATGATAAATGACTTTGGAATTATCATTCCTATCATAGATAGGCTTGATAAGAATTGACTGAGTTTGAAGAAGAATTTCTTTATAATACGCAAGGGATTTAAAAGGAGCAAACGGAAGAAAATGCCATCCAGTTGGGAAGAACTGGGCAGCCAATTTAACTGGATCATCAATAGGTTTCATATGAGTTTCAATATGAAATAGATGAACTGTGTAATTAGGAATATACTGCGAATGCAGTTAAACTAGATTAGGGTTACTAGATGAAGAAGACGAAGCGAATAGATCCATTGACTTAGGTGACTGGGCCAAAATTGTGTTATAGGGCTTTGGAATAGTACCAAGGAGATGATACCTATTGGCTACATCTACTGCTGGAACTGGGCTTACTTGATGAGGAATTAAGGCTCTTTTGGGCCTTTGACTTGGGCCTGGAGGGGGCCTAATTGCATTGTTACTACCTCTCACGCCCATTTTGCTGGAGTACTTGAATTAATAAATTCTCGAGTGAGAAAATCAAGAACTAAATTTTGACTACCTTTGATATATTCTATATCAAAATTAAAAATACTAAATATAGACTGCCACCTAGCAAAAATATGCTTAGCAGCTATATTTTTAACATCCTTTTCTAAAATATATTTGGTAGATTTGCAATCAATTCTAATAAAAAATCTTTGATTTAATAAATTATTTTGAAATTTACTAATGCATAGAACTAATGCTAAAATTTCTTTTTTAATTGTGCTATAATTACTTTGAGCCGGATTCCATGCACCAGAATGAAATCGAACAATTTGCTCAGAAGAAGCAGGGGTTAATTTCTGCTTCAGAATACCTCCGAACCCAATTTCAGAAGCATCGGTTTCAACAATTTTGAATACAGATTCATAAGAGATGCCAAGGCAAGGCAATACCTTAACGTATTTTTTGACTTGTTGGACGATGGATGTATGTTCATCAGTCCAAGGAGGGGGATTCTTTTGTAAACGATGAAACAGAGGTTTACAAATCTTTCTAAGATTTTGGTAGAACTTACCAACATAATTCAGATATCCTAAAAATCGCTGAAGTTGAGTTTTATCAATGATTTTATCAGGAAATTTGTCTACAAATTAAATGACTCGCTGAATGGGCCGAATAAGACCATGATTAATATCATTACCAAGGAATTTGACTCTAGTCTGAAAAAGACTACATTTAGTAGGAGAAATGACCAAACCATTGACTTTAATAGTTTTGAAGAAAGAATTCAAATGCTTGTGGTGTTCTTCAATTGATTTGGAGTCGAAGGAATAGGGATGGTGATCTATCTGAGAAGAAGATTAACAGTACCTACAGGTGACAGAAGGAGCCGGACCTCAACAGTCAGACGAACAACAGTCAGACGAACAACAGTCAGACGAAGTCAGACGACGTTAGCCCCCAGGGTCCCACAGTTATCGGATGCTCGAGTAATCATCAGATGCAATCAATTCATCCGACAAAGTCAAAAGTAAAGATTAACTTTACTTTAGTAAAAGTAATTTACTTATGTAAAAGTAAATGTGAATACTTTAACTTTAGTTAAATATTTTTAACTTTAGTTAAATATTTTTACTTCAGTAAATGTTTTTACTTCAGTAAATGTAAAAGTAATTTACTTTAATCTAAGTTAAAAAAAAATTAAATTAAGTTAAATATTTCTTACTTTAGTTAAATGTTTTTACTTTTAACCTTAAGTAAATGTAAAAGTTACATCGGTGAATATAAACTGGTAACTTTAGTTCTATTTATAGGAACTCAAGTGTTAGAGTTCCTTAGGCTTAGAAATGTAAACCATTTAGCCTCACTCGAGGTTCTCTCCTCCTTCTCTCTACCTTCTCTTTAGTTAGACGAAGAACGAAGTTCTTATAACTTCTTCTTCCCTTAGTAAACTTATCCAAATACGATGTAATCCTTTCCCAAATGATTATAAATAAAAAAAGAGATTATTATACCGATACACCGGTCATCTTCTTTAAGTTTTTTTTGTTTTAGTTTAAAGTTTTATTTAAACTTTTCGTTCGCTGCTAAATGGTATCAGAGCCACCCGGTTGTTTCTTGGTGCCACTGTTTGTCTTCCGGTCAAACACAAAGGTCTGAGTTTAAAACTTGTTTATACTTCTTCTTTACTTCTGTTGCTCCGTCCTTAGAGCACCTAGTTTGAGTCACCTATCACCTATAAACCACCCCGGATCGCCATAAGTCCCGTCGAGCAGTTGTAAGTCTCATGTGTGAGCAGTTTAGGCATAATGGAATCCTTAGATCCAAGGGTATGTGTCTGCCAATAGGTAAGAGGGTATGAACTTAAACAACTTGGTCTGTCTTTAAGTGGAATGTCAACAGATCTAGAGATTAGGTTGGAAAGGACCTGGGCAGTGGTTCAACCCGCTGGGGCGGGGCTTCACTTTGGAATTATCCCGCGGGAGCGGGGAGGCGGACGGCAACAGCTTCTTTCCGTGGGCGAAGTGGAATTGGAAGCAAGCTAGGACATAGTTAGGGCTGAAATATTATTGGTATAAATAGGGGATGAAGTAGTACATAAAAGGGGGCTTGGATCTATTCAATAAAAATACTTTTTCTCTTTATAATTCTTGGTGATTTCATAGTCATGTGTGGCTAATTTCTTATTCTTGGATTAAGGAGACGGAAGCCTTGGAGTAATACACTGTGATATCTAATTGATTTTAATTGTTCAATTATTATTTTGAGTATTGATTATTCTTCTGTGCTTGAATTACATGATTGATTTGTTTAATTGCTAGGATGCATACTAGTTTATTATTCATTGAAATCTACTGCTAAATTAGATATCGAATCCGTAATTGTTTGGTCACTCTAATTTGCGAAGCAACTAAGATTAATAATTGACTGCAGATCACGAGATTATTAGATCTTAGGAAAAATATTCAACTAAATTAAATGCAATCGCTTGTGCTTGTGTTGTTTAGCTTCATCGGTTTTTCTAATTCTTAAAACTTCTACTAGATTAAACTTTTAGCGCTTGTCTGAAGTTGTTTAGTAGTTAGGGTTATTTAGATCGCTTGTTTCTATCTAACTAAAATTAAGGAAAGACATGGAAGTGATTCTGACAATGAATATTCAAAGTATTGATTGTGTATGCTTGAGTCAATGATCAGTGTATGTTTCTAAGGTGGAAGTTGACTTAACCCAAGGTTTGTTCTCTTGATTTACTTCGTTACATTATTTTACACATTAGTTTATTTTAATAACAATCAAAAATCCCCTTCTTTTGGAATACAAAGTATATAAAAATAGATTAATCAGTCTCTGTGGGATCGACTCTTACTTGCACTACTACATTATTATCGTTCGCAGTAAGGTTTATTTTTGGTTGTCTGCGACAGCACACCAAATTTTGGCGCCGTTGCCGGGGACTGATTTTTAGTCTATTTTTTTTAATATTTTTGTAATCCTTATTTTATTTTTATTTTTATTTTTTAGATAATTTGAATTTCCTTGATTATTTATGCCTGAAACTCGATCTACTAATCAAGGTGATTTAAAGTTTGATCCAGAGATAGAGAGAACTAGTCGCAGATTAAGGAAAGAAGCTCGGAAAATTCGTGAAGAAAAGGAAGTCATGGCAGCAAATCGAACCCTGAAAGAGCTTTCGGCTCCTGATTTGAACCAACAGCCCTTATGCATTACTTTCCCTAATCTTGATACTAACACTAATTTTGAATTAAAATCTGGACTAATACATCTTCTACCTTCTTTTCATGGTTTGGCAGGTGAAGATCCCCACAAACACTTGAAGGAATTCCATGTGGTATGCACGAGTATGAAACCGACCGGAGTAACCAAAGAGCGGATCAAGCTAAGAGCCTTCCCATTTTCTTTGAAAGATTCAGCTAAGGATTGGCTCTACTATCTTCCCTCCGGAAGTATCACCACATGGGAAGAGATCAAAAGACTCTTTTTAGAGAAATATTTTCCAGCTTCAAGGGCAGCCAACATACGGAAGTCAATTTGTGGTGTGAGGCAGAACAACGGAGAATCCCTACATGAGTATTGGGAACGGTTCAAAAGATTGTGTGCTAGTTGCCCTCATCATCAAATCAGTGATCAGCTTCTCATCTAATATTTTTATGAAGGCCTTAGCTGTACCGATAGAAGTATGATTGACGCTGCTAGTGGTGGAGCGTTGGTGGATAAGACTCCCGAGGTTGCAAGAAATCTAATTGCAAATATGGCAGCCAACTCCCAACAATTTGGCACTAGACTTGATTCTGCACCTAGGAATACTAGTGAGGTACAAATTTCTTCTATTGGACAACAAATTGCGAGCTTAACTTCTCTTGTTCGTCAACTGGGTGCAGGTAACACACAACAGGTAAAAACTTGCGGAATTTGTGCTCTAGTAGGACATCCGACAGATGCATGCCCAACTCTTCAAGAGGAATCTGTTGAACATGCAAATGCAGCAAGAGGATTTCCTGGGCAACCACAAAGGAAATATGATCCCTATTCGAATACGTATAATCCTGGATGGAGAGATCATCCTAACTTTAGCTACGGGAATCCACACGCAAATCAACCCGCACCTCAAACTTTTCCAAATCAGCAGCATTACTAATCGTTGTACCCCAATAGACAACAACAGGGCCAATCTTCTAACCCTAGTATGTCTTTAGAAGATATTGTTAAAACGCTTGCCACTAACACTTTAAATTTTCAACAGGAAACGAGGGCAAGTATTCACAATTTGGGTACACAAGTGGGACAAATGGCAACTGCAATCAGTCGATTGGAAGCGCAAAGCTCTGGAAAATTGCCCTCTCAAACAGTGGTGAACCCAAAAGAAAATGTAAGTGCAATCACGTTGAGGAATGGTAAAGAGATAGCAATTCCAGAAAAGACAGTGCCTACACCACAAGATCAAAACAATACGACTAAGGAAAAAGAAGAAGCAGACAGCAGTGTTCTGCATGACAAGGATGAGCCTAAGCGTAAATTTCCTCCTCTCTCTGAATATAAACCGGTACCTCCTTTCCCTCTTGCTTTAACAAAAAACATGAAATACGAGAAAAATTCAGATTTGTATGAAACTTTCCGTAAATGCGAGGTAAATATTCCATTGTTAGATGCTGTTAAACAAGTGCCACGTTATGCTAAATTTCTGAAAGAATTGTGCACACATAAGAGGAAACAAGAAATTAAAAAATATAAAAAGGTGAGGGTAGGAGAGAATGTTTCTGCAGTCATCCAAAGAAAGCTACTACTAAGTGCCCAGATCCAGGCATGTTCACTATTCCGTGCACGATAGGTAGCGCTAAAATTGAAAAAGCCTTGTTAGATTTAGGAGCCTCGATAAATGTCATGCCATATTCTATATATGTTAATCTATCACTGGAACCTTTGAATAAAACTGAAGTTGTAATACAGCTGGCTGACAGATCTAATGTTTTGCCCAAAGGTGTAGTTGAGGATGTCCTTGTGCAAGTCAATAATTTGATCTTTCCTACTGATTTTTATGTGCTTGATATGGAAAACGGTGACCAAAATGCTCCTATTTTGTTAGGAAGACCATTTTTAAAGACATCAAAGACTAAAATAGATGTTCATAGTGGTACACTTTCAATGGAATTTGATGGCGAAAGTGTTAAATTTAATATTTATGATGACTGATGATAAATCTGTTTATTCAATTGATGTAATTGACTCTTTAGTACAGGAAATCGGTGAACTTGATGGTAAGGATAAATTGAAAAGTGCGAATTTGACATTGAACACCGAGTTGCAAGAAACTGTAACAACTCTGCCTGACGATCCGAAAATAGGTAACAAATTTTATGATAAAGTGCTGATTTCTAACGAGAAGTCTTTACCCTCTGTTTTGCAGGCACCAATTTCGGGTTTGAAGCCTCTTCCTAGTCGACTACATATTTCTATGAGGGTTCCCGAGAAAAAAAGGTGGAAAATGTGGACCTTGAAGGATCCAGTCTATACTAACAAAGAAAGCGTTGGGTCGAGCCAACGACCATAAACAAAGGCGCTGCATGGGAGGCAACCCATAGGGGAGTATCTCTCTACTTTTCTTTGCATTTTAGTTTACATTGGGGAAAATGTAAGTTTTAAGTGTGGGGGGAAGCATTTAGATATTTTCCAAAAAAAGTTTTTTTTTTTTTTTTTTTATTTTTATTATATTTATTTTGAATTTTGTGGGTATATTCACTGCAAACCCTCACGAGACAAAACTCGTCCACTTGGGGTGACCTTGGGGTTTAAAGGCTTGTTGCACATGCTAGTGCAATCGTGTTTCCTACGAAAATGGGGTAATTTTAGGATGTGTCACTTGAGTAATAAGTTAATTTTGATCTTGATTTTTGACCAATGATAGAATTTTAATTTCTTTGCGATAACTTCTGGGAGGACTGATAGACATTGGGTAATCTAAATTTGATTTTCTTTGTTGATCACTACTTTATTTAAGACCCTTCACTATTAAGCACATATCCATTTGTTCGATCTAGTTTTGACTTGGAAGAAATTTATCTGAGTGAACGTCTAGGGAAGAAATTTTGAACTCTCTCAATTGTTTGATCACCACTTGAAGTTGATATGAGGTATTGTTTAAGAAAAGGGAATTGATTTAGACAAAAATTTTGCAAGATTGAAAGAAAAAAAATAATATTAAAAGAAAAAGAAATGATTCATGTGGTGAGATGAGATGGAGCGTAAAACGCACTCACTCATAAACACGTGACATGCGAGAAGGAGCGTAAAACGCACTCGCGGGTAAGATGGAGCATAAAATGCACTTACCAAATAAAAAAAAAGAAAGGAAAAAATAAGTCAAAGAAAACCCTTCTGATCCTTTGATGTTATCTGCTGGTGTTAACTGAGATTTATGGAAAAACAAGTGTTAGAGTTCTTCTTTCTCCTTTAAGGCTTCAATTTCATAAGTTTTTCTGTAGTCTGATTGGTTTGATCTAGGTGGATTCACACACGCACAAAGGGTTGAGAATGAAGTAAGATTGATAGATAAATTTGGGTTTCAGATGATACATTGTCTTGAAGTTTTCCAGAATTATTGTTTTGAATCTTTGAGGTCAATGTTGAAGTTCGTATTGACTCGGGGCTTAAGTTTGTCAAGTTTGTTTAGTTGAGTTTTTGTGTTATAGTTTGTTTTTGTTTTGCCCGAGGACGAGCAAAAGATAAGTTTGGGGGAATTTGATGAGAATGAAATATGTTATATTTTATTTCTCTTAATACTTAATCTTTTATATTTATTTTGTACCTAAGTACATTTATTTATCTTATATTTATATTTTAGGTACAATTGATCTAAGGAATCAAAATGGGCTCAAAAGGAACAAACAAGGCCACCAAATAAGCAAATGAATTTTAGCAATCATTTTATTATATGCAATAGTGGGCCACGATTTGGATCAGCAACTTGAAAAGGTGATAAGCATCTCACGTCCAATTAAACAAGCAGCTCATGAAATCAGCCCAGCTTGGTAAACAAATTAAGCAACTTGAATGATAAGCAGCTGACAAATAAATAATATCATGTGGGGGGCCACGGATTCAATAGTTTTAATTCAATGGGAAAAAGGATTCCTAGCAAAGCTTGCAAAGGAAGCTCACGTGGGCTAGTGAAGTGAGCCACGAATTGCATGTCCAGCTCACATGTGGGCCACATTGGCAGCTTGCATGGAATGGCCCACGGTTTCATGCATTACCAAGTGAATTGCAAGAGCAGCTCACGTGCCTAGCATTTTAATTCAGCAGCTAGAAAAGGAATACTACTAATCCTCGCAGCCCACGTTACTTAAGCAGTTTGGAAAGGAGCTGGGCAGTGGTTCAACCCGCTGGGGCGGGGCTTCACTATGGAATTATCCCGCGGGAGCGGGGAGGTGGACGGCAACAGCTTCTTTCCGTGCGCGAAGTGGAATTGGAAGCAAGCTAGGGCATAGTTAGGGCTGAAATATTATTGGTATAAATAGGGGATGAAGTAGTACATAAAAGGGGGCTTGGATCTATTCAATAAAAATACTTTTTCTCTTTATAATTCTTGGTGATTTCATAGTCATGTGTGGCTAATTTCTTATTCTTGGATTAAGGAGACGGAAGCCTTGGAGTAATACACTGTGATATCTAATTGATTTTAATTGTTCAATTATTATTTTGAGTATTGATTATTCTTCTGTGCTTGAATTACATGATTGATTTATTTAATTGTTAGGATGCATACTAGTATATTATTCATTGAAATCTACTGCTAAATTAGATATCGAATCCTTAATTGTTTGGTCACTCTAATTTGCGAAGCAACTAAGATTAATAATTGACTGCAGATCACGAGATTATTAGATCTTAGGAAAAATATTCAACTAAATTAAATGCAACCGCTTGTGCTTGTGTTGTTTAGCTTCATCGGTTTTTCTAATTCTTAAAACTTCTACTAGATTAAACTTTTAGCGCTTGTCTGAAGTTGTTTAGTAGTTAGGGTTATTTAGATCGCTGGTTTCTATCTAACTAAAATTAAGGAAAGACATGGAAGTGATTCTAACGATGAATATTCAAAGTATTGATTGTGTATGCTTGAGTCAATGATCAGTGTATATTTCTAAGGTGGAAGTTGACTTAACCCAAGGTTTGTTCTCTTGATTTACTTCGTTACACTATTTTACACATTAGTTTATTTTAATAACAATCAAAAATCCCCTTCTTTTGGAATACAAAGTATATAAAAATAGATTAATTAGTCTCTGTGGGATCGACTCTTACTTGCACTACTACATTATTATCGTTCGCAGTAAGGTTTATTTTCGGTTGTCTGCGACAGCACACCAGACACAGTCTGATTTATTTTAAAAAAAAATTACATAAAAATTTTGAAACTCTGATGTTGGTGACCAAAATTTCGGTGAATTTTTTTCCCCTTTCTTAAAATTAAACATAATTTTTGAGTGAAAAAAGTCTAAATCTTGGATATTTTTTTTGGGGTCGAAGGAATAGGGATGGTGATCTATTTAAGAAGAAGATCAACAGTACCCACCGGCGACAGAAGGAGTCGGACCTCAACAGTCAGATGAACAATAGTCAGACGAAGTCAGACGACGCTGGCCCCTCAGGGTTCCACAGTCATCGGAGGCTCCAGTCATCATTAGATGGAATCAATGCATCCGACAAAGTCAAAAGTAAAGATTAACTTTACTTTAGTAAAAGTAATTTGCTTATGTAAAAGTAAATGTGAATACTTTAACTTTAGTTAAATATTTTTAACTTTAGTTAAATATTTTTACTTCAGTAAATGTTTTTACTTTAGTAAATGTTTTTACTTCAGTAAATGTAAAAGTAATTTACTTTAACGTAAGTTAAATGTTTTTAACTTAAGTTAAATGTTTCTTACTTTAGTTAAATATTTTTACTTTTAACGTTAAGTAAATATAAAAGTTACTTCGGTGAATATAAACCGGTAACTTTAGTTCTATTTATCGGAACTCAAGTGTTAGAGTTCTTTAGGATTAGAAATGTAAACCATTTAGCCTCACTCGAGGTTCTCTCCTTCTTTTCTCTACCTTCTCTCTAGTTAGATGAAGAACGAACTTCTTATAACTTCTTCTTCCCTTAGTAAACTTATCCAGATACGATGTAATCATTTCCCAAATGTTTATAAATAAAAGAAAGAGATTATTATACCGATACACCAGTCATCTTCTTTAAGTTTCTTTTGTTTTAGCTTAAAGTTTTATTTAAACTTTTCGTCCGCTGTTAAATGGTATCAGAGCCACAGAGTAGTTTCTTGGTGTCACTGTTTGCCTTTCGGTCAAACACAGAGGTCTGAGTTTAAAACTTGATTATACTTCTTCTTTACTTCTGTTGCTCCGTTCTTATGGAACCTAGTTTGAGCCACCTATCACCTATAGACCACCCCGGATTGCCATAAGTCCTGTCGAGCAGTTGTAAGACTCATGTGCTAGCAGTTTACGCAAAAGGGAATCCTTAGATCCAAGGGTATGTGTCTGCCAATAGGTAAGAGGGTATGAACTTAAGCGACTTGGTCTGTCTTTAAATGGAGTGTAAACAGATCTAGAGATTAAGTTTGAACAAAGTTAAAACGAAGTAGACTGTTTAGATCGAGTTCATCAGTTAGTCAAGAGTCAGCCGTGTGATCCCTTGTATCAGACACTGTCTGATTTGTTTTTTAAAAAAATTTACATAAAATTTTTGAAACTCTGATGTTGGTGACCATAATTTTGGTGAAATTTTTTATCCTTTCTTAAAATTAAACATAATTTTTGAGGGGAAGAAGGGTAAATCATGGATATTTTTTTGTGGTCGAAGGAATAGGGATGCTGATCTATCTGAGAAGAAGATCAACAGTACCCACCGGCGACAAAAGGAGCAGACCTCAACAGTCAGACGAACAACAGTCAGACTAAAGTCAGACGACATTGGCCCTCCAAGGTCCCACAGTCATCGGATGCTCGAGTCATCACCAGATGCAATCAATGCATCCAACAAAGTCAAAAGTAAAGATTAACTTTACTTTAGTAACAGTAATTTACTTATGTAAAAGTAAATGTAAATACTTTAACTTTAGTTAAATATTTTTAACTTTAGTTAAATGTTTTTAGTTCAGTAAATGTTTTTACTTCAATAAATGTAAAAGTAATTTACTTTAACATAAGTTAAATGTTTTTAACTTAAGTTAAATTTTTCTTACATTAGTTAAATATTTTTACTTTTAACCTTAAGTAAATATAAAAGTTACTTCGATGAATATAAACCGGTAACTTTAGTTTTATTTATAGGAACTCAAGTGTTAGAGTTCCTTAGGCTTAGAAATGTAAACCATTTAGCCTCACTCGAGGTTCTCTCCTCCTCTCTACCTTCTCTCTAGTTAGATGAAGAACGAAGTTCTTATAACTTCTTCTTCCCTTAGTAAACTTATACAGATATGATGTAATCCTTTTCCAAATGTTTATAAATAAAAAAAGAGATTATTATACCGATACACCGGTCATCTTCTTTAAGTTTCTTTTGTTTTAGTTTTAAGTTTGATTAAACTTTTCGTCCGCTGTTAAATGGTATCAAAGCATTTAACAGCGTCGTCATCTCTTTTTTTATTTATAAACATTTGGGAAATGATTACATTTAATCTGGATAAGTTTGCTAAGGGGAGAAGAAGTACATGAACTTCTTCTTCGTCTAACTAGAGAGAAGGAGGAGAGAACCTCGAGTGAGGATAAATGGTTTACATTTCTAAGCCTAAGGAACTCTAACACTTGAGTTCCTATAAATAGAACTAAAGTTACCGATTTATATTCACCAAAGTAACTTTTATATTTACTAAAGGTTAAAAGTAAAAATATTTAACTAAAGTAAGAAACATTTAACTTAAGTTAAAAAAAAATTAACTTAGGTTAAAGTAAATTACTTTAAATTTACTGAAGTAAAAAAATTTACTGAAGTAAAAACATTTAACTAAAGTTAAAAATATTTAACTAAAGTTAAAGTATTTATATTTACTTTTATATAAGTAAATTACTTTTACTAAAGTAAAGTTAATCTTTACTTTTGACTTTGTTGGATGCATTGATTGCATCTGATGATGATTGGAGCATCCGATGACTGTGGGAACCTGGGGGGCCAGCGTCGTTTGACTTTGTCTGACTGTTGTTCATCTGACTGTTGAGGTCCGGCTCCCCCTGTCGCCGGTGGGTACTATTGATCTTCTTCTCAGATAGATCAGCATCCCTATTCCTTCGACCCCAAAAAAAAAATCCAGGATTTACCCTTCTTCCCCTCAAAAATTATGTTTAATTTTAAGAAAGGAGTAAAAAATCACTGAAATTTTGGTCACCAACATCAGAGTTTCAAAAAATTTATGTAAATTTTTTAAAAAAACAAATCAGGCTGTGTCTGATACAAAGGATCACACGGCTGACTCTTGACTAACTGATGAAATCGATCTAAACAGTCTACTTCATTTTAACTTTGCTCAAACCTAATCTCTACATCTGTTGACTTTCCACTTAAAGACAGACCAAGTCGCTTAAGTTCATACCCTCTTACCTATTGGCAGACACATACCCTTGGATCGAAGGATTCACTTTTGCCTAAACTGCTCGCACATGAGACTTACAATGGCTCGACGGGACTTATGGCGATCCGGGGTGGTCTATATGTGATAGGTGACTCAAACTAGGTGCTCTAAGGACGGAGCAACAGAAGTAAAGAAGAAGTATAAACAAGTTTTAAACTCAAACCTCTGTGTTTGGCTGGAAGATAAACAATGACACCAAGAAGCAACCGGGTGGCTATGATACCATTTAACAGCGGACGAAAAGTTTAAATAAAATCATTTAATAGCGGACGAAAAGTTTAGATAAAATTTTTAAACTAAAACAAAAGAAACTTAAAGAAGATGACCGGTGATTCGGTAAAGTAATCTCTTTCTTTTATTTATAAATATTTGGGAAAGGATTACATTTAATCTGGATAAGTTTACTAAGGGAAGAAGAAGTACAGGAACTTCTTCTTCGTCTAACTAGAGAGAAGGTAGAGAGAAGGAGGAGATAACCTCGAGTGAGGCTAAATGATTTATATTTCTAAGCCTAAGGAACTCTAACACTTGAGTTCCTATAAATAGAACTAAAGTTACCGGTTTATATTCATCGAAGTAACTTTTACATTTACATAAGGTTAAAAGTAAAAGCATTTAACTAAAGTAAGAAACATTTAACTTAAGTTAAAAATATTTAACTTAGGTTAAAGTAAATTACTTTTATATTTACTGAAGTAAAAACATTTAACTAAAGTTAAAAATATTTAACTAAAGTTAAAGTATTTACATTTATTTTTACATAAGTAAATTACTTTTACTAAAGTAAAGGAAATCTTTACTTTTGACTTTGTTGGATGCATTGATTGCATCTGATGATGACTGGAGCATCCGATGACTGTGGGACCCTGGGGGGCCAGCGTCGTCTAACTTCGTCTGACTGTTGTTCGTCTGACTGTTAAGGCCCAGCTCCTTCTGTTGCCGGTGGGTACTGTTGATCTTCTTCTCAGATAGATCACCATCCCTATTTATAAACTTTAAACTAAAACAAAACATAATTTCTGCTTAAAGTTAAATGTAAATGCTTCAGATTTTATATATGCATATATATATATATATATATGCATATATAAGCAACATTCACCACACTGGGTTATCTTTCTAGTCTTGGTTGACTACTTTTCTGTCTATATATATATATTTATTTATATTCCAGTTTGGCCTGGATAATTCTGTGGTCTTTTTACTGCTTTTATATATATATGCATATATAAGCAACATTCACCACACTGGGTTATCTTTCCAGTCTTGGTTGACTACTTTTTTGTCTATATATATATATATATATATATATATACATTCCAGTTCGGCCTAGATCATTTTGTGGCCTTTTTACTATTTTTGGCACCATTCACCATTACTGAGTTTTCTTCCCAGTCCTGGGTTGACTATTTTTCTGTCTAAATATATGTTTCAATTCCAGTCCAAGCCTCGGAGTGAAAATCCACCGCCCTTTCATGTTATATATATATATACAGAACCGATCAGGAGCATTACTCCTTAAGTAGCATTATTCCTGAAGTAGCACTACCACTTAAAAACCTCCGTGTTTTTCAATTTATTGCCTTCTCTCTCCTCAGACTTCCTTCTTTAAATTACTTTATAAAAATATATTTGATCTTTCATTGATATATTTGATTCAACAATATATCAAATTACATCATATTGATATATTTGATCCAATATTGATATATTCAAGCCAATTGATCTGATACATTTTTAATTGATCTGATACATTTTATTACCGTTCTGATAAATTTTTAATAAAATGTATCAGATCAATTGAAAATGTATCAGAACGGTAATAAAATATATCATATCAATTGAAAATATATCAGAACGGTAATAAAATGTATCAAATCAATTGAAAATGTATCAGAACAGTAATAAAATATATCAGATCAATTGAAAATGTATCAGAACGGTAATAAAATGTATCAGATATAAGTCAAAATCAAAATCAAGGAGTAGATGTTGATTCTTTTCTGGTCGAAGTCGAGATCACTGTTGAATCAAGTCGAGACCTAAGTTTCTTTGGTCTGAGTTGGTCAAAATCGGATGTTATGTTTTGTTCTAAGCCGAAGTCAATTTGTTCAACCTAGATGCCAAAGATGGGTGAATCGTGATGATTTGGGTCTGAAATGGGTGAATCGTGATTGGGTTTTGGAGAGAGAAAATTTTTTGTATTTTGAATCGAAGCTTGTTCTGTGTTCTGTTTTGGAGAGAGAAAGAAAAACCCGTGATTTTCAATTTGAGCCAAAAGCAGGTGATTGTGACGCCCCCAAATTCGAGTACTTGAAACCCGAAGTTGGTGCTACACGATATCATTTCTTTGAGCGGAATAATATAAATAACAAACTTAATATACATATCAGAGTTGTCTAATCCCAGGTACACGACCTTTAAAGCATTTCATTACATGATAGATAATAAATATTATCGTTTTAATAAAGTCTAACTAGTACACAAGATGCCATAAAACTTATTCTTGCAGCTTTCCTTTCCCTTTGTTTATGCCAGAGCGTTCTGGTTGATCACGCGTAGCTGAAAACATTTAATTTTAAGCAAGAATGAGCATTCAATTGCCCAGCAAGTAATAACAGTTAATAAACTTTTGCTGAAAGAAGTAAATATTTTTTTTGAGGTATACTTCTACAACGAATCAATAGTTGTGAAGTCTTTCGAAACATATCTTAATAACATACCAAGTCATTTAAAATTTTGAAACGACATAGTTACTATAAATACTGAGCGGTCAATGGACCATGAACTTTTATTTTTCATTTTCGAAAAGGTTTAAACATAAATTCATCTGCAAACTGCTCTGGTCTTACGGACATGTAGGGTGATCAGCCCCATTATGTCATGTATTGATCAATACTATCTGTTTGAGCAATAATTCGTTCACTCTGTTCGCCTTGGGCACATAAACAATTTTCCCATTAAGGGTTGTTCATACTCAGTCTGGAATCCTAACTAAACAATTCAGTTGGATGACCTTATCATAACCACTACTACTCCACGGTACAATTTGAACTATGTCTAGCTGAGTCAAATAGCTTAGACAGTTATAAATACCTACCGAAGTTTAATAGTATGTAACAGGATTTGTCATATCAAAAAAATTTAAGTTCAAGAGTTCTTGTAGGAATACAATAGTTCATACAAGTGGGGACACTTGTATGATAACAAACAATAATGAGATATTAATACATAATAACTGAATTGAATAACATTTTTACAATATAAGAATAATTTTCATAAACGTATCCTGGGTATCATTATGAATATGAATAATTGACAATAATTATTCATGAACCTGCTTTTCGCTTACTGGAATCTATCGCATAAAGTACATGTAATGAGTAAAGATACATGCTCAATAAGAAATTGAGAGAAAAAACTTGCCTTGATAGCTGATTACTACTACGTAGTATAGCTTACGCTTTTATCTTTAATATGAAGTCCTATCATCAATAGAATTATTCTTTTAATTAGAATAATATCACTTAACACATAATATTGCTTAACCATGTTGTCACATATTCATATCAGCCATTAAAACACATAAAAACGTATACCTAGTCAAACTATGTTGGTTTGGTTTGAGTTCAGTATCGTTTCAGCTTCCCGATTGCATTATCGGATAATTAATTAATTTATTTTTAATAAAACTTTGTTCAAGAACTTAAATATTATAATAGATAATTTAATTATCATTTATAATATTTTTCCAAACATTATAATCATTTATAATAATTTTTCAAACACTTATATCATTTTTAATGATTTAATTTTTAAATAATGTCATTATCATTAATATTTAAATACTTTAAAATATTAATGAACTTCATGTCAACACTTTAAAAGTTATTTATTATAACCTGAAATATTTTTTAAACATTTATTTTACCTTTAAATAATTTATAAAACATTAAAATCATTTTTAAATAATTTATTTAATATAATTATTAAATAAATATATTATCATTAATATTAAAATATTAATAAAATTTTTATCAAAATATTATAAGTTATTTATTATAACTTAAAATACTTTTTAAAACTTTAATATCATTTTTAAATGATTTTTAAAATATTAAAACTACTTTTAACTAATTTATTTAATATAATTATTAAATAAATTTATTATCATTAATAATAATTTATTAATGAATTTTATCTCAAAATATTAAAAGTCATTTATTATAACTTAAAATATTTTTTAATACTTTAATATCATTTAAAATAATTTTTAATATATCAAAATCATTTTTAACAAATTTATTTAATATAATTATTAAATAAATCAAATATAATTAATATTTAATTAAATTAAAATATTAATGAAATTTATGTCAAAATATTAAAAGTTAATTTTTATAACTCAAAATAATTTTTAAAATAATTTTATGAATTTTGAATAATTAATTTTTATTTATTTTAATTAATATAATTAATTTTAATTTAAAACCGTTGCTAAAGGGCTATAGCGACTAACACTGTCGCCTTAGGTGTTCTTGAGTAACTCAAGAACAGCCCTTAGGTACTTAGTTTGACCGCCGGTAATTTCTTGTTCATGATGTTTCTAGGCATGAGATTATACTAGTTATGTAGTATTGATGTAATACTACAAGAGTATAACACTTTCTGGGTCAAACTATATTATATGAAGAAGATATATAGGATTGAACAAGCTGTCAGAGTTGTTCTTGATTTTCTAGGCTGCCCAGAAACATAAAGTCATGGCCGGTCAACGCTTCTGGTGGCCTAATATCTTTCAATTGGTTGGTTAATGTTTTTGGTGGTCTAGACGTCGGGCTTTGTAGATTAACTATCAGGGTACATGATTCGAGCACTTATAGAGTCCAGATATCAACACAAAGAAAGATCTAGGTTTTACAAAAACTGGTCAGACGCTGTTTTGGATTTTCTGAGTTACCCAGAAAACCGACTTTAACGGTCAACGACTTTTGACCGTTTAACACATCCGATCCGGTGTTTTCTAATGTTCGAGAGTGCTCTAGACTTGTAGTCCTCATGTCATACTACAATCTGATCAACATATAACATACAAAAAGTCTGACAGGCGAGATCTATAAGCGGTCAAACCAAGCTGTCAAGCATGTTCTTTAGTTTTTTGGGTTACCCAGAAAACACAAAGTCATGCTCGGTCAACGGGTTTTGACCGTGAATAACTTTCAATCCACACATGCTATGATCATGATCCCACTTGCAGTATACTAACATCATGGCATAGAACACATACAAATGCATAAACACCACATATCGTAAATAGATTGAGAAATATAAGCCCCGACTTTGGGCTGTCAAACCCTTTTTTTATGTTTTTTTCCAATTTTCAAAAATTTCAATTTTCGTGCATTTAGATGTTATGTAATTGTTATTTCTTAACCCAGATCACTTATTAACATATCATATCACATATATTAACACTTAAACATAACATCTAACGAAAAATTAAATATCTAGCTTGGTTAGCGTTTTATACCTTTTCTTTCTAAATCTTTGATTTCTGTTCCTTTGATCTGTTCTTGGGTTGTGTATGGGATGTTTTGAGCTTTTTAGCAATTGATCTAGAGAGTAAAATTCGTGGGTCTTATAGAGAGAGAAGCTTGGCTTGAGTGTTTGGGAAAAAAAATGAAAGCTTGCTTTTCTTTCTTTCTTTGCTATCATATCCATATGATTCATTAAATCTGAGCTTACTAGCTGTCAATTGGTGGCTGATAGAGTAGATTTTGAGAATGTGATAAAATCCTAGCATATATCTTGTAAAGATTTGCAAGCTAGCTAATAAAATAAATCCAAAAATGCTATTTTAGTAAACTAACAAAATAATTTAAGGACATTCTTGTCCATGGTACTTGAATATAGGGTTTAATCAATAGATTTGAACCCTTAATGCTTACCCAATAATTTTTAGGGTTTGAAAAATTAAGTAGGAATTAAATAAAAATTTAATTATAACACACTAAATTAAAAATTAGGGTTTTGTAAAAATTAGGGTTTCTTGCTATAATTAGGATTTCCAAATTTATGAATTAGGGTTTCCTAATCATTATTCTTAATCATATAATATACATGCTTTCATTTAAATACAAACACATTCAATTACTATATTTAATATTTAAATTCTAAAAATAAATAAATTCTTAATATATATTCATATAATTATGTTAATTATCAGAATTATATATAAAATTCATAATCATAACTTGTATTAATATATTTACATATATTTGAATACAAATATAGTTATTAATCATATTTAATATTCAAATTCCTTAAGAAAATAATTTCTTATTATTCATAACATAACTATACTTTCCTTTTAAATACAATTATACAATAATTGTATAATTCATAAAATTTCATAACATAGATCAAAATTTAGGGTTTTGATCTATAATTACACTTTATATCATATATCATTATTAATTAAGTTAAAATAATTAACTTAACTAATCTTGATAAATTCATATAATAAAATATTTATTATAGTAATTCTAAAAATCATTTCGTATATTATTGAAGTAATACATTAATCATATTTTAATGAAAATTAAATAATAAAATATTTTTACTACAAAATTAATTTATTATAAGAATATAATTTATAATAATCAATAATTCCTTTATTGAAAAATTTAATTGAAATTATACATGCAATAAATAAATATATATTTATCACATATTCACATATGCTTTACCTTGCACATATTCTCACATATTATTTTTGATAAAAATAATATAAAAAAAATTTTATACACAAATTTTTTTATTTAGTTATATAAAAATCTTGGGTTATTACAGTGATAGCCTTATATAGGTATGCTACTTAAGGCTGAGTGCTGGATAAGAAGTAATGCATAAGAACGGTTCTGATTATATATATATATATATATATATTTCAATTACGTCTAGCCTGAATCATTCTGTTGCTTTTACAGCTTTTTTATTAATATATATATATATATATATATATATATATATATATTTTAATTCTAGTCCGGGCACCGGTGTGCAAATCCATCTCCCTTTACAGCTTTTGTATATATAATTATATATATTTATATATATATATTGCTTTACTCATTTTTATTAAATTGCTACTTTAAATATTCATTTGATATGAATCGGCACTGACATTTCTGCAGACGAACTATATTTATTTAAATCTCGCCAACTCTAGCTTTCAAACAATTTCAAATTAGGTACAGACAGAACTGAGAAGCTAGAATGACTGAGATTTATTTTTATCTAGTATTTTTCTAGTTTCAGTTATAAAACCTAGCTCGCAGCCCTTAGATCGCTATCTAATGGGAATAAGATGCTTCGGCCATGTGCGAGCTAGGATTTACTGATGAATCTTTTGTTCTGGCGATATTTGGATATATATCTTTTTCTGTACAAATTTTAGTTGTGTAGGTTTATTGGCTTCCCTATGTGAGCCTAGGAATCATGGGATCCATGATCAAATTGATCAGAATCTGATTCCCACGATGGACAAACTCCACTTTACAAATATATCCTGCCAGTTTTTCTTTAAAATGTACATACAAAAAACCTTAAAACGGTTATCCGGATTTAAGGTCTCAACATAGTAAAAATATGGTTTCTCGTGTCAGAGTCCCTCCTATGGCTGTCATGCCCATGAAGAGACCGACACTTGTATATATGTTGTGGTCGAGGATGCTTCGCAGCCCGACAATCACCATTAAAATGGAGCCTTAAGGCTGAAAGATAAAACTGAAGTATCGATATGTTTGTAGTCCTATGTTAGCGTAAGGGTTTGAAAACCTTCTTTCAAAACATCATTTTAATAATCTTTTCAAAAAAAAGAAGCTTTTGCAAATCAAATCAAACAATTTTGCAAATCAAATCAAAGACTTTTTACAAATCAAATCAACCCCTTCGTAGATAGGTTCAACGATGCATAAACATACTTCCAATCAAAGCATAGGCCCAATTTCTTACAGCATTCACACATACATTGCATATTTCAAAGGGAAATATTGAAAATATGCGGTACCATATTTTCACGGGAGTTGTGGGGTGCCTAACACCTTCCCCACACTTGACCAAGCCCCCGAACTCAAAACATTATTTTTAAAGATCAAGTTTTGACAGTGTCCAACAATTGGGCCTCTTTTAAATAAAACTTGGTTAAGTTGGTACAACCATTTCAAATCTACTAACTGGCGACTCTGTAAAACGTTTAAATCGTCGACATGATACATGTTGGCATTTTCCTAAAAAACCCTTCAAAACCTTTTTCACAATAAAAAGAGTAAGGGTAGACATAACTTAGGAAGAGAGAAGGATTCGGGTTGTGACCCGACCCGCGAATTTTTTCCTGACGTCGGCATTTGGTTAGAAAATTTCAACCAACACTTGAGAGAGAGAGGGAGAGAGATTCGGATGGGGAAGAAAGGAAAAGGAAGAGGAAAAGTTAGCGATCTTGCAAGCTTTGTCCAACGGAAGAAGATTAAAGAAGAAAAGTAATCCAAAACCTTACCGTAATCTAATTTTCTTTAAGTTTTATATATGAAATACATAGCTTAATGAAAATAGAAGTAGAAGATGTTATGAAATGATTTCCTTATGGTTGAATCATACGAAAATGAAGAAATAAGAATTTAAAGTTTAGTTTATAAACTTTTTAAAAGCCTTCGTAGAAAGTATGAATTGCTCGATGTTAATGGACAATTTAGATGAGTTATATGAACTCTCCGATGTTATAAGGATGAATTATCAAACTTATAATGTTAAAATGCAATAATACGTAAAATCGTAATCATAATATCAATTAAAAATGAAGAACAAACGAAGAACACGAAGAACGCGAAGAACGCGGTAAAAACGATGTTGATGGACAAATTTAAAACCATCTAATTAGAGCTTGTTATTGATGGACAAGTTTAAAACCATCGTAAATATGTATGCTTGGTTACGAATGGTAGAAACGTTCATGAAGAATGGATCAAAATTAGCTAATAACGGAGTTATGGTGAAATTTTGTAAAAGATCGGACGAATGTAGAAAGTAAGATAAGGAACAAATTTTGGGTTCGAACGAACGAATTACGAACGAACAAAAATTTAATGTAAAGTTAAAAAACTTAGCAAGGGAGGACTTTCAAGCCAAGATTTAGTCTTTTTAGGGACTCGTGAAAGTTAATCTATCTGAAGGAATGTGTAGTAAGTGTTGCAAGGTTTCTAACGCCTCCGAAACGGACTAATTCAGATCTCGGGAGAAGAAGTTATGAGATTTAAGAGGGAGGTGCCGCATCGCCGCCCAATAAAGGGAAAGGCGTGCCGCAACGCTAGCTCCGGACCTCTTTCACTACCAGAGGCGCTGCAGCGCCCCATTTTAGCCTAAGAGTGGCGCCGCAGCGCCCTTAAGAAAATTTTCTCAAACAGGATATTTTTATTATCCAACTTTTTGGATGGTAATTAAGAGGCAAGTATAAATGTAATATTAATGAAGAGAAATGTCTAGAATGATGAGTTTGACGATGAAATGTCGAATAAAGGTTATAAAACGACGAACGTGTGATATGTAACCGACATCTGGGGACCGTATTCGCGTTAAAACGAACGTGTGGGATTGTTATGCTTGTGATTTCTTAGACGTTGAGGGATGAGGGTGCCTTATAATATTTCGATGTTATAATGTCGTAATGAAAGTTAAGTATAAAGCATATAGATGCTGTAACCGCAAAGTAATTGCGGTGAATGATCGGACGTAGCATACAACGAACAGTATGTCTTAGACATTATGAGAGAATGATGAACGTGATGTTCATATAATGGATAACAAATAAAAGTGATCAGCTAGAACCTTAAGTAAAGGTTGAATGGGAGTTTAAAAGATGAACAACGTGAACGTGAATTACGTGAACTATCCTCGTGAATCATATTCGCGTCGGGAAAATGTTCTAAGTATACATCGGTTGTATGACTTAGACGTTAATGAATGTAGTAAGTAAGATATATAATTATCAAGATAATCGTAACAAACGGTAATGAAGTTAATGAAAGCAGAGTATGAATCAGAAAATAAGCGTAGAAAGAAACATAAACGTTGAGCACTTGAACCGACGTGAGGGTCTTGAGTGTAAGCGTATACTAAACATGCATAACCTACACACCGTGTATGGTTTGAACGTAAAAGAATGAAGAGTAATGAATAACGTAAAATGTTGAACGAGCCGAGTTAGCAATGATAACTTGAATAACGTTTTGAGTCAAATGGACCTAACGTTGTAAGATATGAAGATAAGATAATGTAAAATGTGTAAAAGCTATGAACGCATAGTCTTACCATTGAATGTTCGTTATCAGCATACAAATGACTGTTTGACCTAGGTTGATAAATAAATGCTGAGGTATGGAAGTTAGTTATCAGAAAGCCATTAGGAATGGGAAATGAACGTAACGAACATTATAGTTTTAATGGTTCAGATAAGTTAGGTTTAAGTTGTGGTACGATCGTACTCATTGATGGTTGATGTATTGTATCTGGGCTAAACGATTTCGTTAGAGAGAAATGGTTAATATGAACTAGTAACCGATCTAACTCACTTTGAAAGACAGTGTAGATGAGACGGGAAACTAGTTTGCTGGTTGTTTATGGGAAACCACTCAACGTACTATATTGACACTTTTAGAGACTCGATGTGTGCTAGGCGTAGGGTTGTGAATACGTATGGTGAAAAGGTGATTCTTTTCACTTATGTGTCCTAGAAATATAATAAGAAGAAGATGAAAATGTAAATCTATCGTAAAAGATGATTATAAGGTTTATGCCATCTCCGTATGTCATAATACCGAAGGAATGAATGTAAAGTTGGTCGCGTAAACGTAGATTACAAGAACACGAGCCATAGGAAGTAAAGTTAAGTTTAAACCAATGTGTAAGTCAAATATTTGACTAATTGGTGTGTGTGCTATTTCCTTATGTGATATATAGGGTCTACAATGAACAGTTCAGCATAAACTATAAGCTGTAGCTTTGTTTAAGGCAAGTTTCTTAACTTCATTCATATTTTTAAATGAATTTAGTTTCTTAACTTTCTCAAATGTTGAGCATGAGAAAGTATTTCGTATGTGAAAATGTGTGATATTTGTGCAAGGTGTTTATGTATGAGGCCTTGTGCCGAGCTTTTAACACTTATGTGTTTCTGTGAAATTAAATGTTCTATGATTGAAAAGTTTAATGTGGTATAGTTTTATTGGTGAACTGTTAGGATTAAGTCTGTGCTAATGATTCTAGCCAGACTAAATGTAAGGTATGCGGAAGTAAATGTGATTAATGTTTTAAAATAATAGGAATCAGAGTTTTTCCTATTATTCAAACAACTTCATAACCTTTGTTCGGTTATTGAAGTTTTAAAAGAATATGTGATTCTTGCTTAGTTGTTATTCAACTGCTTTAACTTGCTAAGCAATTGAATGCTCAGTCTTGCTTTAAATAAAAACATTTTCAGCGAACGATGTTAGAATGAACTTAAGGATCCCGTAAAGATAAAGTTGACCGGTGTCCTGCGGAAGTGTTGTTAATTATAAGCGTGAAGATCAAGCCAAGACTTGTAATGTAGAGTAGTTAATTAAACTATAGATTAGTTTAGCGAATTGTTATGTATCCTTTGTGGTGGATAAAAGTCACACTTACGAGACATAAAAAATAATGTAATTACCATTATTTGTAATGAATGAGGTTTTACAATAATAGAATCTGGGATTTGAGGATGCATATTGTTATATCTAGCTATATAATGATGTATATTTGGAATGAGATATACTCTTGACGTACGAAAATCCGAGTGTGAATATAGACCGAATTTTCATGGCGTCACACCGGTAATGCAGCGATACTCCTCCAAAGTGGGAGTAAGCTCATCTAAACCAAATATGAATGGAAAGTCCTAACATACCACCTGCTAATGAGCGATCTGACTCTGAAATACTATCAAACTAGAACCACAAGCTCAAAGCAATGTCGGTAGGAGGAAGGTGATCAATACATGTTACGGATGAGGAAGACATCTGTACAACTGTATCTCGAAACTATACAGGGGTCAATTCCAACTCAATAAAATAAATGCAAATCCATGATATAATATGCATGCATCAAGATGAATGACAATATAATAGATGAAGCAAATGAAAAGCATTGTAGATAAATCTCTATAAAATATAAAACTGAATACATCAGGAATTTAAATACATCATCTATGTTCTAAGAATAAAAATAAAAAGTATAAGGAATTGGGGCACAGTAGCCCAATATCTAACAAAAGCTTATCTAAAAAAGTCACGGATATCTATATCCCTAAGATGATCAACACAATCCAACTCCTCATGAGTAATTGTATCTCTGCTAAAGGTGATATCTGGGCGATACAAAGGAAGATTTACTCCGGTAAAACCAACAGTATACGTGCCGCCTGATGTACCAATACCTAAGCCAGATGGATCAAAAGTATCTTCCTCTGTTGGATCTCTGCCTAAGTGGCAAATGAAAAGATGTGACATGTCCAATCGCTAGGTCAAATCTGCTATCTGATCTAAATGGGTAGGCTCTCGGACACAGGCTATCCAATCTGTTATCATCACATACCCAGGTACCATGTCTGCCAGGAACTGAGTCACACGGGTCTGAGCGCTAATAGTACTAGGAGTCCACCACCGATGGAAGGTGTCTTGTGTGCAAAGCCCATCGGACAATGTGAAGCCATCCACGCCCATCAAGGGAATACCTATAACTGGCAGAGACAAAGGCCAGTATCACCAAGTAGGAGGAAGATGTGGAATGTGAATCTCCCCTTTAATGCATCTAATAGCTCGCTCTCCCAAGTAGAGCTCCCAACCTCCCTCAGTAAAGAAGGGAATCAGACGGGTAGATAATGCATATTCTGCCCCTGTCGGGAAGCCATCCTCAAAGCCTACTGTCAGACAGTCTGGGGTATAAGGAACCCATGTGATCACATCTAAAGTCAATAGCTCCAACTGTAAGCAACAATGAGTAAAGGCCTCTGGCACAGGGATCTCTGCCAAAGTACAGTGATGCCAACGTCGTCCCCGCGGATATGTCTACAAGCCTAAGGTAGTAACTGGACGAAGGCAGGGAATGAAAGTTGTATACATACAAGCTAATCATGTATGATGATAAAGTATATACTTTGTAAACTATCTTATTTATTTATTAATAAAAGTATTCATTTATTAAAGACATTTAATTATCTACATGATGCTGTCTTTATAATATATAAATAACCCATAGTTTTAAGCAATGCATTTAGAATTATGATGTTGATTGTGATGCCCCCAAATTCGGATACCTTCAAACCCTGGATATGGTGCTACACGATGCTACAATCTACTTATACATTCAATAAAAGACTTCAATAACACGTATGAGTTTACTAAATATTACATTCTATAAATCCCTTCCCAAGTTCTTTGTAACCATTACATTTGTTCTGTGTCATAATATCAGTCATTACAATACTAATACTATGCTATTACAAGGATCACTATTTTTCCATCTTGGACTTGCCCTTGTCTTTATCGGATCCTTCAGTCCGTTTGCTCTTAGTTAAAATCATTTAGTTTTAAGCAAGAATGAGCATAAAAAGCTCAGCAAGTTCAACATTATATCTTGAAATCACAAAATCAAGAATCATATGACTTTGTCTTCAATAATTGTAAAATAGTTACGAGGTACTTAAGAATAATCAAAATAACGTTTTGATTCCTTTAAAACCATTCCCAAAGACTTATAGCATCTTCGGAATCTATGTTGGTCAACGACTATGAACTATCATTTAATTCTCATTCATAAAAAGAACAACCCGGTACTGAGGCCGTAAGTTCGATATAGCTTACGAGCACATCCATGTGATCAGCCTGTAGTACTCTATGTTGATCAACACTCATACGTTAAACGTATTTACGTTTAATTGGTGGCAACCTCACGTACCTGTCGAATTAACGACATAAAAACATTTGTTTACTCATACTTAGGTTTACCTAAGAATCCTTACCAAGCAATTGGCATAGAATAACCACATTGTAAATATTCTGGAAAGATTTGTGGAAAGCTAACCAATATATTCTAAGTCTAAGTCTAGTCGAAACAAATGGCAGTGACTATTCAATAACAGTTTATGCATAAGAAATCTTGCATAATGACATCTTGTCCAACACAAGGTATAGACAAGAGTTTATAAAATTTGCCTTTGCGTCTTTAAACCTTTATGTTTATTCTACTCTGTCTTTACAACTTCTACAAAGCATAAACACATCACATACCAATGCGAATTCATAGTTAATATACAATGTATAACCTATCGTCTCCTTCTTGTATAACTTAACCGAATTATTAAATTAATAACATTTGTTCAAGTTATTTAACGTTTATTATGGCTTATTAACATCTATATGTCTTAAACTGGATCTCGTCGATCATCATTAAGCACAATGACGGACGAAACCCTAATCGGTTCGTTACGTTAATCACATTCCCTTTGGATTTCCATTATCAGACTCCGTATAGAATTTCCACTAGTTTTAACTTCATTCAATGTTATTCATGCATAATGCACCTCCATTACATGTTATATAACATCAAGGCACACTCCCAACTCGATTACGATTTATAGTTCACATTATCGGATTTTGAGTTTTAAATTAAAATATGTTTTGTCAATGTTTAATTCATAAAACCATTCTTAAACATATTGTTTAAGTGATTTCTATACATGAATATTAACCATATAGTTGTCTCATAATTACCATTAGAAAGCTAGGTTAAGAAATCTTCACGTCAGAATTATTTTTCCTTAAGGGCGCGGCAGCGCCAGCCAAAGGCTTAAAGTCGGCGCTGCGGCACTGCCTCACAGTGTCTGAGCCCTGCCTCGGCCCTGCAGCGCTGGGAACAAAGGTCTGGGCGGTACTGCAGCGTCGACCCCCAGATTCTGAAAATTTTGAATTTTTACGAGCTCGTAACACGATCGTTACAACTCAGAATTGGCTCGTTCCAAAGCCAATAGTTCATAAATTCTACGTTCTATGATTTCATCAAGTCAGAATTCATTTCTGAATTGGTTGGCGAGAAAAATACCCAAACTTGAATCGTTGCTTGTTCTCAAGCAAAACACTAAGAACAAAAATTAGAAAGATTTAATCTCTAGCAATGAACTACTCAAGCAATGAATAAATATGAATTTAAACAATGGCCTCAAAGGTTACAACAAAAGATAACCCAAAGAAGATTTCAAAACAATGCCATGTCTAAAATTTTAACAAATTCGTTAGTTCCACATCTACTCATGATCCATTAAGTGCGTGTGTGCATCCAAATGTTCAAACTAGTCATGATTTAGATAAGATCATATAAAAAAATACTCATAAAAGATTTTCAAAATCAACTCTAAAAATCTTCTTATCACATCAATCTCCACTAATAAAGGTAAAAAACAAATTTTTGAGAATGAAACGGATATTTAAACATTTAAGCATATATGAACCCTTCCCAAGTACTTCAAAAATACTCTTTTTCTATCTTTTTAGTGAGTGCGCTTTACGCTCCATCTCACTTCACATTAAACGAGTGCATTTTACGCTCCATCTCGTTTTCTCTCGCACGAGTGCGTTTTATGCTCCATCTCGTGCATGTGTTTATGTGTGAGTGCGTTTTATGCTCCATCTCGACCCACCACATGATTCAATTATTTAACTCGGGAAGGTTCCAATTTTTTTCAAAAACACTCCAAGATTTCCCCCAAACTTATGTGGGTGCCTAATTTTCACTTTGAATGATGCTCAAATAAGGTTTCTCAAGTTGCAATGATATCTTTCAAAAGCATTTAGCCAAATTATGTTTTTAGCCCCAACTAGCTAAACAGATGGATATGTGCATAGAAGTTCAAAAGATTCTCAAGCAGTGTAAAAACCAACAAATAAGTTGAAATATAGACTAAGCATGCTCATCAATTCTCCAAGAGTTAAAAACTCATTAACCACCCACTTATCGTTGGCCAAAATCAATTTCCATCAAAACAGTGCCCAAGTAAATAACAATTATAATAAGTCAAACTTAAAACAGAAATTGTCCTCAATGGCTAAGATAGGAAAAAGTAAAGTAGAGGACTTCCCTGAAAATATAGCAATTTTCCTCCTTGTTTGCTAAGTCTGAAGAATAGGCTAGGCCCATTGGAATGAATCGGGCACCACACTTGAATTGGACTTAACTAACCTGTGAACACAATAGAAGCAAGTTTATTAAATCCTAATAAATACAAATTTATTAACTACTAAAAACAAAAATTTAAATTTAAACTTGGGTTGCCTCCCAAGAAGCGCTTGTTTTAAAGTTGTCAGGGTGACTTCTTCAACTCTCTATCCAATTCCCCTTCAAAAATTGAGGAACCCTACATCCATTAATTACAATGTAACATTTGAGGGCTTCACTTCAGTAAGGGCCATCATTTCAAGTTCACCTAGCTTATTACTTTTAAATAAAATCTCCTTTGTGAACTGTAAATAGATAGGCATTTGCTCCGTTGTGTCTATGGACAGAATATTGAATTGAAACTTCTTGAACACAATTGGATTTTTATCCATCTTCTTATAATCCCTAATCTCATTACACCATGACTGCAAAGTTATAAAGGCTCCCATGTCACATAGAGCTCTGTCTACGGAATGACTACCAATTGGGCACGGGACTGCCCGGATCCTTCAGCTTTGGTGGAGAATATACATGGGGCACAATCAAAATTAGATTAATAACGTTCGAACTCAAGGCTAGATCTTTTCCGACCTCCTTTTTCTGCTCCCCACTTGTCTCCTCCTTTTCGGCATCCATGACTATTGACTCGAGTACTCCAACAGTTTCAAGAACCATGTTACTTGGCAATTCACTTTGATGGCGATTGTTAATGGCATTTACCAACTGCCCAATCTGATTCTCTATATTTCTCAGAGTCACTTCATGACTATTTTTTCACATCTCATTCTCTTTTATGTACTTAATCAAAATCTCCTCTAGTTTTGGTTTCTTTTCCTATTGTGGGGGTGGTTGTTGTCATGACGCTTGAGGTTGGGCTTGATTAACGCGCCACGAGAAATTTGGGTGATACTCCCAATCCAGATGATAGATGTTAGGATAGGCAAAATGTTGGGGTAGTCACCGAAGTTTCCACCATACTGTATTGACTTGAAATTGATGGCGCATTGATGACTTGGATAGTTTTCAGCACAATAATCAAAAATCTCCGCTACACTTTGAATAGGTTGCGCTGCTAAAGCATCGATCTTCCTCGAAAGTGTCTCCATCAGTGCTGAAAACTCATCGAATCCATAAATCCCTGCTGCGTTTGGCTGAGTCATTCTCGTATAAAGCCGTTGATAATTGTAGCTAGCCAAGATGTACGTCGTAAAGAAACTAAATTAAAAAATTAAAAAATGTCAAAAATAAACTAAATTGATAAAAACTAACAACAAAATAATTATTAGAACCTGTGAGATCCCGAAACCCTAAAAAGACTCGGTTATGTAAATTCTTCAATTATCAATAAAATCTCTACATGATGATTATGTATCGTGTTATTCTATATGTTATTAAAGACTTAGGTTAAAAATATTTTTCTCCGAAAAATGTTGTGCTTGACACGTCGTGCTTGAAAATTTTGTTTCGTATTTGGACTTTTCGGTATATTATTTTATCAAGCTGCTTTGTCGTGCTTACATTGACAAAATGCTTTGTCATGCTTATATTAGCGAAACGCTTTGTCATGCTTTGAATGGATTAGGTGTCAAACCCTAAATTAGGAAACCTTTAATGCTAAATTAGGAAACCTTAAACCTAATTTAGAAACCTTAAACCAAATTTCAAATCCTAAAACCCTAATTAAGAAGTATAAATCCTAATTAGGTTATCTTAAACCCTAATCATGTTAACTAAACTTAAATTAGGTGATAATAATTTTATTAAGCTATCCTAAACACAAAGATCAAAATTCTAAATCATAATTAGTGAAGATTAAGGTAAAATTAGCTACTAATTAAACACTAAAGTTGCTCACAAGCTAGTGCCACCTCCTACTTTGAAAATTCATCATATTTGATTCCCCAAGCACCTTGTCATAGCTACACAAGTTCAGAGGAAAGATATTTTTGGAGGCAAAATGTGAAAAACGACCTAAAAACCCTAACCTAGAAATCCTATAAATAGCAGCCTCAAATCAGTGTAGAATCACGAATTTCTTTCACTATTATACTTATACTATCTGCCATAAGGAGCCCTAGCAATAGCAACATCAGAATCAAAGCCTAGATAGCAAAATTTGCTTAAGAAAGGTATTAACCCTAATTTTACAATGGATCTATGATGCTATGCTAATTTTGTTGTTATGTTGTTTAGTTATGTGTAATAACATGTTAGGCAGTGTTCTTGGTTATTAGATCACGTTTTCATAAAATCTAGATGCATCAAATAGGTGTTTTAAGCAATCTGAAAAATTGCTAAAAACAGGCCTAACAGCCATATGTCAGAGCCTGTAGATCTTTGTGTGTTAATGTTTAGGTCTGTTAATTGTATGCTAGTTGTAGTATTACATGAGCTAAGTAATCTAAAAGACGAATCAAGTCCATGAGATTAACAGAATAAAAGATATAAGTCGTCAAAGGTCATTAATCGATCACAAAAATCTGAAATCTGAAAAACCCAGAAAATTTCCAAGAAGGCTCTGGCAACCATTTGACCGACTCAGATCTTCGTCTCAGATGGTTGTTAAGTTATGAAAGTGTTACGTTTTTGTACTTTGATATATATAATAGACCAATAGAGAAGTCTAACACCTTAAAAATTCATAGGATTACAAGAATTAATGGTCAAAACCCATTGCCCATTCACGGTTTAGTTTTTGGAAAACCCAGAAAATGGCGAACATGAAGAACAGTCTCTGACAAGACTTTGACCGACCAAGATCTATGCCTCAAGAGGTTATGCGGTCTTGATGAGTGCTATCTCGTTCAAGTATGACATATATACTACACACTACAACAATTAAAACATATATCTAATACACAGAATCAAAGCTTTTAGCCTCACAAAGTCGTTAACAGACGTTGACCAACATTCTGGGTTACCCAGAAACCCAAGAACAGCTCTGACAGGTACTTTGAGCATTAATAACTTTCTGATAGTTATAGTATTACATAAACACTATAACACTAAAGCACTTACAAACACCGAATCAAGACAAGCTGCAAGAACAAGCTTGGTCAAAGTAGACACTCGACCTTGACCAAGGCTGTTCTTCAAAGCTGAAGAACACCTTCAGCGACGCTTCTTGTCGCTGTAGGCCTTTAGCGACGGAAAAAAATGAAAATAAATAAAATAAATAGAAATAATTATAAATTCAGTTTTAAAAATGATTTTAAGTTATAATAATTAACTTTTAATATTTTGTCATAAATTTTATAATTATTTTTATATATTAATAATTAAATTAATTTATAAAGTAATTAATTAAGTTATTTATAAATAATAAATAATTATTTAAAAATAATTTAAATATTCTAAAGTGTCATAATAAATGATTATAAATTATTTAAAAATAAAACTAAGGTTTTAATAAATATAATAAGTAATTGATAATTATTTAGGTATAAAATTAATGATTTAAAAATCATTCTAATAGATAAATAAATACTTAAAAATTATTATAAGCTTCCGAAAATTATTATAATGATAAATAAATTATCTAAAATTATAATAAAGCATACGAATAAAGTTTTATCAACGTTTTAACTTATTAAATATCCAGTGAAGTTTTAGGACACCGAAACCATACCGAACATAGACCGAGCGTTTATAGTTTGAGTAGTTAGGTAGTGTTATCAATACTAATGATATCTATAAATATGTTTAACATAATTTAGGTATCTTAAACACTTCAAGTAACATTAGATAAAAGTTCTTAGCACAGGCAAGTATTTAAGCTTTACCTTTTCATTGTGCAAATATTGTATCCGTAAATATATTACATTACGCAAATTTTATACTTAAATCTTATGACGTTACTTTAATACCTTTCGATATCTTCTACCGAACCAGATTATTACGTATTTATTGAAAAGGTTACTATTATTGTTTCGGCATAACTTATGAAATGAATCACTTATTCATATGATATTGAATTATTTTTTATCAAGCATAAACTGTTAGTCAAACCAAATTGCTTTGGTAAGGCATCCTATACTGAGTTGAATTTAACCTAAATTAGGTTTTCTATATGTGTGTCTATGAATAGACAATAGAATTTGGATGATATGCATACTCCTAGGATACTGAATATGCTGATCCCCTATCTCAGATCCGAATACGTAGATTTCTAAGTCTGTGTGAGTGACAGAAATGGTTGAGTGAAATAGAAATTCCAGAAATGGTTGTCAACCCTCAATAAAGTAAAATTATTGAACTATCGTTTATTCAAAATCAAATATTTTGTTATATAAACTTGCTGAGCCTGTCATAGCTCAATCTTGCAAATTATATCCTTTGCAGTTTTAGATGGTAATCCCGGCACTTCTGGCAACCATAATGAGAAAATACCTTGCCTAGATTAGCTTTATTTACTGTCTTTGTTATTATAAGTTTGATAAGACTTTTTGTTGTAATAAGAACTCAATGTTGAGAATCTTGTAATCGAACTTATTATAAAGTATATATATTATCATCTTTTGTTTCCGCAATCATGTATTGATACATATTTAGATGATTAGTAGTATGAGTTACTTGTTACAGTATCATTAGGGATTATATATCTGAGTGAGGGTATTGGCAATATGAATTGTTCATGTTATTGCTAGTACTCTTGATTTCGGATAGATATGAACTACTGATATGGAAGGGATATTCATATGATACAGTCTATTTATCCAAGTGAGGGTATCCAGACACAACAATAGTTCTAAACAAGAATTATTATCTATTAAGGGATATTGTGAATCTTGGATAGATAAGAATTATATCTTATTAAATATATATAGTATTTGGATAATCGTGAACTCCAGATCGGATACACGGGTGTATGGATTTGGGGGTGTCACAGGTTGGTATCAAAGCTTTAGGCTATAGCTCTAAGAAAGAAGTAAAGTATCTTAGGATATAGTCATTGAGTCCATAAAAATATTTAACTACATGTAAAATAACATTAAAAGATTTGTCTTAGATATAGAGTTTCTTAGTATATAAACAAATAACGAAAGACATTTATTTTGTAGAAAATGGTTGATGTAGAGGATATACCAATAGTCATAAATCCACCTCAAATAAAGACTAAACAAGACAGTGATCTTGAGGAAGAGGAACTACTGTATGATCAAAAGATACTAGAGGTTGAAGAAGGTTAAAATCCTGTAGCCGGTCAGTTAATGAAGATTGAGGAACATGAGGAGGCACTCGCTATAGTGATTCAGCAGGCTGACATCAATATTGTTAATGTTGAGTTCAGGGCACATATGGCTGAAGGCAAGCTAGATCATGAGAGGGCAGATTCAACCCGACTGAGGATGCTTCTGCATAATGCTCAGAGGGGTAGACATGAGGCACATGCTAGGCTAACTAATTTTCCCCGTGGAACTCGTGGGTCATTCGATAGCCTGTAGAATCGAGTCATCAAGTACCCAGTTGAAGATAGAAAGATTCTTTATCTCATAGATCAATTAGTGGTATACCACATGATATAGGATGCATATGAGGAAACCAAGAATTTTTAGATTTTAGTATAAGAATCTAGATGCTCTATTTCTATTATAGAGCAGATTTTGTTGTGTTAAGCTAGTGGTAGTAATGAATCACTAGTCGAATATGTAATTTACCTTTTTATGTGATATATATAAGTTCTGTTTAAAAATATCAGATTCTTATTATGTGAATAATTGTACCTGTGTTTATAGTTGGCTTTATCTTTTAGAATCATGCCACAGAACAGAAGGAGAGCATAGTCAGATAATGATGATGACTCTACCCAAAGTTTAGTAGACTTGTTATTAGGAGCTGTACAAAATAGACCTACCAACTAAAATACATTGTTCAAAGACTTTAAATTACTAGGACCACCTGAGTTTAAGGGTACCGGAGAGCATATTGAAGCCCAAGTCTGGATCACTGAAATTGAAAAGTTTTTCCTAGTAACCAATGTTAGGGAAGACCAGAAAATAGTTTTTGCAACCTTTTTCTTGAAAGGGGGAAGCAAATTATTGGTGGGAATTTACTAAAAATCGTGTGGGAACATAAGTTGTCTCATGGGAAAAATTCAAAGAACTATTCTTTGAAAATTATTTTCCCCAATCATTAAAAAATCGTATGGAGGCGAAGTTTTTGGAATTAAAATAGGGAGAACTTATTGTAGCCCAGTATACAACTAAGTTTAATGAAATAGCGTGATTCACTTCGCATCAAGTGGACACTGAAGCTAGGAAAACCAGAAGGTACGAGGAGGGTTTAAAACCCTATATTCGTAGTAAGCTGTCTGTGTTTCAGCTTAGGACTTTCCCTGAGATTCTCGAGAAGGGTATTATTTCTTAAAGTGAGAATGAAAACCTCATTAAATATCATAAAGATAAAGGGAGTCAAGGTGAAGGAGCAAAATCTAAGGGAGTACCCAGTTTAGGAAGCTTTAATAATAAAAGAAGGTGGGATACCACTTTTCCAAACAACTATTGGAAAAAGGTATCTAAATTCAACAACAATAACAACTCTAACACCAATATGAATAAAACAAACTCTTGTGTCAAATGTGGGAAAATTTATAATGGTATGTGTTTAAAGAACAAGTGTTTTAATTACGGTCAGGAGTGACACTATTCTCCTCAGTGTCCTACTCCTAATCAAAACAAATGCTTCATCTGTGGAACATTGAGACATATAAGTAGAAATTGTACGAAAAACAATAATCAAGGAGGAGGAGGGGGAAATCTGGTATCAAACAATAAACACCCTATAACAGTAGCTGGAGGTCCGGGTCGTCCAACTGCTAGAACATTTAATATGATGGTGAGGGATGTTGTTGCTTCACAGGACGTGGTGACAGGTATCATCCCTATCAACACTTTAAATGTATGTGTGTTATTCGACTCTTGAGCTACTTGTTCTTTTGTGTTTAAAAGCTTTTCTAAAAAGTAAAATGTGCCATGTGAAAATTTAGATAAACCATTCTGTGTAGAAATTATGAAAAATGAGAAAATACATGTTGAAGCTATTTATAAAAATTGTAGTCTAAACATTAAGGGACACAACTTCTGCGTAAATTATATTCCTATAGAGTTAGGTGAATTTGATGTAATCCTAGGGATGGATTGGCTGGTTAATCACAATGCAATGATTGATTGCCATCAAAAATGGATAAACCTTGTGACTACATCCAAGTCCAAAGTAATGTTTAACGGGAGTTGTTCACCTAAGCAGTTTCAAAGTTTGACTATAACTCACGCAGAAAGACTACTTAGGAATGGTTGTATAGGTTATTTGGCCTATATATTAGATACTCAAAAGGAAGGAGTTAAACTAGATCAAATATTTGTAGTTGGGGAATTTCCATATGTGTTTCCAGATGACTTACCAGGTCTTCCTCCTGATAGGGAGATTGAGTTTGGTATCGACCTTACACCTGGTATGACGCCGATTTCTAAAGTACCATACAGAATGGCACCGGTTGAACTGAAAGAGTTACTAGTACAATTACAGGAACTCTTAGACAAGAAATACATACAAGCTAGTGTTTCACCATGGGAAACATCTGTATTGTTTGTAAAGAAGAAGGATGGAACAATGAGGTTATGTGTCGATTATAAAGAACTTAATAGACTAACCATAAAGAATAAATATCCTTTACCTAGAATTGATGATCTTTTTGACCACTTAAAAGGAGCTGAATACTTTTTGAAGATCGACTTACGGTCAGGTTATCATCAATTAAAAGGAAAAAGGGAAGATGTGCAGAAGACAACGTTTAGGACACGCTACGGACATTATGAGTTTCTTGTAATGTCTTTTGGATTAACAAATGCACCGGCAGCATTTATAGACTTGATGAACCTAGTGTTTAAATCATGCTTAGACAAATTTGTTGTTGTGTTTATTGATGATATTTTGATATATTCGAAAACACGGGAGGAGCATGCTGAACATTTGAGAAGCGTATTGGAGATATTACGCAAGGAATAACTTTACGCGAAGTTTTCCAAGTGTGAATTCTGGTTAGAAGGAGTTCAGTTCCTAGGTCATGTGATTTACAATAGTGGGATTGCAGTAGATCCAGCAAAGATCGAAACGGTTGTAAATTGGGAACAACCAACAACTCCAACTGAAGTAAGAAGTTTTCTCGATTTAGCGGGTTATTATCGACGTATTATACAAGATTTTTCAAAAATAGCAACCCCGCTATCCAATTTAACTCGAAAGACGTTAAAATATGTATGGACAGATAAATCTGAAGAAAGCTTCCAAGAGTTGAAGAAAAGACTTAGCATGGCTCTAGTACTATCTTTACCAGATGATACATGGGGCCTTGTGGTCTATAGTGATGCGTCACACAAAGGATTAGGTTGTGTGTTGATGCAACATGGGAAAGTGATAGCTTACGCGTCATGACAACTCAAGGATTATGAAAAGAGGTATCCTACTCATGATCTAGAGTTAGATGCAGTAGTATTTGCTCTAAAAATTTGGAGGCATTACTTGTACGGGAAAAAATGTGAAATATATACGGATCACAAAAGTTTTAAATATATTTTCACACAAAAAGAATTGAATATGAGGCAGAGGAGATGGTTAGAACTGATAAAGGATTTTGACTGTGAAATCTTATATCATCTCGGGAAAGCCAATGTAGTTGCAGATGCGTTAAGTAGAAAGAAACAAGAGAAATTAAACATAATAACAGACAACGAGGTATTGATAAAAGACTTTGATAAACTCAAAATAGAGGTGAGAGTTCCAACTACCTCTACTCAAAAATTATTTATTTTGGAGGGTGTTCTGACCCTATTTGAGAGAATTAAAGAAATATAGGAGAAAGATGAGATGTGTCAAAAATATAAATCCGATATAACTCATATAAAGAATGTCAAATTTTGAGCAGATAAGGATGGGGTACTAAGATATGAAAATAGAGTTTGGGTTCCGTCAGACCAATCAATAAAAGATGAAATCTTAAGTGAAGCTAATAATTCTAAATTTGTCGTTCACCCAGGTAGTACAAAAATGTATAGAGACTTGTGTCAACATTTTTGGTGGTCTAATATGAAGAGTGAAATAGCAGAGTAGGTTAGTAAATGCCTCACGTGTCAAAAGGTTAAGGCTGAACATCAAAAGCCGAGTGGATTACTACAATCCTTACCAATTCCTTAGTGGAAGTGGGAACATATAACCATGGATTTTGTGGTAGGCCTTCCTGCTACACAGAAAGGCCACAATGCCATTTGGGTAATAGTAGATAGAATCACCAAATCAGTTCATTTCCTACCTATCAAGGTTACTCATACCATAGATCAACTTGCCAAGCAAAACATAAATGAAATTATTTATAGGTATGGAGTTCCTGTTTCTATAGTGTCTGATACAGATCCAAGATTTACTTCAAACTTTTGGGGAAGTATTCAAAAACTCCTAGGAACTCAATTCAGATTAAGTACAGCATATCACCCATAAACATATGGGCAGAGTGAGAGGACCATTCAAACATTAGAGGACACGTTAAGAACCTGTGTCATGGACTTCAAAGGGAGTTAGGAAGATCAATTACCTTTGGTAGAATTTTCCTACAACAACAGTTATCATGCTAGCATAGGTATGCCTCCCTATGAAGCTCTATATGGTAGAAAGTGTAAAACACCTTTGTGTTGGGATGAGGTCGGGGAAAGACAAATTATGACGACCCCAAATCCGGGTCTCTCAAACACCTCGGATCCAGTCCGCCACGATACATCTATCGCGGAACTATACATCTTTTATTCAAAATTTAATGAATAAATTTTACTTATTACAATATAGAAATATAATTTCTATTCATATCCAAGATCTTGTATGATGACCCTAAACCTTAATATAAGTTTTCAAATCTCGGTCATATACCATCCATCTACACATCACATTCGATGTTTACAAAAATGCTGAATAACTTAAACTTTTCTATCTTCTTGAATAAAATCTTTCATTGAGTTCATAATCTTGAATCAATTACATAACCTTGAATCAATTATAAATTATGATTCACTATGTTCGAATTACTGTATAAATGTATACATCTCAGTTCGAAACCCCTATGTGTTACATAACACAACCTTATAATTTAAACATGTATAAAATATTGTAATATACAATCGTATACATCTTCTAGAACTTAAACATGATTCAAGAGCATGTATTTAAATAAACAGAAATATTCGAACTCTATCACGTAGCACGTAACTTTTATCGTGAGTCCTTAACCTGCAAAAGTGGTTATTTGCAAGAGTGAGCTCGACAGCTCAGCAATTCTAATAGTTTTCATGCATCACATAGCACATAATATCATACCCAGTTCATGCATTTATAATCAATCGATATATACTACGCATGTTACTTCTCACATAACAAGTATATCATCAAAGATCAACTTTCAATCTCATACATATATCATATACAGTTCATATATAAGTTAACATCATCATGGCATAATATAATTCATCTAACAGTTATTGAATTCATATATCAAATAAGAACTAAAAGACTTGCCTGGTGCGTAGTTTAACAACTACGACTTAACTACTTAAGATATTTGCGCTTCGTGTATTCCTACACAATCATTCAATTATGGATTCATACATATCAGTTATACATATCCATACATTCTCAATATAATAACCATTGATTACATTGTTATCTAACTTGGTTCTCAGAACCTTCGTTTTACTTTCTCATCATGTTTTTAGAAAACTATGTACGTATAGGTATACCTTATCTATACATACTTACTATAATCTATCATATATATGTATCACACACTTATCTAAAGGTGTTTGACATATATTTAAACTTATATGATCCTTATTATTCATACGTTTCTCAAACATTAACGGAATTATAGTTTTCGAGTTTATATAACCATTTGCACAAATCAACACTTAAGGCATCATTAAGATTCTATTTTATAACTCTGAAATAATAATGTAAACATGCTACTATGTTCATCACGTATACATGTGAGGTGTCATACTAATGTTAAGACGCATGCTCACAAATACCGTTACCATATACGCACAACTAGCATCGATAATCGCTTTAAAACATATCTAATTCATGCTTAACTAACTTTCATAGTGTCTAGTAAGGTGTGTGCACATACATGCCATTTAAAAGCTCTAGCATGCATGCTCAAACATATTAGAACACTAATACACTTATGATCATGCAACTTAGTTTGCAAAAAGTCCGAATCTTTCTTTTGAAAACATTTACGACTTAAACCATAAATGCTAGGGTAAACTTAACACTCTTAAATTTACATTTCATGCCTATCTAGACTATGCAATCATGTTCAAAAAGTCAGAACATAATCATCAATAGTATGTGTCAAGGCTCATTTTAAAACTTTATAACTTTCTTTTGAAATCGCACACTAACGAAGTCAAAAACGTTCATGCTATGTTAAGGTGCTTACTCATACATGTTAAACCTGATTTCATGCATGTCTAAGTCATTTACAAATATCAAAATACATATATAGTATGTTCATGACAAGTTCACTTTAACAAGTCTAAGTTTATTTATAAACTATGAAACTTTTTGTCAATAGTGTATGCTAACATGATTCTATATGCTTATGTCATGTCATAGTACTACTATTTACAAGTTAGTCAGGTTCACATGCTGGTTCTAAGTGATGACAATCAGTTACATATAACATAACTGGACAGAAACAAATTTCTAAAAACTGGTACTGGCGCAGCTGCGCCGCTGGCCAGTACAAAACCGGCGCAGCTGCGTAGGGCTCCGGCCAGACCAGGAAATAGACTGCTTCGGCAGTAACTGTAACTCATCTCAAAATTTTTGCAGCAATTTAATGTTACACTAGCCACAACATATTCCTATCATGCTCATCAACTTAAATAATACTTGACAATCATATTCCAATTCACCTTTCATTCAATTCATGCTTAAATCCAAGAATAAAGAATTAAAAATTGAAGAACATGGTTAGGGAGTTATACCTCTGCTAATATGAAATGAACTTGCTGCTAAACAATTTCTATAATGCTGCTATAGTACTCTCCCTCACTGATATCTCTCACAGCAACTTACTAGCAATTCTACACTTAGTGAAATCTCAGCAAATGGAATGAGAAGGAAAGAAGCTTCATTTATAGAGAATTGGATATCCAGACAAAGCTTTCTTACACTATATTAAACCAACAAATTGAGAGATTGTATAATGGTTAAGGAGATGGGTTGGTAGAGTAATTGAAGAACACTGTTATGCCCACTCCCCCTCATGATCAATAGCTAGAAATGCTGAGTTTGAGAGAAGAGGTATAGGCTAGCCTTCATGAGTTATACACGTGAGAAAGAGAAGTGACTATCATATTGGGACAAGCCAAATGAATCTCAGTAACTTGCAAATATAATACACTAAGGTTATATATATATACCTACCATGCTTACTTAGGTTACAAATATACATTCTATATACATTTAAGTCACAATGTAATTCCCATAAATATATAATATTACCATGTAGTAAATTTACTGTGCACATATATAATTCGTGTACATTTCGTTAACACTGAGTATAATACAATTGGTTACTATTATTACTCATTATCAAAACAGTTATTTGATAGTAGTGTGCATACAAGCCAATCATGTATGATGATAAAGCACGTACTTTGTAAATAATCTTATTTATTTATTAATAAAATATTCATTTATTAAAGGCATTTAATTATCTACATGTTGCTGTTTTTATAATATGTAAATAACCCATAGTTTTAAGCAATGCTTTTAGAATCATGATGATGATCATGCTAATGAGATCTAAATTCTTAGAAAATTTTAAAACTTAAATAGTTCCCAATCGTGGGATTACTAAAAAGGGGATTAGTAAATCCGGATAGATTGGTACATATGTTGCTTGCTCATTGGATGAGGATGATTGATCTCATGATCATTTGTGTGGAGACACTAAAGCAAGTATGTAGGTGCTTATTGAAGAATAAGTTCACTGAACGTGATTCGCTATGGAATACCTAATGGAGTTTTACTCGCATGTCAATAGTAATTCCTAATGTGATAGTAGTACAAGTGATCCTTGGACTTGAGATCATCATAGTATCTTGTATGTAACAAATTATACTTTGACTTATTCCTTAAGACCTTTTAAGGCATATATAGGGTATGCTTGGGTATAATGAGTTACATATGGAGATAATGAATGATCAATAAGGAATCTACCACCTCTAGTAAAAGAGGAGATATGTCCTATGTGATTCGTTAAATGACAACCCAGGAATCCTTGGCCAAGGTGAAATGAAATTAGAAAGGAGTTTTTTAATTTGCATTATTTGGAGTTGTGCATTTTCTAATCGAAATACATATAATTAAATAAAATAAGACTTGACAGTAAATCCATGTCTTATATTTAATTGGGACATTGTATGGTGGAAGGATTGAATTGTACGGTAACTATTTACTCACAGGTTCTTTTTGATTAATGTTGAAATCTATATTATCTGGAAAGTCGTTGATCGCTAGGGAGGCTTATCCCTATTGTAGAATAAATATTATTTATTTAAATAAATTATTAGTTTAATTTATTTATTTAAATAAGATTAAAATTATTTTAATTGATTTATTCACAACCGGTTTAATATGGAGAACCTAAAGGGTCACACCATAAAAGGAAGAATAATTATTTAAGAAGGTAATGGCATAATCGTAATAATGCATTAAGTATAATTAATTTAATCTATGGTGATAGAATAAATTAAATAGCTTAATGTTTATTATTTAATATTTTGGAAATATTAAATATAAATTAATAAGAGGAGTCTTATTAATATTATTACAATTATTATTATTTTAATTTCTAAAGGAGTTTAGTAATTAATTTAATATTTAGTACTCTCATTTATTCCTAATAAGATTAGGAGACAAATTAATTAAATGAATTTAATTAATTATTCCCATGTGGTGGGAAGCCTAAATTAATTAAAGGAGTTTAATTAATTAAAAGAAATCTCATGTCTAATAGGATTAGAAGGGTTGACCAATGTCTATATAAGAGAAGTCTTATAATAGATATTAGATTGATGTAATTCCAATTGTTGGAGAGTACTCCTTTTCTATAGAGGATAGAAAACTAAGGTTAAGCCAAACACCCTCCTTCTTGATAATTCATCTTCCTTGGTGGATCACCTCTAGAGGCCAAACACTTGGGTGGCTAACGTTGATCAAAGGAAAGAATCTAACCCGAAAATTCAAGGAGATCACGAAGAACAAGGAGTTGAACTAGTACCTGTGGAAGCTTCGTTCTACAAGGGTATGATTCCATAACTTCTTATTTATCGTTTTAAATTAATAATTTGCATAAAGGATGATCCGGGTAATGGTTTTGTAGAAATTTTTTAAACTCTGATATACCATGCTTCCGCTAATTTTTGCAATTTGATTGCGTCACGATTTCGTACAAACCCAACAGTGGCATCAGAGCCAAATCTTTATGCAATTATTAATTTATTTTTGATTTCATATACATATGGGTATGTATTTAAAATAATTTATTGGGCATAATTTTATTGTATAAAATTATATATTTTTTTTTTTATTTTTTTTTTTAAAAAAAAAAAAAAGATTTTTTTTGTGACGAATCACAATTTTTTTTTAGTGCTAATCTTGAATTCTGCAAAGAAAAGGTGTTGTCTCTTTCTTACTCCAAAAAAAAGATGACCCATCAGGAAAGGACTCTTTTAATAAAAGAAGGTGACTTCTTTTTAAAAAAAAATAAATATGATATATTTATATATTATATTCTAAATAATTTTATAATTAAAATAAAGAGTTTATTTTAATCTTGAAATTGGATTTCATGCAATTTAAAATTGCCCATTAAATGATACTCATATATATATGGAATGTTTTAATTCATGAGATGAATATTTATTTATTGATATATATGGTGATATGTATGAAAATAAATGGGGATTGATTATGGACTATTTGACCAATGTGATTGGATTTTATTTTAGTTGAATGCTTGAATGAATGGGTTTTATTAAATGGGGTCTGCGTACCTCGTCTTCTCTAATTTTTTTTTTTGATGTAAAATTCTATCTCCCTCCTATGTACTTCCCCTTGACTGTTGATCAAGGTTTCTATTTAAATTAAATAGTTTAATGTAATAAGAATAGTTAGAATTATCTTGAAGAAATTGGAGACCAAGGAGCAAGGAGCGCGTGAAGACCCGTTTGTATGGAGCCCGTGTTTAAATGTAATAGTTATATTTAAATTTAAATTCTTGCACTCCTAGGTTTGACCTTTTGGTTCACTTGGTGGCTCTAGTGAACCAAACTAGAATAAAAGTCCATAATCAATCCGGGTAGAATATAATATTCTATATTGCATGCTAAATATTATATATATTATATTTTATGCAAACATGCTTCGCATGTTTAATAAAATGACGCGTATTTTATATATATATGTGCATGCGCGCTAAACAAGATGAGACAAATAATAACAAACCCCTCAAAGAAATAATATTAAGTCCGAAGCGTTCAAATGATATTTGGAATATCGAACGTCGCCTTCTAGCATGATAAATTAATAGAGTATTAAATATTTAATATGAGCTTGTTGTGCTATCCACAAGGCGAGTATTGCGTATTTAAGATGTTAATTAATCACATTTGATGCTTATCAAGAAAATTGAACGATCTAGTCTTGTTGTGCTATCCACAAGGACGAACATTTTTCTTTTTTGAATTTATGGAAGTGCTAGGCTGGACTTAACTTAAATCATTTTAGTTCGGATGTGCACACACTTGACCATTATGATTTAAGAGGCAAAATAAAAGGAGTTATATAGTGTTGTAATTGACAAGAGTTGTCTACCTATTTATTTGTATATCGCTTGTTGTGCTATCCACAAGGTTATATACATTTGAAATGGGATCCTTATTCTCACTAGCAAATCTTTAATTAGATGTTGCCGAACTATATGAGTGAGGGTAATATAGTTTGATGAAAATAGTGGGAGATACCAATTTAAAATAAAGACCTAAATTTATTTTGGTATGCAAAATTAATAAAATGAATGTTTGCTAAAATGTTATTTTTCACATGCAGAATTTTAAAAATGTCTAAATCACTAATCTCACTACGAAGCATACTTGATGCAAACAAGCTTACCGGGCCGAATTATGAGGACTGGCTAAGAAATCTGAGAATTGTTCTCACTGCTGAAAAGATTTCTTATGTCCTAAATTCAACTGTCCCTGAATCTGTTTCAGAAACAGCCTCTGAGGAAGAGATTGTCACTTTCAATAAGTGGCAAGATGATGCATCTGTAGCTCAATGCATCATGCTCGCATCCATGAATAACGAGCTTCAGCGTCAGCAAGAAAACATGGATGCTCCTACTATGTTGATTCACCTCAAGGAGTTGTATGGTGAACAAAGTAGGACTGCTAGATATGAGATATCTAAGGATCTCTTCCGATCTCGGATGACCAAGGGCAAGGTGAACATAAAGGAACAAAAGAAATCTGATCCAGCTAGCAAAGGAATGTGCTTCCATTGCAACGAGCCGGGTCATTGGAAGAAAAACTGCAAGAAGTTTCTGGCAGACAAGAAGCTTGGAGAAGCTTCGACTTCCAATCAAGGTTTGTTCATGATTGAAATTAATTTTTTAGAAAGTCAAAATTCTACTTGGGTATTGGATACCGGCTGTGGTTCTCATATATGTAATAATGTGAAGGGACTGGTCAGAAGTAGAAAGCTGAACAATGATGAGGTGATCCTACGAGTAGGGAATGGAGCAAAGGTTGCTGCATTAGCTGTAGGAACTTATTATTTAGCAATGCCTTCGGGCAAGTCCATTTATCTTAATAATTGTTATTATGTTCCGAATATTATTAAAAACATTATTTCAATTTCTGTATTGGATATGGAAGGATTTAACGTTGTTATAAAGAACAATAGTTGTTCTATTTAAAAAAACGATGTTTTATATGGTATTGGAAATTTGCGAAATGGACTTTATACACTTGACTTACAAGAAAATATATTTCAAATTGAACAAACTAAGAAAAGGAAAAGAGATGATATTAATTATACCTACATGTGGCACTGTAGACTCGGTCATATCAATGAAACAAGATTATCCAAGTTGCATAAAGATGGGTTCCTCGAGCTATCCGATTATGAATCATATCCAACTTGTGAATCTTGTCTCATGGGTAAAATGACTAAATCTCCTTTTAGTGGAAGAGGAGAAAGAGTTACAGAGTTGTTGACATTGATTCACACAGACGTTTGTGGGCCTATGACAACAAGTGCACGGGGTGGGTATTCTTATTTTATTACTTTCACTGATGATCACTCAAGATTTGGATATGTGTATTTAATGAAATACAAGTCAGAATCATTTGAAAAGTTCAAAGAGTTCAGAAGTGAAGTAGAGAAACAAACGGGCAAGAGTATAAAGATACTTCGATCAGATCGAGGCGGAGAATACTTAAGCGGTGAGTTTCTCAATTGTCTCAAAGAAAATGGTATAATCTCACAATGGACTCCTCCAGGTACACCACAGTTAAATGGAGTATCTGAAAGGAGAAATCGAACACTGTTAGACATGGTTCGATCCATGATGAGTTTTACCGACCTTCCAATTTCCTTCTGGGGATATGCCCTAGAAACGGCTGCATACCTACTTAACAAGGTACCTACCAAATCCGCCCCAAAGACTCCATATGAGATGTGGAAGGGGAGGAAACCAAATCTTAAGCATGTTAAGACTTGGGGTTGTCCAGCTTATGTCAAAAAGTTTGAACATGATAAGCTACAGACTAAATCCGAAAAGTGTAGATTTGTGGGATACCCTAAAGAAACTGTAGGGTATTATTTCTATCATCCAACTGATCAAAAGGTGTTTGTTGCGAAACATGCTGCCTTCTTGGAAAAAGGAGTTTATCCATGAAGGGGTCAGTGGGAGTAAGATATATCTTGAAGAAGCTCAAGAACCACAAATTACCACGGATCAAAGTCAGGTACCTGACCAAGTAGAAGAACCTACTATACCACACCCTGTTCGTAAATCTGGAAGAGTACCGAAGATACCTGAGAGGTATGGATTCGTTGTAGAGGATGACGATGAGGTACGCATCATGAATGATGATGATCCATTGAATTACGAACAGGCCATGAGTAATAAACACTCAGGGAAATGGCTTGAAGCCATGAAATCCGAAATGGACTCCATGTATGAAAACAAAGTATGGACTTTGGTTTCACCACCTGAAGGCATTAAGCCTATTGGGTGTAAATGGGTCTTTAAAAGAAAGACTGGAGCGGACGGCAAGGTGGAGACCTATAAGGCCCGACTGGTTGCAAAAGGTTTCAAACAAAGACAAGGAGTTGATTATGATGAAACCTTTTCACCAGTAGCTATGCTCAAGTCCATTCGGATTTTGCTTGCGATTGCAGCTTATAACGACTATGAGATCTGGCAGATGGACGTGAAAACGGCCTTCCTCAATGGGAAACTTGAGGAGGATGTGTATATGACACAGCCAGAGGGATTTGTTTCAAAGGTTGGAATAAATCAAGTCTGTAAGCTGCAACGATCCATTTATGAATTGAAGCAAGCTTCTCGTAGATGGAACATTCGTTTTGATGAGACAATCAAAGAGTTTGATTTTATCAAAAATGACGATGAACCATGTGTGTACAAGAAGGTTAGTGGGAGCGCAGTTTTATTCCTTGTATTATATGTTGATGATATATTACTGATAGGGAATGACATTCCTATGCTACAATCAATTAAAATCTGGTTATCTAAACACTTCTCCATGAAGGACTTGGGAGAAGCATCCTATATTTTGGGGATAAAGATCTATAGAGATAGATCTAAAAGGATGCTTGGTTTATCCCAAGGAACGTACATTGATACGATGCTAAAGAGGTTTAGCATGGAAGATTCCAAAAGAGGTCTCATGCCGATGAGCCATGGAATACATCTCTCCAAGAAACAGGCCCCAAAGACACCTGAGGAGAGAGACCGTATGAGTAAGATCCCTTATGCTTCTGCAATAGGATCTATCATGTACGGTATGATATGTACTAGACCGGATGTTGCTCATGCACTTAGTGTAACGAGCAGATACCAGTCGAATCCTGGAGAAGAGCACTGGAAGGCAGTGAAAAATATCCTAAAGTACTTGAGAAGGACTAAAGATATTTTTCTTGTCTACGGTGGGTCTGAATTAAAACTCGAGGGCTTCACAGACTCAAGTTTTCAAATGGACCAAGATGACAGTAAATCTGTTTCGGGGTATGTTTTTACCTTGAACGGAGGCGCAGTGAGTTGGAAGAGTTCCAAGCAGCAAACAGTTGCTGATTCAGTGACAGAGGCAGAGTATATAGCTGCAAGTGAAGCTGCAAAGGAAGCTGTTTGGATGAAGAAGTTCATAACTGAACTTGGTGTGGTTCCTAGCATTGGAGAAGCAGTTCCCGTTTACTGTGACAACACAGGAGCAGTTGCACAGGCTAAGGAACCCAGGTCTCATCAGAAATCTAAACACGTGTTGCGGCGATTTCACTTGATCAGGGAGATCATTGAAAGAGGAGACGTCACCTTGGAGCGTGTAGACTCTCAAGATAACATTGCAGATCCATTTACTAAAGCTTTAATACAACAGCAGTTTGATCGTCACTTAGAGAAGATGGGTATGAGATACCATGGCGATTGGCTTTAGTGCAAGTGGGAGATTGATAGTAGTGTACATACAAGCCAATCATGTATGATGATAAAGCACGTACTTTGTAAACAATCTTATTTATTTATTAATAAAATATTCATTTATTAAAGGCATTTAATTATCTACATGTTGCTGTTTTTATAATATGTAAATAACCCATAGTTTTAAGCAATGCTTTTAGAATCATGATGATGATCATGCTAATGAGATCTAAATTCTTAGAAAGTTTTAAAACTTAAATAGTTCCCAATCGTGGGATTACTAAAAAGGGGATTAGTAAATCCGGATAGATTGGTACATATGTTGCTTGCTCATTGGATGAGGATGATTGATCTCATGATCATTTGTGTGGAGACACTAAAGCAAGTATGTAGGTGCTTATTGAAGAATAAGTTCACTGAACGTGATTCGCTATGGAATACCTAATGGAGTTTTACTCGCATGTCAATAGTAATTCCTAATGTGATAGTAGTACAAGTGATCCTTGGACTTGAGATCATCATAGTATCTTGTATGTAACAAATTATACTTTGACTTATTCCTTAAGACCTTTTAAGGCATATATAGGGTATGCTTGGGTATAATGAGTTACATATGGAGATAATGAATGATCAATAAAGAATCTACCACCTCTAGTAAAAGAGGAGATATGTCCCATGTGATTCGTTAAATGACAACCTAGAAATCCTTGGCCAAGGTGAAATGAAATTAGAAAGGAGTTTTTAATTTGCATTATTTGGAGTTGTGCATTTTCTAATCGAAATACATATAATTAAATAAAATAAGACTTGACAGTAAATCCATGTCTTATATTTAATTGGGACATTGTATGGTGGAAGGATTGAATTGTACGGTAACTATTTACTCACAGGTTCTTTTTGATTAATGTTGAAATCTATATTATCTGGAAAGTCGTTGATCGCTAGGGAGGCTTATCCCTATTGTAGAATAAATATTATTTATTTAAATAAATTATTTATTTAATTTATTTATTTAAATAAGATTAAAATTATTTTAATTGATTTATTCACAACCGGTTTAATATGGAGAACCTAAAGGGTCACACCATAAAAGGAAGAATAATTATTTAAGAAGGTAATGGCATAATCGTAATAATGCATTAAGTATAATTAATTTAATCTATGGTGATAGAATAAATTAAATAGCTTAATGTTTATTATTTAATATTTTGGAAATATTAAATATAAATTAATAAGAGGAGTCTTATTAATATTATTACAATTATTATTATTTTAATTTCTAAAGGAGTTTAGTAATTAATTTAATATTTAGTACTCTCATTTATTCCTAATAAGATTAGGAGACAAATTAATTAAATGAATTTAATTAATTATTCCCATGTGGTGGGAAGCCTAAATTAATTAAAGGAGTTTAATTAATTAAAAGAAATCCCATGTCTAATAGGATTAGAAGGGTTGACCAATGTCTATATAAGAGAAGTCTTATAATAGATATTAGATTGATGTAATTCCAATTGTTGGAGAGTACTCCTTTTCTATAGAGGATAGAAAACTAAGGTTAAGCCAAACACCCTCCTTCTTGATAATTCATCTTCCTTGGTGGATCACCTCTAGAGGCCAAACACTTGGGTGGCTAACGTTGATCAAAGGAAAGAATCTAACCCGAAAATTCAAGGAGATCACGAAGAACAAGGAGTTGAACTAGTACCTGTGGAAGCTTCGTTCTACAAGGGTATGATTCCATAACTTCTTATTTATCGTTTTAAATTAATAATTTGCATAAAGGATGATCCGGGTAATGGTTTTGTAGAAATTTTTTAAACTCTGATATACCATGCTTCCGCTAATTTTTGCAATTTGATTGCGTCACGATTTCGTACAAACCCAACATTATTATTACAATAACTTATTGGAGTACTCGTCACTTAACAATTGCTTACTACTATTACCCACACTCATCATAAATAATATTATTATGTGATTCACATAATGCAATTATTTTTACTATATAATATATATGTGTCACATTGCATTTTATACCATATAGAGGTAACTACCTTATATTAAAGGTTTAATTATCGCATGCATGTATAAAACAGTTAATCAAATAAATATAAATCTCATTATATTTATTAATCATTTGCTCATTAATATATTATTCGCAATAATAGTTAATTGACACATTATCAATTAATTACTCGTTAATCGTTTATCCACTGTAATTACGATTAATCCTTTACACGCTTATGTTTTATTATTCTTAATAACAATAAATTCATACGTTATTGATTAATTATCCAAAATATTAATTAATCAATCACGTTTAAACCTCTACACTATATTCAAGTAAATTGAATATTTAAATACTAATGCTTCTATTAATACCCTGATATAAACCTTAGGGTTGGTCTACTAATTTAATAACCGATTAGTGACTCCCTTTAATTACTCCTAGTAATTATTCGCATAGGCTCTAATTCACATAACATATATACTTGCACATAGCAATAATTCTCATAATAATATTAATTAACCCCGTTTAATCATTCCTTCAAAATATGATATAATAAATATTATTATATTATATCATTTCTAATAGAGGCATTAATCCTAATATTATTTAAATATAATATCTAAGCATTGTTAAAATAGTTAAATGTACGACACATGTACAACTTTTTATATAGAAAATAGACCATAAGTTTATTTTCTATTAGTATATTACACATAGCAAAGATGTTTCGATATATTTACCCTCATTTATATTACCTCAGTCAAAGACATACAATGTATTATTATTATTATTATTTAAAAATAACACTTCCCCCTGATTATTAAAATAAATCAATACGAGAAATTTTTAATAATCTTTATTAGAAAAATATAATAATTATTTCTCTTTCCACCAATCCACATAATTCAAGATATATATATATATATATATATATATATATATATATATATATATATATATATATATATATAACTCATATATACATTCCTTTAATCTACACTTCTTGCCGTGTATTCGATTAATTAATAATTCTCTAACCAATACATATCTAATGATATATTGATTTCATTCTCTCTTTAACAACGTACATATACTTCAAAAAAATGGTGACTATCAAAAATATTTAATGTCATCATCTTACCATGATAAATAATTTTATAAATCATTTAATAACGATAGATAAATATAATCCATCTCCTCTACTAATTCATCTCTAAAAATATTTAATAATGATATATATTTATTAAACACTAAGAATCACGTATTACATAGTTCATAACACCCTATGTAATTCAATACTACAAACCTCATATCACAGATATATACATATTCGAATCTATCTCATGCTCTAAGAATTTTATTCATTAAATTCTTATCAAAAATGATTCTTGGAAATTCAGGTTCTTACACAAATGATAGGACCCGAGATAATTCAACAAACTACGGAAACGATTCAAATTATACGGGGATGATTGCAAGCATCTCAAGATCGACAACGAAAGTATGCTGATCCACATCAACAGGAGCGGAACTTTAATGTTAGAAGCTATGTATTCTTGAAAGTGTCCCCTTAGAATGGCAAGATACATTTTGGCAAGAAGGGAAAATTAAGTCCGACATTTATTGGACCATTCGAAATTTTGAGAAAGATAGGAGAGGTGGCTTATGAAGTAGCTCTACCTCCTGACTTAAACCATATCCATAATGTGTTTCATGTGTCCGTATTACGACCATATAAACCCTACTACAAACATGTTATAAGTTACAAACATGTTATAAGTTAAAGTTATAATAATTAACTTTTAATATTTTGGCATAAATTTTATAATTATTTTTATATATTAATAATTAAATTAATTTATAAAGTAATTAATTAAATTATTTATAAATAATAAGTAATTCTTTAAAAATGATTTAAATATTCTAAAAAATCATAATAAATGATTATAAATTATTTAAAAATAAAACAAAGGTTTTAGAAAATATTTATAAGTAATTGATAATTATTTAGGTATAAAATTAATGATTTAAAAATCATTCTAATGGATAAATAAAAACTTAAAAATTATTATAAGCTTCCAAAAATTATTATAATGATAAATAAATTATCTAAAAGTAAAATAAAGCTTATAAATAAAGTTTTACCAAGTTTTTAACTTATTAAATATCCGGTGAAGTTTTAGGACACCGAAACCATACTGAATATAGACCGAACGTTTATAGCTTGAGTAGTTAGGTACTGTTATCAATACTAATGATATCTATAAATATGTTTAACATAATTTAGGTATCTTAAACACTTCAAGTAACATTAGATAAACGTTCTTCGCACAGGCAAGTATTCGAACTTTACCTTTTCATTGTGCAAATATTATATCCGTAAATATATTACATTACGCAAGTTTTATACTTAAATCTTATGGCGTTACTTTAATACCTTTCGATATCTTCTACCGAACCAGATTATTACTTATTTATTGAAAAAGTTACTGCTATTTTTTCAGCATAACTTACAAAATTAATCACTTATTCATATGATATTGAATTATTTTTTATCAAGCATAAACTGTTAGTCAAACCAAATTGCTTTGGTAAGGCATCCTATACTGAGTTGAATTTACCCTAAATTGGGTTTTCTATATGTGTGTCTATGAATAGACAATAGAAGAAGGATGATATGCATACTCCTAGGATACTGAATAGGCTGATCCCCTATCTCAGATCTGAATACGTAGATTTATAAGTCTGTGTGACTGACAGAAATGGTTGAGTGAAATAGAAATTCTAGAAATGGTCGTCAAGCCTTAGTAAAGTAAAATTGTTGAACTATCGTTTATTCAAAATCAAATATTTTGTTATATAAACTTGTTGAGCATGTCATAGCTCATTCTTGCAAATTATTTTCTTTGCAATTTTAGATGGTAATCCCGGCACTTCTGGCAACCATAATGGGAAAAGACCTTGCGTAGATTAGCTTTATTTATTGTCTTTTGTTATTATAATTCAGATAAGACTTTTTGTTGTAATAAGAACTCAATGTTGAGAATCTTGTAACCGAACTTGTTTTAAAGTGTATATATTATCATCTTTTATTTCCGCAATAGTGTATTGATACATATTTAGATGATTAGTAGTATGATTTACTTGTTACAGTATCCTTAGGGATTATATATCAGAGTGAGGGTATTGGCAATATGGACTGTTCATGTTATTGCTAGTACTCTTGAATTTGGATAGATATGAACTACTGATATGGAAGGAATATTCATATGATACAGTCTATTTATCCAAGTAAGGGTATCCAGACACAACAATAGTTCTAAACAAGAATTATTATCTGTTAAGGGATAATGTGAACTTTGGATAGATAAGAATTATATCTTATTAAATATCTATAGTATTTGGATAATCGTGAACTCCTGATCGTATACCACGGGTGTCTAGATTTGGGGGCGTCACATGTTGGTATCAAAGATTTAGGCTATAGCTCTAAGAAAGAAGTAAAGTATCTTAGGATATAGTCATTGAGTCCATAAAAATATTTAACTACACACAAAATAACATTAAAAGATTTATCTTAGATATAGAGTTTCTTAGTATATAAACAAATAATGAAGGAAATTTCTTTTGTAGAAAATTGTTGATGCAGGGGATATGCCAATAGTCATAAATCCACCTCAGCTAATGACAGAACAAGACAGTGATCTTGAGGAAGAGGAACTACTGCATGATCAGAAGATACTAGAGGTTGAAGAAGGTGAAAATCTTGTAACCGGTCAGTTAATGAGGATTGAGGAACATGAGGAGGCACTCGCTGCAGTGATTCTGCAGGCTGACATCAATACTGTGAATGCTGAGATCAGGGCACATATGGCTGAAGGCATGCTAGAGCATGAGAGGGCAGATTCCACCCGACTGAGGATGCTTCTATATAATGCTCAGAGGGGTCAACATGAGGCACATGCTAGGCTAACTAATTTTGTCCGTGGAATTCATGGGTCATTCAATAGCCTGCAAAATCGAGTGATCAAGTACCCAGTTGAAGATAGAAAGATTCCTTATCTCATAGATCGATTAGTGGTATACCATATGATCCAGGATGCATATGAGGAAACTAGTAATTTCTAGATTTTAGTATAAGAATCTAGATGCTCTATTTCTATTAGAAAGCAGATTTTGTTGTGTTAAGCCAGTGGTAGTAATGAACCACTAGTCGAATATGTAATTTACCTTTTTATGTGATATATATAAGTTCTATTTAAAAATATCAGATTCTTATTATGTGAATAATTGTACCTGTATTTGTAGTTGGCTTTATTTTATAGAATCATGCCACAGAACAGAAGGAGAGCACAATCAGAGAATGATGATGACACTACCAAAAGTTTAGTATACTTGTTATTAGGAGCAGTATAAAATAGACCTACCAACTAAAATACATTGTTCAAAGACTTTAAATTACTAGGACCACCTGAGTTTGAGGGTACCAGAGAGCATATTGAAGCCCAATTCTGGATCACTAAAATTGAAAAGTTTTTCCTAGTAACCAATGTTAGGGAAGACCAGAAAATAGTTTTTGCAACCTTTTCTTGAAAGGGGAAGCAAATTATTGGTCGGAATTTACTAAAAATCGTGTGAGAACATAAGTTGTCTCATATATACAACTATTCTTTGAAAATTATTTTCCCCAGTCATTAAAAGATCGTATGGAGGTGAAGTTTCTGGAATTAAAGCAGGGAGAACTTACTGTAGCCCAGTATACAGCTAAGTTTAATGAAATAGCGCGATTCGCTTCGCATCAAGTGGATACTGAAGCTAGGAAAACTCGAAGGTACGAGGAGGGTTTAAAACCCCATATTCGTAGTAAGCTGTCTGTGTTTCAGCTTAGGACTATCCCTGAGATTCTCGAGAAGGCTATTATTTCTTAAAGTGAGAATGAAAACCTCATTAAATATCTTAAAGATAAAAGGAGTCAAGGTGAAGGACTAAAATCTAAGGGAGAACCCAATTCAGGAGGGTTTAATAATAAAAGAATGTGGGATACCACCTTTCCAAACAACTATGGGTAAAAGGTATCTAAATTCAACAACAATAACAACTCTAACACCAATATGAATAAAACAAACTCTTGTGTCAAATGTGGGAAAATTCATAAAGGCATGTGTTTAAAGAATAATTGTTTTAATTGCGGTCAGGAGGGACACTATTCTCCTCAGTGTGTTACTCCTAATCAAAACAAATGCTTCACCTGTGGAACATTGAGACATATAAGTAGAAATTGTCCGAAAAACAAGAATCAACGAGGAAGAAGGGGAAATTAGGTATCAAACAATAAACCACCTATAACAGTAGCTGGAGGTCCGGGTCGTCCATCTGCTAGAACATTTAATATGACGGTGAGGGATGTTGTTGCTTCACAGGACGTGGTGACAGGTATCATCCTTATCAACACTTTAAATGCATATGTGTTATTCGACTCTTGAGCTACTTGTTCTTTTGTGTTTAAAAGCTTTTCTAAAAAGTAAAATGTGCCATGTGAAAATTTAGACAAACCATTCTGCATAGAAATTGCGAATAATGAGAAAATACCTGTTGAAGCTATTTATAAAAATTATAGTGTAAACATTAAGGGAAACAACTTCTTTGTAAATCTTATTCCTATAGAGTTAGGTGAATTTGATGTAATCCTAGGGATGGATTGGCTGGTTAATCATAATGCAATGATTGATTGCCATCAAAAATGGATAAGCCTTGTGACTTCGTCCAAGTCCAAAGTAGTGTTTAACGGGAGTTGTTCACCCAAGCAGTTTTAATGCTTGACTATAACTCAGGCAAAAAGACTACTTAGGAATGGTTGTATAGGTTATTTGGCCTATATATTAGATACTCAAAAGGAATGAGTTAAACTACATCAAATATTTATAGTTAGGAAATTTCTAGATGTGTTTCCGAATGACTTACCAAGTTTTCCTCCTGATAGGGAGATTGAGTTTGTTATCAACCTTGCACCAAGTACGGCGCCGATTTCTAAAGCACCATACAGAATGGCACCGGTAGAACTGAAAGAGTTACTAGTACAATTACAGGAACTCTTAGAAAAAAAATACATAAAACCTAGTGTTTCACCACGGGGAGCATCTGTATTGTTTGTAAAGAAGAAGGATGGAACAATGAGGTTATGTGTCAATTATAAAGAACTTAATAAACTAACCATAAAGAATAAATATCCATTACCTAGAATTGATGATCTATTTGACTAGTTAAAAGGAGCTGAATACTTTTTGAAGATCGACTTACGGTCAGGTTATCATCAATTAAAAGTAAGAAGGAAAGATGTGCCAAAGACAGCGTTTAGGACACGCTACGGACATTATGAGTTTCTTGTAATTTCTTTTGGATTAACAAATGCACCAGCAGCATTTATAGACTTGATGAATCAAGTGTTTAAATCATGCATAGACAAATTTGTCGGTATGTTTATCAATTATATTTTGATATATTCGAAAACACGGGAGGAGAATGCTGAACATTTGAGAAGCGTATTGGAGATATTACGCAAAGAACAATTTTACGCAAAGTTTTCCAAGTGTGAATTTCGGTTAGAAAGAGTTTAGTTCCTAGGTCATGTGATTGACAAAAGTGGGATTGCAGTAGATCCAGCAAAGATCAAAACGGTTGTAAATTGGAAACAACCAACAACTCCAACATAAGTAAGAAGTTTTCTCGATTTAGCGGGTTATTATCGACGTTTTATACAAGATTTTTCAAAAATAGCAATCCCGCTAACCAATTTAACTTGAAAGACGGTAAAATATGCATGGACAGATAAATTTGAAGAAAGCTTCCAAGAGTTGAAGAAAAGACTTAGCATGGCTCCAGTACTATCTTTACCAGATGATACAGGAGGCCTTGTGGTCTATAGTGATGCTTCACACAAAGGATTAGTTTCTGTGTTGATGCAACATGGGAAAGTGATAGCTTACGGGTCACGACAACTCAAGGATTATGAAAAAAGGTATCCTACTCATGATCTAGAGTTAGCTGCAGTAGTATTTGCTCTAAAAATTTAGTGGCATTACTTGTACGGGAAAAAGTGTGAAATATATACAGATCACAACATTTTAAAATATATTTTCACATAAAAAGAATTGAATATGAGGCAAAGGAGATGGTTAGAACTGATAAAGGATTTTGACTGTGAAATCTTATATCATCCCGGGAAAGCCAATGTAGTTGCAGATGCATTAAGTAGAAAGAAATAAAAGAAATTAAACAGAATAACAGACAACGAGGTATTGATAAAAGACTTTGATAAACTCAAAATAGAGGTGAGAGTTCCAACTACCTCTACCTAAAAATTATTTGTTTTAGAGGGTGTTCTGACCCTATTAGAGTGAATTAAATAAATGTAGGAGAAAGATGAGATGTGTCAAAATTGTAAAAATGATATAACTCATATAAAGAATGTCAAATTTTGAGTAGATAAGGATGGGGTACTAAGATATAAAAATAGAGTTTGGGTTCCGTCAGACCAATAAATAAAAGATGAAATCTTAAGTGAAGCTCATAATTCTAAATTTGTCGTTCACCCAGGTAGTACAAAAATGTATAGAGACTTGTGTCAACATTTCTGGTGGTATAATATGAAGAAGGAAATAGCAGAGTGGGTTAGTAAATGTCTCATGTGTCAAAAGGTTAAGGCTGAACATCAAAAGCCAAGTGGATTACTACAACCCTTACAAATTCCTTAGTGGAAGTGGGAACATATAATCATAGATTTCGTGGTAGGCCTTCTTGCTACACAGAAAGGCCACAATGCCATTTAGGTAATAGTAGATAAACTCACCAAATCAGCTCATTTCCTACCTATCAAGGTTAGTCATACCTTAGATCAACTTGCCAAGATAAACATAAATGAAATTATTTATAGGCATGGAGTTCCTGTTTCTATAGTGTCTGATAGACATCCAAGATTTACTTCAAACTTTTGGGGAAGTCTTCAAAAATACCTAGGAACTCAATTGAGATTAAGTATAACATATCATCCACAAATAGATGGGCAGAGTGAGAGCACCATTCAAACTTTAGAGGATATGTTAAGAACCTGAGTCATGGACTTCAAAGGGAGTTGGGAAGATCAATTACCTTTAGTAGAATTTTTCTACAACAACAGTTATCATGCTAGCATAGGTATGCCTCCCTATGAAGCTCTATTTAGTAGAAAGTGTAGAACTCCTTTGTGTTGGGACGAGGTCGGGGAAAGACAAATGCTAGGACTCGAGATAATTCAACAAACTACAGAAATGATTCAAATTATACGAGGATGATTGCAAGCATCTTAAGATCGACAACGAAAGTATGCTGATCCACATCAACAGGAGCGGAACTTTAATGTTGGAAGCTATATATTCTTGAAAGTGTCCCCTTGGAAAGGCAAGATACGTTTTGGCAAAAAGGGAAAATTAAGTCCGAGATCTATTGGACCATTCAAAATTTTGAGAAAGATAGGAGAGGTGGCTTATGAAACCCTTAACCCTAAACCCTAAACCCTAAATTTAATTTAGAAACCCTAACCCTAATTTTAAACCCTAAGACCTTAATTAAGAAGTATAAACCCTAATTAGGTTATCTTAAATCGTAATCATGTTAACTAAACTTAAATTAGGTGTTAATAACTTTATTAAGTTATCCTAAACACAAAGATCAAAACCATAAATCATAATTAGTGAAGATTAGGGCAAAATTAGCTACTAATTAAACCCTAAAATTGCACACAAGCTAGTGCCACCTCCTACTTCAAAAATTCATCATATCAGATTCCCTAAGCACCTTGTCATAGCTGCACAAGTTTAGAGGGAAAATATTTTTTGAGGCAAAATGTAAAAAATGACCTAAAAACCCTAACCTAAAAATCCTATAAATAGCAGCCTCAAATTAGTGTAGAATCACGAATTTCTTTCACTATTATACTTATATTATCTGCCATAAGGAGCCCTAGGAATAGCAACATCAAAATCGAAGCCTAGATAGCAAAATTTGCTCAAGAAAGGCATAAACCCTAATTTTACAATTGATCTTTGATGCTATGCTAATTTTGTTGTTATGTTGTTTAGTTATGTGTAATAACATGTTAGTTAGTGTTTTGGGTTGTTAGATCACGTTTTCATAAAATCTAGATGCATAAGATAGGTGTTTTAAGCAATCTGAAAAATTGTTGAAAACAGGCCTGACAACCATATGTCAAAGCCTGTAGATCTTTGAGTGTTAATGTTTAGGTCTATTAATTATATGCTAGTTGTAGTATTACATGAGCTGAGTAATCTAAAAGAAGAATCATGACCATGGGATTAATAGACTGAAAGATATAAGTGTTGGGTTTGTACGTAACGCAATCATGCAATCAAATCACATAAATAGGGCGGAAGCGTAAAAACTAGGTTTTCAAAAATTTATACAAACCCATTGCCATGATCATTCTTGTGCATCAATTATCAGTGAATGAAGAAGGAGAAAAACAGAATTATACCTTTGAAGATCCAAGCTTCCTCAGGTACAAGTTCTACTCCTTTGATTCCTTTGATTCCTCTGTAGTGGCTCCTTCCCTTTATCAATGTCAGCCACCCAAATGTTTGGCCTCTAACGGTGATCCACCAAGGAAGATGAAGAACTCAGTAAGATGGGTTATTGGCTTAACCCTTGTTTCTATCTCTATAGAATATGTGTACTCCCAACTCTTGAAAATTTCACGTACCTTATTTCTGATATAAGACTCTCTTATATAGATATTAGGTTAACCCTCCTAATCCAATTAGAATAGGGTTTTATTTAATTAATTAATTAAATACTTTTAATTAATTTATATCCTAATCTTTATTAGGATTGAGAGAGAGTACTGATATTATATTAATTCCTAAACTCCTTTAGAATTAAAATAATAATAATAATAATAATATTAATAAGACTCCTCTTATTAATTTATATTTAATATTTTTAAAATATTAAATAATAAACATTAAGCTATTTAATTTATTCTATCATCATAGATTAAATTAATTATACTTAATGCATTATTACTATCATGCCATTTTCTTCTTAAATAATTCTTCTTCCTTTTATGGTGTGACCCTTTAGGTTCTCCATATTAAACCGGTTGTGAATAAATCAATTAGAACAATTCTAATCTTATTTAAATAAACAAATTAAACTAATAATCTATTTAAATAAATAATATTTATTCTACAATAGGGATAAGCCTCCCTAGCGATCAACGACTTTCCAGATAATATAGATTTCAACATTAATCATAAAAGAACCTGTGAGTTAATAGTTACCGTACAATTCAATCCTTCCACTATACAATGTCCCAATTAAATATAAGACATGGATTTACTGTCAAGTCTTAATTTATTTAATCATATGTATTTCGATTAAAAAATGCACAACTCCAAATAATGCAAATTAGAAACCTCTTTCTAATTTCATTCTACCTTGGCCAATGATTCCTGGGTTGTCATTTAACGAATCACATAGGACATATCTCCTCTTTTACTAGAGGTGGTAGATTCTTTATTGATCATTCATTATCTCCATATGTAACTCATTACACCCAAGCATACCCTATATATGCCTTAAAAGGCCTTAAGGAATTAGTCAAAGTATAATTTGTTACATACAAGATACTATGATGATCTCAAGTCCAAGGATCACATTTACTACTATCACATTAGAAATTCCTATTGACAGGCGAGTAAAACTCCATTAGGTATTCCATAGCGAGTCACGTTCAGTGAACTTATTCTCCAATAAGCACCTACATACTTGCTTTAGTGTCTCCACACAAATGACCATGAGATCAGTCATCCTCATCCAATGAGCAAGCAACATATGTACCAATCTATCCGGATTTACTAATCCCCATTTTAGTAATCCCACAATTGGGAACTATTTTAGTTTTTAAGCTTTCTAAGAATTTAGATCTCATTATCATGATCTCATCATGATTCTAAAAGCATTGCTTAAAACTATGGGTTATTTATATATTATAAAAATAGCACCATGTAGATAATTATATGCCTTAAATGAATATTTTATTAATAAATAAATAAGATTGTTTACAAAGTATGTGCTTTATCATCATACATGATTGGCTTGTATGCACACTACTATCAATCTCCCACTTGCACTAAAGCCAATCGCCATGGTATCTCATACCCATCTTCTCTAAGTGACGATCAAACTGCTGTTGTGTTAAAGCTTTAGTAAATGGATCTGCAATGTTGTCTTGAGAGTCTACACGCTCCAAGGTGACGTCTCCTCTTTCAATGATCTCCCTGATCAAGTGAAATCGCCGCAACACGTGTTTAGATTTCAGATGAGACCTGGGTTCCTTAGCCTGTGCAACCGCTCCGGTGTTGTCACAGTATACGGGAACTGCTTCTCCAATGCTAGGAACCACACCAAGTTCAGTTATGAACTTCTTCATCTAAACAGCTTCCTTTGCAGCTTCACTTGCAGCTATATACTCTGCCTCTGTCACTGAATCAGCAACCGTTTGCTGCTTGGAACTCTTCCAACTCACTGCACCTCCCTTCAAGGTAAACACATACCCTGAAACAGATTTACTGTCATCTTGGTCTGTTTGAAAACTTGAGTCCGTGAATCCCTCGAGTTTTAATTCAGACCCACTGTAGACAAGAAAAATATCTTTAGTCCTTCTCAAGTACTTTAGGATATTTTTCACTGCCTTCCAGTGCTCTTCTCCTGGATTCGACTGGTATCTGCTTGTTACACTAAGTGCGTGAGCAACATCCGGTCTAGTACATATCATACCGTACATGATAGATCCTATTGCAGAAGCATAAGGGATCTTACTCATACGGTCTCTCTCCTCAGGTGTCTTTGGGGCCTATTTCTTGGAGAGATTTATTCCATGGCTCATCGGCATGAGACCTCTTTTGGAATCATTCATGCTAAACCTCTTTAGCATCGTATCAATGTACGTTCCTTGGGATAAGCCGAGCATCCTTTTAGATCTATCTCTATAGATCTTTATCCCCAAAATATAGGATGCTTCACCCAAGTCCTTCATGGAGAAGTTTTTAGATAACCAGATTTTAATGGATTGTAACATAGGAATGTCATTCCCTATCAGTAATATATCATCAACATATAATACAAGGAATGATACTGCGCTCCCACTAACCTTCATGTATACACATGGTTCATCCTCGTTTTTGATAAAATCAAACTCTTTGATTGTCTCATCAAAACGAATGTTCCATCTACGAGAAGCTTGCTTCAACCCGTAAATGGATCGTTGTAGCTTACAGACTTGATTTGTTCCAACTTTTGAAATAAATCCCTCTAGCTGTGTCATATACACATCCTCCTCAAGTTTCCCAATGAGGAAGGCCGTTTTCACGTCCATCTGCCAGATCTCATAGTCGTTGTAAGCTGCAATCGCAAGCAAAATCTGAATGGACTTGAGCATGGCTACTGGTGAGAAGGTTTCATCATAGTCAACTCCTTGTCTTTGTTTGAAACCTTTTGCAACCAGTCGGGCCTTATAGGTCTCTACCTTTCCGTCTGCTCCAGTCTTTTTCTTAAAAACCCATTTACACCCAATAGGTTTAATACCTTCAGGTGGTGAAACCAAAGACCATACTTTATTTTCATACATGGAGTCCATTTCGGATTTCATGGCTTCAAGCCATTTCCCTGAGTCTTTATTACTCATAGCCTGTTCCTAATTCAATGAATCATCATCATTCATGATGTGTACCTCATCGTTATCCTCTATAACGAATCCATACCTCTCACGTATCTTCGGTACTCTTCCAGATTTACGAACAGGGTGTGGTACAGTAGGTTCTTCTACTTGGTTAGGTACCTGACTTTGGTCCGTGGTAACTTGTGGTTCTTGAACTTCTTCAAGATATATCTTGCTCCCACTGACCTTCATAGATAAACTCTTTCTCCAAGAAGGTAGCATGTTTCGCAATAAACACCTTTTGATCAGTTGGATGATAGAAATAATACCCTACGGTTTCTTTAGGGTATCCCACAAATCTACACTTATCGGATTTAGTCTGTAGCTTATCATTTTCAAACTTTTTGACATAAGCTGGACAACCCCAAGTCTTAACATGCTTAAGATTTGGTTTCCTCCCTTTCCACATCTCATATGGAGTCTTTGGGGCGGATTTGGTAGGTACTTTGTTAAGTAGGTATGCAGCCGTTTCTAGGGCATATCCCCAGAAGGAAATTGGAAGGTCGGTAAAACTCATCATGGATCGAACCATGTCCAACAGTGTTCGATTTCTCCTTTCAGATACTCCATTTAACTGTGGTGTACCTGGAGGAGTCCATTGTGAGATTATACCATTTTCTCTGAGACAATTGAGAAACTCACTACTTAAGTATTCTCCATCTTGATCTGATCGAAGTATCTTAATACTCTTGCCCGTTTGTTTCTCTACTTCACTTCTGAACTCTTTGAACTTTTCCAATGATTTTGATTTGTATTTCATTAAATACACATATCCAAATCTTGAGTGATCATCAGTGAAAGTAATAAAATAAGAATACCCACCCCGTGCACTTGTTGTCATAGGTCCACAAACGTCTGTGTGAATCAATGCCAACAACTCTGTAACTCTCTCTCCTTTTCCACTAAAAGGAGATTTAGTCATTTTACCCATGAGACAAGATTCACAAGTTGGATATGATTCATAATCAGATAGCTCGAGGAGCCCATCTTTATGCAACTTGGATAATCTTATTTCATTGATATGACCGAGTCTACAGTGCCACATATAGGTATAATTAATATCATCTCTTTTCCTTTTCTTAATTTGTTCAATTTGAAATATATTTTCTTGTAAGTCAAGTGTATAAAGTCCATTTCGCAAATTTCCAATACCATATAAAACATCGTCTTTATAAATAGAACAACCATTGTTCTTTATAATAACGTCAAAACCTTCCATATCCAATACAAAAATTGAAATAATATTTTTAATAATATTCGAAACATAATAACAATTATTAAGATAGATGGATTTGCCCGAAGGCATTGCTAAACAATAAGTTCCTACAGCTAATGCAGCAACTTTTGCACCATTCCCCACTCGTAGGATCACCTCATCATTGTTCAGCTTTCTACTTCTGACCAGTCCCTTCACATTATTACATATGTGAGAACCACAGCCGGTATCCAATACCCAAGTAGAATTTTGACTTTCTGAAAAATTAATTTCAATCATGAACAAACCTTGATTGGAAGTCGAAGCTTCTCCAAGCTTCTTCTCTGCTAGAAACTTCTTGCAGTTCCTCTTCCAAGGACCCGGCTCGTTGCAATGGAAGCACATTCCTTTGCTAGCTGGATAAGATTTCTTTTGTTCCTTTATGTTCACTTTGCCCTTGGTCATCCGAAATCGGAAGAGCTCCTTAGATATCTCATATCTAGCAGTCCTACTTTGTTCACCATACAACTCCTTGAGGTGAATCAACATAGTAGGAGCATCCATGTTTTCGTGCTGACGCTGAAGCTCGTTATTCATGGATGCGAGCATGATGCATTGAGCCACAGATGTATCATCTTGCCACTTTATAATGGTGGCAATCTCTTCCTCAGAGGCTGTTTCTGGAACAGTTCCAGGGATAGGTGAGTTTAGGACATAAGAAATCTTTTCAGCAATGAGAACTATTCTCAGATTTTTTAGCCAGTCCGTATAATTCGGGCCGGTAAGCTTATTTGCATCAAGTATGCTTCGTAGTGAGATTAGTGATTTTGACATTTTTAAAATTCTGCATGTGAAAAGACAACATTTTAGCAAATATTTATTTTATTAACTTTGCATACCAAAATAAATTTAGGTCTTTATTTTAAATTGGTATCTCCCACTATTTTCATCAAACTATATTACCCTCACTCATATAGTTCGGCAACATTTAATTAAAGATTTGCTAGTGAGATTTAGGATCTCATTTCAAATGTATATAACCTTGTGGATAGCACAACAAGCGATATACAAATAAATAGGTAGACAACTCTTGTCAATTACATCACCATGTAATTATTTTGCCTCTTAAATCATAATGGTCATGTGTGTGCACATCCGAACTAAAATGATTTAAGTTAAGTCCAGCCTAGCACTTCCATAAATTCAAAAAAGAAAAATTTTCGTCCTTGAGGATAGCACAACAAGACTAGATCGTTCAATTTTCTTGATAAGCATCAAATGTGATTAATTAACATCTTAAATATTCAATACTCGCCTTGTGGATAGCACAACAAACTCATATTAAATATTTAATACTCTATTAACTAATCATGCTAGAAGGCGACGTTCGATATTCCAAATATCATTTGAACGCTTCGGACTTAATATTATTTCTTTGAGGGGTTTGTTATTATTTGTCTCATCTTGTTTAGCGCGCATGCACATATATATATAAAATACGCGTCATTTTATTAAACATGCGAAGCATATTTGTATAAAATATAATATATATAATATTTAGCATGCAATATAGAATACTATATTCTACCCGGATTGATTATGGACTTTTATTCTAGTTTGGTTCACTAGAGCCACCAAGTGAACCAAAAGGTCAAACCTAGGAGTGCAAGAATTTAAATTTAAATATAACTATTACATTTAAACCCTGGCTCCATACAAATGAGTCTTCACGCATTCCTTGCTCCTTGGTCTCCAATTTCTTCAAAATAATTCTAACTATCTCTATTACATTAACTATTTAAAATTAAATAGAAACCTTGATCAGCAGTCAAGGGGAAGTACATAGAAAGGAGATAGAATTTACATCAAGAATAAAACTAGAGAAGACGAGGTACGCAGACCCCATTTTATAAAACCCATTCATTCAAGCATTCAACCAAAATAAAATCCAATCACATTGGTCATAGTCCATAATCAATCCCTTTTATTACCATACATATCACCATACGTATCAATAAAACTTATTCATCTCATGAAAATAAATTCATTCCATATATGTATTAATATCAGTTAATGGGCAAAAGTTTGCTAAACTTTGTTTTTGGAAAAATAAACTCCTTTATTTCATTCAAAAATAATTCCAAATTAAACTCTTTAATTTTAGCAATTCTGAAATCTCATTTCATATAAAATAAACATCTTTATTTTAAACCTTTATTAATTAAATAAACCATTCATTTAATTAAATAAAACAAAAAAAAAATTCAGTTCCTGTCCAGTAGCGCAGCTGCGCCAAGAATGTAAAGGGAACCGGCGCAGCTGCGCAGCATGAAAACCAGGAACAGCACCCAGCGCAGCTACGCAGCAATATTGCCTTGTACCGGCGCAGCTGCGCAGCTTCGCAGAATCTGAAAAATTTTGTTGCCCAGAACTCGATCCAATCGCATATTATACATGTATGGAACCACATAGACTGATAATTAGCACAAGATTGGCTCTGATACCACTGTTGGGTTTGTACGTAACGCAATCATGCAATCAAATCACATAAATAGGGCGGAAGCGTAAAAACTAGGTTTTTAAAAATTTATACAAACCCATTGCCATGATCATTCTTGTGCATCAATTATCAGTGAATGAAGAAGGAGAAAAATAGAATTATACCTTTGAAGATCCAAGCTTCCTCAGGTACAAGTTCTACTCCTTTGATTCCTTTGATTCCTCTGTAGTGGCTCCTTCCCTTTATCAATGTCAGCCACCCAAATGTTTGTCCTCTAACGGTGATCCACCAAGGAAGATGAAGAACTCAGTAAGATGGGTTATTGGCTTAACCCTTGTTTCTATCTCTATAGAATATGTGTACTCCCAACTCTTGAAAATTTCACGTACCTTATTTCTGATATAAGACTCTCTTATATAGATATTAGGTTAACCCTCCTAATCCAATTAGAATAGGGTTTTATTTAATTAATTAATTAAATACTTTTAATTAATTTATATCCTAATCTTTATTAGGATTGAGAGAGAGTACTGATATTATATTAATTCCTAAACTCCTTTAGAATTAAAATAATAATAATAATAATAATATTAATAAGACTCCTCTTATTAATTTATATTTAATATTTTTAAAATATTAAATAATAAACATTAAGCTATTTAATTTATTCTATCATCATAGATTAAATTAATTATACTTAATGCATTATTACTATCATGCCATTTTCTTCTTAAATAATTCTTCTTCCTTTTATGTTGTGACCCTTTAGGTTCTCCATATTAAACCGGTTGTGAATAAATCAATTAGAACAATTCTAATCTTATTTAAATAAACAAATTAAACTAATAATCTATTTAAATAAATAACATTTATTCTACAATAGGGATAAGCCTCCCTAGCGATCAACGACTTTCCAGATAATATAGATTTCAACATTAATCATAAAAGAACCTGTGAGTTAATAGTTACCGTACAATTCAATCCTTCCACCATACAATGTCCCAATTAAATATAAGACATGGATTTACTGTCAAGTCTTAATTTATTTAATCATATGTATTTCGATTAGAAAATGCACAACTCCAAATAATGCAAATTAGAAACCTCTTTCTAATTTCATTCTACCTTGGCCAAGGATTCCTGGGTTGTCATTTAACGAATCACATAGAACATATCTCCTCTTTTACTAGAGGTGGTAGATTCTTTATTGATCATTCATTATCTCCATATGTAACTCATTACACCCAAGCATACCCTATATATGCCTTAAAAGGCCTTAAGAAATTAGTCAAAGTATAATTTGTTACATACAAGATACTATGATGATCTCAAGTCCAAGGATCACATGTACTACTATCACATTAGGAATTCCTATTGACAGGCGAGTAAAACTCCATTAGGTATTCCATAGCGAGTCACGTTCAGTGAACTTATTCTCCAATAAGCACCTACATACTTGCTTTAGTGTCTCCACACAAATGACCATGAGATCAGTTATCCTCATCCAATGAGCAAGCAACATATGTACCAATCTATCCGGATTTACTAATCCCCATTTTAGTAATCCCACAATTGGGAACTATTTTAGTTTTTAAGCTTTCTAAGAATTTAGATCTCATTATCATGATCTCATCATGATTCTAAAAGCATTGCTTAAAACTATGGGTTATTTACATATTATAAAAACAGCACCATGTAGATAATTATATGCCTTAAATGAATATTTTATTAATAAATAAATAAGATTGTTTACAAAGTATGTGCTTTATCATCATACATGATTGGCTTGGATGCACACTACTATCAATAAGTGGTGAAAGGTCATTGACCGATCACGAAAATCTGAAATCTGGAAAACATTGAAAATTTCCAAGAAAGCTCTGGCAGCCGTTTAACCGGCTCAGATCTTCGTCTGAGATGGTTGTTAAGTTATGAAAGTGCTATGTTTTTGTACTTTGATATGTATACTAGACCAATAGAGTAGTCTAACACCTTAAAAATTCATAGGTTGACTATAATTAATGGTCAAAACCCGTTGACCGTTCACGGTTTAGTTTTTTGGAAAACCTAGAAAATGAAGAACATGAAGAACAATCTCTGACAAGACTTTGACCAATCTAGATCAATGCCTTAAGAGATTACTCGATCCTAACCAATGCTATCTTGTTCAAGTATGACATATATACTACACATTGCAACAATTAAAACATCTACTTAATACACAGAATCAAAGCTATTAGCCTCACAATGTCATTGACCGAAGTTTACCAACGTTCTAGGTTACCCAAAAACCCAAGAACAGCTCTGACATGTACTTTGAGCCTTAATAACTTTCTGATAGGTGATGTTTAGAGTCCAAAATTGATATCTAGTTACAGTATTACATAAACACTCTAATACTAAAGCACTTACAAACACCGAATCAAAACAAGCTGCAAGAACAAGCTTGGTCAAAGTAGCCACTCGGTCTTGACCAAGGCTGTTCTTCCGAGCTGAAGAACACCTTCAGCAACGCTTCCTGTCGCTGTAGGCCTTTAGCGACGGACAGAAATGAAAATAAATAAAATAAATTAAAATAAATAGAAATAATTAGTAAATAATTATAAATAATTATAAATTCAGTTTTAAAAATCATTTTAAGTTAAAATAATTAACTTTTAATATTTTGACATAAATTTTATAATTATTTTTATATATTAATAATTAAATTAATTTATAAAGTAATTAATTAAATTATTTATAAATAATAAGTAATTCTTTAAAAATGATTTAAATATTTTAAAAAATCATAATAAATGATTATAAATTATTTAAAAATAAAACTAAGGTTTTAATAAATATTTATAAGTAATTGATAATTATTTAGGTATAAAATTAATGATTTAAAAATCATTCTAATGGATAAATAAAAACTTAAAAATTATTATAAGTTTCCGAAAATTATTATAATGATAAATAAATTATCTAAAAGTATAATAAAGCTTATGAATAAAGTTTTACCAAGTTTTTAACTTATTAAATATCCGATGAAATTTTAAGACACCGAAACCATACCGAACATAGACCGAACGTTTATAGTTTGAGTAGTTAGGTACTGTTATCAATACTAATGATATCTATAAATATGTTTAACATATATTAGGTATCTTAAACACTTCAAGTAACATTAGATAAACGTTCTTCGCACAGGCAAGTATTCAAACTTTACCTTTTTATTGTGCAAATATTATATCCGTAAATGTATTACATTACGCAGGTTTTATACTTAAAACTTATGATGTTACTTGAATATCTTTCGATATCCTCTACCGAACCAGATTATTACTTATTTATTAAAAAAGTTACTGCTATTGTTTCAGCATAACTTACGAAATGAATCACTTATTCATATAATATTGAATTGTTGTTTATCAAGCATAAACTGTTAGTCAAACCAAATTGCTTTGGTATGGCATCCTGTACTGAGTTGAATTTACCCTAAATTGGGTTTTCTATTTGTGTGTCTATAAATAGACAATAGAAGCAAGATGATATGCATACTCTTAGGATACTGAATAGACTGATTCTCTATCTCAGATCCGAATACGTAGATTTCTAAGTCTATGTGACTGACAGAAATGGTTGAGTGAAATAAAAATTCCAGAAATGGTCATCAACCCTCAATAAGTAAAATTGTTGAACTATCATTTTTTCAAAATCAAACATTTTGGTATATGAACTTGCTGAGCATGTCATAGCTCATTCTTGCAAATTATTTCCTTTGTAGTTTTAGATGGTAATCACGGTATTTATGGCAACCATAATGGGAAAAGACCTTGCGTAGATTAGCTTTATTTACTGTCTTTTGTTATTATAAGTCTGATAAGACTTTTTGTTGTAATAAGAACTCAATGTTGAGAATCTTGTAATCGAACTTATTATAAAGTATATATATTATCATCTTTTATTTCCGCAATCGTGTATTGATACATATTTAGATGATTAGTTGTATGCGTTATTTGTTATAGTATCCTTAGGGATTATATATCTGAGTGAGGGTATTGGCAATATGGACTGTTCATGTTATTGCTAGTACTCTTGATTTTGGATAAATATGAACTACTGATAAGGAAGGGATTTTTATAGGATACAGTCTATTTATCCAAGTGAGCGTATCTAGACACAGTAATAGTTCTAAATAAGAATTGTTATCTGTTATGGGATACTGTGAACCTTAGATAGATAAGAATTATATCGTATTAAATATCTATAGTATTTGGGTAATCGTGAACTCCATATCGGATACTACAGGTGTATGGATTTGGGGGCGTCACAGGTTAGTATCAAAGCTTTAGGCTTTAGCTCTAAGAAAGAAGTAAAGTATCTTAGGATATAGTCACTGAGTCCATAAAAAGATTTAACTACACATAAAATAACATTAAAAGATTTGTCTTAGATATAGAGTTTCTTAGTATAGAAACAAATAATGAAAGAAATTTCTTTTATAGAAAATGGCTGATGCAGAGGATATGCCAATAGTCATAAATCCACCTCAAATAATGATAGAATAAGACAGTGATCCTGAGGAAGAGGAACTACTGCATGATCAGGAGATACTAGAGGTTGAAGAAGGTGAAAATCCTGTAGCCGGTCAGTTAATGAGGATTGAGGAACATGAGGAGGCACTCGCTGTAGTGATTCAGCAGGCTGACATCAATACTGTGAATGCTAAGTTCAGGGCACATATGGCTGAAGGCGTGCTAGAGCATGAGAGGGCAGATTCCACCCGACTGAGGATGCTTCTGCATAATGCTCAGAGGGGTAGACATGAGGCACATGCTAGGCAAACTAATTTTGTCTGTGGAACTCGTGGGTCATTCGATAGCGTGCAGAATCAAGTGATCAAGTACCCAGTTGAAGATTTAAAGATTCCTTATCTTATAGATCGATCAGTGGTATACCACATGATCCAGAATGCATATGAGGAAACCAGGAATTTCTAGATTTTAGTATAAGAATCTAGATGCTCTATTTCTATTATAGAGCAGATTTTGTTGTGTTAAGCTAGTGGTAGTAATGAACCACTAGTCGAATATATAATTTACCTTTTTATGTGATATATAGAAGTTCTGTTTAAAAATATCAGATTCTTAATATATGAATAATTTTACCTGTATTTATAGTTGGCTTTATATAATAGAATCATGCCACAGAACAGAAGGAGACCACAGTCAGAGAATGATGATGACTCTACCCAAAGTTTAGTAGACTTGTTATTAGGAGCTGTACAAAATAGACCTACCAACCCAAATACATTGTTCAAAGACTGTAAATTAGTAGGACCACCTGAGTTTGTCGGAGAGCATATTGAAGCCCAAGTCTGGATCACTAAAATTGAAAAGTTTTTCCTAGTAACCAATGTTAGGGAAGACCAGAAAATAGTTTTTGCAACCTTTTTCTTGAAAGAGGAAGCAAATTATTGGTGGGAATTTACTAAAAATCGTGCGGGAATAGAAGTTGTCTCATGGGAAAAATTCAAAGAACTATTCTTTGAAAATTATTTTCCCCAATCATTAAAAGATCGTATGGAGGTGAAGTTTTTGGAATTAAAGTAGGGAGAACTTACTGTAGCCCAGTATACAGCTAAGTTTAATGAATTAGCGCGATTCGCTTCAAATCAAGTGGATACTGAAGCTAGGAAAACCCAAAGGTAGGAGGAGGGTTTAAAACCCCATATTTGTAGTAAGCTGTCTGGGTTTCAGCTTAGAACTTTCCCTGAGATTCTCGAGAAAGCTATTATTTCTTAAAGTGATAATGAAAACCTCATTAAACATCATAAAGATAAAAAGAGTCAAGGTGAAGGAGTAAAATCTAAGGGAGAACCCAGTTCAGGAGGGTTTAATAATAAAAGAAGGTGGGATACCACTTTTCCAAACAACTATGGGAAAAAATGTATCTAACTTCAACAACAATAATAACTCTAACACCAACATGAATAAAACAAACTCTTGTGTCAACTGTGGGAAAATTCATAAGGGTATGTGTTTAAAGAATAAGTGTTTTAATTGCGGTCAGGAGGGACACTATTCTCCTCAGTGTCCTACTCCTAATCAAAACAAATGCTTCATCTGTGGAACATTGGGACATATAAGTAGAAATTGTCCGAAAAACAAGAATCAAGTAGGAGGAGGGGGAAATCAGGTATAAAACAATAAACCACCTGTAATAGTAGCTTAAGGTCTGGGTCGTCCAACTACTAAAACATTTAATATAACGGTGAGGGATACTGTTGCTTCACAGGACGTGGTGACAGGTATCATCCCTATCAACACTTTAAATGCATGTGTGTTATTCGACTCTTGAGCTACTTGTTCTTTTATGTCTAAAAGCTTTTCTAAAAAGTTAAATGTGCATTGTGAAAATTTAGACAAACCATTCTACGTAGAAAGTGTGAATAATGAGAAAATACGTGTTGAAGCTATTTATTAAAATTATAGTGTAAACATTATGGGACACAACTTCTTAGTAAATCTTATTCCTATAGAGTTAGGTGAATTTGATGTAATCCTAGGGATGGAATGGTTGGTTAATCATAATGCATTGATTGATTTCCATCAAAAATGGATAAACCTTGTGACTACGTATAATTCCAAAGTAGTGTTTAATGGGAGTTGTTCACCTAAGCAGTTTCAATGTTTGACTATAACTCAGGCAGAAAGATTACTTAAAAATGGTTGTACAGGATATTTAGCCTATATAGTAGATACAAAAAAGGAAGGAGTTAAATTAAATAAAATACCTGTAGTTAGGGAAATTCTAGATGTGTCTCCAGATGACTTACCAGGTCTTCCTCCCGATAGAGAGATTGAGTTTGTTATCGACCTTGCACCTGGTACGACATCGGTTTCTAAAGAACAATACAGAATGGCACCGGTAGAACTGAAAGTGTTACTAGTACAATTACAGGAACTCTTAGACAAGAAATACATACAACCTAGTGTTTCACCATGGGGAGCACCTGTATTGTTTGTAAAGAAGAAGGATGGAACAATTAGGTTATGTGTCGATTATAAAGAACTTAATAAACTAACCATGAAGAATAAATATCCTTTACCTAGAATTGATGCTCTATTTGACCTGTTAAAAGGAGCTGAATACTTTTCAACGATAGACTTACAGTCAGGTTATCATCAATTAAAAGTAAGAAGGGAAGATGTGCCGAAGACAACATTTAGGACACGCTACGGACATTATGAGTTTCTTGTAATGTCTTTTGGATTAACAAATGCACCGGCAGCATTTATAGACTTGATGAACCGAGTGTTTAAATCATGCTTAGACAAATTTGTGGTTGTGTTTATCGATGATATTTTGATATATTCGAAAACACAGGAGGAGCATGCTGAACATTTGAGAAGCGTATTGGAGATATTACGCAAGGAATAACTTTACGCAAAGTTTTCCAAGTGTGAATTCTGGTTAGAAAGAGTTCAGCTCCTACGTTATGTGATTAACAAAAGTGGGATTGCAGTAGATCTAGCAAAGATCGAAACAGTAGTAAATTTGGAACAACCAACAACTCCAACTGAAGTAAGAAGTTTTCTCGATTTAGCGGGTTATTATCGACGTTTTATACAAGATTTTTCAAAATTAGCAACCCCGCTAACCAATTTAACTCGAAAGACGGTAAAATATGTATGGACATATAAATGTGAAGAAAGTTTCCAAGAGTTGAAGAAAATACTGAGCATGGCTCCAGTACTATCTTTACTAGATGATACAGGAGGCCTTGTGGTCTATAGTGATGCGTCAAGCAAAGGATTTTTTTGTGTGTTGATGCAACATGGGAAAGTGATAGCTTACGCATCACGACAACTCTAGGATTATGAAAAGAGGTATCCTACTCATGATCTAGAGTTAGCTGCAGTAGTAATTACTCTAAAAATTTGGAGGCATTACTTGTACAGGGAAAAGTACGAAATATATACTGATCACAAAAGTCTTAAATATATTTTCACATAAAAAGAATTTAATATGAGGCAGAGGAGATGATTAGAACTGATAAAGGATTTTGACTGTGAAATTTTATATCATCCAGGGAAAACCAATGTAGTTGCAGATGCGTTAAGTAAAAATAACCAAGAGAAATTAAACATAATAACAGACAACGAGGTATTGATAAAAGACTTTGATAAACTCAAAACAGAGGTGAGAGTTCCAACTACCTCTACCCAAAAATTATTTGTTTTAGAGGGTGTTCTAACCCTATTAAAGAGAATTAAAGAAATGCATGAGAAAGATGAGATGTGTTAAAAATGTAAATCCGATATAACTCATATAAAGAATGTCAAATTTTGGGTAGATAAGGATAAGATGCTAAGATATGAAAATAGAGTTTAGGTTCTTTCAGACCAATCAATAAAAGATGAAATCTTAAGTGAAGCTCATAATTCTAAATTTGTCGTTCACCCAGGTAGTACAAAAATGTATAGAGACTTGTGTCAACATTTCTGGTGGTCTAATATGAAGAGGGAAATAGCAGAATGGGTCAGTAAATTATAGGGACTTATGTCATTAAGTGAAGTTAGAATCCTATGTCTCCTTTATCTGATTTACCTACTTGTTCATTTGTTTTCATTTGATAATCATTATTGTTAGATAAATCACAATTTGATCATCTGTTTAAGTAGACCGAAATAATTACAAAACTATTGCAAGTTATATTAGAGACACTCATTATTCTCCGTGGGATCGATACTCTACTTACCTTCTATTACTTGTGGACTGCATGCACTTGCGTGTATGTGATTGTTTTGATTAACACCTAAACAAGCCAACAGTAGTCCCCCGACCTACCCCGGGATTAGTTCGTATGTTATCTCTTGTCTTATTCAAAGCCATAGCTAATAGGTTCATAAACTCTTGCATCTGGTTATTATTCCCTTGCTCCTCCTCATTACGAGGTTCTTCTTCCTAGTTTCTTTGACGCCTTCTTGGCGGCATTTTTTGTTAATGCGAAAACATTTTCATTATTTTTTTTTCTTCTTTTAATTATTATTAACAATCAATAATAACTCAATAACATTGACAAACATTTTAATAAACTTTTATATTAAGATGCTTCTTTATAGTATAACACTACATCGTTCGTCATTACATGGCTTTAGCCATTTACAACACTATCTTGCATTTACTTTTCAAAAGTTGGGATTTACAAGAGACTACCCTTGTTTATACAATAGAGGGTTTTACGTCATTACTAGCTACACAAATATTTACATAGCTAATTCTTCTATACATACTACTGGACTACATCTGCCTCACGACATTCTCGTAATCCGCATCGGCCATACTGGCCAATATATCCGTACTAATCGTATGCCGAGTCTGTCCCTCCTCCACAGGATATTCAGCAATCTTATGCTGATAATCCTCGTGCGAACTCTGATTAGTAGGCTTTTATAACTATGAATTGGATATCGTATGTGTGAAATAGAACAAAGATATAAAAAATAAAGCAACTTGGCTAAAGCGGTGTCAAAGTGGAGCTAAGCGGTTCAAGCTAGGCACGGATAAGCGAGACAGGAGTAGGCTATAACACGACATTGGCATGGAGAAGCAAGGAATAGAAATTCGAACATCTTTTGGAGTACAATATGAAACCAAATGCAAGAAGGGAAGATTGAATGGCTTTTACCACCAAGTTGGATTCGTTTTCTTGGCTTGGAACTTGGAATTTATTGTATATCTACTTCTTATCTTTCTAGAACATCTTGAATCGTCAAAATTAGAGTACAGATGAAAACGTTATGACATTTTTATCAACAGAGATCAAAGGTCAGAGTTATCATGCTTGCCATTTACACTACATCCACTTGAAGCCCAAAATCGACCATGTTCCAACCTGAATCTGTCAATGCTAAAAGAATGAAAGTTGTATATATCGTCGATATCTTTGATTTGATAGATAGCGGGCCCCGTAACTCTACCTGGATTAAAAGTTATGGATAGTTTACCAAAGGATGTCGCAACAGAAAATTGACCGACGCGGGGTGTGCCAAAAATGAACTAAAATCGGCGCGGGGAGCGTCGGAACATCAAATTTTCTATAACTGTGGGGCGCGCTAATCCTAAGATAAACCCTAACACCTTAGGGTTTGACACCTAATCCATTCAAAGCATGACAAACCATTTCGCCAATATAAGCACGACAAAGCATTTTGTCAATGTAAGCGCGACAAAGCTGCTTAATAAAATAATTTATCGAAAAGTCGAATTACGAAACAAAATTTTCAAGCACGACGTTTTTCTAAGAAATTTTTTTTTGACCTAAGTCTTTAATAGCATATATAATAACAAGATACAGAATCAAAATGGAGAGATTTTATTGATAATTAAATAATTTACATAATCGAGTCTTATTAGGGTTTCTGGATCTCACATTCACCCCCTCTAATAAGAATTTCGTCCTCGAAATTAAAGTACAGGTTAAGTAAACAGGTGGGGATAGTTCTCTTGCATTTTATTCTCGAGCTCCCATGTAGCTTCTTCAACGTTCTGATTTCTCCAATCACCTTAACCGATGCTATCACTTTATTTCTTAGGATTTTCTCTTTTTCGGTAAATGATCTGAACAGGTTCTTTTATATAAGATAGATCTTTCTCGATCAGGATAGGTTTGTAACTTATAACATGTTTGTAGTCGGGTTTATATGGTCGTAATACGAACACATAAAACACATTATGGATATGGTTTAAGTCAGGAGGTAGAGCTACTTCATATACTGCCTCTCCTATCTTTCTCAAAATTTTGAATGGTCCAATAAATCTCAGACTTAATTTTTCCTTCTTTCCAAAACGTATCTTGCCTTTCCAAGGGGACACTTTAAAGAATACATAGCTTCCAACATTAAAGTTTCGCTCCTGTTGATGTGGATCAGCATACTTTCGTTGTCGATCTTGAGATGCTTGATTCTTCCTCGTATAATTTGAATCATTTTCGTAGTTTGTTGAATTATCTTGGGTCCTAGCATTTGTCTTTCCCCGGCCTCATCCCAGCACAAAGGTGTTCTACACTTTCTACCATATAGAGCTTTATAGTGTGGCATACCTATGCTAGCATGATAACTGTTGTTGTAAGAAAATTCTACCAAAGGTAATTGATCTTCCCAACTCCCTTTGAAGTCCATGACACAAGTTCTTAACATTTCCTCTAAAGTTTGAATGGCCCTCTCACTCTGCCCATCTGTGTGGGTGATATGCTATACTGAATCTCAACTGAGTTTTTAGGTGTTTTTGAATACCTCTCCAAAAGTTTGAAGTAAATATTGTATCTCTATCAAACACTATAGAAACAGGAACTCCATGCCTAGAAATAATTTCAGTTATGTATAGCTTGGAAAGTTGATCTAAGTTATGAGTAACCTTGATAGGTAGGAAATGAGCTAATTTGGTGAGTTTATCTACTATTACCTAAACGGCATTGTGGCCTTTGACACGTGAGATATTTACTGACCCACTCTGCTATTTTTCTCTTCATATTAGACCACCAAAAATGTTGACACAAGTCTCTATACATTTTTGTACTACCTGGGTGAACGACAAATTTAGAATTATGAGCTTCACTTAAGATTTCATCTTTTATTGATTGGTCTGACGGAACCCAAACTCTATTTTCATATCTTAGCACCCCATCCTTATCTACTCAAAATTTGACATTCTTTATATGAGTTATATCGGATTTACATTTTTGACACATCTCATCTTTCTCCTGCATTTCTTTAATTCTCTTTAATAGGGTCAGAACACGCTCTAAAATAAATAATTTTTGGGTAGAGGTAGTTGGAACTCTCACCTCTATTTTGAGTTTATCAAAGACTTTTATCAATACCTCGTTGTCTGTTATTATGTTTAATTTCTCTTGGTTATTTCTACTTAATGCATCTGTAACTACATTGGTTTTCCCTGGATGATATAAGATTTCACAGTCAAAATCCTTTATCAGTTCTAATCATCTCCTCTGCCTCATATTCAATTCTTTTTGTGTGAAAATATATTTAAGACTTTTGTGATCCGTATATATTTTGCACTTTTCCCTGTGCAAGTAATGCCTCCAAATTTTTAGAGCAATTACCACTGCAGCTAACTCTAGATCATGAGTAGGATACCTCTTTTCATAATCCTAGAGTTGTCATGATGCGTAAGCTATCACTTTCCCATGTTGCATCAACACACAAACAAATCCTTTGTGTGACGCATCACTATAAACCACAAGGCCTCCTATATTATCAGGTAAAGATATTACTGGAGCCATGCTCAGTCTTTTTTTCAACTCTTGGAAGCTTTCTTCACATTTATATGTTCATACATATTTTACCGTCTTTTGAGTTAAATTGGTTAGCGGGGTTGCTATTTTTGAAAAATCCTGTATAAAACACTGATAATAACCTGCTAAACCGAGAAAACTTCTTACTTCAGTTGGAGTTGTTGGTTGTTCCCAATTCACCACTATTTTTATCTTCGTTGGATCTACTGCAATCCCACTTTTGTCAATCACATGACCTAGGAGCTGCACTCTTTCTAACTAGAATTCACACTTGGAAAACTTTGCGTAAAGTTGTTCCTTACGTAATATCTCCAATACGTTTCTTAAATGTTCAGCATGCTCCTCCCGTATCTTTGAATATATCAAAATATCATCTATAAACACAACGATAAACTTGTCTAAGTATGATTTAAACATTCGATTCATCTGGTCCATAAATGCTACTGGTACATTAGTTAATCCAAAAGACATTACAAGAAACTCATAGTGTCCATAGCGTGTCCTAAACGCTGCATTAGGTACATCTTCCATTCTTACCTTTAACTGATGATAACTTGACAGTAAGTCAATTTTTGAAAAGTATTCAGCTCCTTTTAATTGGTCGAATAAATCATCAATTCTAGGTCAAGGATATTTGTTCTTTATGGTCAGTTTATTAAGTTCCCTATAATCGATAAATAGTCTCATTGTTCCATCCTTCTTCTTTACAAACAATACTGGTGCTCCCCATGGTGAGACACTAGGTTTTATGTATTTCTTGTTTAAGAGTTCCTGTAATTGTACTAGCAACTCTTTCAGTTCTATTTGTGTCATTCTCTATGGTGCTTTAGAAACTGGTGCCATACCAGGTGCAAGGTTGATAACGAACTCAATCTCCCTATTAGGAAGAAGACCTGGTAAGTTATCTGGAAATATATCTAGAAATTCCCTCACCACAGGTATTTGATCTAGTTTAACTCCTTCCTTTCGAGTATCTACTATATAGGCCAAATATACTGCACAACCATTTTTAAGTAATCTCTCTGCCTGAGTTATAGTCAAACATTGAGACTGCTTAGGTGAACAACTCCCGTTGAACACTACTTTAGACTTTAACGTAGTCACTAGGTTTATCCGTTTTTGTTGGCAATCAATCATTGCATTATGATTAACCAGCCAATCCATCCCTAGGATGACATCAAATTCACCAAACTCTATAGGAATAAGATTTACCATGAAGTTATGTCCCTTAATGTATACATTACAGTTTCTATAAATAGTCTCAACAGGTATTTTCTCATTATTCGCAATTTCAACACAGAATGGTTTGTCTAAGTTTTCACATGGTGTCTTCAAATTTTTAGAAAAGCTTTTGGACACAAAAGAACAAGTAGCTCCAGAGTCGAATAACACATATGCATTTTAAAGTGTTGATAGAGATGATACCTGTTACCACGTCCTGTGAAGCAACAACATCCCTCACCGACATATTAAATGTTCTTACAGTTGGACGACCTGGACCTCCTGCTACTGTTACTGGTGGTTTATTGTTTGGTACCTGATTTCCTCCTCCAGCTCCTCCTTGATTCTTATTCTTAGGACAGTTTCTACTTATATGCCCCGATGTTCCACATATGAAACATTTATTTTGGTTAGGGGTAGGACACTGAGGAAAGTAGTGTCCTTCTAGTCCACAATTAAAACATTTATTCCTTAAACACATTCCTTTATGATTTTTCCCACATTTGACACAAGGGTCAGCTTTATTATTATTCATGTTGGTGTTAGAGGTATTGTTGTTATTAAATCTTGACACCTTTTTCCCATAGTTGTTTGAAACAGTGGTCTCCCACCTTCTTTTGTTATTAAACCCTCTAGAACTGGGTTCTCCCTTATATTTTACCCCTTCACCTTGATTCTTTTTATCTTTATGATACTTAATAAGGTTTTCATTCTCGCTTTTAATAATGATAGCTTTCTCAAGTATCTCGAGAAAAGTTTTAAGCTGAAACACTGACAGCTTACTACGAACCTGGGGTTTTAAATCCTCCTCATACCTCTGGATTTTCCTTGCTTCCGTATCTGCTTGGTGTGAAGCGAATCGTGCTAATTCATTAAACTTTGCTGTATACAGAGCTACAGTAAGTTCTCCTTATTTTAATTCTAAAAATTTCTCCTCCATACGGTCTTTCAATGATTGGGGAAAGTAATTTTTGAAGAATAGTTCTTTAAATTTTTCCCATGAGATAACTTCTGTCCCTGCACGATTCTTAGTAAATTTCCACCAATAATTTGCTTCCTTTTTTAAGAAAAAAGTTACAAATACTGTTTTGTGGTCTTCCCTAACATTGGTTACTAGGAAGAACTTTTCTATTTTAGTGATCCAGATTTGAGCTTCAATAGGCTCTCTAGTACCTTTAAACTCAGGTGGTCCTACTAACTTAACTTTAAACAGTGTAGTTTGATTAGTAGGTCTATTTTGTACAGCCCTTAATAACAGGTCTAATAAGTTCTGGGTAGAGTCTTCATCATTCTCTATTTGTGCTCTCCTCTTGTTCTGTGGCATGATTTTATAAAATAAAGCCAAGTATAAATACAAGTACACCGTTGAAACTTTGTTAATTCAAAATAAAACTTATAAATTTCATATAAACGGGAAATATATAGCTGACTAGTGGTTTATTACTACCACTAGCTTAACACAACAAAAGTTGCTCTTTACTATAATTGAGCATCTAGATTTATATATTAAAACCTAAAAATTCCTTGTTTCCTCATATGCATCCCGGACCATGTGGCATACCACTGATCGATCTATGAGGTATGAAATCTTTCTATCTTCCACTGGATACCTAATAACTCGATTCTACAGGCTATCGAATGAACCACGAGTTTCACGAACAAACTTGGTTAGCCTAGCATGTGCCTCTTGCCTACCCCTCTAAGAATTATGCAAAAGCATCCTCAGTCGGGTGGTATCAGCCTTCTCATTCTCCAGCCTGCCTTCAGCCATAAATGCCATAAACTCGGCATTCACAGTTTTGTTTTCAGCCTGCTGAGTCATTATAGCGAGTGCTGCTTCATGTTCCTCAATCCTCATTAGTTGACCAGTTGCAGGATCTTCATCCTCTTCAGCCTCTAATAGCTCTTGATCATACAGTAGTTCCTCTTCTTCAGGATCACTGTCTTGCACGGTCATAACTTGAGGTGGATTTATAACTATCGGCATTTCCTCTGCATCAGCCATTTCTACACAAGAAATTTCTTTCGTTATATATACCAAGAAATTATGTATCTAAGATAAATCTTTTAATGTTATTTTATATGTAATTGAATATTTTTACGAACTCAATGACTATATCCTAAGATACTCTACTTCTCTTTTAGAGCTATAGCCTACAGCTCTGATATCAACCTGTGACGCTCCCAAATCTATACATCCATAGTATCTGATCTGGGGTTCACGTTTATCCAAATACTATAGAGATTCAATAAGATATAATTCTTATCCATCCAAGGTTCACAATATCCCATAACAGATAACAATTCTTGACTAGAACTATTGCTGTGTTTGGATACCCTCACTAAGATAAATAGACTGTATCTTATGAATATCCCTTTTATATCGGTAGCTTATATCCATCTGAAATTCAGAGTATTAGCAATAACATGAACAGTCCATATTGCCAATACCCTCACTCAGATATATAATGAATAAGGATACTATAATGTATTTAACTCGTACTATCAACCATCTAAATATGTATCAATACACGGTTGCAAAAAATAAAAGATGATAATATATATATTTATTCCAAATTCAATTACATGGTTCTCAACTTGAGTTCTTATTACAACAAAGAAGTCTTACAAGACTTGCAGTACATAAAGACAGTAAATAAAGCTAATCTATGCAAGGTCTCTTTCCACTATGTTTGTCAGAAGTGATAGGATTGCCATCTAAAACTGCAAAGAAAATAATTTGCAAGAATGAGTTATGACATGTTCAGCAAGTTTATATAACAAAAGGTTTGATTTTCAAATGAACAAGAGTTCAACAATTTCACTGAGGGTTGATGACCATTTCTGAAATTTTTATTTCACTCAACCATTTCTATCAGTTACACAGACTTAGAAACTTGCGTATTCGGATCTGAGATAGGGGATCAGCCTATTCAGTATCATAGGAGTATGCATATCATCCTACTTCTATTGTCTATTATAGACACACATATAGAAAACCCCAATTTAGGGTAAATTCAACTCAGTATTGGATGCCTTACCAAAATAATTTTGTTTGACTAACAGTTTATGCTTGATAAACAATATTTCAATTTCATATGAATAAATGATTCATTTCTTAAGTCATGCTGAAACAATAGCAATAACTTTTTCAGTGATAATAATCAAGTTTCTATAAAAGATATCGAAAGGTAATCAAGTAAAGTCATAAGATTAAGTATAAAACTAGCGTAACATAGTACGTTTATATTCACAATGAAAATATAAGGTTCGAACACTTGCAATAATGAAATAAGGTTCAAGTACTTGTCTGTGCGATTATCTAAAAATTACTTGAAGGGTTTAGAATACCTAAAAATATGTTAAACATGTTTATAATAGTCATTAGTATTGATAGCAGTATCTAACTAATCAAACTAGACACGTTTGGTTTGTGTTCGGTACCATTTTGGTGCTCTAAAACCTCACCGGATATTTAAAAACTTGGTAAAACTTCATTTATAAGCTTTATTATAATTTTAAATAATTTATTTATCATTATAATAATTTTCGGAAGCTTATAATAATTTTTAAATATTTATTTATCCATTGAAATGATTTTTAAATCATTAAATTTATACTTAAATAATTTATAAATTATTTAGTATATTTATTAAAATCTTAGTTTTATTTTTAAATAACTTAAAATCATATATTATGATTTTTAGAATATTTAAATCATTTTTAAATAATTACTTATTATTGATAATGATTTAACTAATTACTTTATTAATTAACTAAATTATTAATATATAAAAAAATAATTATAAAAATTATGTCAAAATATTAAAAGTTAATTATTATAACTTAAAATAATTTTTAAAACTGAAATAATAATTATTTACTAATTATTTCTATTTATTTCTATTATTTTAATTATTTTCTATTTCTGTCCGTCACTAAAGGGCTTCAACGACGAAAAGCGTCACTGAAGGTGTTCTTCAGCCTTGAAGAACAGCCTTGGTCAAGGCTGAGAGGTCATGTAAGAACCGTGAATTTCATGAATAATTAAAAAAAAAAATTCTTTTATTTAATATAATAAGAAAACGAATACGTATTGGAATACAAGTGTTTATGAGTTATGAGAAAAGTAATTCGATTATATTAAATTGAATTTATAAATATGGAGAATTGCGACGAACTCGTAGAATGCCTTGTGTGGCATGAGAATGGAAATGATGATGATTTAATTAATTAAATGATGAAGGAATTAATGAGTGAAGGAATTAATGAGTGAAGGATTAAATTAATATTACATTATTAATTAATCGTCGTAATTAGTAATAGCATATTAATAAGTAATTATTTATAATATGTTATTATTAGTACAAAATATTTACGAGTAAGTAATTGAAGAATATGATAAGAGTTATATTTAATTGATTATTTGTTGAGTGCAATACATGTGATAGTTAATCGTACAATAATGTTATTAACTGTTATTATGAATAATAATCGGTTAAAGAGTAAATGAATTATAAAGTGAACAATTAATCTATATTAATTGTTAATTGTTATTATGAGAAATATAATAATAATCTGTTGATTTAGTATTTTTGCAAGTAATGATTTGATACTAAGAAAATGGTTTATAAATATAATAGGATTTATATTGTTGAGGAATGTGACTATTTATCGTATAATAATAATCGATAAGGGTAATTAATGAAGGAATTACTACGTGAACAATTAATCGATATTAATTGTTGTTTACTTTCTATTATGAGAAAATAGAATATTAATGATGATTACTTGATAATGTGTTGATTATTATTATTGCGAATAATATAATGATAATAAGCAACTTGTTTATAAATATAATAAGATTTATATTTATTTAACGTGATAATTAATCATATAAATGTTAATTAATTACTATGAAAATTAATAACTTCATTAATTTATGAGGAGTGAATTGATTAATATTTTAATTGCCATTATGAATAATAAAAATAAGTAAGTTATTAATATAATGAGATTATATTAATTACTATGTGCAAGCATGCAAAGTAAATGTATAATATATAATAGCCATCTATATGTTATATGAAGTGTAATGTAATATGACTATACAATTGTATATAAACTACATTACAATGTGACTATACATATAGGACTATATATTATGACTAATTAATTAAGTTGTATGAATATATCATGAGGTTATGTGACATTGTTAAAATAGTACATCACAAATATATTATAAACAATTGTTGATTAATAAAATCTAATAATAAAGGAGACAATGTTATATGATAAAATGTACATGGATTATATATGTACGAATTACATTTACTACATTGGAGTATTATTTATGTGAATTGCATTGTGACATTTAAATTATAACCTATGCATATATTGCATGAAATTGTACAAAGCCTTAATATTGATACACTTTATGTTACCAAATGCTGAGATACAACATATTGAGAGTCTCATTCTCTTCACGTGTTATACTCCAAGCTATCCTAAGCCTACTCCTCTCCTCAAACTCAGCATTCCATAGCTCATAATTAGCAAGGGAGTGGGATTCATGATGAATCCAACAACCATCTACCAACTTCCTATTAACCTTCATGCAATCCTACATTCCCGTTGGTTTGATTTGGAGAACAAAGTCATGGACTGTGTTGTGACGCCCCCAGAATAGGTCCAGTCAACCCAACCCATTCTGAGCCGCCAAATACATGGTACAAAATTCAAATACAAACTTTATATCATACGATTGTGCAAAATACGACCACACAACTGTGAGTGTCAATACAAATATGTAGAAAATATTAAGATTCAAACTAAGTCCTCATTACAATTATTATCACACTATTTATCAGAAATAGTGAGGACTACTACTGCTCTAACTCGGACCATCACTCTGTCCCCCGACTAGTTCCCGCAACATTCTCATTTCCTAGAGAGGACAACAGATGAAAAGGGTGAGCTCAACTAGCTCAGTAAAGAATATTATGACTAAGATAATGGAAAATAAATTATCGTTAGTCTTCAATAAATCAGATAAAATATAATGGACAACCAACTTTAGATCAATATTCGCAGCGAAAATAACAATTCATTAGAAGAGTTAAGCAGAGAATGAAGTCTACTATCTTCTATGATTTAAAAGTCCATCATCAATATTTTATCCCTGTAACATCAATCAATATACATCTCGAATCAATATTCATCTTTGCACTACAGGCCAAAGATATTCATTTGTATCATCAGTGGTCATGTTCATCTCAACACCTGTCATCTTTGCACTACGGCCAAAGATATTCATCAGGTAATCATTCATCTTTGCTCTACAGGCCAAAGATATTCATCAAGTAATCATTCATCTTTGCTCTACAGGCCAAAGATATTCAGTTACATCACCTTTTAGGACTGAGAATGATGAAAAACATTTTAAAAAAAACGAATCTAGTGAGATAAAAGACAAAGACTAAGGATTCGTATTTTAGTATATCCAATTCAAAAATACCTCGTAATAATCAATTATGGAGCAAAATTCAAGAATAGAGCTCAAAACTTGGATACAATCAAAGATAGTAACCTTAACAAGCAATTTGGACAAATAGAAGAAAATTTAATTTTTCCGTGAATAGTGCCGTATACGTGAATAGTGCCGTATACGTGAATAGTAACTCCGACGGAAAAAGTAAGAATTTCATAACAAAATTCATGACAATATTTCTGTATAATGATATTGAAAAGAATAACATCATTTACGAAAGAAATAACATCCCTTACCTCAAAAGAACAATACTTCTGACTGGAATATCGGATATAATACCGAAGAAAACTTGCACTGAATAGCAACACTCAAAGTATTAAAATACTCACAAAAATACGCTCGATATTATAGAGAGAGAAAACTTCTGATTCTGGTGTGATTTTCAATTCTAACCTAAGCACCCTATTTATAGGAAAAACTTAGGATGCCAAAGGAGACTAAAATAATAAAATAATATTATTTTCAAAAAATTCTCCAGCCGCCGGCTGCTCCAAAGAAATCAGGATTTTCAACAAACCAACAAAAGTGGGGCCCACCTTTTTATTAAAAAATATTTATTTTCCGAAACTTCAATAATTCATAATAAATAGCCCATTTGTCAGAAAAATACAAATTTTATGTCCTACTATAGGAAATTTAATTCTCTACAACTTTGCAGAAGGAAGTCTTTCCAAATTCCAAACATAAATTATCCGAAATTCATAAACAGATGATTTCTCACACCAAAATATTGATAAAAACTCATCAGCGCCAATTCCTTCTTTAATATCCACAAAATAAATATTTTCTTATCATATAAATTAATAATTAATTATTCACAAATAATATTATAGAACTACAATATTAACAACCAGGTCGTTCCCAGGAAAGAGGGGGCCTTCCGATAAGGACTTCTCCTTACTAGCGCGCAATTAAATAACCCCTCCTAGACAGAACTTCCTTAGACATTGTCAATAATGCTATCTAATAATATTATTCAAATAATATGAATTATTGAGTTGATAATGTGAAATACTGTGCAGTGACAATTATTGAATCAATAATACCAAAATATCAACTGTAGCCATTATTGAATCAATCATAAAAAATAGCAACGTAGCAATTATTGAGTCAATAAAATATCAATGTAACAATTATTGAGTCAATAATATAAAATATCAACGTAGCAATTATTGAGTCAATAATATAAAATATTGAACAGTAATTACTGTAACAATAATTGAATAAGTTCCTTCTCACGTAAGACTCAATAATTCGAAATACTGTGCAATACCGTGTGCTACTGTGCAACACCGCGTATCACTGTATTTTTACTACCGGGTATTTCAACAGTACTAACGGTAACAACCACGCCGTTATTTTGTAAAAAAGTTATTTCAGTTATTCCGTTGTGGGGGCCCACAAATAGCTGCGCCATTGTACGAATATTCCCCGACAACAAGAATATTCCACGACCAAACGAATATTCCCCGACAACAAGAATATTTTATAACCACTTGCTCATTTTAAAAATATTTGCACTTTCACCCATAACTTTCATATTTATCAAATCAACACCTTACTATTTCGAAATAATATATAAAGAAAATTAAATCTTTATTCATAAAAGTTGGGGTCTTACAACCTCCCCTCCTTATGAAATTTCGTCCTCGAAATTGACGTACGTACCTGGTATGTCGAAAAGGTGAGGATACCTCGCTTTCCTTTCCGATTTCAATTCCCACGTCATTTCCTCAATTGCATGGTTTCTCCACAAAACTTTAACTTGAGGTATAATTTTCGAGCGTAGGACATGGTCCTTCCTATCCAAGATCTTGACTGGTACCTCCTCGTACGTTAAATCTTCGGCTATCTCGTCTGGTTCTAACTCAATAATGCGGTTTGGATCTTTCACATATTTACGTAACACGGATATGTGAAACACGTTATGAACACGAGACATGCTTGGAGGTAAAGCGAGTCTATAGGCCACATTTCCTATTCGGTCACGAATCTCGAATGGACCAATGAATCGTGGATTGAGCTTTCCTCTCTTCCCAAACCTCGTAACTCCTTTCCACGGAGCAATACGTAACAATACATGGTCCCCAACGTTAAATTCCACGTCCTTTCGATGAAGATCCGCATAACTCTTTTGTCGATCTTGTGCTGTTTGTATACGTTGTCGGATTATTTGGATCTTTTCCGTAGTTTTACGTACTAACTCCGGTCCCAACAATGTTGTTTCACCCACCTCGTTCCAACATACTGGAGAACGACACTTTCTCCCATACAACGCTTCGAATGGAGCTACGCCTATACTTGCCTGATAACTGTTGTTGTAGGAGAATTCCACCAATGGTAAGTACTTATCCCAACTCCCTTTGAAGTCTAGAACACAGAGTCTCAATAGATCTTCAAGAGTTTGGATAGTCCTTTCCGATTGTCCGTCTGTTTGAGGATGATAAGCCGAACTGAATCGTAAATCCGTGCCCATAGCTTTCTGCAAACTGATCCAAAATCGTGAAGTAAATCTGGGATCACGATCCGAAACTATGGATACTGGCATGCCATGCAATCTCACAATCTCATTCACGTACATATGAGCAAGACGTTCAAGGGAATAAGTCTCTCGTATCGACAAGAAATGAGCAGACTTGGTTAATCTATCAACAATAACCCAAATCGCATCTAAGCCTCGACAAACCTTGGGAAGACCCGTAACGAAATCCATCGTAATGTGTTCCCACTTCCATTTCGGAATCTCCAGTGGTTGCAATGGACCCTTCGTCACTTGATGCTCCGCCTTTACACGTTGACAAGTTAAACATCTCGAGATGAACTCCGCGATCTCTCTCTTCATATTGCCCCACCAAAATGTATGTCGAAGATCACGATACATTTTAGTACTCCTAGGATGGATTGCAAACGGTGTGTTGTGTGCCTCCATCATGATTCTATACTTCAAGTAGGAATCGTTAGGAACACAAAGTCTGGAGTTGACTCGAAGTATTCCATCTTCATCGATTCTCGCTTCTGGAATTGCACCTTCTTGCACCTTCTTGCACCTTCTTCTTCATCTTCATCAGCTCCGCATCCGTAGCTTGAGCAGCTTTAACTTTATCAATCAAAGCTGGTTCTACGCGTATACTTGACATCATTGCACTCGTTCCCACATATGATCTTCTACTCAACGCGTCAGCTACCACGTTCGCTTTTCCAGGATGGTATTGGATAGTATGATCGTAATCTTTCAACAGCTCAAGCCAACGTTGTTGCCGCATGTTGAGTTCCTTCTGAGTGAAGAAATATTTAAGGCTCTTATGATCCGTATAAATCTCCACTTTCTCTCCGTACAAGTAATGTCTCCAGATCTTCAACGCGAAAACGACTGCTGCCAACTCTAGATCATGAGTAGGATAATTCCTCTCATATTCTTTGAGTTGTCGCGAGGCATAGGCTATGACTTTCCCATGTTGCATGAGAACACATCCTAACCCTTTGCCCGAAGCATCGCTGTAAATAACAAATCCATCCGAACCAGATGGTATTGTCAGAACAGGTGCCGAAATAAGTCTCCTCTTGAGCTCTTGGAAGCTCTTCTCGCATTCCTCGCTCCAAACGAATTTCGTATCTTTCCGGGCCAACTGAGTTAATGGAGTAGCGATTCGAGAAAATCCCTCTACGAACCTCCGATAGTAACCAGCTAAGCCCAGAAAGCTTCGTACTTCGGTCACCGACTTAGGTTGCTCCCAGCTTTGTATTGCTTCAATCTTCGCCGGGTCAACAGATACTCCACGTTTTGATACCACGTGCCCAAGGAATGCTACTTCCTCAAGCCAAAACTCGCATTTCTTCAGCTTGGCATATATCTTGTTTTCACGAATCTTTTGAAGTACTAACTTCAAATGGTGTTCATGATCTTCACGACTTTTAGAATAGATGAAATAAAGACAACAACGAATTGATCCAAATACTCCTTAAATACACGGTTCATCATATCCATGAAAGCAGCAGGAGCATTAGTCAATCCAAAAGACATGACTAAGAACTCATAATGCCCGTATCGTGTTCTGAAAGCAGTCTTTGGAATATCCTCAGTTTTAATCTTCAACTGATGATATCCAGAACGAAGATCGATCTTTGAAAAGAATTGTGCTCCTTGCAACTGGTCGAACAGGTCATCAATACGAGGTAACGGATACCTATTCTTGATGGTGACATGGTTCAACTCCCGATAGTCAATACAAAGTCGCATACTCCCGTCTTTCTTCTTTACGAATAAAACAGGAGCACCCCAAGGAGACGTACTAGGACAAATAAAACCGATATCTAACAACTCTTGTAATTGGACCTTTAACTCCTGAAGTTCAATAGGAGCCATTCGATATGGGGTTTTAGAAATGGGCTTTGTACCGGGCTCAAGGTCAATAAAGAATTCAACTTCACGTTCTGGGGGTAGACCGGGAAGTTCTTCGGGAAATACAACAGGAAACTCATTAACAACGGAAATATTATTCAAATCTGATGTATTCTGGTTTAGATTAGTGACATGAGCTAAGAAAGCTTGACATCCGTTTTTCAATAAACGAATAGCCTTGGGATTTGAAATGATATTGACTGATTTTAGTGGTTTGGTGGTTTGAATTCGTACAACAGGTTGATTAGGAATATGAAAACTAACAACCTTACGAAAATAATCAATTTTGGCATGGTAAGTGGTTAACCAGTCAATTCCTAAAATCACGTCAAATGCAAGTATTTTCAAAGATATAAGATCAACAGGTAAGGTAAGGGTACCAATCTGAATCAAGCAAGATTTGTAAACTATGGATGTAACAAAGGTCTCTCCCAACGGAGTTTCAACAAATAAGTCAAAGTCTAATTTATCAGAAGTCAAGTTCAAACGTTGAGCACAAGCAGGTGAAATAAAAGAATGGGTAGCACCGGTATCTAACAAGGTGTAAACTTCGCAAGAGTTTATGATCAGCTTACCCGTAATCACCTCGTGTGAATTCCTCGCGTTTTGGGCTGTCACGACAAATGCTCTTCCAGGAATCACCGACTTTGACTTGTCTGCAACCGCCTTTGGAATCACCACCCCCGCTGAACTTGGTTTCGCAACAGGACAATCTCGAGCTATATGTCCTTCTTTCCACAGTTATAGCATCCTTTGAACTGTTGTGGGCAGTTTGGGCTGATATGTCCCTCTTTCCCGCATTTAAAGCATACGACCGATGGTCGTTCTCCTCCCCTCGAAACAGTTGATGCTGGTGCTGATGTTGACATCTTCGCGTTCTCATTGTTGTACCTTCTCTTCTTGAAATCTCCTCCCGATTCGCTTCTTCTACTATCATGGCCACGATAACCACTGGAGTGGTTACTGCTTCTGTCATACTTTCCTCCTCGCTGGTTGTCATTGCTCCGATGACTGCTGCCACCGGTACGACCTTGGTTGTGGTCCCTCGGTTGAACATAATCATTATCTCATTCTAATAATTGGGCCCTGTTTACTACATCCGAATATAAAGAAAATTTATGAGAAATGAGGTATTGACGTATTTCGGGTTTCAAACCTCTTAGAAACATCCGCGTCATACGTTCCTCATTCTCCACCAAATGAGGTGCAAACCTGGACAGCTCCGCGAACTTAGCCTCGTACTGGGATACCATCATATTGTTTTGCTCGAGTCTGATAAACTCTACTTCCTTCATATGACGAATACTTTCAGGAAAGCACTTGTCATTAAACAGTTTCTGGAACGCTTCCCAAGACATCTTGAGTGCGGCAGGCTGGGTACGCTTCACGGATTCCCACCAGTAATCTGCCTCTCCACGGAACATAAACGTGGCGAATGGAACCTTCTGTTCCTCCGTACATCCCAAGACATCAAATATCTTGGTAATTTGTTTAATCCACGTCTCCGCCTTGATCGGATCTGGCTTTCCCAGAAACTCTGGTGGTCCCAATTCTTTGAACTGCTTGGCAGTGACAGCTCGCATGTTGTTATTATCTCCACCTATATGTTGCACACGAGACTCCCTCGTCTGGTTTTGCATGAACTGTAGAAAACTTCTAAACATCTCATCGTTTATCGTCTGACCAGCGTTATTTTCAGGATGAACATTGCCTTCTTGTTGCACGTTCTCCTGGTTAACGATTAAAGGTGTCTCCACGGTCTCATTCACTTTGTTGTTAACATTCTCAACTGTCATTCTAAAATACTGCCATAAAACAAGGGTTAATTAAACAAATCAACATATCACAAATTAACCCTATGCTCCGACTGACCAATTAAATACCACATAAGCTTAGGTAGGACACACTAGCGAAGGATTTACTCGTCTTTCCCCTCCTAGTTCTATTCCCCGATCTCCGCCAGAGATCATATCCCTAAGCTCTGATACCAACTGTGACGCCCCCAGAATAGGTCCAGTCAACCCAACCCATTCTGAGCCACCAAATACATGGTACAGAATTCAAATACAAACTTTATATCATACGGTCGTGCAAAATACGACCACACAACTGTGAGTGTCAATACAAATATATAGAAAATATTAAGATTCAAACTAAGTCCTCATTACAATTATTATCACACTATTTATCAGAAATAGTGAGGACTACTACTGCTCTAACTCGGACCATCACTCTGTCCCCCGACTAGTTCCCGCAACATTCTCATTTCCTAGAGAGGACAACAGATGAAAAGGGTGAGCTCAACTAGCTCAGTAAAGAATATTATGACTAAGATAATGGAAAATAAATTATCGTTAGTCTTCAATAAATCAGATAAAATATAATGGACAACCAACTTTAGATCAATATTCGCAGCGGAAATAACAATTCATTAGAAGAGTTAAGCAGAGAATGAAGTCTACTATCTTCTATGATTTAAAAGTCCATCATCAATATTTTATCCCTATAACATCAATCAATATACATCTCGAATCAATATTCATCTTTGCACTACAGGCCAAAGATATTCATTTGTATCATCAGTGGTCATGTTCATCTCAACACCTGTCATCTTTGCACTACGGCCAAAGATATTCATCAGGTAATCATTCATCTTTGCTCTACAGGCCAAAGATATTCATCAAGTAATCATTCATCTTTGCTCTACAGGCCAAAGATATTCAGTTACATCACCTTTTAGGACTGAGAATGATGAAAAATATTTTAAAAAAAACGAATCCAGTGAGATAAAAGACAAAGACTAAGGATTCGTATTTTAGTATATCCAATTCAAAAATACCTCGTAATAATCAATTATGGAGCAAAATTCAAGAATAGAGCTCAAAACTTGGATACAATCAAAGATAGTAACCTTAACAAGCAATTTGAACAAATAGAAGAAAATTTAATTTTTCCGTGAATAGTGCCGTATACGTGAATAGTGCCGTATACGTGAATAGTAACCCCGACGAAAAAAGTAAGAATTTCATAACAAAATTCATGACAATATTTCTGTATAATGATATTGAAAAGAATAACATCATTTACGAAAGAAATAACATCCCTTACCTCAAAAGAACAATACTTCTGACTAGAATATCGGATATAATACCGAAGAAAACTTGCACTGAATAGCAACACTCAAAGTATTAAAATACTCACAAAAATACGCTCGATATTATAGAGAGAGAAAACTTCTGATTCTGGTGTGATTTTCAATTCTAACCTAAGCACCCTATTTATAGGAAAAACTTAGGATGCCAAAGGAGACTAAAATAATAAAATAATATTATTTTCAAAAAATTCTCCAGCCGCCGGCTGTTCCAAAGAAATCAGGATTTTCAACAAAACAACAAAAGTGGGGCCCACCTTTTTATTAAAAAATATTTATTTTCCGAAACTTCAATAATTCATAATAAATAGCCCATTTGTCAGAAAAATACAAATTTTATGTCCTACTATAGAAAATTTAATTCTCTACAACTTTGCAGAAGGAAGTCTTTCCAAATTCCAAACATAAATTATCCGAAATTCATAAACAGATGATTTCTCACACCAAAATATTGATAAAAACTCATCAGCGCCAATTCCTTCTTTAATATCCACAAAATAAATATTTTCTTATCATATAAATTAATAATTAATTATTCACAAATAATATTATAGAACTACAATATTAACAACCAGGTCGTTCCCAGGAAAGAGGGGGCCTTCCGATAAGGACTTCTCCTTACTAGCGCGCAATTAAATAACCCCTCCTAGACAGAACTTCCTTAGACATTGTCAATAATGCTATCTAATAATATTATTCAAATAATATGAATTATTGAGTTGATAATGTGAAATACTGTGCAGTGACAATTATTGAATCAATAATACCAAAATATCAACTGTAGCCATTATTAAATCAATCATAAAAAATAGCAACGTAGCAATTATTGAGTCAATAAAATATCAATGTAACAATTATTGAGTCAATAATATAAAATATCAACGTAGCAATTATTGAGTCAATAATATAAAATATTGAACAGTAATTACTGTAACAATAATTGAATAAGTTCCTTCTCACGTAAAACTCAATAATTCGAAATACTGTGCAATACCGTGTGCTACTGTGCAACACCGCGTATCACTGTATTTTAACTACCGGGTATTTCAACAGTACTAACGGTAACAACCACGCCGTTATTTTGTAAAAAAGTTATTTCAGTTATTCCGTTGTGGGGGCCCACAAATAGCTGCGCCATTGTACGAATATTCCCCGACAACAAGAATATTCCACGACCAAACGAATATTCCCCGACAACAAGAATATTTTATAACCACTTGCTCATTTTAAAAATATTTGCACTTTCACCCATAACTTTCATATTTATCAAATCAACACCTTACTATTTCGAAATAATATATAAAGAAAATTAAATCTTTATTCATAAAAGTTGGGGTCTTACAACCTCCCCTCCTTATGAAATTTCGTCCTCGAAATTGACGTACGTACCTGGTATGTCGAAAAGGTGAGGATACCTCGCTTTCCTTTCCGATTTCAATTCCCACGTCATTTCCTCAATTGCATGGTTTCTCCACAAAACTTTAACTTGAGGTATAATTTTCGAGCGTAGGACATGGTCCTTCCTATCCAAGATCTTGACTGGTACCTCCTCGTACGTTAAATCTTCGGCTATCTCGTCTGGTTCTAACTCAATAATGCGGTTTGGATCTTTCACATATTTACGTAACACGGATATGTGAAACACGTTATGAACACGAGACATGCTTGGAGGTAAAGCGAGTCTATAGGCCACATTTCCTATTCGGTCACGAATCTCGAATGGACCAATGAATCGTGGATTGAGCTTTCCTCTCTTCCCAAACCTCGTAACTCCTTTCCACGGAGCAATACGTAACAATACATGGTCCCCAACGTTAAATTCCACGTCCTTTCGATGAAGATCCGCATAACTCTTTTGTCGATCTTGTGCTGTTTGTATACGTTGTCGGATTATTTGGATCTTTTCCGTAGTTTTACGTACTAACTCCGGTCCCAACAATGTTGTTTCACCCACCTCGTTCCAACATACTGGAGAACGACACTTTCTCCCATACAACGCTTCGAATGGAGCTACGCCTATACTTGCCTGATAACTGTTGTTGTAGGAGAATTCCACCAATGGTAAGTACTTATCCCAACTCCCTTTGAAGTCTAGAACACAGAGTCTCAATAGATCTTCAAGAGTTTGGATAGTCCTTTCCGATTGTCCGTCTGTTTGAGGATGATAAGCCGAACTGAATCGTAAATCCGTGCCCATAGCTTTCTGCAAACTGATCCAAAATCGTGAAGTAAATCTGGGATCACGATCCGAAACTATGGATACTGGCATGCCATGCAATCTCACAATCTCATTCACGTACATATGAGCAAGACGTTCAAGGGAATAAGTCTCTCGTATCGGCAAGAAATGAGCAGACTTGGTTAATCTATCAACAATAACCCAAATCGCATCTAAGCCATAACTGTGTAAATATGGATAAAAGTATATTAGTTGAGACTTGAGAATTAAATATGATACTATATAACTGTGTAGCTAGGCTAAGACTTAGCTTGTGTGTTGATTGTATATCCAAGATAAGATATGATGTTATACTATATGACTAATAAATATCCTATACATATAAATATATATTATGATAGGGATTCGAAAGTGTCGATTTATTTAACGAGGATAAACTACGCATAAAGCAAGTTTCCTGACTTACACTCATTTATAGTGCAAGTATCTGAACCCTACTTTTATTGTGTTGCAAGTATTCTATCCTTGTGGTTACTTATTCTAGGAACGTCGTAAGCAAGTTTCCTAACTTATACTCTTTTATTGTGCAAGTTTCCTTGAAACCGTTCTTGTATATTAATTGCAAGTATCTGACTACTCTTTTATTGAGCAAGTATTTGATTCATACTCTTTATTGAACACGTATTCGAGCTTATACTAACTTTGGTCGTACGAGTAAATAGGTGCTAGAATAATTCTTGCCTTATAAACTTATATTTCATAGCTTGATTTAAATCACGATTATATTTTTCGAATTATTGTTACGAGTATTGAACTCATAAATTGTTCTTATATATATTGTTGAAATTGTCTACGCCATTTAATTCAGCTAGACCAATATCATGAATTGGAAAACGATCCACACCAATTGCCTTAGTGCGGACTCTTAGAAATTGACTGAGTTGAACAACCCTTGTAAAAAGGGGAACTATATAGTCGGGGTGCCGACAGTAGTGTGATAAGTTATGCATAACTCCAGGTACGATAGGCTGATCCCCTAATTGTACTTGTTTGGGTTACCAGAAATATTTTTGGTGATTCTAGTAGAAGTTCGTGGTTCTTAGCGACCACTCAGTATCCAGTATTTATTTACTTGAAACTTTGAATTCTTTGGATTCTTTTATAAATCCTTGGTCCACAGCGACACTTAGTGATATCTATTCATTCACTTGAAATTGTTGAAACTTTTGAATCCTTTAATAACTTCTCGACCCGTAGTAGTCCTTATTCAATTTCATAGAATAGATTTGGAAGTCATTGCTATTTATTTTGTTCACAACATTCTTATTTGAAATCCTGAGCTATTAATTACCATTTTACCCTTGAGATTTAGAACTGTATATATTCCTGTTCACATTTATTAGCATATTACTTGTTGAGCAAATTTGTTGTTCACTCTTGCTTCCCATAAACATTTCAGTTAGGGCAGGGCAAGGTGGAACCCCAGGACAGGACAAATGCGAAGGCAAGGCTATGGAGTAGCTGTGCTTTTCTATATTAAGATGTTTCCGTTATGTTGTATTAAGACTTATTTAATGTTATGTATTAAGATATGTTTGGTTTAAGTTATGAAGTGTATTAGTAATAGTTTCGAGACTTGGGACGAGAATATTTCTGTTATATCAATGTAAATTATTCTGTTATTCCATTGTTTGAGATTTTAGTTGTTATTAGAATTAGTACGTGATGAACCGAATTCGAGATCAGTGACGGTCTGAATTTGGGGGCGTCACAGGTCACTTTGGCCATGCTTGTTCTTGCAGCCTGTTATAATTTGATGTTGTTAAGTGCTTTGGTGTTATAGTGTTTATGTAGTACTACAACTAGGTATCAATTTCAGACTCTAAACAGCATCTAGCAGCAAGTTATTAAGGCTCAAAGAACCTGTCAGAACGTTTCTGGGCTTTCTGGGTACCCCAAAAAGTCGATCAACGTCGGTCAACACTTTTGTGAGTCTTACCGGCTTGATTCTGTGTATTAGATCTTTGTTTTAATGAGTATAGTGTGTAGTATACATGTCATATTTGAACGAGATAACACTGGTCAGGACCTAGTAACATTATAAGGCATAGATCAAAGTCGGTCAAAGTCTTGTCAGAGACTATTCTTCGTGTTCTTCATTTTTTGGGTTTTCCAGAAAGAGAAACCGTGAACGGTCAACGCATTTTGACCATAATTTCTAGTCATCCTATGAATTTCTATGGTGTTAGACTGCTCTCATGGTCTACTACTCATGTCAGGGTATAAAAATAAAGCACTTTTATCATCTAACAACAATCGGACACGAAGATCTGAGCCGGTCAAACGGCCGTCCGAAATTTCTGGAAAATTTCTGGGTAACCCAGATTTCAGAATTTTGTGGTCGGTCAATGACCTTTGACCACTTATATCTTTAATTCTGTTAATCCCATGGACTTGATTCTTCTTTCAGATTACAGAGCTCATGACATACTACAACTAGCATATCATTAACACACCTAAATATTAACACACAAAGATCTACAGGCCCTGACATATGGCTGTCAGGCCTGTTCTTCACGATTTTTCAGAGTGCTAAAAACACCTATTTGATGCACCTAGTTGTTATAAAATCGTGATTTATCAACCTAGAACACTAACTAGTATGTTATTACATATAACTAAACATCAAAACAACAAAACTAACACAACATCAAAGATCAATTGGAAAATTAAGGTTTATACATTTCTTGCTAAAATTTGGCTATCTAGGCTTCGATTCTGATGTTGCTATTGATGGGGCTTGCTATAGAAGACATTATATGTATAGTAATGAGAGTTTTGTGTGTTATAACTCTGATCTTAGGCTTTTATTTATAGGATTTCAAAGTTAGGGCTTTTTGGTCTTTTTTAACCTACTTGCCTCCAAAAATATCCCATATCTGATCTTAAGCTACTGACCAGCTGCTTGGGAACTCAGATTGGTTTCCAATTTCGAAGTAGGAGGTGTCATGTGCCTTGTAAGCAACGTAAATGCTTATTAAATAGCTAATTTTGCCCTAATTTCCACTAATCATGAATTAGGGTTTTGATCTTTGTGTTTAGAATAACTTAATAAAGTTATTAACACCTAATTTAAGTTTAGTTAACATAATTATGGTTTAACACAACTTAATTAGGGTTTAATTTCTTTAATTAAGTCTTTTAGGGGTTTGTAAATTAGGGTTAGGATTTTTTAAATTAAGTTTAGGGTTTCCTAATCTATTATTAGGGTTTCTAACTTAGGTTTTTAATACCTAATTCTTTTCAAAGCATGACAATACATTTTGTCAATATAAGCACGACAAATCATTTTACCAATGTAAGCACGACAAAGCAGCTTAACAAAATAATATACCAAAAAGTCCAAAAATGAAATAAAAATTGTAAGCACGAGGTGTCAAGCACGTCATTTTTTGGAGAAAATATTTTTGACCTAGTCATTAATAATGTAAATAATAACACGACACAGAACCAGAACAGAGAGATTTTATTGATAGTAGAGAATTTTACATAGCCAAGTTTTATTAGGGTTTCAGGATCATACAAATAAGCTTATGTGACAATATATTATGTGTGGGTACATTAAATGTGTACTTAGTGAAATATTAGATTAAACTAAATAAATAGTTGTTATTTAATAATTATTTCAATATTTAAGTATAATTGGAATAATAAAGTCTTATGATAATACTCAACTAAATTATATTTTGGTATTATCAAATGTACATGGATTATATAATACCCTTAACTTGTTACAATGTTATTAACTCATTAAAGCTACATTGTAACTAAATATGAGATTTAAACCTATGTACACATATATACTTTTGTGTAGGGATATATATATATATATATATATATATATATATATATATATTGGACCTATGTATGTGGCATTATTGGTTTACAAGTGCTGAGATTATGAGTTATCCCATTCTCTCACTCACGTGTATAGGCCAAATCCCTAAGCATAGCCTTTCTCCTTTTCCTTGCATTCCTCAAACTAGCTACAAATGATGGTGATGATGGAAAGGGGAGTGGGTTGATGGGGTGGTTAGCCACTATTTCACCCCTTATGAATACCCATCATCTTCTTCCTCCACCTCTTGGTTTGATTCAGTGTGCAAAGCTTTTGTATGGATTTCTATTCTTCTATAAATTGAGCTCACATCTCCTTCAATTCACTTTGTTGAGCTGTTTGCTAAGTGTTATAGAGAGTGAATTGAGAGTGTATTCTGAAATTGGAATCAAGGGAATTCATTTCAAGCTCAAAGAGGTATAACTCTTACATTGTGTTCTTAGTTTTGAGTTTGATAAATTCGTAGAAATTGCATGAATTAGTCTAATTTTGATATGAGAAATGATGTTAGCATGATTAGTAGAGTCTATATGCATGTTATATATGCAATGTGATGGTATACAAGCATGATTCATGAAGAACTTTGGAATTGGTTTTAAGCTCTGCTCTTGCAGAAGCCCATCCTAGACTGGAACCGGAGTGGCGAGGCCGTGCCACTCCCTAGTACAAACACGGCGCGGCCGCGCCGATATGCAGAAGTGAAATCTGATTTTTGTGGTTTTTGAAATGTTGAGCATGCTAATTTAACTTGACTATGCCCATTTATGTCCCTCACATGCTAGCATAAGTGACCTTACATGGTATCACGTACCTTAGCTCGCTTTTAAACAGTTTTAAAAGAGACTTAGAGGTTTTAAAATACAACCTTGATGAACTAAGTACACTTTAAATTCTGAACTTGTGAGCATGTTATTATGGTTTAGTTATGTGTATACATAAGTATGATGTATAGAATGTGAAGTTGCTTTGTATGATTGGTTGGTTTAACATGAGATTTTCAAAGAAAACTTAAAGTTTGAAAACTAATTTTGTAGATAACTACCTTATGTGCATTCTGGAATTTATGACTATCATGATAGGATATGTTATGCATCTAGACATGATTGGCATGCACACCTATCTAGCTATTAATGTGTGAACTAGTCAAGCATAGTTTCAAATGAGTTTTAAAGAAGTAAAACTCTTCTACTTTGAAATACATGACTAGGATGACTTGAGCATGTATGATTAAGGTTTATTAACCTCATTGCGTGAATGTAATGGCTAAGCATGAGAAGCTTTTGAATTAAACTCATTAAGCCTTATTGAATGAGAATTGATAACAAACTATGTTGAAGGTAAAACGGAGACTGAACCTAATCATAAAGCCTCATAACATGTGTATTTTACATGTATCATCGTCTAAAGTATGCTATTGGACAAGCTAGAATTTTGCAGAAGCAAGCCATCTCTGGTTTTAACTGGGAGCAGCGCGGCCGCGCCATTCCCTAGTTCAAAACCAGCGCGGCTGCGCCACCCTGCAGAATGGTCTGATCATGCTGTTTCTAATATGAAATTTAATGCATGCTTATATTGATATCCTAAACTGCAATACATGTTTAGTGAGGTGTTCAAGTGTTAAGAAGTATGTTAAGGATAGAACCATATATTGATAAGTGAGTATATAACTTTTAAAACGTTAAGCCAACGACGATTACAAGCTATGTTAATTAATCATATAGTAGCATACAAACTACTATGTGTACGTAAGATATGTAACGGCATACGTGTAGGATTGTACGACTAAGTTAGGATCTTATATGTGTTTAACTCACATATTAAGTATATCTATTCGACTTATATAACTAATGAAAATACATATAGGCGTAACTATGTTACGATAGGATATCTTAGTCCGTGAAGTGTTGATAAGCTTTAGGTTGATAAACTACGCATAAGGAAAGTTTCTTAACCCTACTTTTTATTTAGCAAGTTCCCTAACTCTTTTCACTTTACATATTGTATAAATTCGAATTGTTGCCATATCAATCATATTTCCATCGAACAAATATCTGTTGCTATTCGAAAATCTATTTTATATCTTGATGTTGTTGCAAGCATTGAACTTATCATTTCTAAATGCATTACAAAAGTTGTCTAAGCCATTTGATTCGGCTAGACTAATATCATATGTTAGAAAGCTATCCAAACCAATTGACTTCGTGCGGACTCTTTTAATTCTACTGAGATGAACAACCCTCATGGAAAGGGAAATTATATACAACTGTCGGGGAACCAATGTGATGCCCCCAAATTCCAGGATTGTCACGGGGTCGCTTGAATTCGATATGTCACGTGCTCATGGTAATACATCACAATAATAATACGACTAAATGTCGCATCGCACAGCGAAATAATACACAACTAATACCGAATAAATTATATTTAAATAATATAATTATTCACGTCCCAAGGTCTCGTAACTTAAACAGTGATTACATAGCTTAGACATATCTTAAGCAATAATAACCTTAACTAGTACATAATATCATAAGTTCTTTATTACAATCACAAAGTCCTACATAAATAAAGCTACTCAGTAGCCTTTCCCTTGCCCTTGTTGGTACTCAAGGGTCCGCACTGCTCGACCTTAACTGAAATATTTTTAGAGAAAGCAAGAATGAGCACAAATTGCTCAGCAAGTAATATACAATAAGGGTGAGTAATATCATTCTCAATTCTCGAAAGGGTATAGCAAGGTTTGATAGTTCAAGGATAACAAGAATATCAACAGTTTTCAATAACAGTCGCTAAGGACAGAATAATATCAATGTGATTCAATAATAAATCAATTCAAGATTTCAAGATAACTTAATACTGAGCAGTTACTAAGGACTATGAACTTCCACAGGAATTGACAGTAATAAACTAAAAATCCAACAAAAATAAGTACAACAGGTGATCAGCCTAAAGTACCCTATGTTATGCATAACACTCAATCATACTAATGTGCGCGCGTCGGTTCTTCGACAGTTATATTTTGTTCTTCTCAGTCAAATATAAGATCTCGCACCAATCAATTAGTTTGGGTCACTTTTCAATAATATAAGTCTAACCAAATCAAATGGCATAGACACTTTCACAATATTTAAGAACAATACTAAGTTCATCATGAATAATAGCTTTAATGAAATAAGAGTTCAAGTATGCTAATTCAATTCAAACGAGTAAGTAAAGAAACTAGCTCGCAATATACAAGGATAGAATACTTGCACCGTAAAAGAGTATAAGTTAGGAAACTTGCATCCAAAGAGATAAGGTTTAGATACTTGCCTGATGCGTAGTTTACTCACGTAAAGCAAATCAACACTTTTGAATTCCTATCGTATATATATGATATTCATTAGTCATATAATTTAACTTCACATTTTATCTTCGAATATACGATCAACACATAAGCTAAGTTTTAACCTAGCTACACAGTTATATAGAATATAATTTCTATCCTTAACGTTCCTCCTTTTGAGTTTAAACACATTCTCATATCATATAAGATCGCAACAATTAGCAAACATGCTCTCATATTATTAATATCACATAAGACCATAATCAATACTAAATATATTTCATTTTAGCAAGTTATGGCATTACTATAAGTTAACTGTCGAATTCGGATCCACGTATCAACATATGATATCACAAAGCATATATACATATTAAAGAGTCTTTCCATGTTCGTATAACCTTTCCTCGTTCCAAACATAGGTGATATAGATTCTAGGTCGACACTTACGGTCATTCAAGGCCATGGAATTCACAAAGCCTATCATGCTTGCTTTTAAAACATATAAGGTAATCATATACTTATATTAAACATGTTCATGAGTTTTCATATCACATATATGCAACTATCATTGTCATTAGTTTGAAACATGCTTTATTTATGCAAATTTGGTTTCACTACATGTAACATAGTAGGCAAACATGAATGATACATTAGCAAATCTACAAGTTCTATCAAACATGTTCATAAGTATCGAAGTTCAAATCTCAATGTAACATGTCGACGTTCACGTTCAACACTTGTACTTTCATTAATAAAGTTTGCTAATACGTTCTAACACGTTCATACTACATTATGAAATCTATATACGTAAGTTAATGTGTCCGACATGTATTTCAAGTTTATACAAACATGCCCGAAAAATTAGAATGTGTGTATGGTCTTTACATGTCGATATCAACCTTCAAAACTTGTATTTTTGTTAGCATGTTCACTAACGAGGTTTGACATGCTAATGTGATACTATGAAACATATATACATACGTTAATACGTCTTTCATGCATCTCTACATCATACTAACATGCCTCGGAAATTAGAATACTAACATACTTCATTTATGCTAACGTTAGTTTATAAAACTTGAAGTTACTTTGAAGAACACAAGTCTTTTTTGTCAAAATGTATACCATCTTGGTTTAAAACATGTTTACATGCCTTAGTATATTTATATATATATGTTACACAAGCTAGCATGTTGTCTTAAACTAAATCAAACGAGTAATTCCTAACAGCCTTGGAGCAGGATGCAGGGAACTGCTGCAGGCTGCTGGCGCAGCTGTGCAGCTGCCCAGTGCAAAACTGGTGCAGCTGCTCCGGCTCCCAGCCAGCGGCAGATAGCTCCAGAAAACGGCAAACCCAAAAACCAAACGCAGAAATTTCCTACGAATTTGTTATTAAACCAACTATGTTACCTTACCAACGCATATATAGCTTATATAACAACCAATTGTCGTCATCCAATCACAAATTTGTGAATTTCCAACTTAATTCAAGACTTTGAATTTCTACAAAATTTGCAGAACATAAATCAAAAATAAAAATGAAGGACAAGGAACATGTATGTATGTCCATATAACAGTTAATCAAGCTTTCTATAATTCAATTATACTTCAATTCCACATGATCAAGAACTTGGATTTTGACAGAAATAAGCACTGGAGTTTTAACAGATAATGAAATGAAGAACATGAAATGTAGACTATACCTCTGATATGCAATTTAGCTTGCTGTTAATCCACACCTCTCACTCTACTGATATAACTAGTGTATGCTCTCAACATTTAAACAATTCTTAGCAATTTGAAAAGAGAAGGGAGGGAGCCATATTTATAGAGGAATCAACACATGGGCAATGCTTTTGTTCTTCAAATTAAACCAACGAACTTTTGATTTGTATAGAGGTTATGAAGAAGTTGGTAAGTAGTTGGTAGATGAAATCATGAATCCCACTCCCCCCACAATCATGAACTAGGAAGAGCTTGGGACAAGAATGAGGGATAGGCTTTTAGTCTTTTTGTGTATTACGTAAATGAGAAATGGAGGAGCAATTGGACACTTATTACGGGACAAGGAATTATCAGCATTGTAAGGATACATTCCATGTACATATAGTGTATACTTGAGTTAGATAAGTACACATGTATTACTTAGGTTTAAATCCATTTAGGGGTATTCATGGACTTAAGGTTTCACAACAACATTACATGGTAGCACATTGGGATACATATCTATACACATCATATAATCCATGTACATTTTAATAATGTCAGATTATGAGTTAATTAAATAGTGGCCTATCACATTATTCCAAATCTTATTATTCCAATCGTGCAACTCATTAAAATAATTGTTGTTATTAATTATTCACATACTTTAATTTTATATACCATATAGTATTCATTAAAGTACTATACCTATCACATGGTCACATAAGTAACTCATACAATTTTATTATTCTTACAATATAGTTTTCATATGGCATAGTCTTACTAAAGTGTCACACTATACTTTATAATATAGTTTGGTTCCATACTATATAATGTACATACAACATGCCTTTTATAAGTCTAACCATGTCACTTCCTTTTATTATATAGTTTCTATATTACATAGTTATGTCAACATGTCACATTATACATTATATTATATAGTTGCAGTAACTATACAATATGGATTGCATAACTATATGTTAAGCAATTTTAATTTAATAAACATAAATCTCAAAATATAGATTACGATTTATTCATTAACATGTCATTACTCATAATATCTATTAATTAATAATATATTATTAATTAATTATCCACTCATTAATTCTTTCTTTAAATTAATTAAATCACATACTTCTCATCACTGTGCCACACAAGGCATTCTTCGAGCTTATCGCAAACTCCATATATTCTTAATTATTATAATTATTCAATTTTATATAATTGAATTAATTCATCTCATAACACAAAATCATTTATATACAAATAAATTCTCATTTTCATTAATATATTTATTTAATAATATTAGGAAATTCTCGGGTATTACATCCTCCCCCCCTTATAAAAATTCTGTCCCAGAATTGCTACAAGGTTACACAAATAAATGGGGATAATCCCTCATCATCCTATCTTCTAACTCCCACGTTGCCTCCTCGACATCGTGGTTACGCCAAAGTACTTTTACAGATGAAATAATTTTATTTCTTAAGGTTTGCTCTTTCCTATCTAGTATTTGGATAGGAATTTCTTCATACGCCAAGTTCTTCTCCACTTGAATGGGCTCGTAAGAAATCACGTGCTTGTAGTCGGCCTTGTACGGTCGTAACACAAAAATGTGGAACACGTTGTGGATGTGCTCCAACTCGGGTGGTAACACAACTTTGTATGCCACTTCACCCACTCGCTTCAGTATCTCGAACGGTCCTATGAATCTTGGACTTAATTTTCCTTTCTTGCCGAAATGGATCTTTTCCTTCCATGGAGATACCTTCAAGAATACGAAACTGCCGACTTTGAAGTCTCGGTCCTGCCGATGCAAATCTGCGTACTTTTTCTGGCGGTCTTGAGCTGCTACTAATATGGCTCTTATTATTGTCACCACGTCTGCGATTTGTTGAACTAGCTCTAGTCCGAGTATTCGTCGCTCCCCGACTTCGTCCCAACACAATGGCATTCTGCACTTTCTCCAGTAAAGAGCTTCGTACGGTGGCATGCTGATACTCGCATGGTAGCTATTATTATATGCGAATTCTACTAAGGGTAGGTTGTCGTCCCAATTTCCCTTGAAATTCATCACGCAAGTTCTAAGCATGTCCTCCAGCGTTTGTATTGTTCGCTCACTTTGTCCGTCTGTCTGAGGATGGTAAGCCGTACTCAACCTCAACTGTGTTCCCATTCTTTCTTGTAAACTCTTCCAAAAATTGAACGTGAAGCGCGGATCTCGATCAGAGACAATAGATACCGGCACTCCATGTCGTGAGACAATCTCCTTTACGTATAGACCCGCTAACTGATTCAAACTGTAACGGATCTTGATCGGTAGAAAATGTGCGATCTTCGTAGGTCGATCCACGATAACCTAAATGGCATCATAACCTTTTTGCGTAACTGGAAGTCCTACCACGAAGTCCATCGTAATATGCTCCCATTTCCACTTTGGTATTTCCAACGGTTGTAGTAAACCACTCGGCTGTTGATGCTCTGCTTTAACGCGTTGGCAAGTCAAACATCTACTGATGCACTCTGCGACTTTTCGTTTCAAATTGGGCCACCAAAAATGTTGCCTTAGATCTCGGTACATCTTCGTGCCTCCCGGATGAACGAAATATGTCGTATTGTGTGCCTCGTGCAAAATCTCTTCCCTCAACTCGGTTACCGCTGGTACCCACACTCTTCCTTCGAATCTTAAGATACCATCTTTATCCATTTAAAATTTCTATTCCTCATTTTCTGTGATCCTCTTTCGGATTTTCTCACACCCTTCATCCTTTTCCTGGGCTTCCTTTACTCTATCCAACAATGTCGGATGAGCTTCCACCACAAATAACCTTTCTTCAGACCTCTCGGGTCCCTTTACTTCTATTTCCAATTTCTCCATCTCTCTTATCAACTCTTCCTGAGTCGTTAAATTAAATAATTTGCCCCTTCCTTTCCTGCTCAGAGCATCGGCAACCACGTTTGCCTTCCCCTGGTGATAAAGAATATCGCAGTCATAGTCTTTGATTAATTCTAACCACCTTCTCTGCCGCATGTTCAACTCCTTCTGTGTGAAGATATATTTCAGACTTTTGTGGTCCGTGTATATCTCACATTTTTCCCCATATAAATAATGCCTCCATATCTTTAACGCAAAAACGAGTGCCACTAACTCTAAGTCGTGAGTAGTGTATTGTTTTTTGTAATCCTTCAATTGTCGTGATGCATACGCAATGACTTTGCCATGCTGCATAAGCACACAGCCAAGTCCCTTGTGCGATGCATCACTATACACCACAAAATTTCCCGCATCATCTGGTAATGATAACACAGGTGCTTCGCTCAATCTCCTTTTCAGTTCTTGAAAACTTTCTTCGCATTTGTCGGTCCATACAAATTTCACCGTCTTTCTAGTCAAATTGGTCAATGGGGTTGCGATCTTAGAAAAATCTTGGATGAATCTTCGATAGTACCCAGCTAACCCTAAAAAGCTTCTCACCTCCGTCGGTGTTCTCGGTTGTTCTCAATTACTTACTGCTTCTACCTTTGCAGGGTCTACAGTGATTCCCTTCTTATCCACCACGTGGCCTAAGAATTGAACCTTCTCCATCCAAAATTCGCACTTTGAAAATTTTGCATACATCTTCTCCTTCCTTAGTGTCTCCAAAACAATCTTCTGATGTCCAGCGTGTTCTTCCTCTGTCTTCGAGTAGATCAAAATGTCGTCAATAAAAACCACTACAAATTTATCTAAGTATGGCTTGAAAACTCGGTTCATCAAGTCCATAAATGCTGTCGGAGAATTAGTCAATCCAAATGACATTACCAAAAACTCGTAGTGTCCATAACGGGTTCGAAACGCAGTCTTTGGTATGCCCTCATCCTTTACTTTTAGTTGATGATATCCTGTTCGTAAGTCAATTTTTGAGAAACACTTTGCTCCCTTCAGTTGATCAAACAGGTCGTCTATCCTCGGTAGCGGATATCGATTCTTGATCGTTACTCTGTTTAATTCTTGATAATTGATACAGTGCCTCATCGATCCGTCCTTCTTCTTAACGAATAGTACTGGTGCTCCCCAAGGAGAAACACTCGGTCGAATGTAACCCTTATCCAACAACCCTTGCAATTGTATCATCAATTTCTTCATTTCTACTGGCGCCATACGATATGGAGCTTTTGAAATCGGTGACGTTCCCGGTGCTAAGTCTATTACGAATTCAATTTCTCTGTCTGGCGGAAGACCAGGCAGATCGTCCGGAAACACATCTTGAAATTCATTAACTACGAAAATATCCTTAATTTCTACTCCCTTTTTTCGAGTATCTACGATGTAAACTAAATAACCTACACATCCTTTCCTTAACAATTTCTTTGCCTGCATCATCGTAACGCAACACGATTGCTTAAGCAATGAGCTACCATAAAACACTACCTTAGACTTACTCGGAGTCTGAAGGTTCACACACTTGTTCTGACAGTCAATAATCGCAGCATGGTTATATAACCATTCCATCCCCAGTATTACGTCAAATTCTTCCAGTCTAATAGGAATCAAGTCTACTTTCAGTTCATGTTCTCTAATGTTTGCGCGACAATTTTGATAAATATATTCTACAGGGATTATTTCCTTATTCGTAACTTCTATGTTTAAAGGATTTTCTAATCGTTCTCGGGGTGTACTAAGTTTACTAGAAAATTCTTTAGATATAAAAGAACAGGTGGCACCCGAATCAAATAATACATAAGCATTTATATCATTGATTGGGATTATACCTGACACCACGTCCTTCGCAGCCACGACGTCCTGGACGGTCATGTTAAAAATTCTGACGGTTGGGCAGTTGGATTGTGCCGGCCTGCTGATCATTAGCTTGTTGCCTCCTGATAAGTGGCTTTTATGACCACTTATTCAAATAGTAACCAACTCATTCTGTTGCTTAAACTCAATTATCGTTGTGCGTTTGATGTGTTTTTGCTTTGTTTTGTGATTTTCAGGTTTAGAAACTCTTAAGGGGCAAAAGAACGCTTAAATGGGGCAAAGCACTGAAATGGGCTTAAAGCATGAAGATATCATGGGTGAGGAAGCAATGAAGGTGATGCCACGAGTCTAGAGGCCAAAAGGAGCAAGAATGGCCTTTGAAGCAAAAATGGGAAGGAAGTGCAATCCGGACATCGTTTGGGTGGTTCACGTTCATTTCATGTTCTTGAATTAGAACTTGGTTCATATTATAGAGCATCTTATAAGCTTTCCCGAACATCTTGAATCATCCAAATCGGAGTTCGGAGGCGAGAGTTATGCCTCGTATACCAACGGACGTAAAACCTCATGGTTTTGAGTTTTCATGTACATCTGTCACTTGGAGCTCAATTTCAGCCTTCATTCATCCATTATTTCTCAATTCTCAAAGAATGAAAGTTGTAGAGCTCTTCGATAGCTTCGATTTGACAGGTGTAAGACCTCGTAACTCTTCCCGGATCAAAAGTTATGGCCGTTTTACCAGAGGACTCTGCAGCAGAAAATCCTTGGCGCGGGCGCGCGGATTTCTAGGGTATTTTGGGCGGCCGCGCCAGTCCCCAACTGTGCCAGACTTGACTTTTCAATTGAACGAGACTTGGATTTTGATTGGGATATAAGGGGGCTCGTTTGTGGCAAGAAAGGGCATCAAATATTGGCCTTAAGCCCTAGCCCTAGCTTGTTCTTTCATTTCCCTTACATTTCTTGTATAGATTAGGAGTAGATTAGTGTTAGATTAGGGTTTAGTTAGTTAGTTAGATTCTAGGGTTAGATTAGAGAAGAAGATTGAAGCAAGAGATTGACATTGAAGATCCACACTTGGAGAAAGAACAAAGATTTGCAATTTCTATCTCTTCACTCTCCTTGTATTCAATTTGTATTTGGATAATGTATAATCTACTTGTGGATAATATATTCGAGTTGTCTATGACTTAAATTATATTTTGAGGTTTCAATGGAACCTAATGAGTAGTTTAATTTGATATTCCTTCTATGATGGTATTATTTGATTACTATGTGTTTGTCTATTGCGATGTATGCTTTCATTGCTTAATTGAGTCATGACCAATTACTGTGATAACCCACATGGGATTGAAAGACGAAGTATGGGTTTAGATCTAATCATAGCAGCGGGCAATTGTACGTTCACATGGCGTTGGACGTATGATTTGTGCTTAGGATAGACATATACCGAAGCGCCGCTCGTAGTCAATAGAGGACTTGACCTTAAACCCTATTTATTTGTAAACACCATAGACATATAGGGGTTTAAATAATGTGGGTGTTCACATGCATTCTATCATCTGTGGATTGCACATGATATGGATTAGGTCCATCGAAAGATGGCCTTCTCTTACCTTTGTGTTCTCGGCTAACAACTGTAATGATTAATTTAACCTAATTGGAAGTGTGTCGACTTAGACGAATCATTAGGGGAAATTGGAATCTCTTATCTTCATTATCTGATTCTACCTTAGGATTATTTAGTTTAAGTTTAATTCCCTGCCTAGTTAACTTAGTTTAAATTCATTCTCTTTACCACGCTTTTAAATAAGACTGAGATGATTATGTGCTATTGATTTGGTGACCTTTTATCTGTTAATTCCTCATGGGAACGATATCTGTACTTTCACTTTATTACTTTTTGACCGCGTATACTTGCGCATTAATTGTGTCATCTAATCGGACCAACAAGTTTTTGGCGCCGTTGCCGGGGAATTAATTGGATAACTGTTTGCCAACATTAGTTTCAATCAAATTAGTCTTAATTTAAACATTTTTATTTTTATTTAATTCTCTTCCTATATTCTCTTCTCAGGTACAATGGACTTGAATTTCTATCCATGGAACCAAAGGCAAGAGCAAACCAAGGGAAGCATACAATGATGGCGTCGACCCAATTGCTTCACTTTCAGCACAACTAGAGGTTCTCTCGAGGAAGCTGGATACTGTCTCAGCTCAACAGAATCGAGAGACGACAGTGACCTATGATTACGGTGCTGGGAGCTACGCGAGCTATCAGGAGCCTATCAGTTATGGACAGGAGCAGTATGGGGGTGGTTATTCCTACGACGATCCTTATCCCAATTATCAGCAGGATTGGGGGTATTATCCAAACCCTTCATCAAACTACTATCAAGACCAACACTGGGATCCAAATCCCGCATACGCCCCAGAATGCACCTTCCAGACTCCAGTTTACGAGCCTCAACACAATTTTGAGAGTGACACAGAAAATGCAAGCTTGGAGGAAGGAAGTGGCTTAGAATCACTAAAGGACATCTTGAATGAGCAACAGAAGTCATTCAAGAATATCCAGAACTGGGCAGAGCAAATTAGTAGGGCCTTGATGATAGAGGATGAGCAAGGGCAGACCCATACTATGAGCTATCAAGAACAATGCAAGCCAAGTCCAAATTGTGCACCCGAACCCACTTATCAATCTATGTTTACAAGGAGAACAGTCAACAATGGACTTCATGTATGCAAGCTCAGAAAACCAAGAGGAGTTGTTTGGGAGCCAGGAATCATCAAACCAAAATTTTCAATATTAGATGGCCCCAATTAACTATGCTTCTACCAGTGAGCCTCAATACAGGGAGCCCGTGGCTGAAATAGAAAAGGAAGGATTGAAAATTATGTGGGGGAATTCCATAGCATCAACAAAGGAGATCTTGGTCGAACAAGAGAAGTCAATTGAGTATCTTCAGACTTGGGTGGAGCAGATTAGCTCGGCATTAAGGAAGGAGGAGGTATGTGAACAAAAGACAACAATATAAGATCTTGTACCTCCAATGACTGAAGCCGTAAGTTATGAACCCCAAGATACATGGTGCTATGACATGGGTGCAGAGACTGATGAAGAGCCCGAAGTGCACTTGGAACTGGACGAGCGAAAGGCAATGGATATCGAGGAGCCAATTGGGGATGTGGGGTATGGATGTGAACCAATAGTGACAATCCCCCAAGAGCCTCCTCTGCCTAAGTGGAACAAGCCAGTTAAGTTTGCACACCCTTATCCCCTTGGTAGCCACATCACGGAGACGGATCTCGATGACATGAGAGATTCCCAGTCTCGACACCATGGTGGTCAACAGAAGAGAAGAGAATAGAAGAAGAGTCCATTGTGTGGTCTATACCTCCATGCCCCGATCATTTCACCTACATAACGAAACCCTTGCCTAGCTCCCCAACCTTCAGGACGGAGAATTCTTTTACTTATCCAATGCTAGGTAGTTTAAATCTGCATCCGCTCCTACTGGGAAGCCGCCAAAGTCACATAGCTATTCTGATGGATGGAGGGGTTCTCCAGTATCGTCGGGGAGTTGGGTAGCAGTGGGCAGACACAGTCGAGCTAGAGGACTATAAATCAAGCGCTAGATGGGAGGCACCCCATCATTTCTCTCTCTCTTTGTTTAATTCTCCATTACCTACTTCCCATCATCCATCTCTCTATCTCTTTGTTTAATTCTCCATTTACATGCTTTCTATCACATTTCCATCCCCCTCGTTTAATTCTTATTAGTTAATATTTAGTTTAAATTTTTGCATACTGTAGGAATTAGGAGTTCATTGCCTACATTTTTGAACTTAGGCATGAATGCGTATATTTTTGGGATTACAGAGCTTATAGCATACTTTTGATGCACTTGCATTGCATATACGCCTTTAGAGAATTTTTGGGAATATAAATGCATATATCTTTCCATGTTCAGTCTCTTGATGTAAATAGATTTTATATACTTTTGTTAGCCTAGGAGGGCTTAATAAGTATTGTCTGAATATTTCAGGTCAAAGGCTGCTCAGAATGAATGAAAAGCAAAAACCAACCTCAGTTCATGCCAAAAATCTGCAGCAACAAAATCTGATGGTCAGCGCAGCCGCGCCCAATCCAAGGAATTACCACTCGCGGCGGCGCCACACATAAACTGGGCCTGTCTTGGGAAAAATCCTGCAGATATTGGGGGGTACCACTTCATGTCAATTATTAGCAGCCCCCAAGCCTCAGTCCCTATAATCCCAAACCCTCAGTTCCTTAATTCAATCCCCCCCCACTACAAGCCTTAGTTTTGAAAACCTCCTACCTCTTCAATCCAAAGTACCAATTCCCATCCACCTCATCCTCTCAACCTGATCAATTGAGACATTGAGTGTGGAATCTCTAGCAGAGCAAGACTGATATGGAGCTGGGTTGGTTCGTTGAGTAGAGTGTTGAGCAGAGTTTATTTTACGAAGAGCAGAGAGAGACGAGGAAATTTCTGAGAGGGAGCCATTTCATTTCATGCAGCATCAGAAGCCAAATAGGGGAGTTTCTTTTTACCTTTACCTTCAATGAGGACATTGAATAGTTTAAGTTTGGGGGTATTGGCTTTATTTTGCATATAGGGTAGTTGCATTCATATTGCATATTGTGTTTGTTTATTTAGTGCATGTAGGTTGTAAATAGTTAAAATTTGTGAAAATTTTAAAATTTTTCTTTTGTTTTTGCATTCTGTGTTAGAGCATACTGCATGAATCCAGTTTTCAGTTGGTTAGTTATGTATGTTGCCTGTGAAGAAACTGAAATCACTTGATTGTTGAACTGATTTGAGACATAAACCTGATTTCATGGTCATATATGTAAATCCTTACCTGTCAGATACTGTGTAACCAGTAAGCACGATAGAGTAAACACCATGATATGCTAAGTATAAATGTTTACATACTTGTCTTCTGGTGGAAAAACTATGTTTTAATAAAAGAGTTTCAGTTCGCATATAATAATAACTAGACTGTTAAAAGCTTAAGTTTAGGGGAAATAGGGGACATGCATGATATATGCGGGGAGATGGAGCGTAAGACGCACTCCCTTACAGGAAAAGAAAAAGAAAAAGAAAAAAAAAGAAAATGCATTGAAAAGGAAAAAAAAGAATAAACACTTCAGCTACGTCGAGTTCTGTGGCCTTTGATATTCAAACAAGTAAGCCCTCGGGGTGTCTCTGCACCCAGCGCCCTAAGGCCTTCTGGTCTGGGAGTCGTTGGTCGAAAGCTCGTTACATGGATATCATTGAAAATCCTAAGAGGACTAGGCATTGCATAGTCGATTGAGTACACGGGAAAGTGCGAATACGCCCTCGTGAGTAATAAAAGCTTAATGAACACCCCCTTGTTGACTCTTAACTTTAGTAATACATGGTCTTGGTTAGAACTTATATGATTTACTGCTTTTCTTAAGTTGAAGCTTGTTTTTCCCCTAAGAAGCATAGTATGTGATATATTTGTTTAAAGCATAATTGTTCGGGTTATCACATTCACCCCTTCTTCTAAGAATTTCGTCCTCGAAATTTTAATATAAATCTTCGCTCATTCCATCTATCAAAATAGATTTTATGTTAATCTTTATTCATTGGATTGTTGTCGTTCTACAACTATTTCTTTCTAATGAATATCCTCCTTGCTACATTCTCCTTCAGAATAATAAGAATCTTCCACAATTGCTCAATAATTGGAAAGCGATATAAATAACTCAGGAATTTAAAAGACTCCAATAATGCTGATTGGTCACAAGATATTGAACTTTTTTCTAGGTTTAATAGTGCTTCACCCCGGTACTTCACACTATAAACCGCATCGGTATTGTAGGTGGCCAGCCTATCGTACCCCTACGTCGGGCCCAAACGTATTACATCATAACGACTATATGCGTTACACTCGGAACTATTGTCTCCGATAACATGTCCCCTTTTATAGGGTTGTTCACCTCAACTTCTTAACATCTGAATCCGCACCAAAATAATTTAGTTTGGCATAGTTTGACCAAGAACGCTCGAATTTCATAAACATCTTTCAATATTTGTCTAGCTGAATCAAGTAGCATAGACTTTTAGCAACAATTCGGACATCAATCGAAATATATATATATATATATATATATATATATTTACCAACTCAATAATTTTTTTTTATAGTTTAAGAAAACTAAAAATAATAAGTAAATCTTTTCATAATACCCTGATACTGTACCGTAGTAATCGTACATTGAGGATTTCGTCGATACATGACGTTGTCATACTACATCATACCATAGTGGGCTGACGATCATACGATCACATCCAACACTAGGTTTAACTGCATTGATAACTTTCTCGATTATTGTTTCTACACCATATCAAATAATGCATAGAATATATAAAATACATTTTGAAAATTTAAATTCATTTTTATCTAGCTGAAGCAATTAGCATAGACATGTGAATAATAACACTATTTTAAAAAATTCATTGGTTCCATCATTTGATCCAATGTTTTTCAAGAAAACAGAAGTGCAACATCAGCACGAAGTCAATAAATTTTGAAAATCTAGCAAAGCTAGGAGATTTAGAATATAAAAATTTTCTTCATCAATTAAAATCTTTACTACACCATTACTTAAACATTCTATCAATCTTCAACACATCAATGCTTTCTATACTATTACCTTTCTATACCCAGTATAGTTCATCGAACTTACCACACTTTGGAAGTTCAGGAACTTGCCACAATAATATGAGTTTAAGACTTGTCCTAGCAATACGTAGTCAAAGAACTGATCATAGACTGTCCATATGCTTAGGGGTCCAAAACATACATACGATTATGAGTCACGAACTTACCATAAGTATGAGTTTTAAGAACTCGCCTAACCTTAAGATCATCTAATATAATCTTAATATCGTCTAATCTAATCTCTATTGTTTCTAAATATCAAATATAAATATGAGAAAAGAATCACCTTCTCGTCATATATATATCGATAGTGCAACACCAACCTTCCATCGATTATCAATATGATAAGCCAAGTGTAAGCACAAAATCCTGCCCATATAAGATTTGTACAACTCAGCCACCACATGAGTCCTCAGTTGAAATTCCACTTAACTTTATTTTACTTATAACTTCTCGCTCTATACTCAATACAGACTCCTGTATCTCATCATTTATAACCCCACGTGAGTTAATCTCGTACTATAACATAGTACATTCTCGTTATAGTCTCAAACTATAACCATTCAATCATTACAGACCATCTGTCTTTACAACTTTAAAAGATCACGTCGTGATCTTATTCTATAATCATCTCCTTTATGATTCTTTCTTATCTTATTATCGTTTTGTTTTAAAAACTTCTTATCTTCACCTATCATCATGTCATAACATAATTTCATTATGTCTTTAATCTTATAGACTTTGTCTATTCATCATTATTCGTCATCTTGATTATTGGAGTTAGGCAACTCCTAATTCTTATCTACATATCTCTCAAAGATTCTTCTTTGAATCTTTTTGTTTATTTATCAATTCTTCTTTTAAGAATTTAATATCATTCACGTTACTCAATATTTTATTCGAGTTTTATCCATCGCTATTCTAATCTTCTTCTTATAACATTTCTAGGACTTAACTCATCCCATACATCCACGTATGTGAAAAGAAAAGTATTATAATGTGTTGGCTTTCGTCATAATCCAACCCCACAACCGCATTTTGGGACATTTATAAGTTTTCCTTCCTTACTTAAACTTCCTACTTGATAGTATTACATCTTTTTGCCTTTTAATACAGAAAATGCATAAATTGCAATGAACTATATAGGAATAAGCAAAGCAGAGCAACTAATTAACCGGTCAGTTGTAGAATTTGCGATTAGAATTCTTGGAAGTTTTTGAGGTCTTGAGTGGACAACGAATACCGCAACGACTGCAGCAAAAGTTACGGTGAAAAATACTCTAAACCATCGCCACATTTTATGGGTACAAGGTAACTCTTTATGTGACGCGACGGCTTAGAGTATTCCCCCCCTTCCATTTTTTGCCCACGTTGCGATATTAGTTGTCCCCTCAAGACCTTTGGAACTTCTAACAATCCTAATCTCACGTTATAGAATTGACCATTTAGTTAGTTGCTCAACTTTGCTCATTCGTATATAATTCATTGCAATTTATGTATTTTTTATTTTAAAAGGATAACAGTTGTAATACGTTTCAGTCGAAAGATTAAGTAGATAAATAGAAGTTATAAATGTCCCAACAAGTGGTTACGGGGAGAAATTACGAAGAAAGCCAACACAGCGCAATGCTTTATTCACATTGACTTGAGTGATAAGTTGCATGATACCATGTAGATGCCAACTTAAGTTATTCTGCACTTTACAACTATTGTCTAACTTAACTCTTTGCCAGCTCAAATAAGGCGGTTAACATATTTGCAGGTTAATAGAAGGATTATTTATGAACTATACTTTGGAACTTAGAAACCCGTTTGACATTCACTCATTAGGAGTGAATGTCGAATAGTCCCCAATTTGGGACTGTTACTGGATGTTATGTCTCTCACTTAGGCCGGTACCAATACGAAATGGTTCGTTTGTGTTGTTTTGAGGATTTTTTGGCTGTGATCTCTACATGTTCTTCGAGAGCATACTTAAATTAAGTTATCTTAGTCTATTTCATGTACTTGGAGACCATGGGGAGGTGCTGCCAAAATTTTCTTAAAATGTATAAAACGTGCTCAACGTGTTGGCACTATTGAGGAGACACATTTAGGAACGGGATAGAAGCCAAAATTACTCATGTCCTGTAGAGTGGAGATACTAGGAAATTAAATATAATTCATGCATGGACCACATACATGAACATCCCTGTACTAAATGCATCATCTGTGCAGTTAAAGATTTCAGCCGACCGAAGTTGGATGTACTGTAGGATACCCAGTGATGGGAGGGGATTAGTCTCAGCTTATCGTGATGGGGTGTCAGATTTCTTGAACAAAGCAATAGAACATGTTGATGATCCGAACGAGAAGACGCATTGCCCGTGTGTCAAGTGTAAAAACCTGATCTGGATGAAAGTCGACGAGATTAAATTTAACTTATTTTCCCATGGATTTGTGGATGAGTACTTTGTATGGACTCATCACGGGGAATCATCTGAGTTGAGAGAAGTGATCGACAGTACTTTGGAACAACCAATTCAACGGGATTCATATGCCAAAAACTATGATTCGATGGAGATGTTGGTCGATGCTTATGGCCCTACTAATATTGAATGGGCTAACAATGAGCATTCTTCAAGCAGTGCTAAGCAAGTGCCAAATAATACAGCTGCTGCCTTTTACAAGTTGCTATCTGAATCTCGGGTCTCGTTGTATTCGGGAAATGTTAAGGACACCAAGCTTTTTGTAGTGACTCAGCTCTTACACTTTAAGAATGAGCACGACTATATCATCATACATCCGGCTAAGCCATTTTGCCATGAGACGTTGACTTATTAAGCGACAAAGATTTGAAGATTGTATCTACATACGTGCTTCTAAATATGCCCGAAGTATCATCATACATCAGGTATGAATAATTATTTGTCGCATTTAGTGCAATTTATAAGTGTAGTCATCTATATGTTAAAGTCATTTTACTATTTTTGCAGTTCATTCGAAGAGGAAGCGTATGCTTCTAACCTAACTTTTACTGTAGCAGAGTTGGAAGCATTCACTAGTGCTAATTTCCAACAGTGGTTTAAGAAAAGGGTTGAAGAAGATAACATTTCTGAACGTTTTATAGATGTCATCCGAGGACCTTACAAAGTTTTTAGTTCTTTTCCCGGCTCATTGTGAATGGGTACAGATTTAGGGTCGATGACTTGAATGAACTCACATCAGTCAATTCTGGAGTTGTGGTGTTAAAGTTGATCGTAATAGCACAACCGTATATATCAAGTCGGTATTAAAATCTGATGACGTGTTCGTGTTACCCAGTCAAGCGACTCAAGTGTATTACGCTCTTAATGTCGTAAATACTCGAAGCCCCTAGTACACAGTAGTCACAACTAAAACACGTGCATTTGATGCTAAGAACATGTTTGGTATAGATGAGGCGTTGCAAGAAGATGTTAGCAACTTTTTTCCCGTAGTGTTAAATGCTGAAGATGTGATGAGTACTGATGTCATTGACATATTTGACTATGAGGATGTCAAGGAAAATGTCGTCAAGAATGATTATGTAGTCGTTGAGGATGATAACGATGACGAAATTAATCTCAAAACTGAGGATGAGGAAGATATCGAATCTGAGAATGATATACACGTTGAATCTGATGGGTTTGATGACGTATGAAATTGAAAATGAGCATTTATATTAGTAAATACCACATTATTAAACCTTACATATTCATAATCTACCAATTTGGTTATTGCAGTAGCATATTCATGGCTAGACATAGCGGTGGAGGTCGCCGAGGTGGTGGGCGATCCGGTTTGGGAGATGATAGCCATGATGGAGGCTCATCTTTAGGAGCTAGTAAGTTGTTTGAACAAGGATTTAAATATATCCCAAGCTGCATTAGTTTATGTTTATTGACTTAGTTTTTTTAATTATTACAGATGCACCGCGTCAACGACACCGAGGGACGAACCTCGGTATCTTTGGTCGTCCGCTGACAGCTCCATTTACAGTACCGGTGGATGTCACTTCTGGACAATAAGTGTTAATTTATTATTAATATTTCTGTCAGTTATTGCAAAACACAATTCACATAACACATAATGTTATATTTTTTCTGTAGTATACTAGATCCGGTGGCTAAGCACACCCTATATGCTATCTGTTTGACGCACCTCCCGAGAGGGCACATGCGGTTCAGCCAGTATGCGCGGTACGATGCCACCTTTATGCAGACTTTCTTACTGGATTTTCACATAAGTTAATCATATTATATTAATTAGTACATAGTTGTTAAGTTTGACGAAATCAATTGTTTCTAATTTTAAACTTTTGTTATAGATTTATTATAGATATGACCCGAGTATCTCTCAGACAGCTGAAGACGATGTGATTATTTCACATGTCGCTAAGAATTACTCCAGTTGGTTGTATGAGATGCGACAGAGGGCAGCCTGGGCAGTTAAGGACTAGCCCAAGACCACCTTCAGAGATCACCAGCTCGTATAGTCTCCGATTAAGCCTGGGAGGCTATGTGTATGCACTAGGATGCAGATGACTTCAAGAAGAAGTCTGAGCAGGCGAAAAAGAACCATGGCCAGCTTCGCATAGTACACACCACTGGTTCTCAGTCGTTCGAGGAGGCGAAGACGGTAAGTGGGCTGTATTTAGTTGTTTAGTTATCAAATTCTCACACAAATACTTATTACCAATTTTCTGAATGTTTTTATTAGGCCTTGAGGAGGAACTTGGGCCGAGATTCGACCATGTTAGAGTTTTGGGATAGAGCCCACACGCCTAAGGACTAGCGTGCTTTGTCTTAGGTAGCATTAGCTATACGGGTAAAACTCATCTTACTATTTAGCTTTTATTAATATTCAAGCGTTAATAAAATGATATAACTAACTCATGTATACAAAATAAATTACAGGACCGATTTTAAAAGCTTCGGGACCAGCATATAGCTGAGTTGGAGCTTATTAGAAGGGGTTCTGAGCCGTTAGATTCCACCACCCCCTTCCTGATATTGTATTAGAATGGGATTAGGAGTTGAGACTATGGGTTGCGTCTACGGATCCCTCTACTAGCAGTACCGACAGATATCGAGTATTGGGTCTGCCGAGGATACCCACATATACACTACCTGGAGGTAATAATATTTTTTATGTTTCACAAAATTATCATAATTTATCAAATTATATAAATTATTATTAGTAATGGAATTTGTCTATTTTTAGGCTCTAGTCAGCGTCAGCGTCCGAGAGCACATGTCGGACCATCTCATACGGGCGTTGGTTTGGATGATGAGATATTCATGAGGCTGATAGTGGCCGTGTTGGATAGGTTCCATACCAATTCGGTCTTTCACCATCAGCAGTTGCCTAGCAGTTCTCGTCTTCACCAGGTAGCTCACGATATTGTAGCAGGGGCCTCCGCAGAGAGTACGGGATTATCGCAAGAGCAGTTCGACGCTTTCAGCAGCGAGATGCTCTTGATGGTGATTACCCTCCTAAAAGAGGTTTATCGTCCGCCCCTGCCCACTCAGGTATTCTTATTGTTTATGTTATTTTTAATTAAGGCTAGCTTGTTAAGTCTCACATATATATGGACTAATAATTTTTATTTATAATTCTTTCAACAGGGTGGCGATGACAAGCGGATTGGCGATGACGAGTAGACTGGCGATGACGACCAAGAGGACGACCGAGATTTTTATACACCGGAGCAGCGTCGTCCACCTCTGCCCGATGATGATACTATTACTAGTTTATAGTTCATTAGTATTTATGTTATTCATTTGTAGAACATTTGTACATATTGTAGTTTATATAGTTACATCTGTATAAGTAGATTACGTTGTATTTATGTTATTCATTAAATTGTAGAACATTTGTACATATTGTTGTTGATGTGATGATAGAACATTAGCTTATATTTGTTATTGTTAGCTTGTGATGTTGATGATGATCAGTTAGTCGATTATTTTGTTGTTGCGAAGTGGTACAGGTTTTTAGCACCAAGTTAAATATTTGAATGTGAAATATATTATTGTATGTTTGTATTGGGATAAAACAGGTTACAGGTACATAAATGGGTTTAAATACCTTGAAATTGCATTTTTAATATATTTATTATAAAAAATATATATCTTAATTTCGACGGAATAGGCTATTTCCGACGGATATTCAGTCCGATTTAAGTCCTAGATAAATTTTAAAAGTACTCTACCAATTTTATTTTTCCGTCGGAACTACCTTATTTTTGAGGGAAATTTCCGTCGAGATTGGATTTTAAAATTTTTTTATGCAATCTAATTTTTCGCCGAAGATAAGCTATTTCCGAGAGAACAATTCGTCGGATATTAGTGGTCCTTAAACTCAACCGAATTAGTCCCTCATACTTAATTAGTCGAGGTTACCTTAAACTCGACGGAATGGATCCCTCGCAGTTAGTTCGTCGAAGATAGCTTAGATCCGACGAAAATTTGTCGGGAATAGGTCAGTCGAAAATAATAAAAGTTCGACGAAATTTGCGACGGAACGTATCTCTGACGCGTTTATATACGACCGAACTTTTGATGGAATATTCACTCGAAAATAAGCTAGGTCAGACGGACTAGTCTTATTTACGAGGGAATATTTCGTCGGGATTAAGCTAGGTCCGACGAGAGTTTTAAGATGTTGATTAAGTAATTGAAATATTATCAAAAGACGATAATATTACTAATAAGTTAAGGAATTATCTAATTTTTGATTTTGTAGCTAAATGTTAGATAATTTATTTTAAAAATAGTTGTATTATGAGTTAAGATATGGTATGCTGATTGAAAGATTAATCTTATTAATGATATATCTTTTTTAAGAGATTAAATTAGATTTCTTAGCGGTAATCGTTGAAATAGGCAAGTTTCCTAACTCAAACTTGAGTTATTATTTTTCAAGCATGCTAGTGGTTTAATTATTGTCAATTATTCCACATCAATGATAATTCTTGTTATTTTCGCTTAGTACAAGTTGCATATGTTCACCTGGTATGAAAATGCTGATTACCTTGATTACCAAAATCCTATTAAAAGGTCTATTTTCATGGTCATTTTTGGCCACTCAGCATTATTGATTCAATTATTCAATTATTGAAATTTGATTCTCATTCTTTCACAATTTTTATATATTGTTGAAAAATTTAGAAGTTATATTCTTTTTTCAATCATGATATATCTTTCTTGTATTTAAACTTACTGAGCAAAGTAGTTGCTCACTCTTGCTATATCATAATATTATTTCAGTTAAGCCCCAGTGCTCAAAGAAGGTCAAAGACAAGGGAAAAGTTCAAGAGTAGATTAATATGTAATATTATGTATTACGTTATCTTATATGAGTTGATTATGTACACCTTTTGAGTTATTAAAGGTTTGTATTAAGTTAAGGTTGCTAGACATTTGGAGAAATGTTGTAGAATCATTGTGTAATGAACAATGTATGTTTATGTATTCCGCGTTAGTTATATAATAAGTATGAAGATGATGTACCATGACGCACCAGATCCGAGATTCAAGGGACCCGAATTTGGGGGCGCTACATTTGGTATCAAAGCCAATAGGTTATAAACCTTATGTAGGAGTACCTTAGGCTATAATTGTAGAGAGGAGGATAATGATGATAAAGAATAAACTCAGATAGAGTTTAAAGTGCTAGGAGATGAATTTGGAAAATTCATTATTAAGATTAGAAGGTAAATAAGATTCAAAGAAGAATCTAAAAGAGTTATAACGATAAGAATCCGGAGTTACCAAACTCTGATAATAAAGATGACAAACAATGATGAATAGACAAAGTCTATAAGACTAAAAGCATAAAGGAAATCATAATATAACATGATTAAAGGGAAAGATAAAAAGATATGTAACACCCGAGAAAATTAGATTATTATGTGAATTTAATTTTTATTTGATTATAAGAATTAAATGATTTATATGTTTATTAAAGTGAGTAAGCTGTTTAAAGGCCGTTCTCTGACCTAGAATGTGCTAATGTGGTTAGAATTCTGGCTGTGTGCTAGGATTAAATGATTTTAATTTTCAAGACAAAAATAAAAAAAATTTGAGAAATTTTTGTAAAAACACTATTCATCTGTTTCTACTCGGGAATTATTTTTGAATTTTCGAGAAACGCGTAATGATAGAATTCTAAGACGAGATGGAATATCCAATAATATTTCAGTTATGGCAAACAAAGTTTTCACCTGAGGACTTAAAACCTTAAGGGTTAGGAAATCTAAGAAAGAAAAGCTTAAGTGTAATAAAAGTGATTATTATACGTGAGTAATACGAGTATAATACTAGTTATTATACGAGTATAATATGAAATTAATACAACGTATAATACGAATATCATACGAAGTATATACAAAGAGAATACGAGAATTATACGATAAGAATACAACTAAGTTTTAATGGACTTTAACTATTGGACTTAGACAATTGTCAAGCCTAATTGGATTAATGAATGAGGCCCAATGATGAATTATATCAAGACCCAATGATAAGTTAAATCAAGCCCAAACTTAGGCCTGATATGAATTAATTATAAGCCCTAACCAAGAACTGAACTCGTAGGTCGAACCAATGGGTAACCCGATGGGTAAAACCCATGGGGGCACATGGTAGCACATGGCCGGCCACATGGCCGGCCACATGGCTTGGCTTGTGGGAGAATCTTGGTTTGTGGAGGTGTGAATAGTGTGGAGGTTTGGCTTAATGAACAAAATGCACTCACTTTGATTTTCTATAATTAAGTTAGCTTAAGTTAATTAGTTTGTTTACAAACTTGATTACACTTATATTGAGAGAGAGAGAGAGAGAAGAGAATTAATAAGAAATTGAAGGAAGGAAAAGCTAATTAGGAAAGCTCTAAGTCAAAAACTCAAAGAATGCAAAGGTAAAACACGTAAACTCAAACTTTAAATATTTTTCTATTGAATTTCTATAGAGAAATGAATTGGTGGAGCATGTCTCTTCTGGAGTAATAAGGATGGCTATTAGTGAACAAAAACGTTAATAAGCCATGTTTAAGCGAGAATCGTAATTGATTAATTAAGCATTAATCGAAGAAAACGCATAAAACTTAGAGCTTGTTGTTGATGGACAAATTAAAAACCATCGCGTATAAGTTAGGTGCAAATTGTTGGTTAGGAACTTAGATGATTGACCAATGGATTGATTCCATTTGGTTTGGCGTAAAACTCTAGTGTAACGAAGTTATGGCGGAATTTACAAAAATACATTAATCGTCGAAATCATAGTTAACTAGGATTTTCGGAACGATAGTCAAAAGTCGCCATTTAACTTAGAAATATAGGTTCTCGGTGGCGTATCAAAGAACTATGTATTTAAGAGTCGTGGACACAAGAATGGTCGAATTCAGACTTAAAACGAAGAAACGAGCAAAGAACGTTCGCGAACGTTTAACGAATACGTAATAGGAATTTAAATAGTGAATTTGTCGTTAACAGATTCATAAACTTATTCTGTTCGGATGAAATCGAAGTACGTAAGATATGTGAGATAATGGATTTTGAACGAGATAATTCCGAGTTATAATGATCGCGTTACGAGCTAGGGAAGAAATCATAATGAAAAACTTAAAAAATTTTCAAGGGCTCAAGGAAGGAGCCGCAGCGCCGCCCATGCCTTGTAAACCAGCACCGCAGCGCCTGGCCAGTGGCCTCTTGACTGCCTAGAGGCACCGCAGCGCCCTTAACTAAAAAATTTCAGACTCGGGCTTTTGTTAATCCAACTTTTTGCATGGTAATTATGGGGCAAGTATATACTTAATATACATGAAGAAAGAATTCCTAAACAACATGTATAACGATGTTTTTAGGAATTAAACGTTGATTAAAAGTAATTAAACGAAGAAGTTGAAATGCAAAAACGTAAATTATATATCGTTTTCGAGTTTAACACGCGTCTTATGGTTACATAGGACGTAATTGGTATGCGTGATACGAGAATGATGAGAAATGAAGATAAAACTTATGTAATCTCTATACGGGGTCCTATAACGATAATTCATGGGAAATGTATACGAGCTAACGAACCGAGTAAGGTTATGACTATTGTTGTACTCAAACGACGATCGATGAGTGTTGGTTTATGACTTTACATGTTAATAAGCCGTAATGAACATTGAATACCTTAAACGAATGTTATTAATGAAATAATTTTGATTAAGCTATATAAGAGAAAGAAGTTAGTATAAACAATGTGTGTAGATTATTTGGTAGCTAATTTTAGTGTGCTATGTGAATATATCATGTAGAAACTGTAAAGACCGAGAATGGTTGAACTTAACGTAGAAGAAGCTTGAAGGCAAGCTCTTCTAACGCTTGTCTGACCTTCATGTTAGTCAAGTTTCTGTGATTCATGTTATATTGTACATGGATTATTTACGAAAGAGTCAATGAAATTCTTAATCTGCTAGAAGAATCTTAAAGGTTGATTGATTTGTTTATAAGTTTTTCAAAGTAATATTGATAATGCTATCCTAAGACAATTATTTTGGTAAGGATTCAAATGTAAGCCTGAGAATGAATAAACAAAGGTATTTTACGTCGTTTATTCGACGGGCACGCGAGGTTGCCAAAACTTAAACGTAAATACAATTAATGGATGAGTGTTGATCAATATAGAGTACTATAGGCTAATCACCTAGAAGTGCTCGTAAGTTATATCGGATGTACGGTCTTAATGTCGGGATGTCCATTTTATGAATGAAAACGAAATGAAAATGAGAATGTTCATGGTCTTTTGACCTACTCAGAATTCATAAGATATTATATGTATTTTGGAATTGTTTTAAGAGAATGAAAAGTGCTATTTTGATTGTTCATAGTACTTCGTAACTATTTGTTCAATTATTGAAGATTAATCATATGATTCTTGATTTAGTGGTTGCTTATATATTGTTAGACTTGCTAAGCTAGTTGTGCTCACTTTTTGCTTGAATTATATGATTGCAGTTAAGAGTGAACGGACCGATGGTTCCGGTAAGGATAAGGGCAAAGCCAAGATGGATAAATAAGTTATCCTGTAATAGAATAGTATATTTGTATGAACTTATACTATGACAATGAACGATGTAATGGTTAACAGAACCTGGAAAGGATTTGTTGTTATTATTATAACAAGAATTTAGTAAATATGTTCTTTTTGATGCAGTTTTATTGGAATGAATGTATAGTTAGTAGTATCGTGTAGCACCATATATGTGGGTTGAAAGTACTCAATTTTTTTGGCGTCACAAGATTGTAAAAGCATATATATTCCAAATCTTCTAGCCATGCTAGATTTCGAATTTATTGACATCGTGCTAATAAAAGCATTTTTGAAAAAAAATATTCGGTCAGATTATTGAATTAACAAGTTTTTTTTAAAAAGTTCTATTTTTTATATGTCTATGCTAATTATTTCAGCTAGACAAAAATAATTTAAAAATATCAAAGTGTATTTTATATATCATTAATGCATTTAGTGCAAAGATGATAAACGATGGAGTCATCATTGCAGATTAACCTATTGTTGGATGTGATTAATAGACACATAATTAATACATTTTAATATTCTCATATTCATTATTTTACATGCTTATTTTATTTAACAAATACATTTTATTTTATTTTTGTTGGAAATAACATTTATTTTTCTTGGAGAGCAAATAAATGACTTATATCAAACTTTTAAAGACGGAAAAGGACTCTTGGAGGATTATCATATAGAGATTGAAGTCAAGAAGGAAAGAAAAGGATAAAAGGAAACAAAAGAGACCAAGCTCAATGTATCTAAATTAGGACACAGATTTAATTTTCTTATGAATAGGTCTCTTGTTTTAGAGAGAAGGGGGTTTGGGATTAGATTAGTTCAGATTAAGAGTATGAGTAGATTAAATTACTTCTTCATTGTGCGTTCGTTGTATGATCGTTAATTAAAGGGAGTTTTCTTATTTATTTTTAATCTTCGTCTCTTCGTTATTTTAGTTAGTTTATTTATTTTCATGTCTAGTTAATTTTTTACATCTAGGATGAAGATAAAATTAAATAATTATTCATGATAATATTTTGTATCTCTTCTATTAATTATGCTTCTATGTTTAATTGGGTTCACCTTCATGTTTCTTTATTGAAATACCTTCGTTTTATAGTTCTTATGTGATTTTAAATTAATTAAGTGGTTTTGATAGATTATTGTTAAGATATGAGTTTTTCATAATCCATGTTTGCTCGAAGAAATTTTGATGGGTTATAGTTAATCCTTAAATTTTCATAGTCTATGCTTGCCCACGTTAATTGTAAAATTACTAAATTAAAGGGAAGGAAGATCAAAATCATAATTAAGTTATAAAAATGGAAGATATTGAATTACTTATTATGTTTATTGTTTAATGGATTCGGATTCCTAGACTGATTCCTCATTATTAGTTTTCATATTCTAGTTAATCAATTCTCAATCTTTATTTCTAATTTGCCTAAAATAGATATTAAGGATACATTAAAATTAATCTAGTCTTCGTGGTTCGACCTACACTTGCCAAATCTATAATAGACGCTGTACACTTGTAGTACATAATTTTAACTCATCAAGTTTTTGGCACCGTTGCCGGGGACTAGACTTAATTTTATATTCCTTAATTTTTATTTATTCGAGTTAGTTTTTTTCTAATATTTTTATTTTTTTCAAGATTATCAAAGCGGATCAACGATGCGAAAAGATAAAATTTTTGTTGCGATATTCCTAGTATTTTGTATCTTAACTCCAAAAAAAATTGTACCTTAGTTTTCTTTTTTCCTAATTTTTAGTTTTTATTGTTAGTTAGAAAACTCATTGTCGCATTCATACATTCACTCACATAGAGCACATCCTGTTTAGTTTTTTTAAAAAAATATAAACTGTGGTGATTGCTAGAGGATTGATGTACGTCAAATTTCTAAATCTTTCGTAATTCACATAGTTTTAGGACATTTTATTTGTTTATTTGTTTATATTTTTTTATTTATGCATTTTCATATTTAATTTAACATTAAGGGCAAAAACATGTAACTAGATAAGTTGGTGATTTTATCACCCTTCCTTAGCCCATAAACCACCCATTCATTGTGTATAACCTGGCCTTAATAAAATCAATTAGACGCTGGCCCCTAGGAATTTCGAGCTCAATTAGGATAAGGGACTCCAAGAGGAGGTTAAATTTTAAATTAATCAAACTACTGGTGTCTAGGCAAGTGGTTCAAAAGATAAACGCCTAAAGAACGTGTGATTATTCAATTAGTCATCGTACCCACGGAGAGACTCCCACCTTTCTTACACTTACTTGGCTAGTGGTGTGATTAATTTTGAATTTGGTGGACCTTAAGGTGTAACTTGGAACAGTTAGGAGCTGTCTAGATTTTATTTAGGTTTACCGTAGAATTAGGATTTTTATTTTATTTTATCTTCTTTTTTTGTGTGTGTGACTTTCGTGGTTAGTTGTCTCTTTGTTTTGTGATTTGTGGAAAGATGGACTCTTATTATAGTTGGAATAATAATTTTTCTTGGCATCAAGAAGCTTATGAAAATTTTAATACACACCAAGTAAATCATTTTTTTCTAACAATGAAAATTCTTATCTAAGTTCATATCCATATCCATATCCATATTCGGATCCAAAATCTCAATATCCACAAGAATTATCAAATGAAGAAGAGGAAAGACTTAGTGCCTTGGAGAAAACTATGGAAGTTTTAATAAAAATCAATTTAGCATTATATCTCGTCTAGAAATTCAAATGAGTCGATTAGCCACCATAATAAATGAACAAGAGGTGGGTGAATTTTCTAGTAACTCTGAGGTTAATTTTGAAAATCTTGATGGTTGTTGAAATGATGAGGAAAATTAAAATTTTGCATTCAATTCTACACAGTTTGAGTCAAGCGAATTTGAGGAGTCTAAAAATTATGTGTCTATGCCTAAAATTAATCATTTTACATTTACTAAGTCAGTTGAAAAAGTCTATAAGCCTAAAGCTCCATAACCTGAAAGACTTATTCTAAAAAAGCCATCTACTGATTTTTTGGACCAACCCATTAAAGTACACATGATCCAAGAGTTGTCAATGACCCAAGAAATAATTGAAAATAGACCCTTGATTGAAAAAGATCCAATTATTTTTTTCTTAAATCACCTTGACCAAAATTGGAATGAATCTGAATATTTAGATAAGGTCAATAGGCTATTGAGATTCACTACAAATACATCAACTAAACTAGAACATGCATTTAAACCAATTCTTCCATCATTTGAACATGTTAGTGAAATTTTTCTTGATGTAGACTTTAAGTATAATTTCGATGAAAATTCTAACTATTTTCAATTTCCTAGACCTCCTGAAAAATTATGAATAGTTCACACTCAGTTACTCATATGTATCATTCATTTTTAGTCATATACTTTTTAGGATTTATGAAATTCGTAGGTATGTACATTTTTTTTATTCTCACCACATTTTCTTACAGAATAAATGTCTCGCATATAAGGTACAATTCTTTCATATCTTTGTTCTCTTTTCTTCATTTGAATACATTGAGGACAATGCATGATTTAGGTATGGGGGGAGTTTGTTTGTATTGTTGTATTAGATTTTGTTTTAGGAAAATATAGTAAAAAAATGAAATAAAAATAAAAATTTTGTTTGACTTTTTATGGATTGAATTAATTCTAATAAGTGTATGTGGAGCAAAACTCAGGAGTAAGAATAAAAGATTCTGAATCTCTTGAACCTTTGATTAGATACTAACACTATAAGAAAACCGAGTATTTCCGATGGATTAAACCTCGGCAGAATATATTCAGTCGAAACTAGGTGATTTTGACGGAATATTTCGTCGCAGATAAGTCTCTTGAAACTACGGTATTCCCGATGAAATTCAATCGAAAATAGTTGCACCCCAGTGGCGCTAGCTTTCCTGACAGCGTGAAAGCTAGGTTCGACGAACTAGAGTTATTTTCAAGGGAATATGGCATCGAAGATAGGCTATTTCTGAGGGACTTAATTTCGACGGATAGTCCGTCAAAAATAACGTTTAAAACCTAAAACGCTATCTTCTTCGCCAACGCCTCCTTCATTTTCATTTTCATAACTCTTTCTCTCTCTCTCGCCCAGCCCCTACCTCTCCTCCTCCTCCCCCTGCCATCGGTTCCCCCACCAACTCCCCCCGGCACAGCCACCACTGTGACGCCCCCAGAATAGGTCCATTCAACCCAACCCATTCTGAGTCGCCAAATACATGGTACAGAATTCAAATACAAACTTTATATCATACGGTCGTGCAAAATACGACCACACAACTGTGAGTCTCAGTACAAATATGTAGAAAATATTAAGATTCAAACTAAGTCCTCATTACAATTATGATCACACTATTTATCAGAAATAGTGAGGACTACTACTGCTCTAACTCGGACCATCACTCCATTCCCCGACTAGTACCCGCAATATTCTCATTTCCTGAAGAGAACAATGGAAGAAAAGGGTGAGCTCAACTAGCCCAATAAAGAATATTATGACTAAGATAATGAAAAATAAATTATCGTTAGTCTTCAACAGTTCAGATAAAATATTATGGACAACAAGTTTTAGATCAATATTCGCAGCGGAAATAACAAATCATTAGAAGAGTTAAGCAGAGAATGAAGTCTACTATCTTCTATGATTTAAAGTCCATCATCAATATTTTATCCCTGTAACATCAATCAATATATATCTCGAATCAAATATTCATCTTTGCACTACAGGCTAAAGATATTCATTTATATCACCAGTGATCATGTTCATCTCAACTCCTGTCCATCTTTGCACTACGGGCCAAAGATATTCATCAGGTAATCATCTTTGCACTACAGGCCAAAGATATTCATCAAATAATCATTCATCTTTGCACTATAGGCCAAAGATATTCATTTGTATCATCATTTAAGACTGAGAATGATGAAAAATAATATAAAAACGAATCGAGTGAGATAAAGGACAAAAATTAGGAATTCGTAATTTAATTTATCCAATTTCATGAATACTCCGTAATAATCAATTGTGGAGCAAAATTCAAGAATGAAGTTTCAAACTTGGATCCAATCAAAGATAAAAAAAAAAAATATTTTTTTTTTCCGTGAATAGTAACTCATGAATAGTAACCCGTGAATAGTAACTTGTCATAAAAAAAATAAAAATTTCATAACAAGTTCAGACCAATATTCCAGTGAAATAATATTTCGTACGAGTATGAATGAATATACGAAACTGTAATTGGATTTTCACCCGTCATGCGGTAATCCGCGTAGACAGATCATTTCCACAATTTAATAGAAATGAATACGAAGGGTGATTCACCACGCATGCGGTAATCCGCGTAGACATGTTACTCCCACAGATTATTAAGGAATTGAATGAATACAAAAGGTTTTCACCAGGCATGCGGTAATCCGCGTAGACAGGTTACTCCCACAGATCAATAAAGAATGAATACAAAGGGTTATTCACCATGCATGCGGTAATCCGCGTAGACAGGTTACTCCCACAGATCAATAAAGAATAGAGTAACAACCCTTACGAGTATTGAAAGAAAATAGCATTCTTTATGAATATAAAAGAAATAATACCCCTTACCTCAGTAGAAGATTGGATACTGGAGTAGTGTAGTAGCAGAATACTCTTCTTCTTTTTCTCTCTATAATTTTTCTCACTATAATAACTTTGTTCTTCAAGAATGGTGAGAAATGAATGAAATTAGCTTGCTATTTATAGGCTAGAAAAAGGTTGGACAATTACACTTTAGTACCTCCATCTTTGCCTAAATTTTTAATTTAGTCCCTCAAGTTTATAAATCTTGCACCTCCACCCCTGCAACTACCCACCAACTATTTATTATCCACCAATAAGTGGGTCCCACATGTTAACCACCCATTAATTGCTCATTTATCTGATTAATTCTCCGTTAGGTCAATTTAACATCCGAAAATCAACTATTATCGAAATAAATGTCGATTTCTACTAACATTAATATTTCCAACACAATGAAAATATTTTTATCAACCATTCATCAATTATTATATAAATTAATATTACAGAATCACAATAATGACAACCAGGTCGTTCCCAGGAAAGAGGGGGCCTTCCGATAAAGATTTTTTTCTTACTGGCGCGCAATTAACTAACCCCTTTCCTAGACAGAACTTTCTAGACATTGCCAATAATGCTATCTAATAATATCATTTAAATAATATGACTGACCATTATTGATTTAATAATATAAAATATTGTGCAGATGATACTGTGACAATAATTGAATCAATAATATGATATACTGTGCAACAACTACTGTAGCAATTATTAAATACTGAGTGACTTCTTACATAAGCATCAATAATCAAAGATATTGTGCAATACCGTGTGCTACTTTGCAACAATGCGTATTACTGTATTTTTATCACCGGGTATTTTAACAGTTTAACGGTAAAAGTTTTGCCGTGAAAATGTTATTTCTGTCGCTTTCTATATCCGACAATTATTCTGTTGTGGGGTCCACCAATGGCTGCGCCGTCGTACGAATATTCTCCGACAAAAGAATATTCCCCGACACAACGAATATATTATGACCACTTGCTTACTTTGTAAAATTTGCACATTCCATCCATAACTTACCACATTTATCAAATCAACACCTTACTATATCAAAATAATATATAGAGGAAATTAAATTTTTATTTATAAAAGTTGGGGTCTTACAACCTCCCCTCCTTATGAAATTTCGTCCTCGAAATTGACGTACGTACCTGGTATGTCGAAAAGGTGAGGATACCTCGCTTTCATTTCCGATTCTAACTCCCAGGTCATTTCCTCGATATCATGGTTCCTCCACAAAACTTTAACTTGAGGTATAATCTTCGAGCGTAGGACATGTTCCTTCTTATCCAAGATCTTGACAGGTACCTCCTCGTACGTTAAATCTTCGGCTATCTCGTCTGGTTCTAACTCAATAATGTGATTTAGGTCTTTCACATATTTACGTAACATAGATATGTGAAAAACGTTATGAACACGAGACATGCTTGGAGGTAAAGCGAGTCTATAGGCCACCTTTCCTACTCGGTCAAGGATCTCATATGGACCAATGAATCGTGGATTGAGCTTTCCTCTCTTTTCGAATCTCGTAACTCCTTTCCATGGAGCAACACGTAACAATACATGATCTCCGACATTAAATTCTACGTCTCTTCGATGAAGATCCGCATAACTCTTTTGTCGATCTTGTGCCGTTTGTATACGTTGTCGGATTATTTGAATCTTTTCCGTAGTCATACGTACTAACTCCGGTCCTAACAATGTTGCTTCACCCACCTCGTCCCAACATACTGGAGAACGACACTTCCGTCCATACAACGCCTTGAATGGAGCCATGCCTATACTTGCCTGATAACTGTTGTTGTAGGAGAATTCCACCAATGGTAAGTACTTGTCCCAACTCCCTTTGAAATCTAGAACACAGAGTCTCAATAGATCTTCAAGAGTTTGAATAGTCCTTTCCGATTGCCCGTCAGTTTGAGGATGATATGCAGAACTGAATCGTAGATCGGTGCCCATAGCTTTCTGCAAACTGACCCAAAATCGTGAAGTAAATCTTGGGTCACGATCCGAAATTATGGATACTGGCATGCCATGCAATCTCACAATCTCATTTATGTACATATGAGCAAGACGTTCCAGTGAATAAGTTTCTCGTATAGGCAAGAAATGAGCAGACTTAGTTAATCTATCGACAATAACCCAAATTGCATCTATGCCTTGAGAAATCTTGGGAAGACCCGTAACGAAATCCATGGTAATGTGTTCCCACTTCCATTTTGGAATCTCAAGTGATTGCAATGGACCTTTTGGCACTTGATGCTCTGCCTTGACACGTTGACATGTTAAACACCTCGAGATAAACTCCGCAATCTCTCTCTTCATATTGCTCCACCAAAATGTATGTCAAAGATCACGATACATTTTAGTACTCCCAGGATGGATCGCAAACGGTGTGTTGTGTGCCTCCATCATGATTCTATACTTCAAGTCAGAATCGTTAGGAACACAAAGTCTGGAGTTGACTCGAAGTATTCCTTCTTCATCGATTCTTGCTTCTGGAATAACACCTTCTTGCACCTTCTTCTTCATCTTCATCAACTCCGGATCTGTAGATTGAGCAGCTTTAACTTTATCAATTAAAGCTGGTTCTACGCGTAAACTTGACATCATCATGTGGGTCCCCGGAGTCTTGAACTCTATCTCCATCCTTTGTAAGTCACACAAAATGGGCCTTTGTGTTGACAGCATCGCACTCATTCCCGCATATGATCTTCTACTTAACGCGTTTGCTACCACGTTTGCTTTTCCAGGATGATATTGGATGGTATGGTCGAAATCTTTCAACAACTCAAGCCAACGTCGTTGCCGCATGTTAAGTTCCTTCTGGGTAAAGAAATATTTGAGGCTCTTATGATCTGTATAGATCTCCACTTTCTCCCCATACAGGTAGTGTCTCCATATCTTCAACGCAAAAACGACTGCTGCCAACTCTAGATCATGAGTAGGATAATTCCTCTCATATTCTTTGAGTTATCGTGAGGCATAGGCTATGACTTTCCCATGTTGCATGAGAACACATCCTAACCCTTTGCCCGAAGCATCGCTGTAAATGACAAATCCATCCGAACCAGATGGTATTGTCAGAACAGGTGCCGAAATGAGTCTCCTCTTGAGCTCTTGAAAGCTCTTCTCGCATTCCTCGTTCCATACGAATTTTGTATCTTTCCGAGTCAGCTGAGTTAATGGAGTAGCGATTCGAGAAAATTCTTCCACGAATCTCCGATAATAACCAGCTAAGCCCAGAAAGCTACGTACTTCGGTCACCGACTTAGGTTGCTCCCAGCTTTGTATTGCTTCAATCTTCGCCGGGTCAACAGATACTCCACGTTTCGATACCACGTGCCCAAGGAATGCTACTTCCTCAAGCCAGAACTCGCATTTCTTTAACTTGGCATATAGCTTGTTCTCACGAAGCTTTTGAAGTACCAACTTCAAATGGTGTTCATGATCTTCACGGCTTTTAGAATAGATGAGGATGTCATCAATAAAGACAACAACGAATTGATCTAAATACTCCTTAAATACACGGTTCATCATATCCATGAAAGCAGGAGGAGCATTAGTCAATCCAAAAGACATGACTAAGAACTCATAATGCCCGTACCATGTTCTAAAAGCAGTCTTTGGAATATCCTCAGTTTTAATCTTCAACTGATGATATCCAGAACGAAGATCGATCTTTGAAAAGAATTGCGCTCCTTGCAACTGGTCGAACAGGTCATCAATACGAGGTAACGGATACCTATTCTTAATGGTGACATGGTTCAACTCCCGATAGTCAATACAAAGTCGCATACTCCCGTCTTTCTTCTTTACGAATAAAACAGGAGCACCCCAAGGAGACGTACTAGGACGAATAAAACCGATATCTAACAACTCTTGTAATTGGACCTTTAACTCCTGAAGTTCAATAGGAGCCATTCGATATGGGGTTTTAGAAATGGGCTTTGTACCGGGCTCAAGGTCAATAAAGAATTCAACTTCACGTTCTGGGGGTAGACCGGAAAGTTCTTCGGGAAATACATCAGGAAACTCATTAACAACGGAAATATCATTCAAATCTGATGTATTCTGATTTAGATCAGTGACATGAGCTAAGAAAGCTTGACATCCGTTTTTTTTATAAACGAATAGCCTTGGGATTTGAAATGATATTGACTGATTTTAGTGGTTTGGTGGTTTGAATTCGTACAACAGGTTGATTAGGAATATGAAAACTAACAACCTTACGAAAACAATCAATTTTGGCATGGTAATTGGTTAACCAGTCAATTCCTAAAATCACGTCAAATGCAAGTATTTTCAAAGATATAAGATCAACGGGTAAGGTAAGGGTACCAATCTGAATCAAGCAAGATTTGTAAACTGTGGATGTAACAAAGGTTTCTCCTAACGGAGTTTCAACAGATAAGTCAAAGTCTAATTTATCAGAAGTCAAGTTCAAACGTTGAGCACAAGCAGGTGAAATAAAGGAATGGGTAGCACCGGTATCTAACAAGGTATAAACTTCGCAAAAATTTATGATTAACTAACCCGTGATAAATTCATTCGGGTTCCTCGCGTTTTGGGCAGTCTCGATAAACGCTCTTCATGGAACCACCGACTTTGATTTGTCTGGGACAGTCTTTGGTGTCACTATCCCAACTGGTCTTGACTTTGCTATACAGCTCATTCCACCCTCAACTGCTTCGTCACACTCCTGATCCATGATCTGAATCATTACTCTTCGATCCATATCGAATTGGGGTTGACCGCTATGCACAGGGTAATTCCAAACTCGATGTTTGATTCTCCCAATTGCTGTCCAAAAAGTAAAATCCATTTCGTCTATTTTGGCCTTCTTTGATCGGACGTCTCTTTCTAAAATATCAACGCGTCGTGCGGCTTTTACCCATGCATCTTCAATTCTCACTCGTTCCGTTGCTTCTTCTTTCAGCTGATCGTTGACATTTGCATTTTCAGATTCTAGCTCTAATATCATATGTTCTGCCAGAGAGAACTTCTGTTCAAGCCTCGCATAACGAGTAGCAAAATCTTGAATTTCTATATCCCTTTCTTGAATTATTGTATCCCTTTGTTCCACGGCTGTCTGTCGTTCTTCACCCTGCTCTTCTAACTCAAGAATACGATTTTGCAGTTCTACATTTTGATCATAAAGTTCTCCTAATAAATACTCCTCCTCAGGTTCCTCTTCTTCCTCACTCTCAGCTGCTACCTCTGCGACTAGCTCGGGTGCAACTATTAATTCTTCACTCACCACATGGATATTTCTAATTTCTTCTTCTTCTGTCATCACATTATCCTGGTTGGTGATTAAAGGTGTCTCCACAGTCTCATTCACTTCGTTGTTAACATTCTCAGCTGCCATTCTCAAATACTGCCATAAAACAAGGGTTAATTAAACAAATAACATATAACATATTAACCCTATGCTCCGACTGACCAATTAAATACCACATAAGCTTAGGTAGGACACACTAGCGAAGGATTTACTCGTCTCTCCCCTCCTAGTTCTATTCCCCGATCTCCGCCAGAGATCATATCCCTAAGCTCTGATACCAACTGTGACGCCCCCAGAATAGGTCCATTCAACCCAACCCATTCTGAGTCGCCAAATACATGGTACAGAATTCAAATACAAACTTTATATCATACGGTCGTGCAAAATACGACCACACAACTGTGAGTCTCAGTACAAATATGTAGAAAATATTAAGATTCAAACTAAGTCCTCATTACAATTATGATCACACTATTTATCAGAAATAGTGAGGACTACTACTGCTCTAACTCGGACCATCACTCCATTCCCCGACTAGTACCCGCAATATTCTCATTTCCTGAAGAGAACAATGGAAGAAAAGGGTGAGCTCAACTAGCCCAATAAAGAATATTATGACTAAGATAATGAAAAATAAATTATCGTTAGTCTTCAACAGTTCAGATAAAATATTATGGACAACAAGTTTTAGATCAATATTCGCAGCGGAAATAACAAATCATTAGAAGAGTTAAGCAGAGAATGAAGTCTACTATCTTCTATGATTTAAAGTCCATCATCAATATTTTATCCCTGTAACATCAATCAATATATATCTCGAATCAAATATTCATCTTTGCACTACAGGCTAAAGATATTCATTTATATCACCAGTGATCATGTTCATCTCAACTCCTGTCCATCTTTGCACTACGGGCCAAAGATATTCATCAGGTAATCATCTTTGCACTACAGGCCAAAGATATTCATCAAATAATCATTCATCTTTGCACTATAGGCCAAAGATATTCATTTGTATCATCATTTAAGACTGAGAATGATGAAAAATAATATAAAAACGAATCGAGTGAGATAAAGGACAAAAATTAGGAATTCGTAATTTAATTTATCCAAGTTCATGAATACTCCGTAATAATCAATTGTGGAGCAAAATTCAAGAATGAAGTTTCAAACTTGGATCCAATCAAAGATAAAAAAAAAAAATATTTTTTTTTTCCGTGAATAGTAACTCATGAATAGTAACCCGTGAATAGTAACTTGTCATAAAAAAAATAAAAATTTCATAACAAGTTCAGACCAATATTCCAGTGAAATAATATTTCGTACGAGTATGAATGAATATACGAAACTGTAATTGGATTTTCACCCGTCATGCGGTAATCCGCGTAGACAGATCATTTCCACAATTTAATAGAAATGAATACGAAGGGTGATTCACCACGCATGCGGTAATCCGCGTAGACAGGTTACTCCCACAGATTATTAAGGAATTGAATGAATACAAAAGGTTTTCACCAGGCATGCGGTAATCCGCGTAGACAGGTTACTCCCACAGATCAATAAAGAATGAATACAAAGGGTTATTCACCATGCATGCGGTAATCCGCGTAGACAGGTTACTCCCACAGATCAATAAAGAATAGAGTAACAACCCTTACGAGTATTGAAAGAAAATAGCATTCTTTATGAATATAAAAGAAATAATACCCCTTACCTCAGTAGAAGATTGGATACTGGAGTAGTGTAGTAGCAGAATACTCTTCTTCTTTTTCTCTCTATAATTTTTCTCACTATAATAACTTTGTTCTTCAAGAATGGTGAGAAATGAATGAAATTAGCTTGCTATTTATAGGCTAGAAAAAGGTTGGACAATTACACTTTAGTACCTCCATCTTTGCCTAAATTTTTAATTTAGTCCCTCAAGTTTATAAATCTTGCACCTCCACCCCTGCAACTACCCACCAACTATTTATTATCCACCAATAAGTGGGTCCCACATGTTAACCACCCATTAATTGCTCATTTATCTGATTAATTCTCCGTTAGGTCAATTTAACATCCGAAAATCAACTATTATCGAAATAAATGTCGATTTCTACTAACATTAATATTTCCAACACAATGAAAATATTTTTATCAACCATTCATCAATTATTATATAAATTAATATTACAGAATCACAATAATGACAACCAGGTCGTTCCCAGGAAAGAGGGGGCCTTCCGATAAAGATTTTTTTCTTACTGGCGCGCAATTAACTAACCCCTTTCCTAGACAGAACTTTCTAGACATTGCCAATAATGCTATCTAATAATATCATTTAAATAATATGACTGACCATTATTGATTTAATAATATAAAATATTGTGCAGATGATACTGTGACAATAATTGAATCAATAATATGATATACTGTGCAACAACTACTGTAGCAATTATTAAATACTGAGTGACTTCTTACATAAGCATCAATAATCAAAGATATTGTGCAATACCGTGTGCTACTTTGCAACAATGCGTATTACTGTATTTTTATCACCGGGTATTTTAACAGTTTAACGGTAAAAGTTTTGCCGTGAAAATGTTATTTCTGTCGCTTTCTATATCCGACAATTATTCTGTTGTGGGGTCCACCAATGGCTGCGCCGTCGTACGAATATTCTCCGACAAAAGAATATTCCCCGACACAACGAATATATTATGACCACTTGCTTACTTTGTAAAATTTGCACATTCCATCCATAACTTACCACATTTATCAAATCAACACCTTACTATATCAAAATAATATATAGAGGAAATTAAATTTTTATTTATAAAAGTTGGGGTCTTACAACCACCCCTGCCTCCTCTGCCTCCTCTGCTTCTGCAGCCGCTTCCTCCTCCCTGTTCCGCCGCCTCCTCCCTGTTCCGCCTCCTCTTCCGCCCCTGCCTACCTCATCTCTCTATCTCACTCTCTGTAAGTAATTTTTCATTCATTAGTTAGGGTTTTGTGAAACTAAAATTGGTGAATTAGTTAGGGTTAATTTATGTTGCTTCATTACATAGAAACAATCTAAAATTGAAATTGGTGAAATTGGGATAATTTGAAATTGGGACAATCTGTTGGGACAATCTGATATTGAGAATGCATGTATATTTTTTAAAATCTGAAATTTTCTGAACTTTGTTTAATAATTGTATCTTGATTTGAAATTGGATTTGATATGCTGCAATTTGGGTTGAAGCTCATTTACTGCGGTTGGAAATTGATTTGCTGCAATTTGGGCTTGATAATTACTGCAATTTGGGTTTGTCCTAATTGGTTTATGTTTAAGAATGGCTCAACATTTTCATTTACTGCAATTTGGGTTTGTTCTAATTGATTTTCTACAATTTTGGTTTGATACTGCAATTTGGGCTTGATAATTACTGTTGTTGAATGTGATATTTGATATTTCCAACGGAATTCTTGACGGAATTTCTGTCAGAATTTTCAATTGCAAAATTTGTGGGCTTTGTAAGTATATTTATTTATTATTTAATTAGTTTTTCAATATTAAAACAAACTAAGTAGCATTTACTTAGTTTCTTATTACTAAAATAAAACTAATTTAATTTAGTTTATTAAATAAAATAAATTTAAAAAATTAGATATTATAATAATAAAATAAAATAAATTAAATAAAAATAAAAAAAAATAAAAAAAAATAAAAAATAAAAAATAAAAAATAAAAAATAAAAAATAAAAAATAAAATACAATACAATACAATACAATACAATGAAATAAAATAAAACAAAATACAATTAAATAAAATAAAATAAAATAAAATAAATTTTTGTTTTAAAAATTATATAATATAATACAAAATAAAATAAAATACAATATGTTAAGAATATGCATGAGAATGTTATTCATATTTATATAAGATTTGATTGTGATCTTAATGAATGACTATGCAAATATGTCTGCATTGATGAAAGCTTTAAAGTTCTTAATAGATGATAGACATGTGTACAAGGACTTAGACTGAAATGATCAAATATGTTAGGTTGATCCTACATGAATAAACAGTTGTGTAAAGTCCTTCAAAAGATTATGATGTACAAAGACTAAATATAGAAAGATCAAGCTTGTTAGGTTGATCTTATGTAATGTAATAGATAGGCATGTCTGATCGTCGAGCACTGCACCAGCCTTCGTAGTCTGCCAAGATAGACAAGAAAGACTTGGAGACTATCAAGGCAGAATCGTAGTCTGTAAGGATAGTAGCTCTCGAAGTTCGTAGTCTGTCATGAGAGACAAGGCAGGATCGTGGTGTGTCGAGAAGGACTTTCTTGAAGCCATATTCTGTCGAGGAAGTCATGTTCAGAATCGTGGAGACAGCCTGTCGAGCGCCTGCCGAGCCAAGTCAAGAATCGTAGGCCTTACTTGAAGTCGTGGTGTAGCGACCATGAATTTTAAGCTCCTTATTAATTTCATATGTGATTTAAAATTTTTAGGAGTTAATTTTTCAAACTTATTTAAACCTTATGTGGTTATGTGCTTATGTGAATTTAACCTATGCGAATAAATACTAGGATTTTTATTAAAGGGAATCACTAATGGTTATTTAACTTAGTAGATTAACCCTGAGACTTTTATATCAGAAAATTGATAAAAAGTGTTAGTAAATCATATATTCAAATTTACTTGAATATAGTGTAGAGAGTTAATCGTGATTGATTAATTGATATTGGTGTAATTAATCGATAATGTATGAAATTATTGTTGTTGTTGATTTATAATTATTATGAATAAATAATAGTTAATGAATTGGGAATAATTAATTGATAATGTGATGATTAATTATTATTATGAATAAATAATAATTAACGAGTAAGAGATTAATAAATATATAATATTATATTTACTTGATTAATTATTTTATACAAACATGTGTTATTTATATGGTAGTTAACCATATATTATATATAGACTATATAGTAACCTTAATTGTATTATGCGAGGTTGATGAATTGAATGTGTACATAAGAGCATGTGACAATACATGGATAGACATTAATGTGTATACCCTATTACTTTATATTATATCAATAACATTATTAATTGATAAATGATTTCAATAAGTTATTATAATTATTATAATAACAGTTATTATTATAATAATACCCAATTACTTTATATTTGGTGTTAATAGATAATGTACATGGATTATATGTATATACCCTACTTGATGCATCATATTATTAATTGCTCATTGAAATTGTGACTTTAATTTAATTATAGCCTAAGTATTTACATGAAATAAAATGTGTATACATGATATAGCCTAAGTAAGCATGGTATATATAGAATAATAGTGTAGTATATTGCATCCAAGTTGCTTCCATTTGCTGAGAATTGGTTGTCCCATAATAAGAGCCCATTTCCTCTTCATTCTTCACACGTGAACCCACATGGCTACTACACTACTCTACTTCTCCTCAATTTCTTCACAAAGCTAGCTAATGATTTCAAGAGGTGTGGGATTCATGATGAAATCACCAACTACTCACCAAGCATTCCTTGCCCATTGTATAATCTGGATTTCCATTGTTTTGCAAAGTTATGGACTGGTTATCCATTTGTCTATATAAGAGCTCTCCTCCTTCATAATTAACATTGCTGAGATTTTCTCTAAATTATAGAATTGAGCTAGTAGACTGAGTTTTCAATTGAGTTGAGAGAGTTATCAGTGAGGGAGAATTGGTATTGCAGTCCATTCCTTTGACAGAGGTATAAATTTTAATTCATGCTCTCCCTATCTTATTCTCTGTAATATTTCTAAGTCGTGATTATTGAATTAATCATGGGTTGATTAATTAATGGATTGGAATATGTTGGTTAAGTGTTATACAAGATGTTAAACATGTTAGAATTGCAATGTGTTATGTTAGAATCAATTTTCGTAGGAAAATTTCTGAGTTAGGCTAAGTTCTGCCATTGTTGGGCAGCTACTGTCTCTGGCCAACAGCCTGCGCAGCTGCGCCAGTTATGTACTGGCCAGCGGCGCAGCTGCGTCGGGCCCTGGACAGAGTTTTCTGTTTCCTGCTATAAACTGCTATGTGCTATCATGAAGTACCTTGTTAAAGCAAGTATGTGAACATGATTATACTATAAATATTAGTACAATGACATGGTATAAGTATGTATTCCTTGATGCTACACATATATGTTATGGCCATGTTTTATGAAAGAAAAACATATGTTTTAAAAGGAAACTTGTAGTTTTAAAAGTGAACCTTGTCACGAACATAACATGTGTGTTTTCTGATTTTGTAAACACAATAGTATGGTTTATATTGACCTAAAATGCATGGTTAAAGTGTTAGTCATACACTAGCATACTTGGTTTAATGATTCATGAGGTTTTCGAAATGAGAAACTTAAGACTTTTGAAAACAAACTTGACCAACACTTGAGTCTTTTAGATTCTGACCATTTGAGAACGTATATGTGGTTTATATATGAGTTCTAAGACATACGAGTTACGAGCACAAGGCACTTAACATGTATTATGATACCTTGTTGACTTAGTGTGACTTTCAATGAGAAAACATAGAATGTGAAAGCTAACGACATTGATTACCACGTGAGTTATGTTATGGTCACGCAAGCATATATATGCATGCTTAATCTTAGAAAATGAACTTCAACTATGTGATTAAAGTATATGTGTGTAGTATACTCGAGCATACATATTATATATTGTTTAGCCTTATTATATGAAAACATGACTTTAGTAACCAATCTTGAAGCATGAACTTATATTATTTAAAGTATGTGAATATCCGACATACAAACATGTGATCTTGAAGTGGACATAGAATGAACATGTTAGCTTTCGAACTTGAGTTAGATAAACTTGATAAACATGTGTGTTGATTTATATCAGTAACTGGAAGTGCTATGTGTTCAAGCCTATATTAACGCATAGAAACTAAGTAATCTAAAGTTAGTAAATCTAAAGACAGGATTAGATTGACTTACGTGAACTATGTGATAGAATTATATAATGACTAGATTCTTGTATGTGTGAATTTATATTAGTTTATATATACTAATTGGAGAGATCGACTTGTTAATATTAGGTCGTTCCAACGCCGTTTAATTAAAGCTAGAATTATTTGTAGCTGAGCAATCAGGCAAGTTTCCTAGACCCTTGCATTACTTTATTCAACGGATATTGTAAGCAAGTTTTCGAACTTCACTCTTTGATTGTGCAAGTTCTTTTGAACCCGTTCTTGTATTATTAGCAAGTCTCCCTAACTTTACTCAAATTTATATTGAGTAGGGTATTATTATATTGCAAGTTTCTTCAACTACTCTTTTATTTGAGCAAGTTTTTCTTGACTTACACTTATTTATTGTGCAAGTATTCTAGGCCCTTGTATTACTTTATTCAACGGATATTATAAGCAAGTATCCGAACCCTACTTTTATTGTGCAAGTATTCTAAATTCTTGTACTACCTTATTCAATGAACCGTGTAAGCGAGTTTCTAAACTTCACTTGTTTTTGGTGAAAGTTTCCTATCCTTCTCATATTGTATTGAGCAGGTTATTATTGTATTGTGAAAGTTCCTCGAACTTCACATTTTGAGTATTGTGAAAGTTCCCCGAACTTCACATTTTGAGTATTGTGAAAGTTCCCCGAACTTCACACTTTGGTTATTGTGAAAGTTCCCCGAACTTCACATTTTGAGTATTGTGAAAGTTCCCCGAACTTCACACTTTGGTTATTGTGAAAGTTCCCCGAACTTCACATTTTGAGTATTGTGAAAGTTCCCCGAACTTCACACTTTGGTTATTTTGCAAGTTCCCGAACTTCATTTCTTTATTATGCAAGTTCTCTAAACTTATACAAACTCGTATATTGTGCAAGTATCTTATCTTTGTGTTTACTTTACTCAAAGAACGTTGTAAGAAAATGTCCTAACCTATGCATTTACTTTATGCAAGGGATCTATTATGGTGAATTCCCCGAATTTCACTCTTTGATATTGTAAGTGTCTAAGCCTATGCATTTATTTTATGCAAGGAATCTATTATCGTGCAAGTTCCCCGAACTTCACACGTTGAGTATTGTGCAAGTTTCCTGAACTTCACACGTTGAGTATTGTGAAAGTTCCCCGAACTTACACAAATTCATATATTGTGCAAATTCTAAACTTCACTTTGTGCAAGTTCTCTATCCTTCTCATATTGTATTGAGTAGGTTATTGTTGAATCGAAAGTTGTTTACTTAATTGCTTGAATTTATTTCCAAGCATGTTATTTAGTGGTTTAATTACTTATCAATTATTCCACATTGATATTATTGATGTCCGTACTTAGTGCATTTGAGCTCGTACAGTCTTGGACTTATACATTATTCAAGGTTCTAAATTTCTTGAACTATGTCAGTAAGAGTCTGAACCTTTGCTCTGTCAGACTAGTGTATGAAGTTTTCTTTGAAGCTATCCAAACCAATTGATGGTAAGGATTCTTAGACGGAACAGAACACCCCTCATATGTAGGAGTGTGCCCGGGTATCTAATATATATGATACGAGTAAGCAGATATAAGTGTTATGCATATTCACGTTGTGCCTGAGGCTGATCTCCTCGAGGTACTTAGTTTCTGTAGCTAGAAGCTAGTAATCCCAAAAGGGTCAATTAGCTATTGATCTCATTGGAAAGTTATAGTTCAAAGTCTACTCGACTATCAGTCATTCTAAAGGCAATTATTAACTTTGCTTTTAATAGTCATATTATTGAATCTTTCAGATATTCACAGTGTTGAATCATGCAAGTTGTTGAACCTTACAGATATTCATATCGCTAAATTATACAGATATTCATAGTATTGAATTATACAGATTGTTGAATCATTCTAACATTCATATTGTTGAATCTTTAAGATATTCATTTTGTTGAAATCATTGTCAGATATTTTTCCATTCATCATGATATATCCTTTATTGTTGTATTTAAACTTGCTGAGCAAACGTGTTGCTCATTCTTGCTATATAATGACTTATATTGCTGTTGAGCCCGAGCCCTCAAGGAAGGACAAGGGTAAAGGAAAGATATAAGATGGTTTGCAAGGAGCAGACTTTGTCTTTATGATTTGTTTAATTACTGTTAATGTGATATGAACCCTAATGTTTATTCTAGGGTATATTTGTATTGATGTATTAAGGTTATCGAATCTTGGGACTAGTAACACCTTTTGAATGAACGACGTATGTTTATTATATTTCGCATTTTAGTTATCGTATGTTACTTAAAGGTGGATGTTAGTATTGTTTCGTGGCGACCGGACCGGGGTCAGAGGACCCGGATTCGGGGGTGTCACAAGTGGAGCCTGCAAATCATGACGCTAACAGAAATCGTAGTTGAGCAGATCAGTCAAGGGACAGCAAGTGTTAAGGCAGAAATTATAGTCTGTCATATGATTTGCTCTCTAAGTCGTGGTGTCTGCAGAACCAAAGCAAGATCGTAGTCTGCAAAACAAAGACTCAGACAAAGTCAGCCTAGTGCTCACAACGCCAAGGAAGAATCGTACAGACAATACGATTCTCAACAAATGAGCACTCCCGAAGTATCCAAAGATTGAAGCCTCTGGTCAGAGCAATAAAGATGTAATCAACTTGAAGAAAGCCAGAGAACACTCACCGAATGGCCTGCAAGCAATCAGAAGATCGAAGCACCAATTCAATCAGCATCCTGATTGAGAAGTGAAGCCATTCACGAGAAGTCTTCCACAATCAAATATTAGAAGACTATAAATGAAGTGACTGACTAAAGGAAGTCAGCAAGTGCAGTATCTGTCAAACCAACAGAAGACAACGATATTGGGTGTGACCATGATCGTGGTGCTTGCCAGATAAGCAGCAAGAACTGATGAAGCACATATAAAGTTATTGGCCAACCTATTCAGAACAGACAGAAAGGATTATCTATGTCTCAACCTCATCATAAAGAGTGAACGGGAGATCACAGGGCTGAATGTAGAGAGAGAGCTGAGCATGACTAATCAGAAAAGTCTTGCAAACCAGAAGGGCCAAAGCATTCAGATAAGTTGTCAGTTCTTAATGCAAGTCAAGGCAAGTAGAAGCATTTAAGTACTGCAAAAGTAAAGGAGGAGAGGTTCTACATTGTTAATCCAAAGAACACTCTCAGAATCGTATTGTTGTCTCAACCAGTCAACGAGCAACATTCAACAGACAAACTACGATTTAGATCATGGTCATCTGCATTAGAATCGTGGAGTTTGGTCATTTACTTATTGAAGCTTTGGCAACGTCTCAATATGAAGACTGACATTCTAACGTTGCTAATTGAGAGCATCGATGCAGAAGGACAACTCCTGTGGTTCTAATCGAGGAATCAGAAAGGAGAAATAAAGGTGACTACCAGCCTGACACTTGAAAGGGATATCTCTGATGTGGTAGGTGGAATAGTAGACTGCCGTGTCAAAAAAGTCAAAAAGGTGCTGTCACGCCAAGTCAGCTGTCTGCACCAAATAACTCAGGATCTTTGAGGCAATTCAAATAGCTTCCAATGACTATATTACAATGGGAAGCTTTTGGAGGAGTATTAAACAACTGAAGCTTTAATGATGAAGAGTTGTTGACTCTACGAGTTTTACAGAGCTTAACAGAACACGTCTCAGTGGCAGTGAGACTACAAGAGTAGAAGTGAAGCAAATTTGAAGAAGTGCTTTAACTGATGAAGGCTTCACTCAACATAAATGAGAATGCCAAACAGATTGGCATCTGAGTTGAGAACCGAGAAGGCCAAGAAGACAAGAGGAAGAGTGGCAAATCAGAAAGTAAATCCAAAAGAGCCACTCAACGATTCACCATGAACAACCTGAGCTGAAGAGAAATAGATGCAGAACCAGATCTGCACACAAGGCAATCTATGTTCAAGGAATACTAAGTACCAGATGGAGTCTACCGAAAGTGCAAAGACTTTGCAGTCCCCAAGTGGTGAAAGTGTGCAAAGCGAAAACGAGATAAAGACAAGCATCAACCACAAGATCAGCTGCGCAAAGGAAGAATGAGAGACTGCTAAGTACTCAAGGTCGTCGAGCTTAATGATTAACTTAGTAGTCCATCAAAGGTGATCCAGTCTCGATGCAGAATCCAAGGAGGATCACACCAAGCTGCTAAGTACCAAAGGATGAATAAGCTTCAAGTTATCTTAGCAGCTCAGCACCAACACCAACATCAACAAGTAGTTAGGGCTTGAGGGGTCCTTGTTCGAGGGACTAAATCAAAGTCAAGTCTGCTGGACTTGTTGTAACAGAGGGTATAAGAGTTTCCAAGTCTGCTGGACTTGAAGAGTTCATAGTGAACTGAAGTTCCAAGGCTGCTGGCCTTGAAGGAATCTTTGTGATTCAAAAGTTACCCATATCCTTAGTGGAATCCCTGCTTATTGAAGCAGAAGAGTGGATTAGGAGCTTGAGTCTCTAAACCACTTAAAATCCCTTGTGTCATTTACTTTCAGTCATTTACCTTATGTATATATAACTGCTATAACTGTAATAACCACTTACAACTAAACTAACTCTAGAACAATGCTTATCAAGATATCTATGAAGGGGATCTTTAACTAATTCTGTTGTGCTTGATATGATTCTTATATTTGTCATATGCTAATTACTTAGCAATACAAAATAAACTGGAAAAGGCTTTGAAATTAAAAGGATCTATTCAACCCCCCTTCTAGATCTATTGTGTGCCCTCTAGGAACTAACAATTGGTAACAGAGCAGGTTCTCATGTTATACCCTAAAGCTAACGCTTTGAGTCTGGTCCTAGGCACAAACAATGTTCTAAACTTAGTCTAGTAGTAAGTCACTTGTGAATGCAGATGAGTTCACACATAGGAAACTATGCATATAGGTAAATGTGCATATTCACCTGAAGCTGCTCATATTGGACTCCGTTCTTAAATGCTATATCAAGAAGGCCAATCCTTGTCCATAGTCAATCAGTAGTCTGCAGACCAGTGATGGGAAGTAAAGAGACATCAAAAGCAAAGAATCTGACATCCACTGTTCTGAAGGTAGAAATGCTCATACATGTAATATAACGATTATCCAAAGAAGAATGAAGAATTCTTCATATATGTATTTGGTTGATCACATAGATCTGAACCTTGAGGTTTAAGATAGTCAAAGAACTCAAGATGCCAAAACTTTCCTCTGTTTACAACTCCAAGTGTATGCTTGATTGAACTAAGGTCAAATGAAGCAACAAGCTGTCAGCACTGAATATAATGTCATGCACATCAATGCCTAACATCATTATAGCAAGACAAACTACTGTTTAGAAACTGACAGTATAAAGGTATGGTTCCTCGTTAATACTCATGTACATCATATTGCATCAGCTTATGTACTATAACAGTATTCTATCAAGAGATCGTGTTCATCCTAAAAAGGGAAAGAGAGAAAGTACATTAAGGTTGGAAACTCATTGCTAACAAACCTTCTCTCCACCCATGTTTTAGGTTGAAGATAACATTTTAAAAGAAGTTTGAAATATACCATAACTTAATCACAAACAAATTAAGCTTAAGTGGATTAATCCTTGCTGAAGGGTTGGTATGTGTGTAAATATATACAAACCAATGTTTTGTGTTTTTGATAAAATATAGAGTATGATTAATGCTAGAGGTGTATCTTGAAGATTCTTAGAAACTGATCATCTCCATGAATCGACTAGATACAAATAAGAAATAGAGTTGATTCTTACTCTGTGAACATTCAAAATCCATGAACATAACAAAGCAAAGGGTGAAACAATCAAAGAAAAGGGTGTCATATCAAAATGTTTAATCATACACACACTCACCATCATACATTATAATTGTCATGTCTAAATCTGATATATGCATGAATATGATTGTTGATACTTACATGATATAAATTCAAGAATATGAGGAATTGGGATTTTGAGAAAACTAACCTAGCAGGACCCAACCAACCATAGGTACCAAAATAGAAACTTACCTAACCTGTAGGTACTTGGTCTATCTGACCACACTAAGGAATACTAAAGCAAATGACCTCAGTCACAAAGATTCAACCAGCTGCAAGCTCAAGATATTTCAGCAATGCTCTTAATCAAATCAGTCAATGCCAAAGCCAGTTCTTGAAGAATTAATGAGTCCTCGTAGATGAAGTTCATACTTGTTGATCATCATAAAGAAGTTGAATATTCATGGCAAGATGAAAAGAGATTTTCTATGCTTATCCATGCAAAGCATATCATCCCAAAAGGAACATCAAGGAAGTTCATATCAAGGGACCATCAAACAATGGTTATAGAAAATGCCTCACAGAAGCATAACTCCATGATACTGAAGATGCTTATGCCTGAATGAGAAAAACTACGTTCGTAGTCCAGTCAACAATCATGGAGCGACCAGGTCTGAAGATATGAAGATGGTGAAGTTTGTTCAACCATGATGATTCTAGCCTGATGGAGATAAGCAAGGCCACCTTACTTATGCATGTAAAGATGAATAGTCCATCCTTCTATGAGAAGATAGTATCAACTATGGGGGAGCAGTGATTTGTTATGAGCAGCAGCTCTAATGGTGTCGAAGGAGCACAATGGAGTAAATCCTTCAGATCTTCCATACATCAAAGATAGCTACACCTGATGACAAGGGAAGAACAACTGAAGATCTGGAAATGGTGAAGTTCAAGGAGTAAAATGAAGAAGTGGGACTCTTACCAGAAGATCTGAGATAAGCTCAGAGGATAGGTCAACCATGGTGCATGTCTGATTGACCACTCCATGAATATAAAGTCCACTTTAGTCAAGTTCATAAAAATAAGAGCTAAACCAAAATAGAAACATCCTAGCTACAGAGTTCCAAAACTCTTGGCTGATGAACCAAATGAAGATCCATAGTCAGTAGTAACATCCCAAAATGTGCTACTGATAACCATATCATCCATCGACCTTAATCGTGGAGTCCCTATGATTAAACACCTGATCGTAGAGTAAGAGCATGATGACACCACAATTGCAGCCTATACAAAACATCAAAGAATATCCATAGTTGGTTAGTGAACTCCCCAGCAGAGAAGCCCAATGTGATCTCATTGTTGTCGCCATGTCTATAAAGCTCTTCATCGGATAAGCGCCTTAGGGACAAACCTGGCCCTTAGTTTTGGACTAAGAGGTTGGCCCTTCCTGGGCAACCTTAACCCAAAAGAAGTACAGATATTGATTGCATCACAAGAATCTCTGCTAAAGCAAACAGTTACTCCTCAGAAGAATGCAAGGTGTAAATGAGTCTTACCACTCTCTTGAAGACTAATGAAGAAGTTGTCTATTAAAGCATGGCTACAGACTACGATCATCGAAGAAGACGTAGAGTTTGTAGATCAGTCGAAGAAATCGTGGAGTACTAAGCTAAGTCATAAGACCACTCCACAAACTGAAGAAGTCAATAGTCAACTAAAGGAAAGTTAAATCTGATAAACTGAAGTGTTAGAAGAAGTTAAAGATTGTGACCTATCAGACTCTTACAACTGTCCCACTAAAACATGGAGGGAATAGTTATATAAAGGAAATTCAAATTAGTGTCAGTTATGCTTCTAAGAGTCCATCAAAAAGCTGCTAGTTTTTGATATATCTTTTCTCTCTCAAACCAAAACCTTAAACACTCTCCTAAAAGCCTAAAACTCTTGAGCAGGTAACCACTCTCAAATCACTCTCAGAAACATTCTGCATTTCTCTCAATAGCAATACCCAAATACACAGAAACTCATAACTCTCAAATGGAAGACTTGCATATCATCACTGGTATTCAACTCGATACTAAGAAGTTTGATAAATTAGACAAGAAGTTCAGGGATATTCTTGAACTGGTAAAGAAGGCTGGGTTCTCTGAATGCCTAGAAACAAACACCCGCATCTATTCAAACCTGGTGAGAGAATTGTACTCAACTGCAATTACAAGTTCTGGGACTCTAACGACTAAGGTCAAAGGTCTGAACCTAAAGCTAAAGCCTACAGACATCAATCAATGTCTAGGCTTCCCTGACTCTAGTCTGAAGAACCTTGAAGAGGTTGATATTGAAGAAGGGAAGAGAGTTATGCGCTACAAAAGAAACCCTAGTCTGAAGAATATGAAGAAGAAGGAGTTTCTAGAAGAGTTTGAGTTCCTTGCTGAGATAGTAGGGAAATGCATACTGAGCAAGGATACTGCTCATGATGCAGTAAGCGATCATCAGTTAAGGATCATGACTGCCATTGCTCTAAAGAAGCAAATCAATTTTGGTGCTATACTGTTCGACAGAATGTCCGAATGGCTGGATAAGGCTGAGAAAAATAAGTTAACAGACAAATAATTCACAAAGGTTTTTCATGGGAGATTCTTGAGCATTATTCTGAAGAAGAATTTGAAGAACAGAATAAAGGATGCTGAGGGTGAGACCCTAAATAGCCAAAAAGTGATATCTCCAAAGCTATTTGTAAACTGGAAGAAGAACCCCATGGAAAATAAGAGGCTAATGACATATGGCAGTAGCAACAAGAGCACTACAAAGAAGAGGAAGGCAAGTGATGTGGAGGAGGAGCTATCACACTCTGAGGATTCAATCATTCCAGAGTTCAAGTCTGTAAAGCCATCCAAGAAGAAAGCTAAGGTGGTGAAGAAGTCTCAAAAAGTTCCCTAGAGAAGTCTTTCTACTGAAGATGAGAGAGAAGAGTCAGAAGAAGAAAAAGTAACTGAAAGCTCCATGAATAAATCCTCAAGCAGCCAGCCTACTGATGAGGAGGAATCAGGATCTGAAAAAGTGGAAGAAAAGTCTGGAGATGAAGAAGAAAATGTAAATCTTATGGCTGAATCCCAAAGTAGCCATTCTGCTGATAAGGAAGGATCAAAATTTGAAGCAATTGGAAACCCTACTGCTGAAGTCCCAAGGAGTCCTTCAGTTGTTTCAAAGGACTCAGAGTCTGAAGAAGAAGTATCTGTAAGAACCGTGAATTTCATGAATAAATATTAATATTGATATAATAAGAAAATGAATATTTATTTGAATACAAATGTCGATGTGTTGTGAGATGAGTAATTCAATTAATATCAAATTGAATTTATAATAATTGAGAAAAATATAGAGTTTATGATAAGCTCATAGAATGCCTTGTGTGGCACGATAATGAGAATTATGATGATTTAATTAATTACAGAAAGAATTAATCATTGAATTATTAATTAATAATATATTGTTAATTAATTGTTATTATGAGTGATAGCATATTAATGATTAAATAATTGATTACTATTATAAGGTTGATGTTTGTTCAATTAATTTCTAAGTATAATGATAGGTAATCACATATTATATAGTAACTACATCTATATAATATAAAGTATAGTGTGACATTATGATATAACTTTGTAATATAGGAACTATATGGTAAAAGGGAGTAAGTCACATGAATTACATAAATGGACCCATATGAATACATGTTATGTGTACATTGTGTAATGTTGAACCAAACTATATTATATAAAGTGTAGTGTGACACTTTAGTGAGACTATATAGTATGGAAACTATATAGTAAGATTAATGAATGGTATAAACTACACAAATGATGTTTATGTGACCATGTGTTTTGTGTAGTGCATTAGTATGTACTTTATGGAATATTAAATTAGACTATATAAATAATTGTTATTAATAATTATTTCAATAAGTAAAATAATTAAAATAATAAGGTTTATGATAATGCGGTGTGTCACTACTCAATTATATTATAATTGGACATTATCAAAACGTACATGGATTATATTATGTGTATATTAAACTTACCACAATGTAATTGTGACATCACGGATTTTTAAGAATTAATAAATGAGAATTTAATAAATAAAATTCTTATTTTAAGATGTTCGAGTACGAGTATATGTATATGTGATATATATTGTGAAATATGTGACTTGGTGTGAAGAGAATTTAAATGTTAATTTAATATTTATTGAAGTAAATAAATATTTTAATTGAATTATTTATTGAGATTATGTGATTAATATGGAGTAATGTAATTAAGCGTATTATATTAATTAAATGAAGTGAATAAATATTTTATTGAATTTATTTGTTGAGTTAAATAAATTAAGTATGTGATGATGTGGATTGATTTAATTAAGTGCCATATATTTAATTAAATTGATATCTTAGCAATGGTGTAGAATAATTCTAATTTAATTAAGAATAATTGAATTAGATTTAATGTTATGTGCTACGTGTTAATAATAATTTGTTACATATATTATGTTTAATAAAGAAATTATAATTGTGTAACAATTTAGTATTGTGTGTTTTTATTATTAAATAGGTGTTAGTTTTATTTAATTAGAATATGGTAATTTAATTAAATAAGTGTAGTAATTAAACTATGGAGTAAAAGATTTATTAAAATAATGAGAAAGGATTTTAAATGATTTTACCAAATAAGGGCCTTGTACTTGATTAACCCTTTGTCTCCAAACAAGGCCTTAGCTAAAAAGTGGTTTTTAAAATAGCCTTGTTTTGCCAAACATGGCCTTATGACTTTTCAAATCCTATAACTTATGTAATTAGTGATACTTATTATTGTTATAAGTATTATATTTATTATATATATGTTACATATATATTATATATTATATGTGTATGATTATATATGTCAGTTAGAAAATAAAGTACGTTAGTTTTTCTAAAAAAACCTAAGTCTAAGAGAAGAAGAAGAGAGTTAGAGTTCTCAGAGAAGAAGGAAGAAGAGGAAGAAGAAGGGAGAGCTCAAAGCAAGGCCCACTACCATCTTCATCTCTATATCTCTCTTAATCAAAGACTAGCAAGGTTATAATTCTAACCTTAAATACAATTAAGATGTTTTATTTGGGATTTTTGTAAAATTAGGTTTTCATGTGTATAAGATTATGTGTTTATATCATGTTCATATGTTTTCATATATATAATTATGTGCCATGAAAAGAATTTCAGAACTCAATAGTCTTAAAAACAAGTTTCTCAAGCATTTGTGATTCTATATGCTCATAGTTTTAGAATTCTATGTAAAAATCTCTTTGTGAAACTTCATAATTTTGTATGAGAATGGGATATGTATGTATATATACAAGTATATATGTTTACATGAGACTTTCATAGTTGTTTAAGAATTTCAATCACAAGTATATGATGAACCCTATGAAAATCATGTTCATAGTGTTAGATTATGAATTTATGTTGAAAATTGTTCTTAAATTATCAAAGAGATTGGTGAAAGCATAAAGTTATGTGTAATCTATGACATAGCATGATTATATATGATTTATATTATTGTTTTAGCAATTCAATCCATGTATTTTTGATAAACAAGAAGAATTGTGCTCATAATGATTTTATGTGAACTAATTTCTGAAAAATAGCTTTTGAAACTATCAAATTGATGTTGATTACGAGTTATTGTTAAAATTGATCAAGTATTATGTTAGTATGTTAAGAATAGAAGTGATTATAATTGGAATCACTTGAATTGGATGAAAAATGAATTCGTAGTAGCAATTTTCGTCAAGAACGCTTAAAATTGTGTTTTTCTTCGAATTTCATGAAATCTTGGTTGTGATTATGTGTTTATATGAAATTTTTATGTTATGAGCATGTTAATAAGCTTAAAATATTGTTTGTCACATGTTTCATGTTTGTCATGTTGGGAAAATTCGAATTCGGTGTGACGGAATAAGCCAAATTGGCTTATTTCTCCACTAGTTCGCTAACCAGCCCCTCCACCAGCCCTTGGACCCTCCCCAGCGGGTGTTTAAACCTTGGGGGACCCGCCCTAGCGGGTACACTTGCTGTCCGGGGTAGTTTAGTTGTCGTAATGCAAAACTATTTTGACCTCTGTTAGTAAAATGGCCATAACGTTTTCATACGAACTCCGATTGAGGAGATTCAAGATGATCCGGAACGAGCACGAGTAGACCTACAACTTTTGTTCTTTAACGTTTTTGATTTGAGGTCGTTAGAATAGGTCAAAATGGTCATCTTTGTGCCTGATGCGTATTCAGAAGCAATAGGAGGGCGTCGGTCATGCACATACGCAAGTATAATGCTGTCGACGATATTAGATGTTGTTTTAAGTTATCAAAACATGAATGTTAGTAAATATAATGATGTTTAACTTGAAATGTAATTTGATTGACGTAAGATGTAATTATAATTGGTTAATTATGTGAAATGTAATATGATTATGTGTGGTGATTAAACTACGTGGTGATTAATTATTAACTTATTAGTTAATGAGGAATGAGTTAATTTTAATTGGTTAACTAACGATGAAGATTAGCTATGTAATAATTATACATATGATTTGACAGCGAGTGTCAAACGAGTGAATGGAAGAGAATTACGAAGTGTAAATTAGAAAGTGTAAATTAGAATTTACTTAGACGTTTGATAAGCGTTGCTAAGTGACTAATGATTGATGTGACACCCCCAAATCCGGTATCTTAATTTCCACAGGATTTGGTGTTCACTGTTCCAATATCATACAACTATCTACCCATAAATTATAAAATTCATTTATTAGATAAATAAATCATCATCTTACATCATCTGAAATAATAATACATCATAAATCCCAGGTTAAACTTAACCTTAAATCTCTATTGCGGAAACGTAAATAAATAAGTCTTAAATCATCACACATAAGTCTTGAACTTTAACATTATTCATGACAACACAAGTCTTCATCACTTGTTAACTTTTCCTTTGCCCTTGCTACTAGAAGGTACATCACTTCGTTCATTATTAGCTGCAATGTTATTATGCAAGAGTGAGCACGAATGCCCGCAAGTATAAATATATGACAGAATAATAACATGCGAGTGAAAGAATTCTGAATAACAGAAAGCTCAACATTTGAATCAAGAATATTAATCAAGAGTCAAATTACTTCTCAACTTTTGAATCAAGAATATTAATCGAGAGTCAAATTACTTCTGAGGGTCATTAAGACCTTGAACCGAGTCTTAGGTTGTCAAGTATATTAACCTTTCCAACCTTTAACAGTCATAAGACTATAGACTTTACTTCTCGTACTTAGGGAGATCAGCCCTTCGTACTGATACTGTGCACACTATCTTAACGCTTTAAGCATCTTCATTAATTCCCTATATTAGGGTTGCTCATCTCAGTTTGACATCAGAATCTGCACCAAATAAAGTTGGTTTGGATAACTCAATAAATGATATTCAAATTGAATATTAACTTCTCAAGGTATACAATCAAATAAGTTTTGTACACTTAAATGATACTTTTAAAAGAATCATGGCATCTTATGTGAAATTCTAAACTTGGATATTCAAGAGTAAGAATTTGCTCAACAATAGTAATTAAGCATAGCAATTGCTTAATTTAAAGAGTTTAGTTTAGGAAACTTGCCCAACAATAATAATAAGTTAAGGATAGAAAACTTGCCTCATGCGCAAGCTACAATTATTACTCACTTCTTTAATTACTCTTACATATCAATACATTCACAATATCAATTAATCACAAGTTCGATATGATTATTGATTTACAATAGTATTCTTCAAACTCATTATTAGGTTTTCAAATAATGGTTTACGTTGATTAATTAACTTGTTAATTAATCACGTAACTTAAGTTATTAACTTGTATTAATAACTCATTACATACATAACATGTCATCTTGTTAATTAGATTTAAAATAATGTCTTAATGTTTATAACCCATTATTTAACCTTTACAAATAATAATTTAAGTCACGTAATTAATTTATTAATTAATCACATAACATAAATTATTAAACTCATATCAATATTTTATTATATTTATACAACATGTGTTCATGTTCATTAGACTCAAAACACATTTCACAAATTTTCAACACTTAGCAATTTTTTTCAAAATTTTCGGACAGGCGTGGCCGCGCGCCGTTTAGCCTTGCACCCGGCGCAGCCGCGCGGCTGCGGAAACTCAGAATCTGAAGTTCGCGAACGAACACAGAATTTGGCCATTTTCTCCAATTTTACACCAATATAATGATTTGTAGTGTTACCCATGAAGTATAAACTTCATAGGAACATTATATAACACTTCTAACACATTCTTAACATTTTAACACATAAAATTATACGAATTAACATCATCAAATTCATTATTCTTCATAACTTTCAAGAGTTTAATGAAAAACATAAAAATGTCCTTACAGATTCGTTACTACAACAAATCCATTCATTTCAATTCCATTTTCTTTGTTTTAACATATACAATCATATTCATGTATCAATTTAAATATAAACATATGATTCAATCATTAATTTAACCCATATGGGTTATTCACCCATATTCAATACTCTGTAATTTCATAAAACTCATTTATTAACAAAGTTATTTGGTGTGATCAGTGTAAATCATGGATACATGATCTAACACATAATACTAACATCTACGGTCACATATATAATAACCTCACACTTTAATTTCCCAAAAATAAGTACTGACAGAGAAATTTTACAACATCGTAGAAAACTCTGTAACTTTTCAAAAAACCAATTAAGGCCAAATTATATAAAATTGATTACTTTAAAACATGTTTATACGTTAGAAAACATGTTATAATCACATATCCATACAGATAAAGCCATATCATAACCCAATTGGGAAATCCAATTTTCACAGACTTAGAATACGTATATGAAAAACTTTGGAAAACTTAATTTTAAAAACTTTGAAAGAAAATTACCCTTTGTTAGTATGAAGATAAATCAAAGAAACACAATTGATTTCTCAATTCTTCCTTTCTCAATCTCTTCTTCTTATTCTTTTTTCCTCTCTGACTTCACAAACTTTCTCTGACTTTCTAACCCAAATAATAATAACAAATGTCGATATGATATGGGTATTATACGTATAAATTATATCCGTTGCAAATTAACTCCTATTAAGGCCTCGTTTGGCTTTCTTATTTTCTTCCTTTCTCTTTATTTTAATAAACTCTTATAATATAGTTAATAGTCACACTACTAATTAACTAATTAATTTTTTTTAAATCAATTAAATAAAATAATAATAACTTTACATTAATTCACATTGTCACATAATTAATATTTTTATTTATTAATTATGTCAATTCATTAATTCTTTAATTAACTACTAAATTAATTAAAGTACATTATGCTTATTTAATTAATTCATTTAATCAAATAAACTCAATTAAATATATTCTTTGAATTATTAAATTACTACACATTAATTTAATTAATGTAACACATATAATTAAATTAATCTACCACAAATTCATGAATTAATTATTTAACTCAATAATTAAATCATTAAAAATATTTATTTATTTCAATAAATATTTAAATATCTTTACAAAATTCTCGTTCGTCACATTTGATGCGTATGGTGATACGTTATGTAGGATCATGAAGCAGATTATATTAAGCAATTTTTCGATAATTGGTAATCCACGAGCCAGGCAAGTCTTTCGGTTCCTACTTGTCTACGTGAATTTGATGAACTATTTTAAATTGCATGATATGTTATATATGTTGTAAGCGAGCATGATATGTTATACATGTTATAATCATGAAATGTTAAAGTCAATTTATGACTACACTATTTTGGTTAAATAATGTTAATTGAGTAAGGAACTCAATCTTTATATTTGTTATGTGAATTAAAGTATGTATGCCATGTTACTTTAATTACTATGATATTTATGTTGAGCATGTTTATTATGTGATACGTGATGCATGAAAACTGTTAGAACTTGCTGAGCTATCGAGCTCACTTTTGCAAATAACCATTTTTGCAGGTCAAGGATGCAAGGTAAAGATACGTGTTAAGTGATTTATAGAGATCAATATTCAAGAATATTAGTTATGTTCAATTTCAAATTGTAGTTAATGTTTTGAATGAAATATGTCGCTGAGTAATAAATAAAGTTATCCAATGTAGATGGATATTATTTTATTATGAAAGACTTTGTATAGTCATTTTGTTGTAACGATTCATGATATAGATTTGAATCGAAGAGATGTAATGTAAAGGTTGCGATTCAGGGCAATATAGAAAGAAAGTTTATAAAAGTTTTAAATATTTCGCATTTTTAGTGATTTTTAATATCGAATAATGATGTAATGAGAGATTAAAGTTGTATTGTTAACGATCGAGAAGGAGAATATTATTGTATGAATTTTGGGGTCGTTACAGTAATAATATCTCCTCACTAATGATACATTGTGACCAAATTGAATTTAAAGCCTAAGTATATTAGATGTGTATATGTATTAACCTAAGGTAGGCTTATATGTGTATTAAGCATATAGTGTGTGTCATTGTCTTTTGCAAATGCTGAGAATAGCTTGTCCCAAAAAGAGAGTCACCCTTCATTCTCTTTCACGTGTATAGGCCATTGGCCTATCCCCTTCATCTCTCATTTCTCATTCTAGCTAGCATACAATCCAATGATGAGGGGTGTGGGTAATGGAGTTGTTGGGGGCACTATTACACCAACCCTTGGTTACCCATTATGTTATTTCTTTCCTTCATTGGTTTCAAATTATGGGCAAAGCTTTGGCATGGATATTCATTCTTCTATAAATAGCAAGCTCCTCTACTCATTTGATGTTGCTAGAATTGTTGCTAAGTTACTAGAGAGTGTATTGAGGGAGAGTAATCTGAAGTGAGGAAACTTTGTCCATTTGAAAGCTCAAGAGGTATAATGCTTTAAATATACTTTGAAGTTTAGCCATTCATGAATTTTTGTTAATTGGGTGTGTATGATGATGTTAGTAACTTAGTAGAGTCCATACACTTGTTATATATGCAATGTAGTAGTAATCAAGTTTTTTTCAAGAAGGATTTCTGAATTGGGTTGGGAACTCTGTTGTTGCCGAAGCTCTCTTGGCTGGAACCGGAGTGGCGCGGTCGCGCCACTCCCTAGTACAAACAGCGCGCGGCCGCGCCCTTCTGCAAAACTAGTTGATGATTTTTTGTGGTTTCTGGAATATTGAGCATGCTAGTACAACTTAATTAAACACCTTTACATCCCTGACATACTGGTTTAAGGAACCTTGCATATAATCACTTACCATAGCTTGGTTTCCAAAGGGAACTTGAGTTTTCATAGTGCAAACTCAATGAGACATGTATACATTAAATTCTGAACTTGAAAACATGCTATTATGATATGATTACATACGTACATAAGCATGAAAGCATGAAAGCGTGAAAGCATAAAATAGGGTATGTTTACTTTACATGCTTAAATGGTTTCGATAACCTTCTAATAGAAACTTATAGTTTCAAATACAAACTAAGAAAACTTTGAGTTATGAACTTGTGAGCATGTCTATGTGACCTATTTATGTGTATATGAAAGCATGATATAAAACATGTGGACTTAACTTGCATGAGTAGTTGGTTTAACATGAGATTTTCAAAAAAGAAGCCTTAGGAGTTTGAAAACTAGTTTTGTCAATAACTATGTTACAAGTATTCTGAAATTTGACCATCATGTTAGGGTGTGTTGTGCCTATAGACATGATTGACATGAATGCCTAGCTAGCCATACACATTGTAAACTAGTTGAGCATGAATTAGGACGAGTGTTAAAGAAGGTGGAACTTCATAACTTGAAATACATGACTAAACTAATGTGAGCATGTATAGTTGAGACTTATTAACCTCATAGCATATGTATAACGATTAAGCGTGAGAAACTTGTTACTTGAACACTTAAAGCTATGATTGAATGAGAATGGATAACAAACTATGTTAAAGAGGATATGGGGTCGAACCTAGTTATAAGCATCCTGACATGGGTATTTTATGTAAATCATTGTCTAAGTGCATTATCGGGTTAAGCTTGAATTCTGCAGAAGTAGCCATGTATTAGTTTGAACCAGGAGCAGCACGGCCGCGCCACTCTTTAGTGCAAATCAAGCGTGGTCGCGCCACTCTGCAGAATGGGCAGAGCCTGCTTAATTGTAATATAAACTTAATGCATGCTTGTATTGTTATCCTAATCTATAATATATGACCAGAACATTATTCCAAGTGTCAATGAACATGATAATATGAAACCATATAGAATTGATAAATGTTTATAAAATTTTCAAATGTTAAGTCAAGTGACGATTATGAATTATGTTAATTGGTTTTATAGTATGTTGTGCTACGTGTATGTTAAGTGCGTAATGGCGGACATAAAGGATTATACGACTAAGTTAGAATTGTGTGTGTATGTCTAACTTACATATTAAGTTTATGTATCGAATGTACATAACTAATAAATGTCCTATATACATAACTATATTATAATAGGATTCGAAAAGTGTTGATAAGCTATACTTTGGTAAACTACGCTTAAGGCAAGTACTTGAACCTTACTCTTTATTAAGCATTTCTTGAGCTTGTACTGTTATTGGTTGTATAAGTAAACAAATTGAAAGTTTGATTCTTGTCTTATGACATAATAGTTAAGATAGAGTTGTTTATATTCTTCAGACTTTGATTTCGAATATTGAACTTATAATTATTCTTATATACATTGAAAGAGCGGTCTATGCTATTTGATTCGGCTTGACCTATATCATGATTAGAAAACTATCCAAACCAATTGATTGGTGCGGAATCTTGTACTTGACTGAGATGAACAACCCTTTTGAAGGGGAAACTATAATTATCGGGAGACCGACGTGCGCACTTAAGTACGATTGAACGATATGCATACCGTAGGGTACTTTAGGCTGATCACCTGTTGTACTTGTTTTATTGGATTATCAGTATATTTTTGTTAATTCTAGTAAAAGTTCATAGTCCTTAGTGACTGCTCAGTATTAATTATTTTTGAACTGTGAAAAGGTTAAACCTTGAATCTTATTGATATCATTCAGTCCTTAGCGACTATTGTCGAAAACTATTGATACTTCTTGTTATCCTTGAACTATCATCTATTGTTGTACCCTTGAGTATTGAAAAATATATTGAACCCATTATTGCTATATTACTTGCTGAGCAAACTTGTTGCTCATTCTTGCTTTTCCCTAAAAACATTTCAGTTAAGACAGAGCAAGGCGGACCTTCGGGCACTGATAAGAGCAAGGGCAAGGCTATGGAGTAGCTTGTTAATTATGTATAACTTTTATGATAATTATAATAAGATTCTAGTCTATTATGTATTAAGTTTAGATTGTGTATGCTTAAGCTATGTTTAAGATATGAGAGATGTTTAAGTTACGAAACCTTGGGACATGAATGGTTATATTAAATAAATATAATATATTCGTATATTATGAGTTATTTCGCTGTGCGATATGACATTTAGTTATATTATTATATTAGATTATAGAACGTGACGAACTGAAATTGAGACGATTTGGCGGTCCAAATTTGGGGGCGTCACAGTATCTGCACCTCCTGTTATTGAACCTCAAAGAAGCTCGTCTGATGAATCAGATGCCTCAAAATCTGAAGATGGAGAAAATCCTGAATCTTCTGTAGCTGAACCCCCAAGAAGAAGGAAGAGCAACAGACTGATTGCTAAATCAGTTTCAAAGAAGAAAGGAGAATTGTCTTCAAAGATAATCAAACTCAGTGATGATGAGTCCGAGTCGAAGGAAGAAGATGTTAAGGGAAAAAGAAGGAAAATGTCTGTCAAATCAAGCAGTAAAAGACTGAAGACTGTAGAGTAGGAAATGGCCAGTGAGTCTTCGAAGGCTAGCTCTACTAAATATAAAGGGAATGATGATCAAATGCAAAAATCTACTGATGAGTCAGTTGAAGGAAGTATGCATCAGTCTGATTCCAGGCCAGGACATGAAGAAAGTGGAGAAGACTCCAGTTCTGATGATGAGGAGCCAGAAGATTATCATGTTCTCTCTTCTACTCTTCTCAAGAAAAGAATAGTGGTCGAAATTTATGATAAACCACGAAATGTGATTCCAGGCAGATGGATTAACTATGAAAATGAAAGGCTAAATGTGGTGAGAATGTCCACAGCAGATCTGCTCAACAATATCAATAATATGGAGCTAGACATCTCAGTTATGTTGTATAAGCCTGAAACCAAGAATCATCTGATAAGATGGTTTTATCCTTCAATGCCATGAGTAAAAGCATCCATCACTGGTGATAGAAGCTACTTAAAATGGTGCTTCTCATACTTTCCCAACTTGGAGATGGTGGCACAAAACTTTCCAAGAATAAACAAGTATACAACACAGCTGATCAAAGATCAGTCTCACATCAGGGTTTATCGACAAGCCAGAAACATCTACATTCCCTATGATTGTCGAGTAGGCTCAGATGGCAGAAGGATCATAACCAAGCCCTTGATCGTGGAGTCCTTTCACTCTACAATTGGAGATGATCAAGATCAGTCTGAGAAGTTTTATTCTGCCCCAGCAGTACTGTTTGATATTCTTTTGTCTTCCAACAGCGATTGTTACTCAACTATCTATAAGATTCTCACTACTTTTGAAAGCTTGTCCAAGAGTGAGAATCGTGGAGTCCGACCAGATGCTTAGCAAGAGGCTGCTCAACCAAATGTCCAAACTCTTTAAGAGCAAGAGTTATTGAAGAACTTTGAAGAATTGGTTGAGAAGTTCTCTTTCATTGCTGCAGAAGCCAAGATCCTGTCAGGAGAAGGAGATAGTGAGCTTCACAACAGACTTCAGGCCGCAATATCAGATAAATCTCTCAAGCTCCAAGAGAGAGATAAATTGTATCTGAAGTCTATAAATGATCATAAGGAAGAAGCCCTACAAGCTCAGAAGGAAAGTGCAAAACAAATACTGTCTCTCTTTGACAAGATTGACTCTCTGAATTAGTCTATTTCCCTATAGCTGGAGCTAAGACAACAGAAACTCAAGCTTGAGGTTGATAACTCATCTTACCTGATGGAGAAGCTTATGAAAAATGTCCAGCAGCTTTCCCAAGTGATTAATGACAAAAAGGGGGAGAAAAAGAGGCATTCAAGGAAGCACCAAGAGAGAAGAATGAAGGCAGAAGAGAAGAGCAAGAGCAGAAGCAGCAGAAAAGCAAAGAAGGATAAGAAGAGGAAGAAGAAGAACAAAGTAGCAGCAACAACAATTGTGTCATCATCTGAGGGGGAGCCAAAGGATGATGACCCTATGGAGACAAAGTCTGAGGGGGAGCCAGAATAAGATCAAGACAAAGCAGAAGACAAAGAACAAGAGCATGCACCTGAGCTAGAGCAAAATGAAGATGAAGCAATGGAGCATGCATCTGAGGGGGAGCAGAGTGAAGAAGAAAAGAAATATGAGTAGCTGATCAAAAGACATCCTGGAGACATACATGAAGCAGGCGATGAAGTAGAGATGGTACATTTCTAGCTGTATAGGTATGTTCTGGATCCAGGAGGTAGAGTGTCATATAATATATAATTTAAAATTTTCATCAATGACATTTATGATTATCTGTTTTAGTAATACAGCTGCTCACTGTATATTAAGATTCATTCATCTCACAAATATGCACTTATTATTTTTGTCATAATCAAATAAGGGAAGATTGTTAGGAATATGCTTGAGAATGTTATTCCTACTTATATAAGATTTGATTATGATCTTAATGAATGAATATGCAAATATGTCTGCATTGATGAAAGTTGTAAAGTCCTTAATAGATGATAGACATATGTACAACGACTTAGACTGAAATGATCAAATATGTTAGGTTGATCCTACATGAATAAACAGCTGTGTAAAGTCCTTCAAAAGATTATGATTTACAAGGACTAAATATAGAAAGATCAAACTTGTTAGGTTGATCTTATGTAATGTAATAGATAGGCCTGTCTAATCGTCGAGCACTGCACCAGCCTTCGTAGTCTGCCAGGAGAGACAAGGAAGACTCGGAGACTATCGAGGCAGAATCGTAGTCTGTAAGGATAGTAGCTCTCGAAGTTCGTAGTCTGCCATGAGAGACGATGTGACGAACGAGATTTTGTAATTTAATTTGAATATTTATTGAATTAAATAAATATTTTTTGATGATTTAATTATTAAATTAACTAATTAATTGATGAAATTGTGGTAGATTAATTTAATTATATGTGTTGCATTGATTAAATTAATGTGGAGAAATTTTTATATTCAATGATGCGTTTAATTGAGCTTATTTGATTAATATATTAATTAATAAGCATAATGTGTTCTAATTAATTTAATAATTAATTAGAGATTTAATGGTTTGATATAATTAATAAATGAGAATTTTAATTATGGGACTATGTGATTTAATGTGGATTTATGCCATTTTATTTAATTGATTTAAATAACATTATTTGATTAAATTGGGTGTGATATTAAAACTATATTATAAAGCTATAATTAAATTAAATGGAAAGGGGAGTAAGGGATAAGAAAACAAAGCCTTAGTGGGAGTTGGGGCCAGTTAACCCATTACGGGATTAACTGACGACCCATGACTCCACTATTATATACGTATATTATAGTAGTTTTATATCATATATCATATATTGCTTTCATTAGTTAAGAACTTAGAGATTTCAAAGAGAAAATATTATAGAGAAAAGAAGAGAGAAAGTAAGAGAAGAATTGATTGAAGAAGAGAATTAAAGAGTTCAAGTCTATATCATCATCAAGCAAGTAGAAAAGGGTAATCTCTTCATCTTCATGGATATGTATTACGTTCTTATATTTTCATGAAAAACTATTTCAAAGTTCTATGTGATTGAAGAGATTGTTAATTGATGAGTATATGATGATATATATGTTACATATGTATATTATATAGTTTATATCATGTAGTCATGTGTTAGAGTAATCAATTTCATGTAAACACGTTTTAATCAAAGTTTCATGAATTATAGAGTATGAAAAATATGAAGAACACGTATATATGGACTTATGTACAATTTGTATGCTTTGAATTGGTTGTTTAACTTAAATTGATAATGGATTATGATTATACATGTTAAAACAAAGAAAATAAACTTTGAACGGACGGATTCGGAGTTATAATGAATCCGTGACGATGATTTTTGTATTTTTCTTCAAAACTGTCAAGAACACCAAGAACAGTGAAATTTAATGATTTGATAAGTAACTGAATGATTTAAGATGTTAAAAACATGTTAGTAACATTGTATGATGTTTCTATGAAGTTCGTACTTTATAGAAATCGCTGTGTGAATTTAATTTGCATTTAATTGGAGTAATTGGGCCAACGAACTGTCAAAATCGCGAACCAGGGAGTGCACCAGCAGGGCCCCCTGCCCCAGCGGGTGTTCATGGGCATAAAGACCAGCCCCAGTGGGTATAGTGGCAGTCTGGAAGCTCTTTTTTTGTTTTTGAGACTATTTTGATCTCCTTTAGTAAAATAAACATAACTTTTTCATACGAACTCCGATTAATGCGATTCAAGATGATTCAGAAAGATAACGAGTAGACCTACAATTTTCATTCTTTAAGTGTTTTTATTTGAAATTGTTAAAATGGTTAAATATAGCCATCTTTGTGACTGATGCGTATTCGGAGGCAATCAGAGGGCTTCGGACATGCATGCACACAAGTGTAGTGTTCTCGATAATAAAAGATGTTGTTCTAAGTTACATACATGAATATTATATGATTTGAAGTTCATGATTAATAAACTCAGTTATTGATATGTATAAGTTAATGTGAAGGTTCAAGTTAACAAACTAAGTGCGAACTTGAATATCGTAATTGTAAAAATTGATTATGATTGTTTAAAAGGATATACATGTGTGATATGCATGTTTTGAGTTTACATTCATGGTATGTGGTTAGCCATTGAGTAATATTATAAACCAAGTTGTAAGTCGAACTTAAGTGAATAGTTCAATAGTTAAACATGGTAGTTATGAAAACTAATCGATGTCATATACATAATGTAATGTGTAGGACGTTGAGGAAGTGAATTGTAATTATATTTGTAGCTTGTGAAAGAGGCAAGTATCCTATGCCTAACTTATTTATTTAGCAAGTTCCCTAAATTCTAATTTATTCATTTATTAAGTCTTAGACTTTTGTTTCTATATCGAGTAAGCTCGTGTTCTTAATTGTTCCAGTTCGAAATTAATATTAGATATTGTAACTCTTTTAAGTTATACAATACTTATTCGATTGTATACTCTTGAGATTTATTATTCAAGTTGAATATCGATGTTATTGTTGAACCTTATAGGACTAGTGAACCCTTATTGATTCGACTAGTCCATAGTTGATGAACGTTCTAAATTCTAGAATACTTATTGAGCTTATCCAAACCAAAATTCTTTTGGTGCGGACTCTGATGTTAAAACTGAGATGAACAATCCTGTAAAAGGGGATTATTTACGCTTTAGCGTTGAGATATTGTGCACAGTATTGTACTAATGGCTGATCCCCTTAAGTACGAGAAGTAGAGTGCATAGTCTTATGACTGTTAAAGGTTTAAAGCATAAAAACTTTACAACCTAGGACATAGTTCAAGGTCTTATGACCCTCAGACGTTCTTTTGATTCCTGTAATTCATTCTTGAGTCAAAAGTTGAGTTTCTTTTTTTCAGATGTCTGTGATTCACTCGCATGTTATTATATTGTTGTTGTATTATTATACTTGTGGGCAATCATGCTCACTCTTGCGTAATAATAACATTGCAGTTAAGAACGAAAGGTCCGATGAGCCTTCTACTAGCAAAGGCAAGGGCTAGGTCAACAAGCGATGAAGACTTGTTGTTTATTTTTATATATTTATATTTCAGACTTATGTTAAAGTTGTGTAAGACTTATTTATTTGTTTATGTTCCGCACAGATATTTAAGGTTAGTATGACCTGGGATTGTATTTATTATTCAGATGTTGTAACCGCATAAGGGGAGGATTTATTTCTATCTATTGCATGGTTTGCATTTATTATGGGTAGATAGATAGATGATATTTGTACAGTGAACACCAAATCCTGTAGAAATAAAGTACCCGAATTTGGGGGTGTCACAGGTTGGTATCAAAGCTGTAGGTTATGAACCTTAGGTGGGAGAAAACCTTAGGATAGTAGCCTTTTAGAGATCGAGAACATAGTAATGATGACTCTTATCGAGTTCTAAGAAAGATAATAACTTATCTTATGTGCTATGTGCTTATACTTATATACTTGAGTATCGAGTAGCATCACATAATAACTAAGACTTAAAATTTTATTTGTCAAGATGACGGATACTGGAGAACCTAGTCAGCCCAGGGACCTTGTACCCCTAGAGGCTAGATAGGAGGAGTCCCGAGATATCCACGCAGTCTGGGAGCAGTTAATCCGACGAGAGCCATCACCCTTGATCACAGTCATTGGTCAGGTGTATGTGCCGGTGTCTGATTTAGAGGAGGACTCTGAGGAAGACCCTGAGGAGATTAAGGTTCAGGCTAATGCAGCCAAAGAGGAGGAGGAAGACCCTGAAGAGTTCCCGCCGAACTCTATCAGTGCTGAGATGTATGACGAGTTGTATGACCGTAATATAGAGTTACGTGATTCTGTTCAGGAGCTGAGGGAGACTGTTTAGGAGCTGAGGGAACGATCGGTTACTCAACAGTCTACCATCGAGCAGAGGGATGGAGAGGTTGAGGCTCTTCACACACATCTGGGAAATATAGAGTGGGATTTGGTTCACGAGAAAGGCCAAACCAAGCAGAAGTCAGAGGAAATAGAGGAGTTGAAGAATGAACTGAAAGAGAAATCAGCAAGGCTGGCCATAGCAGAGGAGGCCTGGGTAAGGGAATCACGACCAGCAGATCTCGCAGAAGATAACTGTCGGGCAAAGAAGGCCAAGCTTGAGGAGACGTACTCTACACTTCAGTATGAAATTGATGAAGCCCAAGATCGAGTTATGAGGTACCCAATTCAGTTCGAAGGACTACCGTCATACATGCTAGATCGTAGGAAGATGTACGAGATTATGGAAGAAGAGCGTGACAAAGCTGTTCGTCGCCTTCATGGGCAGTGATAGGAACATTTGATTTTGTGAAACCTATCTTGTAGTTAATAATGTAAATTCCAATGTGTTTATAAAAAGAGGAATATTTTATGTTTTAAATCCTGTAGATTCTTTATCTCGGGATAGTTTATGTAAATAGCAGTGATGCAATCGTGTTATGTTAAAACTTTTGATTTAATAAAATATTAGAGTTTATTTGAGATAATGTGTTGACTGATTGTGTCTAAATGTTTAAGTTAAGCCATGGATATTTAGAGAATTGAATAAAGATCAAATAAGCGTATTTCTTAACAGAAAAATGCCGCCAAGAAGACAACCTAACCGTCAACAGGCCCAAGAAGGGTCAACGAACAACAACTACGATGCCAATGCTAACCCCGTTCAGCAGTTGGCGAACTTACTTGCTGGAGTGCTTAACAACCAACCTCAAGCTCCACCGAACACAACGTTCAAGGACTTCAAGGAGGTGGGACCGCCAGAGTTTAAAGGCACCATGAACCCGATAGAAGCTCAAACGTAGGTGATGGAGATGGAGAAAGTTTTTGACGTCGCCAGAGTCAGAGAAGACCAGAAAACCGCCTATGAAACGTTCATGCTGAAATCCGAAGCTAGTTATTGGTGGCAAGTAAATAAGGTCCGGGGAGGAGAAGGTGTGATTACCTGGGAGAGGTTCAAAGAGATGTTCTTCGAGATGTACTTTTCGACCAGCTCGCAGAATCAAATGGAGGTCCAGTTCCTGGAGCTAAAATAGGGGAATATGTCTGTACTAGAATATACGGTGAAATTCAATGAGTTGGCTAGGTTTGCCATGTATCAAGTGCACACTGATCAGAGGAAGGCAAGGAGGTTTGAGCAGGGCCTGAAGCCCTGGTTGTACAGCAAAGTGTCAATGTTCCAATTAAACACTTTTGCTGGAGTGTTGGAGAAGGCCATTCTCGCTGAGGGCGGGAGTGATGCTGTTACAAAGTATAACAAGATTAGAAAAAGAATAAGAGTGAAGGTGAAGGAATTAACAAGGCTAGTGGCAGCAACACGGGAGGGAGTAGTAATCAGAAGAGGAGGTGGAGTGATAACTCATCAATTGGGAATCAGTAAGGAGGTTAGAAAACAAGGATCGAAGCTTGTCCGACCTACGGGAAAGCTCACTTGGGAATCTGTATGAAGGGAAAATGACTATGCTACAATTGTGGTCAGGAAGGCCACATAGCACCTAACTGCCCTAACCCAAAGAAGGGCACTTGCTTCACTTGCGGTTCAAAGGACCATCTGGCAAGGGACTGTCCCAAGAAGGGATTTGGAGGGGCAGGATTAGGAGGGAACATGGGAAACAGCAGTGGAAGTGCTCTAACTATCATGGGACCAACCACAACCAATCGACCAACCGCCAGAACCTTCAACATGATCGTGCAGGATGCTGTACAGTCTCGCGATGTGTGTCAGGTATCATTTCGATCAATAAAGTTAATGCTTATGTACTATTTTATTCGGGTGCTACTTGTTCATTTATATCCGATGACTTTGCTAAGAACTTAAAACTTCCTATGGATGAGTTAGAATACCCCATGAACATAGAAATTGCGAATAGAGAAGTGATCCCTATTAAGTACGTACACAAGAACTGTAGGGTGGATATTAAGGGTAACGTTATGAACATAGATCTTATCCCGATTAGGCTTGGGGAATTCGATGTTATTTTGGGAATGGATTGGCTAGTCAATTATGGGGTTGTCATTGATTTCCAGAGGAAGTTTATCAACCTTATGACCCCGTCAAAGGTAATGTTTTACGGCAGCAAATCGCCTAGACAAGCGAGTTGTCTGACGATGATGCAGGCCAGGAAGTTGTTAAGACAAGGCTGTGTAGGATATTTAGCCTACATAGTCGATTGTCGTAAAGAAAACCTAAAAGTGGAAGATATACCAGTCGTGAGGGACTTCATTGACGTATTTTCGGATGATCCGCCAGGACTTTCGACAGACAGAGAGGTTGAGTTTGTGATTGATTTGGCGCCAGGGATGACCCCAATATCGAAGGCACCATACCGGATGGCTTCGATAGAGATGAAAGAGTTGATGGTACAATTGCTAGAGTTACTGGACAAGAAGTACATCCAACCAAGCGTATCGCCGTGGGGAGCGCCGGTGTTGTTTGTGAAGAAGAAGGACGGGACGATGCAGCTTTACATCGACTACAGAAAACTGAATAAGGTCACAATTAAGAATAAATATCCATTACCGAGGATCGACGACCTGTTTGAACAATTGAAGGGAGCAAGGTACTTTTCGAAGATAGACTTGAGGAGTGGTTATCATCAACTAAAGGTGAGGCTAGAGGATGTCCCGAAGACAGCATTTAGGACTCGATATGGTCACTACGAATTTCTGGTGATGTTATTTGGTCTGACGAATGCTCCTGCAGCATTCATGGGCTTAATGAATGGAGTGTTCAAGCCATTTTTGGACAAATTCGTGGTGGTCTTTATCGACGACATTTTGGTATACTCGAAGACCAAGGAAGAACATGTAGAACATCTGAAGTTAACATTAGAGGCGTTGAGAAGAGAGAAGTTGTACGCTAAATTTTTGAAATTTGAATTCTGGATTGAAAGACTGCAATTTCTTGGACATGTGATCGACAAGGACGGAATTTCGGTAGATCCCTGTAAAGTCGAAGCTGTGATGAACTAGGATCAGTCGAAAACACCATCTAAAGTGAGGAGTTTTCTTGGATTGGTGGGTTATTATAGAAGATTCATTCATAACTTTTCCAAGATCGCAACTCCGCTGACTAATTTGACTAGAAAATTAGTGAAATTCGTTTGGACTGAGAAGTGTGAGGAAAGCTTCTAAGAGCTTAAGAGGAGGTTGAGTTCAACACCTGTGTTATCCCTTCCAGACAACACAGGAAATTTTATGGTTTATAGTGATGCATCGCATAAAGGACTTGGCTTTGTGCTTATGCAAAATGGCAGGGTCATTGCGTATGCGTCACGACAATTGAAAGACTATGAGAAGGGGTATCTGACCCATGACTTGGAGTTAGCTGCAGTGGTATTTGCTTTGAAAATTTGTAGACACTATCTCTATGGGGAGAAGTGTGAAATATATACAGACCACAAGAGTCTGAAATATATTTTTACACAGAAGGACTTGAATATGCGCTAGAGAAGGTAACTGGAGTTAATTAAGGACTATGACTGTGAAATCTTATACCATCTGGGTAAGGCTAATGTGGTTGCCGACGCCTTAAGCATAAAGGGTCGGGAGAAATTGATGATGTTGACTGCTCAGGAGGAGCTAATTTCAGTAATGAAAAAGCTGGAATTGGAAGTGAAGTATCTGATGGAGATTGACGAGAAGTTGTTTCAGATGTAAGGTGGTACAACCCTATTGGATAAAGTTAAGGAAGCTCAACTTCAGGATGAAGAATGTGAGAAGGTGAAGAAAAAGATATCTGAAGGAATCGAACAAAGATTCAAGATAGACAGTGAGGGACTACAGAGATTTGAGAATAGAGTGTGGGTACCGTCAGTGCCAGAGATTAAGAAGGACAGTTTGAGCGAGGCTCATAGCTCACGGTATTCGATTCACCCCGGCAGTACCAAGATGTACTAGGATCTTCGACAGCACTTCTGGTGGCCGAATTTGAAATGAGATGTTGCTGAGTGTGTTGCAAAGTGTCTAACCTGTCAGAAAGTGAAAGCAGAACATCAGAGACCGAGTGGTTTACTACAACCCCTGGAAATCCCAGAATAGAAATGGGAACACATTACGATGGATTTCGTGGTCGGCCTTCCGACGACTCAGAATGGCTACGATGTAGTATGGGTTATCGTTGACCGACTGACAAAATCGGCGCACTTCTTTCCGATCAAAATCAGATTTAACTTAGACTAGTTGGCAAGGCTATATATGACAGAGATTGTTTCGAGGCATGGAGTTCCGATATCAATAGTTTCCGACAGAGATCCGCGTTTCACATCGAACTTCTGGAAACGACTACAGGAATGCATGGGAATACAGTTGAGAATGAGTACGGCTTATCACCCACAGACAGACGGGCAGAGCGAAAGAACGATCCAGACATTAGAATATATGCTAAGATCATGCATTACGGATTTCAAAGGCAACTGGGATGACCACCTACCGCTTGTGGAATTTGGTTACAACAACAGTTACCACGCTATTATTGGCATGCCGCCTTACGAAGCGTTGTACGGAAGAAAATGTAGAACCACGCTATACTAGGATGAAGTTAGCGAGAGACAACTACTAGGTCCAGAACTGGTACAGCAGACAGTAGAGATAGTCAGGGTAATCAGAACAAGACTGATAGCAGCTCAGGATAGGCAAAAATAAATACGCCGATCCACACCGTAAAAATGTTGAGTTTGAATCGGGTAGCTTTGTATTTTTGAAAGTCTCTCCCTGGAAGGGAAAGATCAGATTCGGTAAAAAGGGGAAATTGAGCCCGAGGTTCATTGGACCCTTCGAGGTACTGCGAAGGATTGGAGAAGTTGCGTATGAGGTAGCCTTACCTCCGGCGCTAGAGAATATCCACAACGTCTTCCATGTTTCAGTTTTGCACCCCTACAAACCCGATTACAAGCATGTGATTGAATATGAACCCCTACAGTTTGAGAAAGACTTATCCTATAAAGAAATTCATGTTCAGATCGTTGATAGGAAAGAACAAGTCCTCAGAAACAAAGTTATACCTTCTGTTACAGTAATTTGGAGTAACCACAATGCTGAAGAAGCTACGTGGAAAGTTGAAGAGCATATGATGAAGAATTACCCGCATTTATTTACTTAAATTATGTGTAGCGATTCTGGGGACAGAATCTTTGTAAGGGGGGAGAATGTAATGGGATAAAATTTTTAATTGAACCGTGATTCTGGGGACAGAATCTTTTTAAGGGGGAAAAGATGTGACGAACGAGATTTTGTAATATAATTTAAATATTTATTGAATTAAATAAATATTTTTCAATGATTTAATTATTGAATTAACTAATTAATTGATGAAATTGTGGTAGATTAATTTAATTATATGTGTTGCATTGATTAAATTAATGTGGATAAATTTTTATATTCAATGATGCATTTAATTGAGCTTATTTGATTAATATATTAATTAATAAGCATAATGTGTTCTAATTAATTTAATAATTAATTAAAGATTTAATGGTTTGATATAATTAATAAATGAGAATTTTAATTATGGGACTATGTGATTTAATGTGGATTTATGCCATTTTATTTAATTGATTTAAATAATATTATTTGATTAAATTGGGTATGATATTAAAACTATATTATAAAGCTATAATTAAATTAAATGGAAAGGGGAGTAAGTGACAAGCAAATAAAGCCTTAGTGGGAGTTGGGGCCAGTTAACCCATTATGAGATTAACTAACGACCCATGACTCCACTATTATATACGTATATCATAGTAGTTTTATATCATATATCATATATTGCTTTCATCAGTGAGAATTAAAGAGTTCAAGTCTATATCATCATCAAGCAAGTAACAAAGGGTAATGTCTTCATTTTCATGGATATGTATTACGTTCTTATATTTTCATGAAAAACTATTTCAAAGTCCTCTGTGATTGAAGAGATTATTAATTGATGAGTATATGATGATATATATGTTACATATGTATATTATATGGTTTATATCATGTAGTCATGTGTTAGAGTAATCAATTTCATGTAAACATGTTTTAATCAAAGTTTCATGAATTATAGAGTATGAAAAATATGAAGAACACGTATATATGAACTTATGTACAATTTGTATGCTTTGAATTGGTTGTTTAACTTCAATTTTATAATGAATTATTATGATACATGTTAAAACAAAGAAAACAAACTTTGAACGGACGGATTCGGAGTTATAACGAATCTGTGACGATGATTTTTGTATTTTTCTTCAAAACTGTCAAGAACACCAAGAACGATGAAATTTAATGATTTGATTCGAGTAATTGAATGATTTAAGATGTTAAAAATATGTTAGTAACATTGTATGATGTTTCTATGATGTTCGTACTTCATAGAAATCGCTATGTGAGTTTAATTTGCATTTAATTGGAGTAATTAGGCCAACGAACTGTCAAAATCGCGAACCAGGGAGTGACTTGCCCCAGCGGGTGTTCATGGGCATAAAGACCCGCCCCAGCGGGTATAGAGGCTGTCCGGGAGATTTTTTTTTTGGGTTTCGAGACTATTTTGATCTCCTATAGTAAAATAAGCATAACGTTTTTATACGAACTTCGATTAAGGCGATTCAAGATGATTCGAAAAGATAACAAGTAGACCTACAATTTTCATTCTTTAAGTTTTTTAATTTGAAATTGTTAAAATGGGTAAAAATGGCCATCTTGGTGACTGATGCGCATTCGAAGGCAATCGGAGGGCTTCGGGCATGCATGCACACAAGTGTAGTGTTCTCGATAATAAAAGATGTTGTTCTAAGTTACATACATGAATATTATATGATTTGAAGTTCATGATTAATAAACTAAGTTATTGACATGTATAAGTTAATGTGAAGGTTCAAGTTAACAAAGTAAGTGCGAACTTGAATATCGTAATTGTAAAACATGATTATAATTGTTTAAAGGGCTATACATGTGTGATATGCATTTTGTGAGTTTACATTCATGTTATGTGGTTAGCCATTGAGTAATATTATAAACCAAGTTGTAAGTCGAACTTAAGTGAATAGTTCAACAGTTAAACATGGTAGTTATGAAAACTAATCGATGTCGTATACATAATGTAATGTGTAGGACGTTGAGGAAGTGAATTGTAATTATATTTATAGCTTGTGCAAGAGGCAAGTATCCTATGCCTAACTTATTGATTTAGCAAGTTCCCTAAATTCTAATTTATTCATTTATTAAGTCTTAGACTTGTGTTTCAATATCAAGTAAGCTCGTGTTCTTAATTGTTGCAGTTCGAAATTCATATTAGATATTGTAACTCTTTTAAAAGCATGATTCAGTTATACAATACTTATTCGATTGTATACTCTTGAGATTTATTATTCAAGTTGAATATCGATGTTATTATTGAACCTTATAGGACTAGTGAACCCTTATTGATTCAACTAGTCCATAGTTGATGAACGTTCTAAATTCTATAATACTTATTGAGCTTATCCAAACCAAACTTCCTTTGGTGCGGACTCTGATGTAAAAACTGATATGAACAACCCTGTAAAAGGGGATTATTTACGCTTTAGCATTGAGATATTGTGCACAGTATGGTACTAAGGGCTGATCCCCGTAAGTACGAGAAGTAGAGTCCATAGTCTTATGACTGTTAAAGGTTTAAAGCATAAAAACTTTCCAACCTAGGACATAGTTCAAGGTCTTATGACCCTCAGACGTTCTTTTGATTCCTGTTATTCATTCTTGAGTCAAAAGTTGAGTTTCTTTTTTCAGATGTCTTTGATTCACTCGTATGTTATTATATTGTTGTTGTATTATTATACTTGTGGACAATCGTGCTCACTCTTGCATAATAATAACATTGCAGTTAAGAACGAAAGGTCCGACGAGCCTTCTACTAGCAAAGGCAAGGGCAATGTGAACAAGTGATGAAGACTTGATGTTTATTTTTATATGTTTATATTTAGAACTTATGTTAAAGTTGTGTAAGACTTATTTATTTGTTTATGTTCCGCACAGATGTTTAAGGTTAGTATGACCTAGGATTGTATTTATTATTCAGATGTTGTAACCCCATAAGAGGAGGATTTATTTCTATCTATTGCATGGTTTGCATTTATTATGGGTAGATAGATAGATTATATTTGTACTGTGAACACCAAATCCCGTGGAATTGAAGTACCCAGATTTGGGGGTGTCACAGACAAGGCAGGATCGTGGTGTGTCGAGAAGGACTTTCTTAAATCCGTAGTCTATCGAGGAAGTCATGTTCAGAATCATGGAGACAACCTGTCAAAGCGCCTGCCGAGCCAAGTCAAGAATCGTAGGCCTTACTTGCAGTCGTGGAGCCTGCAAATCATGACAGAGGCAGAAATCATAGTTGAGCATATCATTTAAGGGACAACAAGTGTTAAGGCAGAAATCGTAGTCTGTCATATGATTTGCTCTCTGAGTCGTGGTGTCTGCAGAACCAAAGTAAGATCGTAGTCTACAGAATAAAGACTCAGACAAAGTCAACCAAGTGCTCACAATGCCAAGGAAGAATTATAGAGACAATACAATTCTCAACAAATGAGCACTCCCCAAGTAACCAAAGATCGAAGCCTCTGGTTAGAGCAATCAAGATGTAATCAACCTGAAGAAAGCCAGAGAACACTCACCGAATAGCCTGCAAGTAATCAGAAGATCGAAGCACCAACTCAATCAGCATCCTGATTGAGAAGTGATGCCATTCAGGAGAAGTCTTCCACAAGCAAACATTAGAAGACTATAAATAAAGTGACTGACTAAAGGAAGTCAGCAAAGTGCAGTATTTGTCAAACCAACAGAAGATAACGATCTTTGGTGTGACCATGATCGTGGTGCTTACCAGATGAGCAGCAGGAACAGATGAAGCACATACAAAGTTATTGGCCAACCTATTCAGAACAGACAAAAAGGATTATCTATGTCTCAGCCTCATTATGAAGAGTGAACGGGAGATCACAGGACTGAATGTAGAGAGAGAGCTGAGCATGACTAATCGAAAAAGTCTTGCACACCAGAAGGGCCAAAGAGTTCAGACAAGTTGTTAGTTCCTAATGCAAGTCAAGGAAAGCAGAAGCATTGAAGTACAAGAGTAAAGGAGAAGAGGTTCTACATTGTCAATCCAAAGAACACTCTCAGAATCGTAGTGTTGTCTCAACCAGTCAACGAGCAACATTCAACAAATAAACTACGATTTAGCTCATTGTCATCTGCATCAGAATCGTGGAGTTTAGTCATCTGATTATTGAAGCATTGGCAATGTCTCAATATGAAGACTGACATTCGAATGTTGCTGATTGAGAGCATCGATGCAGAAGGACAACTTCTGTGGTTCTAATCGAGGAATCAGAAAGGAGAAATAACGGTGACTACCAGCCTGACACTTGAAAGGGATATCTCTGAGGTGGTAGATGGAATAGTAGACCGCTGTGTCAGAAAAGTTAAAAAGGTGCTGTCACGTCAAGTCAGCAGTCTGCACCAAATAACTCAGGATCTTTGAAGCAATTCAGATAACTTCCAATGGCTATATTACAACGGGAAGCTTTTGGAGGAGTATTAAACAACTGAAGCTTCAAGGATGATGAGTTGTTGACTCTACGAGTTCTACAGAGCTTAACAGAACATGTCTCAATGGCAGTCAGACTACGAGAGTAGAATTGAAGCATATTTGAATAAGATCTTTGACTGATGAAGGCTTCACTCAACACAGATGAGAATGCCAAACAGATTGGTATCTGATCTGAGAGCCGAGAAGGCCAAAAGGACAAGAGAAAGAGTGGCAGATTCTAAAGTAAATCCAAAGGGCCACTCAACTATTCACCATGAACAACCTGAGCTAAAGTGAAACAGATGCAAAACCAGATCTGCACACAAGTCAATCTATGTTCAAGGAATGCTAAGTACCAGATGGAGTCTACCAGAACTGCAAAGACTTAGCAGACCCCAAGTGGTGAAAGTGTGCAAAGCTGAAATCAGATGAAGACAAGCATCAACCATAAGATCAGCTGCACATAGGAAGAATGAGAGACTACTAAGTACTCAAGGTCGTCGAGCTTAATGATCAACTTAGCAGTCCATCAATGGTGATCCAGTCTCGATGCAGAATCCAAGGAGGATCACACCAAGCTACTAAGTACCAAAGGATGAACAAGCTTCAACTTATCTTAACAGCTCATCACCAACAATAACATCAACAAGTAATCAGGGTCTGAGGGGTCCTTGTCCGAGTGACTAAATCAAAGTCAAGTCTGCTGGACTTGCTGTACTAGAGGGTATAAGAGTTTCCAAGTTTGCTGGACTTGAAGAGTTCTTAGTGAACTGAAGTTCCAAGGCTGCTGGACTTGAAGGAATCTTTGTGATTCAAAAGTTACCCATTTTCTTAGTGGAATCCCTGCTTATTGAAGCAGAAGAATGTATTAGGAGCTTGAGTCTCTGAACCACTTAAAATCCCTTGGGTCATTTACTTTCAGTCGTTTACCTTATGTATATATAACTGCTATAACTGTAATAACCACTTACAACTAAACTAACTTCAGAACAATGCTTATCAAGATATCTATGAAGGTGATCTTTAACTAATTCCGATGTGCTTAAAATGATTCTTATGTTTGTCATATGCTAATTACTTAGCAATACAAAATAAACTGGAAAAGGCTTTGAAATTAAAAGGATCTATTCAACCCCCTTTCTAGATCTATTGTGTGCCCTCTGGGAACTAACACAATATAACGTAATAATAAATGCAATTAAATTTAATAAAATAAAAGAAAATATAGTAATAAACTAAGTAGCATTTGCTTAGTTGGGATGCAATTAATTAGAAACCCAACAGACAAGTAGTCGTGAATGTCAAACAGTAGTCTATATATATTCCAAATAACAGTTCTGATAAACTAAGTAGCACTTACTTAGTTTTTCATTGGCAAAATAAACTTAGTAGCATTTGCTTAGTTTGTCGCAATATTCAATAAATTCAATAAGTACTATATGTATATATATACATATAAATCTTAGTTTGAAACACCATCTCAAATAAAATTGAGTTCCTAAGCATGTTTGCATTTCACATTTGCACTAGCTCTTAGTTGTGGGGTATAAACTATAATTCGATTAATTTAAAAAAAATGGAAAGAAAAACAAAAGAAAATAAAAATTGAAAAAAATAAAGTTGAAAAAAATAACTGCTTCAATGTCCAATGAATGAAATAACTGGGTATCCAAGCCTCATGAGGCATCGATATTCGTTGAAAAGTGTGATAGATATAAGCAACTTGACTAATCTTAATTTGTGGCCTTTGTTACTCGATTTAGTAAGCCCTATGGGTGTCTCTACACCTAGTGTCCTAAAACTAACTAGTTTGGGAGTCATTGGTCTAATGCTCACTACATGGGTAATTCTGAAAAGCCTAAGAAAATGAGAAATTGCACAAGTCAAGAAAATAAAATTCAAAAAAAGGAAAAGGAAATAAGAAAAAAAATAAGTTTGCTTCATTTTCATGGAAAGAATCCCTACTAAGAGTTACGTCACATACATATGCATGCATCACATAGAATTAATTTAATAAAGGATGGTGTCTAGAATGAAGATTGAATATTTGTAATGAGGTGAAAGTGTGATTTTGAATTTAATTTTGTTTATGTATAATGCCCATGGATATTTAGAAGTTTTAATTCAATTTCATGACTTGATGAACTCAAAAATATTTTTGAATTTTCTATGTATATTCACTACAAACCCTCACGAGACAAAACTCGTCCACTTGGGGTAACCTTGGGGTTTAAAGACTTGTTGCACATGCTAAGTGCAATCGTGTTTCCAATGATAATGGGGTAGTACAATTTTTATTTTATTTTTATTTCTTTTTATTTTACTCAAGGGCGAGCAAAAGTTAAGTATGAGGGTATTTGATAGACACATAATTAATACATATTAATATTCTCATATTCATTATTTTACATGCTTATTTTATTTAACTAATATATTTTATTTTATTTTGTAGGAAATAACATTTATTTTTCTTGGAGAGCAAATAAAGGATTGATATCCAACTTTTAAAGATGGAAAATGACTCTTGAAGGATTTTCATATAGAGATTGAAATCAAGAAGGAAAGAAGAGGATAAAAGGGAACAAAAGAGACCAAGTTCAAAGTATCTAAATTCGAGCACAAATTTATTTTCCCAATAAATAGGTCTTTTATTTTACAGAAAAGGGGGATTAGGGATTAGATTAGTTTAGGTTAGGAGTAGGAGTAAATTAAATTACTTCTTCATTGTGCTTTTGTTGGATGATCGTTAATTAAATGGAGTTTTCTTATTTATTTTTAATCTTCTTCTATTCTTTATTTTAGTTAGTTTATTTATTTTTATGTTTAGTTAATTTTGTATATCTAGGATGAAGATGAAATTAAATAATTATTCATGATAATATTTTTCATCTCTTCTATTAATTATGCTTCTATGTTTAATTGGTTTCGCCTTCATATTTCGTTATTGAAATACCTTCGTTTTATAGTTCTTATGTGATTTTAAATTAATTAAGAGGTTTTGATATATTATTGTTAAGATACGAGTTTTTCATAATCGCTTGCTCGAAATTTTTTTGATGGGTTATAGTTAATACTTAAATTTTCATAGTCTATACTTGCCCACATAATTGTAAAATTACTAAATTAAAGGGGGGGGGGGGGGGAGATCAAAACCATAATTAAGTTATAAAAGTGGAATATATTTAATTATTATTATGTTTATTGTTTAATGGATTCAGATTCCTAGATTGATTTTTCATTATTAATTTTCATATTCTAGTTAATCAATTCTCAATCTTTATTTCTAATTCGCCTAAAATAGATATTAAGGATACATTAAAATTAATCTAGGCTCTGAGGTTTGACCTGCACTTGCCAAATCTACAATAGACGTTGTGCACTTGCAGTACATAATTTTTACACATCAGTGATCATAGAATCGTCAACCCACTATGGTATGATGTAGTATGACAAAATCATAAAATTACGGAATCCTCAACGGACTATAGAAACAGTGCGGTATCATGCTGTCATAACATGATTTTCAAAATTTTGAACTATTTAAAGATAAGTCAATGCCAATTAAATTGAACAAACAAATATTTCGATTGATGTTCGAATTATGGATAAAAGTCTAAGCTATTTGACTCGGCTAGATAAATGTTGTAATAAAATAGACATAAGACGATGTTAACTTAAGAGTAAAATATAAGTTGATGTTAACTCAAGCGTATGATACAAGTTGGCATCTGACACAAGTTGGTGTCAGCATTAAGTGATACAAGTTGGTATCAAATTGACACAAGTTGATGTCAAGTTAATGCAAGTTGGTATTAAAATGAACACAAGTTAGTGTTAATTAAAAATACAAGGTTGTGTATAGTGGATATAAGTTGATATCAAACCAAAACGCGTATAGTCGTTTAAAGATATAGATAAGAGATTTCCTGATCAGATAATTGATAAGGAATACTCTAGTTATGGGATATAAGGAATTGGCCTTAAAGTTGTAAGATCAAAAGATTTATTCCAAAGATTATAGGATTTTCAGAGTAATAAGAGGATTGCACAGGTGATAGCAGAAAGCTATAAAATGAAAAATAAGGTGTACATGGAGATGCATATTAATATAAATATATGTATTAATATGTGCTATATGGTGATTAAATTTTTAGCATTAATACTGAATACTTTAAAATGGAGGATGAGAAAATAATGTATTTGTCGATGCTGAGAAAAAAATACATGTATTCTTGATTGTTTCTACCCTTTGTATTTCGCTATGTCGATTGATTTATTTAAAGGGTGAATTTTTAGGAAAACAAAACCGACATGAATGTCGACGAATTTGAAAAGATTAATTTGAACAATATAATTTTGATAATTAGACTGAATTAGACAGAGATGCCAGTTGGTATGATTTTTAATGGATGTACCAACTCACCCGAGTTTTGAAGGTTTTCACAATATGGTCTAATATGTGACTCCGTAGAATTGGTCTTGAAACCTCAAATTCATAGAGTTTGGGGGCTTGCTTAAGTGAGGGGAAGGTGTTAGGCACCCCTCGACTTTCGTGAAAATACGGTTACCGCATCATATTGATTTCCTAAGTAAAAAGTATGTGTGTGTGCGTGCTTAGTGCTTTAATTTGAAAGTTTATTCTAAGCCTCATTGTGATTTATTTGAAAGTAGTGTTGTTCCCCTTTTACACCTATGTACGAAGGATTTGATTTAGCAAAAAAGTTTATTTTTAGATAAAATATATATTGAAATAATATTTTGGAAAACGTTGTTTTCAAATCCTTCGCCCGATTAGTAATTGAGGACCTTTGATACTTCCTTTTATTATCTTTATGTTGATAAAGTGATCTACCCTCAAATTGCTTTATTTTTCATAAAAGCTCTTTGTGGTTTTATTGGAAAATCATTTTTGGGTGATAATGTATGCAAGAAAGCGCTGATATAGGACCGGATCATCATCGAGCATGAAAGCCATCTCAATAGATCTGAACCCACAATCATATGTTTTCACTATCACGGGATCTTAAATCCGATTTCTCGTGATGAACCCTTCGAACTCATTTTAAGATCTATTATTACATATACAACGATTTCACGTTATTTAAACATTACATTGAAAATGAAACGTCCATCGTGGGAATCAAGTCAAGATCCGATCATTAGATCTCGACATCGGGATTCATAGGCTCACATTATTAAACTTAAATATGTATGTACAACATATCCTAAACTTGTTTTTAGGTGATTTCATCAGTTGAAATTCCCATTACGAGCCATTAGAACCCCCTCACCTCTAGATATAGATCTAGGGCACTACGGAGTGACCGGGATTGACCAAAAGCAGTAAAACATCTAGATCTACCATGGATCTAAACCGATCTAGCGTATAGGTTAGAGCTTCATGCTCCATAACCATTCAAGGGCTAGATCTGGCTTAGATCTAAGTAGATTTAGGGAGATCTAGTCTCTAGACTTGAATTACAACTATATATGCACAAAATAACCTGTAGAAACTCTAGATCTACCAACTAATACACAAAATATGTATAAAACAACAAGTTTAACTAGATTTAAAAAAGATATAACATGGATCTAGTATTTAGATCATTATTTACAAAGAAAGTGACCCAAAATGAGTGTTTTTCACCTTGGGGGACGTGTGAACAAGCTTCTTTTGACTCGAGAGCAACTTTTATCACTCTAGACACTTATGATGTATGATATATAAGATCAAACAACTTAGATTTGTTAAAGGAATGCCAAACCCAAGGGTTTCTCTCTCTAGAATCTCTCTTTCTTTCTAACTTCTCTTTTTTTTCTAAATAAGCTGCCAGCTACTGATTTAAGGTTCGGGAGCTGGGTCTCGTGGGCCCCCTGTAATACCCGAGAATTTTATAAATAATTTTAGAATTTAAAACAAAGGTTAATGCAATTATTTGTGTGCATATGAATATATATATATATATATATGTATATATATATATATGTCATGTGATTAATAATTAAATCAAATATGAATGATGAAGAAGTATGATGATAATAATGATAAGCTTAATTTAAAGTTTATGTGAATTGCCTAGTTTGGCATAATGAAAGACTAAGAAATTCATTAATTAAATTAATGAAGGAATGATTTAATGAGTGGAAAGATTAATCTATATTATATTTTTAAAATTAATTGTTGATATGAGTAATAGCATATTAATGAGTAAATAATTTAAATGGTATGTCAAACTAATACTTATTATTATTAATTAGTTGCTATGTGCAATAAAATGTAATGTATAACTGTATACAATATAGTTCCTTCATTCACCTAATATAAAGTATGGTGTAGCATTAAAGGTGAATAAATATTATATATAAAACTATATAATATGTGTAATTTTACTAAATCTTATAAAGGAACTTATGTGACATCATGTTGTATGGCGAGACAACTAAATGTATATTTCAATATATGTGACGAAATAAATAAATATTTATCTATTTCGATATTATGTGGATTTGAGATAATAAAGTTTTATGAAAATAACGGGTTGTTAGCAGCCAACTGTATTATACTCAGACCTACTGTAAATGTTATTTGGTCTAACCCAAAAGTATATGAATTATATGATTATCTATATATATACCCCCAACTTATCCCAATGTAACAATATTACCTCATTAAAATTATATTTGTATACCTAAAAAGAATTAAACCTTACCATTACTAGTAACCATTTCCTTTACAAATGCTGAGAATTAGAGTATCCCATTTTCAATGTCCCATCTCTTTCTTTCTCACGTGTATAGGCTAATGGCATAAAGCCTATTACTTGCAAAATTTCAAACTTAGCAAGCTAGCAAATGATGAAATGGGAGATGGCTCCAATAGTGCATTGCACTATTCAATCGTTGCCCAATATTTCTTTCTTCCTTTTGCGAAACAAAAATGGTGGACAAAGGCATTACACATATAATCAATTTTCTATAAATTGGAGTCCCTCTCTTTCATTACTAAATCTTCTGATAAGTAAAGCTAGAGTGTAGTATACTATGATTAGAAATGAAACAGAGGATTTTAAAGGAATTTCATTTCAAGCTTCAATAGAGGTAACATACTGCTAAACCATGATATTAAATTCTAAGTTGCTAAATTCTTAAGAACGCATGAATCGCTTGTAAATTGATTGTATGTTACTATAATAAAGATTAACTAAGTTTAAATGCATATCTGGTAACAATGTGATTGAAATTGAGCATATTACTTAAAGATTTTATTGTATGGGTTTTGATTTTTGCCGAAGTAGAGCCATTCCTGGAACGTTCCAAGAAGGGCGCAGCTGCGCCCTTCTATAGTTCAAAGCCAGCGCAGCTGCGTCGACTGCTGACTCTGAGCCTATTCAGGAGCAGCGCAGCTGCGCCGCTTTCACAGTTCAGAATAGAGCAGCTGCGCCGTGCACCAATCTTGAATCTTGACTTCTGCTATTATATGGCAATTCTAACATATTATATAACTTCGACACACCTGTAAATAGTTTTAACATGTGAACATAGGTTCTTTTGCATGGCATGAGTACTCTAGATTGCGTTATTATGCGTTTTCTAAAGGAAAACTTATAGTTTGAAAAATAACCTTGTCGAAACTTATGATATTCAAGATCTGACCGTATGAGTTTACGTATGTGGTTTAGTTATATCTGAAACAGGATTCAAGACTTATTTGCACGTACCAAGTTACTTAAGCTCGAATTAAAATAACTTTTAAAAAAGGAAAACTTGAATGTTTTGCAACTATGTTCGTGGACATGATGATGTTTACATTCTGATATTTTGGACATGCATGATAGTACTCTTATATCCCTAAAAATAAACTATATGTGCGTTTATCCAGTAGGACATAACATAGGATCGTTTAAGTATGAATTTAAGTAAGTTTCCAAGTTATGAACTATGTTAGCAATGAGTAAATGATGTGAATATATGTAAGCATGTAAACCCTTAGACATGTGTATATGCTATGTGTTGATGTGTATAATCTAAGCAAGGAGACAAACTAGGAGTGCGAAAGTTGAACTCTGGTCTGGCCAGGGGATAGCACAGCTGCGCCGTCCCTAAGCCTAACCAGATCGCAGCTGCGCCCTCCTGCAGTCTTGTCTGACTATTTTATTTGTGTTCTGAAAACTGTAACATGTATATAATACTACGTTAAGTTATAATGCATGATTACTAGGATGTTTAAAAGTGTAGTGGCTATGCGGAACCAATAATTTAAAGGTTTTATAAGTTTTTTGAAATAAGCTTTTAAAAGAAAAGTTTTTAGTAACTGCGAAACTAAGAGGCAGGATAATGTGATATATGTAGTCTGATTGTACAACTAAGCTAGAACCTAATGTATGTGGTTAACTTACGTATCAAGTATATGTATTCAACTTATGTAACTAATGAATATACCTATATACGTAACTATGTTACAATAGGATTTCAAAGTGTTGATAAGCAATAAATTGGTAGATTAAGCTTAAAGCAAGTTCTCTAACTCTCTTAAATTTACATATGGTGTAAATTCAAATTGTTGGTATATCGACCATATCTACATCGAGCAAATATCTGTTACTATTCGGAAATTAATTTTATATCTTGATGTTGTTGCAAGCATCAAACTTATCATTCCTAAATGCATTATAAAAGTTGTCTAAGCCATTCGATTCGGCTAGACCAATATCATGTGATAGTAGTGTGCATACAAGCCAATCATGTATAATGATAAAGCACATACTTTGTAAACAATCTTAATTATTTATTAATAAAATATTCATTTAAGGCATATAATTATCTACATGGTGCTGTTTTTATAATATGTAAATAACCCATAGTTTTAAGCAATGCTTTTAGAATCATGATGAGATCATGATAATGAGATCTAAATTCTTAGAAAGCTTAAAAACTAAAATAGTTCCCAATTGTGGGATTACTAAAATGGGGATTAGTAAATCCGGATAGATTGTTCATTTGTGTGGAGACACTAAAGCAAATATGTAGGTGCTTATTGGAGAATAAGTTCACTGAACGTGACACTCTATGGAATACCTAATAGAGTTTTACTCGCCTGTCAATAGGAAATCCTAATGTGATAGTAGTACAAGTGATCCTTGAACTTGAGATCATCATAGTATCTTGTATGTAACAAATTATACTTTGACTAATTCCTTAAGGCCTTTTAAGGCATATATAAGGTATACTTGGGTATAATGAGTTACATATGGAGATAATGAATGATCAATAAAGAATCTACCACCTCTAGTAAAAGAGGAGATATGTCCTATGTGATTCGTTAACTGACAATCCAGGAATCCTTGGCCAAGGTAGAATGAAATTAGAAAGAGGTTTCTAATTTGCATTATTTGGAGTTGTGCATTTTCTAATCGAAATTCATATGATTAAATAAATTAAGACTTGACAGTAAATCCATGTCTTATATTTAATTGGGACATTGTATGGTGGAAGGATTGAATTGTACGGTAACTATTAACTCACAGGTTCTTTTATGATTAATGTTGAAATCTATATTATGTGGAAAATCGTTGATCGCTAGGGAGGCTTATCCCTATTATAGAATAAATATTATTTATTTAAATAGATTATTAGTTTAATTTATTTATTTAAATAAGATTAGAATTGTTCTAATTGATTTATTCATAACCGGTTTAATATGGAGAACCTAAAGGGTCACACCATAAAAGGAAGAAGAATTATTTAAGAAGAAAATGGCATGATAGTAATAATGCATTAAGTATAATTAATTTAATCTATGGTGATAGAATAAATTAAATAGCTTAATATTTATTATTTAATATTTTAGAAATATTAAATATAAATTAATAAGAGGAGTCTTATTAATATTAATATTAATATTATTATTTTAATTCTAAAGGAGTTTAGGAATTAATATAATATCAGTACTCTCTCTCAATCCTAATAAAGATTGGGATATAAATTAATTAAAAGTATTTAATTAATTAAATAAAACCCTATTCTAATTGGATTAGGAGGGTTAACCTAATATCTATATAAGAGTCTTATATCAGAAATAAGGTACGTGAATTTTTTCAAGAGTTGGGAGTACACATATTCTATAGAGATAGAAACAAGGGTTAAGCCAATAACCCATCTTCTTGAGTTCTTCATCTTCCTTGGTGGATCACCGTTAGAAGCCAAACAATTGGGTTGCTGACATTGATCAAGGGAAGGAGCCACTACAGAGGAATCAAATGAATCAATTGAGTAGAACTTGTACCTGAGGAAGCTTGGATCTTCAAAGGTATAATTCCATGTTCTCTCTTTTCTGTTATTGATAACTAGCACAAAGCATGATCATGGTTATTGGTTTGTATAAATTTTTAAAAACCTAGTTTTTGCGCTTCTGCCCTATTTATGTGATTTGATTGCATGATTGCGTTACGTACAAACCCAACAGTGGTATCAGAGCCTAACTTTGTGCTAATTATCAATTTTATAATTCCATGTATGAATTGATGTGAGAATTGGATCGTTTTTCAAGACAAAAATCTTTTTCTGCAAGTTTTTGCGACGAACGGCACAGCTGCGCAGCTGCCTAGTTCATTACTGGCGCAGCTGCGCCGGTCTGCAAAAACTGCTGCTTCAGGCTACCTGCGCAGCTGCCCAGTTCATTACTGGCGCAGCTGTGCCGGTACCTGGACAGATCCTGAAAATTGATTTTAATTAATTAAGTAAACTGTTTATTTAATTGATAAAGTTTTAAAATAAAGAAGTTTATTTTATCTGAAATATGATTTCAGAATGCTTAATTTAAAGGAGTTTAATTTGGATTTATTTTTGATTAAAATAAAAGAGTTTATTTTGTTTCAAAAATAAAATTTAGCAAAACTTTTGTCCATTAAATAATATCGATCCATATATGGAATAGCATTGTTCTTCATGAGATGAATGGATATTTATTGTTGCATATGTTGATGTGTATGATAATAAATGGGGTTGATTATGGACTATGACCAATGTGATTGTTTTTTATTTTGGATGAATGCTTGAATGTATGGGTTTTATAAAATGGGGTCTGCGTACCTCGTCTTCTCTAGTTTTATTCTCGGTGTAAAATTCTATCTCCCTCTTATGTACTTCCCCTTGACTGCTGATCAAGGTTTCTATTTAATTAAAAATAGTTTATTTAATAGAGATAGTTAGAATTATCTTTAAGAAACTGGAGACCAAGGAGCAAGGAACGCGTGAAGACCCATTTGTATGGAGCCAGGGTTTAAATGTAATAGTTATATTTAAATTTAAATTCTTGCACTCCTAGATTTGACCTTTTGGTTCACTTGGTGGCTCTAGTGAACCAATCTAGAATAAAAGTCCATAATCAATCCGGGTAGAATATAGTATTCTATATTGCATGCTAAATATTATATATATTATATTTTATGCAAACATGCTTCGCATGTTTAATAAAATGACGCGTATTATATATATATATATATATATATATATATATATATATATATATATATATATATGCGCGCTTAACAAGATGAGACAAATAATAACAAACCCCTCAAAGAAATAATATTAAGTCTGAAGCGTTCAAATGATATTTGGAATATCGAACGTCGCCTTCTAGCATGATTAATTAATAGAGTATTAAATATTTAATATGAGTTTGTTGTGCTATCCACAAGGCGAGTATTGAATATTTAAGATGTTAATTAATCACATTTGATGCTTATCAAGAAAATTGAACGATCTAGTCTTGTTGTGCTATCCACAAGGACGAAAATTTTTCTTTTTGAATTTATGGAAGTGCTAGGCTGGACTTAACTTAAATCATTTTAGTTCGGATGTGCACACACATGACCATTATGATTTAAGAGGCAAAATTAAAGGAGTTACATGGTGATGTAATTGACAAGAGTTGTCTACCTATTTATTTGTATATCGCTTGCTGTGCTATCCACAAGGTTATATACATTTGAAATGGGATCCTTAATCTCACTAGCAAATCTTTAATTAGATGTTGTCGAACTATATAAGTGAGGGTAATATAGTTTGATGAAAATAGTGGGATATACCAATTTAAAATAAAGACCTAAATTTATTTTGGTATGCAAAGTTAATAAAATGAATGTTTGCTAAAATGTTGTCTTTTCACATGCAGAATTTTAAAAATGTCAAAATCACTAATCTCACTACGAAGCATACTTGATGCAAATAAGTTTACCGGCCCGAATTATGAGGACTGGCTAAGAAATCTGAGAATTGTTCTCACTGCTGAAAAGATTTCTTATGTCCTAAATTCCACTGTCCCTGAATCTATTTCAGAAACAGCCTCTGAGGAAGAGATTGCCACTTTCAATAAGTGGCAAGATAATGCATCTGTGGCTCAATGCATCATGCTCGCATCCATGAATAACGAGCTTTAGCGTCAGCACGAAAAAATGGATGCTCCTGCTATGCTGCTTCACCTCAAGGAGTTGTATGGTGAACAGAGTAGGACTGCTAGATATGAGATATCTAAGGAGCTCTTCCGATCTCGGATGACCGAGGGCACTGCCGTCGAGACTCATGTTCTGAAGGTAATCAATTTGATTGAACGCCTTGGACAGCTTGGGTTCGTCATGGATGGGGAGTTGAGTCAAGGCTTGGTCTTGTAGTCACTCCCTGAGACCTTCTCGCAGTTTGTGGTTAATTTTCACATGAATAAGCTAGATGTCAGCTTGCCTGAGCTGCTTAACATGCTGAAAACTGCAGAAGGTCACTTCTCATCCAAGAAGAACCATGTCTTGATGGTGGATTCTTCCAATAAAAGGAAGAGGCCCAAGGTTCTTCTGAAAAGAAGAAATCTAAGAAGGCTAAGGGAAAAGGGAAAGAAAAGGAGCAAAAGAAACCTGAACCAGCTAAAGGAATGTGCTTTCATTGCAATAAGCCGGGACATTGGAAGAGGAACTGCAAGAAGTTTTTAGCAGAGAAGAAGCTTAGAGAAGCTTCGACTTCCAATCAAGGTTTGTTTATGATTGAAATTAATTTTTTTGAAAGTCATAATTCTACTTGGGTATTGGATACCGACTGTGGTTCTCACATATGTAATACTGTGAAGGGACTGGTCAGAAGTAGAAAGCTGAACAAAGATGAGGTGATCCTACGAGTGAGAAATGGAGCAAAAGTTGCTGCATTAGCTGTAGGAACTTATTGTTTAGCAATGCCTTCGGGCAAATCCATTTATCTTAATAACTGTTATTATGTTCCGAATATTATTAAAAACATTATTTCAATTTTTGTATTGGATATGGAAGGTTTTGACGTTATTATAAAGAACAATGGTTGTTCTATTTATAAAGACGATGTTTTATATGGTATTGGAAATTTGCGAAATGGACTTTATACACTTGACTTACAAGAAAATATATTTAAAATTGAATAAATTAAGAAAAGGAGAAGAGATGATATTAATTATACCTATATGTGGCACTGTAGACTCGGTCATATCAATGAAACAAGATTATCCTAGTTGCATAAAGATGGGCTCCTCGAGCTATCTGATTATGAATCATATCCAACTTGTGAATCTTGTCTCATGGGTAAAATGACTAAATCTCCTTTTAGTGAAAAAGAAGAGAGAGTTACAGAGTTGTTGGCATTGATTCACACAGACGTTTGTGGACCTATGACAACAAGTGCACGGGATGGGTATTCTTATTTTATTACTTTCACTGATGATCACTCAAGATTTAGATATGTGTATTTAATGAAATACAAATCAGAATCATTTGAAAAGTTCAAAGAGTTCAGAAGTGAAGTAGAGAAACAAACGGGCAAGAGTATTAAGACACTTCGATCAGATCGAGGTGGAGAATACTTAAGCAGTGAGTTTCTCAATTGTCTCAGAGAAAATGGTATAATCTCACAATGGACTCCTCCAGGTACACCACAGTTAAATGGAGTATCTGAAAGGAGAAATCGAACACTGTTGAACATGGTTCGATCCATGATGAGTTTTACCGACCTTCCAATTTCCTTTTGGGGATATGCTTTAGAAACGGCTGCATACCTACTTAACAAGGTACCTACCAAATCCGTCCCAAAGACTCCATATGAGATGTGGAAAGGGAGGAAACCAAATCTTAAGCATGTTAAGACTTGGGGTTGTCCAGCTTATGTCAAAAAGTTTGAAAATGATAAGCTACAGACTAAATCCGATAAGTGTAGATTTGTGGGATACCCTAAAGAAACCGTAGGGTATTATTTCTATCATCCAACTGATCAAAAGGTGTTTGTTGCGAAACATGCTGCCTTCTTGGAAAAGGAGTTTATCCATGAAGGGGTCAGTGGGAGTAAGATATATCTTGAAGAAGTTCAAGAACCACAAGTTACCACGGACCAAAGTCAAGTACCTAACCAAGTAGAAGAACCTACTGTACCACACCCTGTTCGTAAATCTGGAAGAGTACCGCAGATACCTGAGAGGTATAAATTTGTTATAGAGGATGACGATGAGGTACACATCATGAATGATGATCCATTGAATTACGAACAGGCTATGAGTAATAAAGACTCAGGGAAATGGCTTGAAGCCATGAAATCTGAAATGGACTCCATGTATGAAAACAAAGTATGGACTTTGGTTTCACCACCTGAAGGTATTAAACCTATTGGGTGTAAATGGGTTTTTAAGAAAAAGACTGGAGCAGACGGAAAGGTAGAGACCTATAAGGCCCGATTGGTTGCAAAAGGTTTCAAACAAAGACAAGGAGTTGACTATGATGAAACCTTCTCACCAGTAGCCATGCTCAAGTCCATTTGGATTTTGCTTGCGATTGCAGCTTACAACGACTATGAGATCTGGCAGATGGACGTGAAAATGGCCTTTCTCAATGGGAAACTTGAGGAGGATGTGTATATGACACAGCCAGAGGGATTTATCTCAAAAGTTGGAACAAATCAAGTCTTTAAGCTACAACGATCCATTTATGGGTTGAAGCAAGCTTCTCGTAGATGGAACATTCGTTTTGATGAGACAATCAAAGAGTTTGATTTTATCAAAAATGAGGATGAACCTTGTGTATACAAGAAGGTTAGTGGGAGCGCAGTATCATTCCTTGTATTATATGTTGATGATATATTACTGATAAGGAATGACATTCTTATGTTACAATCCATTAAAATCTGGTTATCTAAAAACTTCTCCATGAAGGACTTGGGTGAAGCATCCTATATTTTGGGGATAAAGATCTATAGAGATAGATCTAAAAGGATGCTCGGCTTATCCCAAGGAACGTACATTGATACGATGCTAAAGAGGTTTAGCATGGAAGATTCCAAAAGAGGTCTCATGCCGATGAGCCATGGAATAAATCTCTCCAAGAAACAGGCCCCAAAGACACCTGAGGAGAGAGACCGTATGAGTAAGATCCCTTATGCTTCTGCAATAGGATCTATCATGTACGGTATGATATGTACTAGACCGGATGTTGCTCACGCACTTAGTGTAACAAGCAGATACTAGTCGAATCCAGGAGAAGAGCACTGGAAGGCAGTGAAAAATATCCTAAAGTACTTGAGAAGGACTAAAGATATTTTTCTTGTCTACGGTGGGTCTGAATTAAAACTCGAGGGATTCACGGACTCAAGTTTTTAAACAGACCAAGATGACAGTAAATCTGTTTCAGGGTATGTGTTTACCTTGAACGGAGGTGCAGTGAGTTGGAAGAGTTCCAAGCAGCAAACAGTTGCTGATTCAGTGACAGAGGCAGAGTATATAGCTGCAAGTGAAGCTGTAAAGGAAGCTGTTTGGATGAAGAAGTTCATAACTGAACTTGGTGTGGTTCCTAGCATCGGAGAAGCAGTTCCCGTATACTGTGACAACACCAGAGCGGTTGCACAGGCTAAGGAACCCAGGTCTCATCAGAAATCTAAACACGTGTTGCGGCGATTTCACTTGATCAGGGAGATCATTGAAAGAGGAGACGTTACCTTGGAGCGTGTGGACTCTCAAGACAACATTGCAGATCCATTTACTAAAGCTCTAACACAACAGCAGTTTGATCGTCACTTAGAGAAGATGGGTATGAGATACCATGGCGATTGGCTTTAGTGCAAGTGGGAGATTGATAGTAGTGTGCATACAAGCCAATCATGTATGATGATAAAGCACATACTTTGTAAACAATTTTATTTATTTATTAATAAAATATTCATTTAAGGTATATAATTATCTACATGGTGTTGTTTTTATAATATGTAAATAACCCATAGTTTTAAGCAATGCTTTTAGAATCATGATGAGATCATGATAATGAGATCTAAATTCTTAGAAAGCTTAAAAACTAAAATAGTTCCCAATTATGGGATTACTAAAATGGGGATTAGTAAATCCGGATAGATTGGTACATATGTTGCTTGCTCATTGGATGAGGATGACTGATCTCATGGTCATTTGTGTGGAGACACTAAAGCAAGTATGTAGGTGCTTATTGGAGAATAAGTTCACTGAACATGACTCGCTATGGAATACCTAATGGAGTTTTACTCGCCTGTCAATAGGAATTCTTAATGTGATAGTAGTACAAGTGATCCTTGGACTTGAGATCATCATAGTATCTTGTATGTAACAAATTATACTTTGACTAATTCCTTATGGTCTTTTAAGGCATATATAGGGTATGCTTGGGTATAATGAGTTACATATGGAGATAATGAATGATCAATAAAGAATCTACCACCTCTAGTAAAAGAGGAGATATGTCCTATGTGATTTGTTAAATGACAATCCAGGAATCCTTGGCCAAGGTAGAATGAAATTAGAAAGAGGTTTCTAATTTGCATTATTTGGAGTTGTGCATTTTTTAATCGAAATACATATGATTAAATAAATTAAGACTTGACAGTAAATCAATGTCTTATATTTAATTGGGACATTGTATGGTGGAAGGATTGAATTGTACGGTAACTATTAACTCACAGGTTCTTTTATGATTAATGTTGAAATCTATATTATGTGGAAAATCGTTGATCGCTAGGGAGGCTTATCCCTATTATAGAATAAATGTTATTTATTTAAATAGATTATTAGTTTAATTTATTTATTTAAATAAGATTAGAATTGTTCTAATTGATTTATTCATAACCGGTTTAATATGGAGAACCTAAAGGGTCACACCATAAAAGGAAGAAGAATTATTTAAGAAGAAAATGGCATGATAGTAATAATGCATTAAGTATAATTAATTTAATCTATGGTGATAGAATAAATTAAATAGCTTAATATTTATTATTTAATATTTTAGAAATATTAAATATAAATTAATAAGAGGAGTCTTATTAATATTATTATTATTATTATTATTATTATTTTAATTCTAAAGGACTTTAGGAATTAATATAATATCAGTACTCTCTCTCAATCCTAATAAAGATTAGGATATAAATTAATTAAAAGTATTTAACTAATTAAATAAAACCCTATTCTAATTGGATTAGGAGGGTTAACCTAATATCTATATAAGAGAGTCTTATATCAGAAATAAGGTACGTGAATTTTTCCAAGAGTTGGGAGTACACATATTCTATAGAGATAGAAACAAGGGTTAAACCAATAACCCATCTTCTTGAGTTCTTCATCTTCCTTGGTGGATCACCGTTAGAGGCCAAACAATTGGGTTGCTGACATTGATCAAGGGAAGGAGCCACTACAGAGGAATCAAAGGTATCAAAGGAGTAGAACTTGTACCTGAGGAAGCTTGGATCTTCAAAGGTATAATTCCATGTTCTCTCTTTTCTGTTATTGATAACTAGCACAAAGCATGATCATGGTTATGGGTTTGTATAAATTTTTGAAAACCTAGTTTTTGCGCTTCTGCCCTATTTATGTGATTTGATTGCATGATTGTGTTACGTACAAACCCAACATCATGTGTTAGAAATCTATCCAACCTAATTGACTTGGTGCAGACTCTTATAAATCTACTGAGATGAACAACCTTCATTGAAGGGGAAAAACTATAAAACTATCGGGCAACCGATGTGCGCACATACTAGTATGTTTAAATGTTATGCATAACGTAGGGTACTTTAGGCTGATCACCTGTTGTACTTATTTATTTTGGATTTTCAGTATAATACTGTTAATTCTAGTAAGAGTTCTTAGTCTATAGTGACTGCTCAGTGTTCATTCTTCTAGAACTTCGAAATTATTGAACTTTTAAATCTTATTGACATCTTTCAGTCCATAGCGATGTTTATTGAAAACTAATGATACTTCTTATCATTCTATAGCTATCATACCCTTGAGATTCGAACTTTATAGCTATTCACCCTTATTGCTGTATTACTTGTTGAGCAAATTTGTTGCTCATCCTTGCTTTCTTTATATATTTCAGTTAAGAAAGAATAGTGTGGACCCTCAGGCAAAGATAAGGGAAAGGGAAAAGCTACAGATTAGCTTTAGTCCTCTATGCTAGAATTATGATTAAGTTGTAATAGTAGTTAATTATAGTTTATGTATTAAACTATGTTATGGATTTTATTATGTAATGACTTAGTAACAGTTACGAGACTCTGGGACGCAAATATTTATATTAAATAAATGTAAATTATTCTATTATCCCGTTGCATGAGATTTTAGTATGTTATTAGAATTAGTACGTGATGCACCAAATTTGAGATACGAGTGGTCTGAATTTGAGGGCGTCACAAGTTGGTATCAAAGCATTAGTTATAAACCTTAGGAGCGAGAATCCTTAGGCTATAACCTTAGAAGAACTTAGGAGATAGAAGGAGATAAAACTCATATAGAGTTTTCTTAGAGACTTAGCGTGTTATGAAATATACATTCATTCTATACAATGAACTTATGTTTTATTTAACACTCTAATGGAGTTTGTTGTTTGTTTGTCTTATGTTTGTTGTTATAGGATGACAGACTTGGGAGGACCCAGTAGAGTAGTACAGGAGGCGCCACGTGATATACACTTAGTGTATGAGGCTCCTTTGGTAGCCGAACCTGTGCAGGCAGTAACACCATCCGAGTTTGATGACGATGATGAGATAGAGGTGGAGTAGGATCCCGAGGAGGAATCCATGGAGGACGAACCCATGGAAGATTCTGAAGAGGCTACAATCAAGGATAGGATATTAGGAGAGAATGAGGAACGGATCTTGGAGTTAGACTGTCGAGTTCAGGAACTAGAGGCTGAGGATCAGGAGAGAGAGATTGAGTTACAGAAACAGAGGGAAGAAGACCACCAGAGGAAGTTGGTGATGTAAGATGGAGGTGGAGATTTTTTATCCCAAGGAAGTGGGAATTCATATGGAAACTCATTTCCACTGTTCTATATCTAGGAATGTGGACTTGGCAGGAAAACTAGAGGAGTTTGAGTAGAGGGAGTTGAGTGAAAAAGTTGAGAAGGAGGCTCTCCGCACTCAGCTCGAGCTAGAAGTGATGGAGAGGATCCACTTCGAGGAGAAGTGGGAAGGAGATAATGATAGGGTAGAAGATTTAGAGGATGAAGTGAGATGTAAGAATAGGAAGATGAACAAGATGGGCTATATTTTTTGCACAACCATAGGGAGAGTGATTAATGGTGTATACCACTACCCTACGGAGCAGGGACAAACCCGACATACCATGAGTAGGGATTTGATGGCACACATATCACAGGTGGAGTACAAGGGCACAGTGAAGCACGAGATGCTAGGATGAGACTTATTAGTCTAGTAGTAGTAGTAGTTATTTTTACGTAATATATATATAGTGATGTAATCCTAATCTTTCGTATAAGATATGGATAGATATGTGAACCCCGAGTAGGCTTATGCTAAAGGGGTAGTATGATAGTGTTTTCCCCATCTTTTATGATATTAGGGGATAGATGTTAACATTTATAGAAGTATGCTAAGCATGATCATATCGATGTAATAACTTGGCATATGAATATAAATGTTCTTATTTCAGAAACGTGTTATAAAATTTTATTCCGTTTTGCATTAAAGAAATACTTAAGTAATATAATTACATAATAAAAAAGAGAATTTTTTGATGCAGATAATGGCACCCAGACGTAGACTAACTGCACCAGAGGAGTCGGTTAACAATGAGAGGGAACAAGTAGATCCGATACAACGACTAGTTGACTTGTTAGGAGAAGCCCTTCAAGGAAGGAATAATGAACCCGTTCACCCCAATCCCCAAGAGGTTCCAGTTACGAACTTTAAAGACTTTAGGAGCATAGGACCTTTGAAATTTGAGGGTACTACCGATCCTATCGTGGCGCAGACATAGATCAAAGAGATGGAGAAAGCCTTCACCATTTCTCGTGTGGGTGAAGATCAGAACACCGTGTTTGCTACATATATGATAAGGGGTGAAGCAAATTACTGGTGGGAGATAATCAACAGAGAACGGGAGAAGGGGCTAAAACCTGGAAAAGGTTTATGACTTTGTTCTTCGAGAATTATTTTCCGCAGAACATGAAGAATAGGATGGAGATGAAGTTCCTAGAACTTAATCAAGGAGAGATAATGGTGGCGCAATATGCTGCTAAGTTCAACAAGCTCGCCCGATTTGCAACACACCAGGTAGGGGATGAAGAAAGAAAAGCCAGACGCTTCGAACAAGGACTGAAACCTTGGTTGTTTAACAAGGTGTCAGTTCTCTAGATCGACTCATTTGCCACGCTGTTGGAAAATGCTATCATTACGGAGGGGGTAGTGAGGCCTTGAGTCAGTATAACAAAGAAAAATAGAGTAAGAACACTGGAGGAGAAAGCCGTGGAGGAATTAGCAGCGGTGAAGCAATCTAGGAAAGAGAAAGTGGGATACCAATAACAACAACAGAAACAACAATCAAGCGGGAAGTTACCAAGGAGGGTTTATGAAGCGAGCGAAGGGATGCTCAAAGTGTGGGAAGAACCACCAGAGAGAGTGCTGGAAGGGGCGCAGTACCTGTTACAGCTGTGGCCAAGAGGGACACATTTCACCCAACTACCCAAAGCCAAAGAAGATCAAGGGATGTTTCACTTGTGGCTCAACCGAGCATCACATCAAGGACTGTCCAAAGAAGAAGAACAGCGGAGGAAGCGGCCAATAAGGCAGAGGCAGCAAGTTGATGATCGGCGGACCGACGCAGTCCAACCACCTAACTGCCAGAACCTTTAACATGACTGTCCAAGATGTAGTAGCTGCAAAGGACGTGGTATCAGGTATTATCCCAATCAATAATATAAATGCTTATGTATTATTTGATTCGAATGCTACCTGTTCGTTTGTGTCTGAAGAATTTGCTAGTCGATTAAACATACCCCGAGAACAATTAGGAAATCCTTTGAACATAGAAGTTGCGAATAAGGAAGTAATCCCCATAGAATTCGTATACCAAAATTATCGCGTAAACATTAGAGATCACGAACTAAGTGTAGACTTGATTCCAATTAGATTGGAAGAATTTGACGTGATACTAGGAATGGATTAGTTGTATAACCATGCAAAAATAATTGATTGTCAAAACAAAAGTGTGAACCTTCAGACCCCGAATCGGTCTAAGATGGTGTTTTATGGTAGCTCATCGCTTAGGAAATCATGTTGTCTTACGATAATACAGGCCAAGAATTGGATAAGAAAAGGATGTGTAGGTTACCTAGCCTATATCGTGGATACTCAGAAAAAGGGAGTAAAAATGAAGGATATATCCATAGTGAGAGAATTCCAAGACGTGTTTCAAAACGATATGCCTAGTTTTTCGCCAGACAGAGAAATCGAATTCGTAATAGACTTAGCACCGGGAACTGCACTAATTTCGAAAGCTTTATATCGTATAGCGCCAATAGAAATGAAGGAATTGATGATACAATTGCAAGAATTGCTAGATAAGGGTTACATACGGCCAAGTGTGTCTCATTGGGGAGCACCAATGTTATTTGTTAAGAAGAAGGACGGATCGATAAGGCTCTGTATCGATTATCAAGAATTAAACAGAATAACAATCAAGAATAGATATCCGTTACCGAGGATAGACGACCTTTTTGACCAATTAAAGGGAGCGAAGTGTTTCTCGAAGATAGACCTACGAACGGGTTATCACCAGTTAAAGGTACAGAAGGAGGACATACCAAAGACGGCGTTCTGAACCCGTTATAGGCACTACGAGTTTTTGGAAATGTCATTCGGATTGACTAATGCTCTGGAAGCATTCATGGACTTGATGAACCGAGTTTTCAAGCCATACATGGATAAATTTATAATAGTTTTCATCGACGACATCTTGATTTACTCAAAGACCAAAGAAGAGCACGCCGAACATCTGGATATAGTTTTGGAAGCGCTAAGGAGAGAGAAAATGTATGCTAAATTTTCAAAGTGTGAATTTTGGATGGAGAAAGTCCAGTTTCTAGGACACGTGATTGACAAGGATGGAATTTCAGTAGACCCTGCGAAGGTGGAGGCAGTGAGTAATTGGTAACAGCAAAAGACACCAACAGAGGTAAGAAGTTTCTTAGGGTTAGCTGGGTACTATTGAATATTTATCCAAGATTTTTCTAAGATAGCAACCCCATTGACCGATCTCACGAGGAAGACGGTAAAGTTTGTATGGACGGAGAAATGTGAGGAAAGTTTCCAGGAGTTGAAGAAGAGATTAAGCGAGGCGCCAATATTATCATTGCCAGATAATGCGGGAGATTTTGTTTTATATAGTGATGCATCGCACAAGGGACTTGGCTGTGTGCTAATGCAACATGGCAAGGTCATTACGTATGCATCACGACAATTGAAGAATTACAAAAAATGATACCCTACTCATGACTTAAAGTTAGCGGCAGTAGTTTTTGCGTTAAAGATTTGGAGATATTATCTGTACGGAGAAAACTGTGAGATATACACGGACCACAAGAGTCTGCAATATATCTTCACACAGAAGGAGTTGAACATGCGACAGAGAAGGTGGTTGGAATTAATCAAGGATTATGACTGCAAAATCCTTTATCACCCAGGAAAAGCAAACGTAGTTGCCGAACTGAGTAGAAAAGGAAGGGAGAAATTGTCTAAGTTTACAACTCAGGAGGAGTTAATAAGTGAAATGAAGAAATTAGAAATAGAAGTGAAGGGACCTAGAAGGTCTGAAGAAAAATTATTCGTAATGGAAGCTCATCCAACATTATTGGATAGAGTAAAGGAATCCCTAGAGAAGGGTGAAGAGTGCGAGAAGATAAGAAAGAGAATAGTAGAAAATGAAGAAGAGAAGTTCAAGATGGATAAGGACGATATATTGAGATTTAAAGGATGAGTATGGGTGCCAGCTGTAATCAAGCTGAGAGTCGAAATCTTGCACGAAGAACATAATACGACGTATTCTGTTCATCCAGGAGGCACAAAGATGTATCGAGATCTTAGAAAACATTTTTAGTGGCCCAATCTGAAACGAGAGGTTGTAGAGTGTGTCAGTAGATGTCTTACTTGTCAACGAGTCAAGGAAGAGCACCAGAGGCCGAGTGGTTTACTTCAACCTTTAGAAATACTAGAGTGGAAATTGGAGCACATTATAATAGACTTCGTGGTGGGACTTCCAGTCACGCAAAAAAGGTATGATGCCATTTGGGTTATCGTGGATCGACTAACGAAGACAGCTCATTTTCTACCCATCAAGATTCGTTTCAATATTAGTCAGTTAGCGAGTCTGTACATAAAGGAAATTATTTCCCGACATGGAGTGTCGGTGTTAATTGTCTCTGATCGAGATTCGCGCTTCACGTTAAATTTTTAGAAAAGCTTACAAGAGAGAATGGGAACCCAGTTAAGATTAAGTACTGCTTATCATCCTCAGACAGACGGATAGAGTGTGGGAACAATACAAATGCTAGAGGACATGCTTAGAACTTGCATGATGGACTTCAGAGGAAATTGGGATGATCACCTACCCCTAGTAGAATTTGCTTACAACAATAATTATTATGCGAGTATCGGTATGCCACCGTATGAAGCTCTTTACGGGAGAAAGTGCAAAACACCGTTGTATTGGGAAGAAGTCGGAGAACGAAGAATTTTGGGACCAGAGTTAGTTCAACAAACAGCCGATGTATTAACAATGATAAGAGCCAGATTGGTAGCATCTCAAGATCGTCAGAAGAAGTACGCGGATTTGCGTCGTCAAGACTGAGACTTTGAAGTCGGAAGTTTCGTATTTTTAAAAGTATCTCCCTGTAAAGGAAAGATATGATTCGACAGGAAAGGAAAATTGAGTCTGAGGCTCATCGGATCATTTGAGGTATTGAAACGATTGGGCGAAGTGGCATACAAAGTAGCTTTACCACCCGAGCTGGAACACATCCACGTGTTTTATATTTTTGTGTTGCATCCATACAAGCCCGACTATAAGCACGTGATCTCCTATGAGCCCATTCAAGTAGAAAAGAGTCTGGCGTATGAAGAAATTCCTGTCCAGATACTAGATAGAAAAGAACAAATATTAAGAAATAAAGTTATATATTCTGTAAAGGTAGTTTGGCAAAACCACAACGCCGAGGAGGCCACGTGGGAATTAGATGATAAGATGAGGAGGCATTATCCCCATCTATTTGTGTAACCTTGTATCAATTCTGAGGACGAAATTTTTATAAGGGGGGATGATGTAATCCTCGAGAATTTTATAAATAATTTTAGAATTTAAAATAAAGGTTATTGAAATTATTTATGTGCATATAAATATATATATATATATATATATATATATATATGTCATGTGATTAATAATTAAATCAAGTATGAATGATGAAGAAGTATGATGATAATAATGATAAGCTTAATTTAAAGTTTATGTGAATTGCCTAGTGTGGCATAATGAAAGACTAAGAAATTCATTAATTAAATTAATGAAGGAATGATTTAATGAGTGGAAGGATTAATCTATATTATTTTTTTAAAATTAATTGTTGTTATGAGTAATAGCATATTAATGACTAAATAATTTAAATGGTATGTTAAACTAATATTTATTATTATTAATTAGTTGATATGTGCAATGAAATATAATGTATAACCATATACAATATAGTTCCTTCATTCACCTAATATAAAGTATGGTGTAGCATTAAAGGTGAAAAAATATTATATATAAAACTATATAATATGTGGAATTTTACTAAATCTTATAAAGGAACTTATGTGACATCATGTTGTGTGGTGAGACAACTAAATGTATATTTAAATATATGTGAGGAAATAAATAAATATTTATCTATTTCGATATTATGTGGATTTGAGATATAAAGTTTTATGGAAAATAATGGGTTGCTAGCATCCAACTATATTATACTCAAACATATTGTAAATGTTATTTGGTCTAATACAAATGTACATGAATTATATGATTATGTATATATATACCCCCAACTTATCCTAATGTAACAATATTACCTCATTAAAATTATATTTGTATACCCAAAAAAAAATTAAACCTTACCATTACTAGTAACCATTTCCTTTACAAATGCTGAGAATTAGAGTGTCCCATTTTCAATGTCCCATCTCTTTCTTCCTCACGTGTATAGGCCAATGGCCTAAAGCCTATTACTTGCAAAATTTCAAACTCAGCAAGCTAGCAAATGATGAAATGGGAGATGGCTCTAATAGTGCATTGCACTATTCAATCTTTGCCCAATATTTCTTTCTTCCTCCTGCTAAACAAAAATGGTGGACAAAGGCATTACACATATAATCAATTTTTTATAAATTGGAGTCCATCTCTTTCATCGCTAAATCTTCTGATAAGTAAAGCTAGAGTGTAGTATACTATGATTAGAAAGGAGACTGAGGATTTGAAAGGAATTTCATTTCAAGCTTCAACAGAGATAACATACTGCTAAACCATGTTAATAAATTCTAAGTTGCTAAATTCTTGAGAATGCACGAATCGCTTGTAAATTGATTGTATGTTACTATAATAAAGATTAACTAAGTTTACACGCATATCTGGTAAAAATGTGATTGAAATTGAGCATATTACGTAAAGATTTTCATATATGGGTTTTGAGTTCTGCCGAAATAAAGCCAATTCTGGAACTATCCAGGAAGGGCGCAACTGCACCCTTCTACAGTTCAAAGCCAGCGCAGTTGCGCCGACTGCTGACTCTGAGCCTGTTCTGGAGCAGCGCAGTTGCGCCGCTCCCACAATTCAGAACAGTGCATGTGACAAACAAGATTTTTGTAATTTATTATGAATATTTATTGAATTAAATAAATATTTTTTGATGATTTAATTATTGAGTTAAATAATTAATTGATGAATTTGTGGTAGATTAATTTAATTATATGTGTCACATTAGTTAAATTAATGTGGTGAATTTTTATATTCAAAGTATGTATTTAATTGAGCTTATTTGATTAATATATTAATTAATAAGCATAATGTTATTCTAATTAATTTATTAATTAATTAGAGATTTATGATTAGACATAATTAATAAATAAGAATTTTAATTATGTGACTATGTGATTTAATGTAGATTTATGCTATTTTATTTAATTGATTTAAATAGCATTATTTGATTTAATTGGGTGTGACATTAATTAACTATATTATAATAAATTAATTAAAATAAATGAGAAAGGATTCCTTAAGCTAGCCAAACAAGGCCTTAAGGGGAGTTGGTCAGTTAACCCACTAAGGGACCAACTGACAACCACTCACCCATTATATATTATACGTATTATACTTATATACATATATACTATATCAATTCATATATTCATATCAGAGAGAATTTTGAGAGAAAAGATTGAGGAAGAAGAATTTGAAAAGTTTATATCATCATCCTTGAATCATCTTCACCAACTAGCAAGGGTAAATTCAGTTATATTAAGTTTTAAGCTTTCTATTTTTACGTACTTTGAAGTTCTCTGTAATCGTCAATTTTGAATCATTGTTGGTTATATGGTTTTATATGGGTTAAATTATGTTTATAACATGTTTTATACCATGTATACATAAATCACAGTGATCAATTTTATGTAATTACGTCTTAATTAAGTTTTCAAAACTTCCATTAACGTACTTTGAAGTTTTCTGTAAAAGACTAAATTGATGACTTGTTCATGATATGGCTATATATATATTAATTGATGTCCATAACATATTATATGCCATATATGCATAACTTTCAGTGATCACACCATGGAATTTTGTTGATAATTGGGTTTTCAAAAGTTACAGAGTGTAAAAATTGTACATATGGCCCATATGGCCCTTACGTACAAAATTTACACACCTTATGCGTTTATTTAACTTAAATTAACACTGGAATGTGATTGTGTACATTTAAACGAACAAAATGGAAGTTAAACGAACGGATTCGGTGTTATAACGAATCCGTAACGTTGAATTCTTGTTTTCTTTCAAAACTTTATAAAATATTGAAAATAGTGAAATTAAATGTTGTGATTTGTGTAATTCCGTGATTTAAAGTGTTAAAAGCATGCTTAGAACATGGTATGATGTTTCTGTAAATTCTATATCTCATGGGTAGCCTTAAATTCATTTCGTTAGTTTAATTTGGATTTATTTGGGTTGCTCTGTGTGTCATTCGCGAACTGGAAATCTGGGTCTGCGTTGACGCGCGGCCGCGCTGGTCCCAAGGGTAACTGGCGCGCGGCCGCGCCCCTTGCAGAAATTTGAAATTTTTTGCTAAGTGTTCGTGTGTTCTAAAAGGTGGTTTAAAACCTAATGTAATGAACATAAAGACATGATTAAACATATAATAAGAGGTTAATAACTTATATTACGTGAGTAATTAATAAGTTAATTACATGACTTGAATCGTTAATTGTATAGTCCAATAACGTGCTCAAGACCGATGTGTGTGATTCGATACGTATATCGAGTTATTGATTAATTTGTATTGTGAACGTATTGATGTGTAGGGTTTAATAAAGAACGTGAATTATAATTGTAGCTTGTGCAAGAGGCAAGTATCCTATCCCTAATTTATTGATTTAGCAAGTTCCCTAAATTCTAATTTATTCATTTATTAAGCCTTAGACTTGTGTTTCTATATCGAGTAAGCTCGTGTTTTTAATTGTTCAAGTTCGAAATTCATATTACATATTGTAACTCTTTTAAAAGCATGATTCAGTGATACAATACTTATTCGATTGTATACTCTTGAGATTTATTATTCAAGTTGAATATCGATGTTATTGTTGAACCTTATAGGACTAGTGAACCCTTATTGATTCGACTAGTCCATAGTTGATGAACGTTCTAAATTCCAAAATACTTATTGAGCTTATCCAAACCAAACTTCCTTTGGTGCGGACTCTGATGTCAAAACTGAGATGAACAACCCTGTAAAAGGGGATTATTTACGCTTTAGCGTTGAGATATTGTGCACAATATGGTACTAAGGGCTGATCCCCCTAAGTACGAGAAGTAGAGTCCATAGTCTTATGACTGTTAAAGGTTTTAAGTATAAACACTTTACAACCTAGGACATAGTTCAAGGTCTTATGACCCTCAGATGATATTTTGATTCCTGTTATTTATCCTCGAGTCAAAAGTTGAGTTTCTTTATTCAGATGTCCTTGATTCACTCGCATGTTATTATATTGTTGTCATATTATTATACTTGTGGGCAACCGTGCTCACTCTTGCGTAATAATAACATTGCAGTTAAGAACGAAAGGTCTGACGAGCCTTCTACTAGCAAAGGCAAGGGCAAAGTCAACAAGTGATGAAGACTTGTTGTTTATTTTATGTGTTTATGTTTCAGACTTATGTTAAAGTTGTGTAAAACTTATTTAATTAGTTATATTTCCGCATTTGATATTTAAGGTTAAGTACGACCTGGGATTGATGTATTTCTTTTCAGATGTTGTAACCCCATAAGGGGAGGATTATTTCTATTTATTTCATGGTTTGCATTTACTATGGGTAGATAGATAGATGATATTTGTACAGTGAACACCAAGTCCCGTGGAAATTGAAGTACCCGGATTTGGGGGTGTCACAGGTTGGTATCAAAGCTGTAGGTTATGAACCTTAGGTGGGGAAAAACCTTAGGATAGTAGCCTTTTTAGAGATCGAGAACATAGTAATGATAACTCTTATCGAGTTCTAAGAAAGATAATAACTTACCTTATGTGCTACGTGTTTATACTTATATATTCGAGTCTCGATTAGCATCACGTAATTACTAAAACTTAAAATTTTATTTGTCAGGATGACGAATGCTGGAGAACCTAGTCAGTCCAGGGACCCTGTACCCCTAGAGGCTAGAGAGGAGGAGCCCCGAGATATCCACGTAGTTTGGGAGCAGTTAGTCCGACGAGAGCCATCACCCTTGATCACAGTCATTGGTCAGGAAATTGTGCCGGTGTCTAATTCAGAGGAGGACTCTGAGGAAGACCCTGAGGAGATTGAAGTTCAGGCTGAGGCAGCTGAAGAGGAGGAGGAAGACCCTGAAGAGTTCCCGTCGAGCTCTATCAGTGCTGAGATGTATGACGAGCTGTATGACCGTAACATAGAGTTACGTGATACTGTTCAGGAGCTGAGGGAGACTGTTCAGGAGCTGAGGGAGCGGTCGGTTACTCAACAGTCTACCATCGAGCTGAGGGATGGAGAGGTTGAGGCTCTTCACACACGTTTGGGAAATGTAGAGTGGAATTTGGCTCACGAGAAGGGCCAAACCGAGCAGAAGTCAGAGGAAATTGAGGAATTGAAGAATGAACTAAAAGAGAAATCAGCAAGGCTGGCCATAGCAGAGGAGGCTTGGGTAAGGGAATCACGACGAGCAGATCTCGCAGAAGATAATTGTCGGGCGAAGAAGGCCAAGCTTGAAGAGACGTACTCTATACTTCAGTATGCAATTGACGAGGCCCAGGATCGGGTTATGAGGTACCCAATTCAGTTTGAAGGACTACCGTCGTACATGCTAGATCGCAGGACGATGTCTCGGATTATGGAAGAAGAGCGTGGCAAAGCTGTTCGTCGCCTTAATGGGCAGTGATAGGAACATTTGATTTTGTGAAACCTATCTGGTAGTTAATAATGTAAATTCCAATGTGTTTATAAACAGAGGAATATTTTATGTTTTAAATCCTGTAGATTCTTTATCTCAGGATAGTTGATGTAAATAGCAGTGATGCTATCGTATTATGTTAAAACTTTTGATTTAGTAATATATCAGAGTTTATTTGAGATAATGTGTTGACTGATTGTGTCTAAATGTTTAAGTTAAGCCTTAGATATTTAAAAGATTGAATAAAGTTCTAATACGCGTATTTCTTAAGAGTAAAATGCCGCCAAGGAGACGATCTAACCGTCAACAGGCCCAAGAAGGGTCAACTAACAACAACAACGACGCCAATGCTAACCCCGTTCAGCAGTTGGCGAACTTACTTGCTGGAGCGCTTAACAACCAACCTCAAGCTCCACCGGCCACAACGTTCAAGGACTTCAAGGCGGTGGGACCGCCAGAGTTTAAAGGCACCATGAACCCGATAGAAGCTCAAACCTGGGTCATGGAGATGGAAAAAGTTTTTGACGTCGCCAGAGTCAGAGAGGACCAGAAAACCGCCTATGCAACGTTCATGCTGAAATCTGAGGCCAGCTATTGGTGGCAAGCGAATAAGGTCCGGGGAGGTGAAGGTGTGATTACCTGGGAGAGGTTCAAGGAGATGTTCTTCGAGATGTACTTTCCGACCAGCTCGCAGAATCAAATGGAGGTCCAGTTCTTGGAACTGAAACAGGGAAATATGTCCGTACCAGAATATGCGGCGAAATTCAATGAGTTGGCTAGGTTTGCCACGTATCAAGTGCACACCGATCAGAGGAAGGCAAGGAGGTTTGAACAGGGCCTGAAGCCCTGGTTGTATAGCAAAGTGTCAATGTTCCAATTGAACACTTTTGCTGGGGTGTTGGAGAAGGCCATTCTCGCTGAAGGCGGGAGTGATGCAGTTACAAAGTATAACCAAGATCAGAAAAAGAAGAAGAGTGAAGGTGAAGGAATTAACAAGGCTAGTGGTAGCAACACGGGAGGGAGTAATAATCAGAAGAGGAGGTGGAATGATAACTCATCGACTGGGAATCAGCAAGGTGGTCAGAAAAAGAGGATCGAAGCTTGTTCGACCTGCGGGAAAGCTCACCTGGGGGTCTGTATGAAGGGAAAACGAGTATGTTATAATTGTGGTCAGGAAGGCCACATAGCACCTAACTGTCCGAACCCAAAGAAGGGCGCTTGCTTCACTTGCGGCTCAAAGGACCATCTGGCAAGGGACTGTCCCAAGAAGGGATCTGGAAGGGAAGGATCAGGTGGAAACAGGGGAAACAGCGGTGGAAGTGCTTTAACTATCACGGGACCAACCGCAACCAACCGACCAACCGCCAGGACCTTCAACATGACCGTGCAGGATGCTGTGCAGTCTCGCGATGTGGTGTCAGGTATCATTCCGATCAATAAAGTTAATGCTTATGTACTATTTGATTCGGGTGCTACTTGTTCATTTATATCCGATGACTTTGCTAAGAACTTAGAACTTCCTATGGACGAGTTAGAATACCCCATGAATATAGAGATTGCGAATAGAGAAGTAATCCCTGTTAAGTATGTACACAAGAACTGTAGAGTAGATATTAAGGGTAACATTATGAACGTAAATCTTATCCCGATTAGACTTGGGGAATTCGATGTTATTCTGGGAATGGATTGGCTAGTCAATTATGGGGCTGTAATTGATTGCCAGAGGAAGTGTATCAACCTTATGACCCCGTCAAAGGTTGTGTTTTATGGCAGTAAATCGCCTAGACAAGCGAGTTGTCTGACGATGATGCAGGCCAGGAAGTTGTTAAGACAAGGCTGTGTAGGATATTTAGCCTACATAGTCGATAGTCGTAAAGAAAATTCGAAATTAGAAGATATACCAGTCGTGAGGGACTTCTTAGACGTATTTCCGGATGATCTGCCAGGACTTCCGCCAGACAGAGAGGTTGAGTTTGTGATCGATTTGGCGCCAGGGACGGCCCCAATATCGAAGGCACCATACCGGATGCCTCCGGTAGAGATGAAAGAGTTAATGGTACAACTACAAGAGTTACTGGACAAGAAGTACATCCAACCGAGCGTATCGCCGTGGGGAGCGCCGTTGTTATTTGTGAAGAAGAAGGACGGGACGATGCGGCTTTGCATCGACTACAGAGAACTGAATAAGGTCACAATTAAGAATAGATATCCATTACCGAGGATCGACGATCTGTTCGACCAATTGAAGGGTGCAAGGTACTTTTCAAAGATAGACTTGAGGAGTGGCTATCATCAGCTGAAGGTGAGGCCAGAGGATGTTCCAAAGACAGCATTTAGGACTCGATATGGTCACTACGAATTTTTGGTAATGTCATTTGGTCTAACGAATGCTCCTGCAGCATTCATGGGCTTAATGAATGGAGTGTTCAAGCCGTTTTTGGACAAATTCGTGGTGGTCTTTATCGACGATATTTTGGTATACTCGAAGACCAAGGAAGAACATGTAGAACATCTGAAGTTAACATTAGAGGCGTTGAGAAGAGAGAAGTTGTACGCCAAATTTTCTAAATGTGAATTCTGGATTGAAAGAGTGCAATTTCTTGGACATGTGATCGACAAGGACGGAATTTCGGTAGATCCCTCTAAAGTCGAAGCTGTGATGAACTGGGATCTGCCGAAAACACCGTCGGAAGTGAGGAGTTTTCTTGGATTGGCGGGTTATTATAGAAGATTTATTCAGGACTTTTCCAAGATCGCAACTCCGCTGACAAATTTGACTAGAAAATCGGTGAAATTCGTTTGGACAGAGAAGTGTGAGGAAAGTTTCCAAGAGCTCAAGAGGAGGTTGAGTTCAGCACCTGTGTTATCCCTTCCGGACGACACAGGCAATTTTGTGGTTTATAGTGATGCGTCGCATAAAGGACTTGGCTGTGTGCTTATGCAAAACGGCAGGGTCATTGCGTATGCGTCACGACAATTGAAAGACTATGAGAAGGGGTATCCGACCCATGACTTGGAGTTAGCTGCCGTGGTATTTGCTTTAAAAAATTTGGAGACACTATCTCTATGGGGAGAAGTGTGAAATATATACAGACCACAAGAGTCTGAAATATATCTTTACACAGAAGGACTTGAATATGCGCCAGAGAAGGTGGCTGGAGTTAATTAAGGATTATGACTGTGAAATCTTATACCATCCGGGTAAGGCTAATGTGGTTGCCGACGCCTTAAGCAGAAAGGGTCGGGAGAAATTGATGATGTTGACTACTCAGGAGGAACTAATTTCAGCAATGGAAAAGCTGAAATTGGAAGTGAAGTATTCGATGGAGATTGACGAGAAGTTGTTTCAGATTCAAGCTGGTACAACCCTATTGGATAAAGTTAAGGAAGCTCAACTTCAGGACGAAGAATGTGAGAAGGTTAAGAAAAAGATATCTGAAGGAACCGAACCGAGATTCAAGATAGACAGTGAGGGACTACTGAGATTTGAGAATAGAGTTCGGGTACCGTCAGTGCCAGAAATTAAGGATGACATTTTGAGAGAGGCTCATAGCTCACGGTATTCAATTCACCCCGGTAGTACCAAGATGTACCAGGATCTTCGACAGCACTTCTGGTGGCCAAATTTGAAACGAGATGTTGCTGAGTGTGTTGCAAAGTGTCTAACCTGTCAGAAAGTGAAAGCAGAACATCAGAGACCAAGTGGTTTGCTACAACCCCTGGAAATCCCAGAATGGAAATGGGAACACATTACGATGGATTTCGTGGTTGGCCTTCCAACGACTCAGAAAGGCTACGACGCAGTATGGGTTATCGTTGACCGACTGACGAAATCCGCACACTTCCTTCCGATTAAAATCAGATTCAACTTAGACCAGTTGGCAAGGCTATATGTGAAAGAGATTGTTTCGAGGCACGGAGTTCCGGTGTCAATTGTTTCCGACAGAGATCCGCGTTTCACATCGAACTTCTGGAAGCGACTACAAGAATGCATGGGGACACAGTTGAGAATGAGTACGGCTTATCACCCTCAGACAGATGGGCAGAGTGAAAGAACGATCCAGACATTGGAAGATATGTTGAGAGCATGCATCATGGATTTTAAAGGAAATTGGGATGATCACCTACCGCTTGTGGAATTCGGTTACAACAACAGTTACCACGCTAGTATTGGCATGCCGCCTTACGAAGCGTTGTACGGAAGAAAATGCAGAACCCCGCTATACTGGGATGCAGTTGGCGAGAGACAACTATTAGGTCCAGAACTGGTACAGCAGACAGCAGAGATAGTCAAAGTGATCAGAACAAGACTGGTAGCAGCTCAGGATAGGCAGAAGAAATACGCCGATCCACACCGTAAGAACGTTGAGTTTGAATCGGGTAGCTATGTGTTCTTGAAAGTCTCTCCCTGGAAGGGGAAGATCAGATTCGGTAAGAAGGGAAAATTGAGCCCAAGGTTCATTGGACCCTTTGAAGTACTGCGAAGGATTGGAGAAGTTGCGTATGAGGTAGCCTTACCTCCGGCGCTTGAGAATGTCCACAACGTCTTTCATGTGTCAGTTTTACGCCCCTACAAACCCGATTACAAACATGTGATTGAATATGAACCCCTACATTTTGAGAAAGACTTATCCTATGAAGAAATTCCTGTTCAGATTGTTGACAGGAAAGAGCAAGTCCTCAGAAATAAAATTATACCTTCTGTTAAGGTAATTTGGAGGAACCACAATGCTGAAGAAGCTACGTGGGAACTCGAAGAGCATATGATGAAGAATTACCCAGATTTATTTACTTAATTTTTTTGTTTATGCGATTCTGGGGACAGAATCTTTGTAAGGGGGGGAGAATGTAACGGGACGAAATTTAATTGAACCGTGATTCTGGGGACAGAATCCTTTTAAGGGGGGAAAGATGTGACAAACAAGATTTTTGTAATTTATTATGAATATTTATTGAATTAAATAAATATTTTTTGATGATTTAATTATTGAGTTAAATAATTAATTGATGAATTTGTGGTAGATTAATTTAATTATATGTGTCACATTAGTTAAATTAATGTGGTGAATTTTTATATTCAAAGTATGTATTTAATTGAGCTTATTTGATTAATATATTAATTAATAAGCATAATGTTATTCTAATTAATTTATTAATTAATTAGAGATTTATGATTAGACATAATTAATAAATAAGAATTTTAATTATGTGACTATGTGATTTAATGTAGATTTATGCTATTTTATTTAATTGATTTAAATAGCATTATTTGATTTAATTGGGTGTGACATTAATTAACTATATTATAATAAATTAATTAAAATAAATGAGAAAGGATTCCTTAAGCTAGCCAAACAAGGCCTTAAGGGGAGTTGGTCAGTTAACCCACTAAGGGACCAACTGACAACCACTCACCCATTATATATTATACGTATTATACTTATATACATATATACTATATCAATTCATATATTCATATCAGAGAGAATTTTGAGAGAAAAGATTGAGGAAGAAGAATTTGAAAAGTTTATATCATCATCCTTGAATCATCTTCACCAACTAGCAAGGGTAAATTCAGTTATATTAAGTTTTAAGCTTTCTATTTTTACGTACTTTGAAGTTCTCTGTAATCGTCAATTTTGAATCATTGTTGGTTATATGGTTTTATATGGGTTAAATTATGTTTATAACATGTTTTATACCATGTATACATAAATCACAGTGATCAATTTTATGTAATTACGTCTTAATTAAGTTTTCAAAACTTCCATTAACGTACTTTGAAGTTTTCTGTAAAAGACTAAATTGATGACTTGTTCATGATATGGCTATATATATATTAATTGATGTCCATAACATATTATATGCCATATATGCATAACTTTCAGTGATCACACCATGGAATTTTGTTGATAATTGGGTTTTCAAAAGTTACAGAGTGTAAAAATTGTACATATGGCCCATATGGCCCTTACGTACAAAATTTACACACCTTATGCGTTTATTTAACTTAAATTAACACTTGAATGTGATTGTGTACATTTAAACGAACAAAATGGAAGTTAAACGAACGGATTCGGTGTTATAACGAATCCGTAACGTTGAATTCTTGTTTTCTTTCAAAACTTTATAAAATATTGAAAATAGTGAAATTAAATGTTGTGATTTGTGTAATTCCGTGATTTAAAGTGTTAAAAGCATGCTTAGAACATGGTATGATGTTTCTGTAAATTCTATATCTCATGGGTAGCCTTAAATTCATTTCGTTAGTTTAATTTGGATTTATTTGGGTTGCTCTGTGTGTCATTCGCGAACTGGAAATCTGGGTCTGCGTTGACGCGCGGCCGCGCTGGTCCCAAGGGTAACTGGCGCGCGGCCGCGCCCCTTGCAGAAATTTGAAATTTTTTGCTAAGTGTTCGTGTGTTCTAAAAGGTGGTTTAAAACCTAATGTAATGAACATAAAGACATGATTAAACATATAATAAGAGGTTAATAACTTATATTACGTGAGTAATTAATAAGTTAATTACATGACTTGAATCGTTAATTGTATAGTCCAATAACGTGCTCAAGACCGATGTGTGTGATTCGATACGTATATCGAGTTATTGATTAATTTGTATTGTGAACGTATTGATGTGTAGGGTTTAATAAAGAACGTGAATTATAATTGTAGCTTGTGCAAGAGGCAAGTATCCTATCCCTAATTTATTGATTTAGCAAGTTCCCTAAATTCTAATTTATTCATTTATTAAGCCTTAGACTTGTGTTTCTATATCGAGTAAGCTCGTGTTTTTAATTGTTCAAGTTCGAAATTCATATTACATATTGTAACTCTTTTAAAAGCATGATTCAGTGATACAATACTTATTCGATTGTATACTCTTGAGATTTATTATTCAAGTTGAATATCGATGTTATTGTTGAACCTTATAGGACTAGTGAACCCTTATTGATTCGACTAGTCCATAGTTGATGAACGTTCTAAATTCCAAAATACTTATTGAGCTTATCCAAACCAAACTTCCTTTGGTGCGGACTCTGATGTCAAAACTGAGATGAACAACCCTGTAAAAGGGGATTATTTACGCTTTAGCGTTGAGATATTGTGCACAATATGGTACTAAGGGCTGATCCCCCTAAGTACGAGAAGTAGAGTCCATAGTCTTATGACTGTTAAAGGTTTTAAGTATAAACACTTTACAACCTAGGACATAGTTCAAGGTCTTATGACCCTCAGATGATATTTTGATTCCTGTTATTTATCCTCGAGTCAAAAGTTGAGTTTCTTTATTCAGATGTCCTTGATTCACTCGCATGTTATTATATTGTTGTCATATTATTATACTTGTGGGCAACCGTGCTCACTCTTGCGTAATAATAACATTGCAGTTAAGAACGAAAGGTCTGACGAGCCTTCTACTAGCAAAGGCAAGGGCAAAGTCAACAAGTGATGAAGACTTGTTGTTTATTTTATGTGTTTATGTTTCAGACTTATGTTAAAGTTGTGTAAAACTTATTTAATTAGTTATATTTCCGCATTTGATATTTAAGGTTAAGTACGACCTGGGATTGATGTATTTCTTTTCAGATGTTGTAACCCCATAAGGGGAGGATTATTTCTATTTATTTCATGGTTTGCATTTACTATGGGTAGATAGATAGATGATATTTGTACAGTGAACACCAAGTCCCGTGGAAATTGAAGTACCCGGATTTGGGGGTGTCACAGTGCAGCTGCGCCGTGCAGCAGTCTTGAATCTTGACTTCTGCTATTATATGGCAATTCTAACATAATAATATGACTTGGACACACCTGTAAATTGTTTTAACATGTGAACTTAGGTTCTTTTTCATGGCATGAGTACTCTAGATTGCGTTAGTTTGCGTTTTCTAAAGGAAAACTTATAGTTTGAAAACGAACCTTGCAAAAACTTATGATATTCAAGATCTGACCATATGAGTTTACGTATGTGGTTTAGTTATGTTTGAAACACAATTCAAGATTTATTTGCATGCACTAAGTTACTTAAGCTCGAATTAAAATGACTTTTTAAAAAGGAAAACTTGAATGTTTTGCAACTATGTTCGTGGATATGATGATGTTTACATTCTGATATTTTGGACATGCATGATAGTACTCTTATATCCCTAAACATAACCTATATGTGCGTTCATCCAGTAGGACATAACATAGGATTATTTAAGTACGAATTTAAGTAAGTTTCCAAGTTATGAACTATGTTAGCTATGAGTAAATGATGTGAATATATGTAAGCATGCAAGACACTTAGACATGTGTAAATGCAATATGTTAATGTGTGTATAGGCTAAGCAAGGAGAAAAACCAAGAAAGCAAAAGTTCAACTCTGGTCTGGCCAGGGGACAGCGCAGCTGCGCCGTCCTTACGCTTAACCAGAGCACAGCTGCGCCCTCTTGCAGTCTTGTCTGATTATTTTATTTGTGTTCTGAAAATTGTAACATGTATATAATACTACGTTAAGTCATAATGCATGATTTCTATGATGTTTAAAAGTGTAGTGGCTATGCGGAACCAATAATTTAAAGGTTTTCAAACTTTTCGAAATAAGCTTTTAAAAGAAAAGTCGTTGGTAACTGCGAAACTAAGAGGCATGATAATGTGATATATGCTGTCTGATTGTACGACTAAGCTAGAACCTAATGTATGTGCTTAACTTACGTATCAAGTATATGTATTCAACTTATGTAACTAATGAATATACCTATATACGTAACTACGTTACAATAGGATTTCAAAGTGTTGATAAGCTATAAATTGGTAGATTACACTTAAGGCAAGTTCTCTAACTCTCTTAACTTTACATATGGTGTAAATTTGAATTGTTGCTATACCGACAATATCTACATCGAGAAAATATCTGTTACTATTCGAAAATCAATTTATATCTTGATGTTGTTGCAAGCATCGAACTTATCATTCCTAAATGCAGTATAAAAGTTATCTAAGCCATTCGATTCAGCTAGACCAATATCATATGTTAGAAAGCTATCCAACCCAATTGACTTGTTGCAGACTCTTATAAATCTACTTAGATGAACAACCCTCATTGAAGGGGAAAAACTATAAAACTGTCGGGGAACTGATGTGCGCACATACTAGCATGTTTAAATGTTATGCATAATGTAGGGTACTTTAGGCTGATCAGCTGTTGTACTTGTTTATTTTGGATTTTCAGTATAATATTGTTAATTCTAGTAAGAGTTCTTCGTCTATAGTGACTACTCAATGTTCATTCTTCTTGAACTTTGAAATTATTAAACTTTTAAATCTTATTGATATCTTTCAGTTCATAGTGACGTTTATTGAAAAGTAATGATACTTCTTCTTATTCTCGAGCTATCATACCCTTGAGATTCAAACTTTATAATTGTTCACCCTTATTGCTATATTACTTGCTGAGCAAATTGTTGCTCATCCTTGCTTTTCTTAAACATTTTAGTTAAGGAAGAAGAGTGTGGACCCTCAGGCAAAGATAAGGGAATGGGCAAAGCTACAAATTAGCTTTAGTCCTCTATGCTAGAATTATGATTAAGTTGTAATAGTAGTTAAATATGGTTTATGTATTAAGCTATGTTATGGATTTTATTATGTAATGACTTAGTAACGATTACGAGACTTTGGGACGTGAATATTTATATTAAATGAATGTAAATTATTCTATTATTCTGTTGCATGAGATTTTAGTATGTTATTAAAATTAGTACGTGATGCACTGAATTCGAGATACGAGTGGTCTGAATTTGGGGGCGTCACAGCCCCGCCGCCTCGAAGTTTGTTCTTTTGATCTCGGTCTGGTGAAAGTTGAGCTCCGCACCAAAAAATTCCAGAAAGTCCTTGCGGAAGGCTGGGAAATACTGTCGAGTTTGACTAAATCAGAGTCCGGGAAGATCATGTAATAAGCTGAAAGGTATTTTTTGATTCCCGAGGGTCACCAATTGGCTCACCTTTGATAGCTCGTAGCTCAGTGGTTGCTGCGGTGACTTCTTATAGTCGCATTCACAGCTTTGCGGTCTTCGTTCGGTCCACGTCGTGTCTGGGTTCGTTGCACTTTGATTTCTCCACGGGGTTGTCTCCAGGGTGAAATAATACTTTTTCCCTACCTCGGGGTTGTCTCCGAAGTGAAATTATGTTTTTACCCTCCTGAAATGTTAGTCCAAGGAAAGTGAAATTTTGATTGTCTACAAATTCCCCTCTTTGTCATGTTTATGCAATGCAATGGAATGAACACGACAAAGATTACTAGACACTAAGATACATGACAAGGTATATCTAATGATGCAATGCCATATGTAAAGTATGCAATAATTTGTATGATTTAGATCTTAAATAGGGTTACTACCATCTACTTGGGAGGATGATGATTAAGTGAATGTCATAGGGTACTGCTGACTCTTTCGTTGGGTTATCGCTAACGGATTACACCATTGGGGTCAAGCCAATTTGCGTTGGGTTATTACCAACAGATTACATCATCGAGGTCCAACCGATCTGCGTTAGGTTATTGCCAACGAATTACACCATTGGGGTCAAGCCGATCTGCGTTGGGTAGTTACCAATGGATTACATATCGGGGTCAAGCCGACGCCTTCACTTGGGTCAATGTTAGTGGATGCTACATCGGGTTTAAGACAACGCCTTCACTGGGGTCAATGTAAGTGGATTTTATATCGGGGTTAAGCTGACGCGCTCACTAGGGTCAATGCCAGTGGAGTCTACATCGGGGTTAAGGCGACGCCTTCACTGGGGTCAATGCCTATGGATGTAAAGATCGATTATCGATAAAAATGATTCGGATCACACCTTCTAGTCTTCCATCATTTCACGGTGGGTTTGTTGGTTTTCCTTGGTTTTTACCCCCTTTGTGGGGTTTTTAAGGTTTTTAAGGCCTAAATATGACCCAAAAGGGTACCTTTCTAAGTGAACACCTTTTTTTAGACCCGAAGAATGCGTTTCAAACTACATTTTACCAAATGGGGACCCGCGAGGCCCACCTTGGGCAGCCGCAAGTATACCTGCGGATGGAGTAGGTATGCCTGAGGCTTGCCGCGGTCTGGGTTATATCCTCAGGTAGGCTCATTTTCATCCATTCGTTTCAAGTTTTCTTTCATTCTCTTTGTAGAATCTGGCCATTCTTCTCAGATCTACTCATTTCGAGCTTGATTTTGGGTATTCCGCCACCGTACGTTCGTTCTACGCACTATAGGTAATGTATACATTCCCCTTTTTTTGCGTTTTCACCAGTGTTTTACCGTACTTTCTTTATTAAATGTAATGTAGTGAACATGTATGCATAAATAGCTTGAGAGACATGTTATAATGTGATGCATGCTTACATATCATCATATGGATAGTACAGATGTTATAGATTTCATTTTAAAAGTTAGTCTAGACATGTATTTTTATAATACATTAGAAAAACTGTTCAAATTACTATCTGATGGATGGGTAATAACTGTATACCCTCATAGGGTGGTTTAATACATGCCTACGTGCATGTGGATAGTCCATATTATAGAGAAAACTCTGGAATTTTTTTCCGAGAGTTTGATAATAGGATCTGATGTGCATGCTTAGCTATACTAGGATATGAAATGATGTGACATTTAATAATGTATGTGCCGGACATGCATAATGCTATGACCTAAATTAAATTCCTAGGAGTCTATTGTCTCTAGATTATCGTAAATTGATATTTAAATAAAATATGATAGATTCATACCTTGTCTTATTCTGAATTTCATGGATTTGTCGTCTAGGTATGGATTAAGATAGACCTAGAAGCTTTGCTTCCCATAGGGCTTTAACCAGGGGCCTTCGGAGGCCTGCTTCAGAAACTCCCGCTTCGCGGATCTCTCGACAGGTGCGCCGCCTTACGGAGTCAGTGATTCACCCTATTGATGTAGATAGGACCCACTTAGATGAGGAGGAGGGTGAAATCCATGCGCCTGAGGTTCCACCTCAGCCCACTGCGGTGCCTAGATTCCTTCCTGGTATCTGTTCCTGACTTGCTGGGTATTGACTTGAGCCGTCATCCATCCGTTCATTTGCATGTGAACGAGGTATTAGAGTTTTCATATTGATTTGCTTTAATTCTCCATTCTTGCCAACAATCAGTTTTTAACCTTAATGTCGTGCAGGTTTTGGGGTTTACCCAGCCCAGGGGTGATTGGTTTAGCGTGTACTCCTTACACTGGTCGCTTTATACTGACTTTAGGCAACGAGTAAATTCTTAGGGTTTTCAATACTTCTTCACCATTGTTCCTCGTCGCTACCCTTGGGGCTATCTCCGAGTTCTGTTTGAGAGATGATTCCATCAGAGTCAGTCCCTTTATCTGCTAGATTATGAGGTTATGATGATGCCTATAGATTGGAGGTATATCACAAATTTACGGTTTATAAGAGATAGAATTCCTTTGGAGGCTGGCATCACTCCTACTGCTGTTCGCACCCTTCTTGGGTTTTCTCCTTAGGTGCGGGCCTTCAAGGCCAGTAATATTCGTTCAGGCTCTTTGAGCATGGATTCGGCCCGATGCACTCTGTAGGAGCCATTGCCCGAGGACTTGGTGGAGAGAGATCGCATCTTGCGGCGTCTGTTCCTGACCATCATGAGGGGTTGTTTCATTGCAAACAACTCCTCCACTGTCCCTTTTAGCTTGGTGGGGGCTGTTCAGGACGTAGATTGCATTGGAGACTAAGACTGGGGATCCTTTACATTTGTGATCTTTCTTCATGGGATGCTACTACACTTCGAGGGAGTGACCGATGCTTAGCTCGGATACTAAAAGAAATTACACAAAAAATGACGCTAAAATTTGTCATATAAAATTCATTTTTCGTCACTAAAACATTTGATGACGAGTGTTAATCGTCACAAAGACCGTCACCGTATTAGCGTGGGAAAAGGTTTACTTGACACTATTTGATGTCGTCACTAAATGTTTTACCTTACAGTGATGATCTACACCATTGCCACTATAGTTAATTACTTTTAGTGACGTTAATAGTGTCATTATTTGAATGAAACTTTCATCACTCCATATTATGTTTCATCATCCAAACTTAGTACATTAAATGACGAAAATCTTTTTTCGTCATTAAAAGTGACGAAAATATGTCACACTATTTAAATCATCTAATTTTAATGACGACAATGTTGTTATATTTATGATTACTCTTTCGTCATGTTATTATGTTTGTCGTCACCAAAAATAACAAAATAAATGATGATAGAACAATTCGTCACCTAATAATATATTTAACATGGCAATTATGTCGTTGATATTTCATAATTTAAATAATATTACAAAATAATTTGTCACCAAAGTATTACTTTCTGTGACACATTTTTCACTGTTAGTAATTAAATACTTATGGTGACGATACATCTCGTCACAGAAAGAGTTATTAATAGTGACAAAATTAGTTGTTGTGACTAAATAAATATATAATAGTGAAAATAATATTAATTCTAAAGAGTTAATATTATTCGTCTTTAAATTTTAATTTTCATTGACCAAATAGTATTTGTCAATAAATGATTATAAATTGTGATGATGTGGTGGTCATATTTAGTTGTTTGACATTCTAAATGTATCACACCATATTTTTGGAGCGAAGATCCTTTCCATATGAATCTCACTAATATATATTTGAGAGAGTTTAAAACTATAGAGGGCAAAATAAAAAAATATGACCAATAAGCTTGAATAGCAAAAAGGACCAAACGAACCAACTGGATTCTTCCCGAGTAGGACAGCATTTTAGTATGCCAAGATGAGATTTTAGAGATAATCCTATAAATAAGAGGCCTGCATATTGCAACACTGAGCTTTGATGAGATAATGGGAACACCTAGAAACTTAGCCGCGGTGGATCCTTTAGAAAACTGAAGCAAGTCAAGAATTTTATATTTCTCCTCTAACCCAACATTACCCAGAAAACATTGGCTTTTAGTTGGAAAAGCCCCAAGGGCGCCACATTCTAGGAGCCCAAACTATGTGATTAAATAAATCCTCCCCGAGTTAGCAAAGAAAGTTGAGAGAGAGGCTGCAAGAGTGGAAATTGAAAGGCTATCCCTATGACAGAACATCATAAAAACATCCGCAAAATAGATATTAGAGATTCTTGAATGAGCAGCTTGCCAGTGGAATTTGAAAGGAAGCCGCTTGATATTATCCTTAATAAGCAGAGACAAAGTGTCCATAATAATGACAAAAAGGTAGGGCGACTGTGACGCCCCCAAATTCAGACTGTCACTGATCTCAAATTTGGTTCGTCACGTACTAATTCTAATAACAACTAAAATCTCAAACAATGGAATAATAGAATAATTTACATTGATATAAAATAAATATTCTCGTCCCAAGTCTTGAAACTATTTCTAATACACTTCATAACTTAATACCACATATCTTAATACATAACATTAAGTAAGTCTTAATACAACATAAAGGAAACACCCTAATATAGAAAAGCACAGCTACTTCATGGCCTTGTCTTCGCACTTGTCCTGTCCTGGGGTTCCACCTTGCCCTGCCCTAACTGAAATGTTTATGGGAAGCAAGAGTGAGCAACAAATTTGCTCAGCAAGTAATATGCCAATAAATGTGAACAGGAATATATACGATTCTAAATCTCAAGGGTAAAATGGTAATTAATAGCTCAAAAATTCAAATAAGAATGTTGTGAACAAAATAAATAGCAATGACTTCCAAATCTATTCTGTGAAGTTGAATAAGGACCACTACAGGTCGAGAAGTTATTAAAGGTTTCAAAAGTTTTAATAATTTCAAGTGAATGAATAGATATCACTTAGTGTCGCTGTAGACCAAGGATTAATAAAAAATTGAACGGGTTCAAAGTTTCAAGTTAATAAATACTGGATACTGAGTGGTCGCTAAGAATCACGAACTTCTACTAGAATCACCAAAAATATTTCTGGTAACCCAAACAAGTACAATTAGGGGATCAGCCTATCGTACCTGGTGTTATGCATAACCTATCACACTACTGTCGGCACCCCAACTATATAGTTCCCCTTTTTACGAGGGTTGTTCAACTCAGTCAATTTATAAGAGTCCGCACCAAGGCAATTGGTGTGGGTCGCTTTCCAATTCATGATATTGGTCTAGCCGAATTAAATGGCATAGATAATTTCAACAATATATATAAGAACAATTTATGAGTTCAATACTCGCAACAATAATTCGAAGAATATAATCGTGATTTAAATCAAGCTATGAAATATAAGTTTTTAAGGCAAGAAATATTCTAGCACCTATTTACTTATACGATCAATGATAGTACAAGCTCAAATATATGTTCAATAAAGAGTATGAATCAAATACTTGCTCAATAAAAAGAGTAGTCAGATACTTGCATTCAATATATAAATCAAATAAAGTTAAGGACCTTGCTCGATAAAGTAGGGTAAGAACTTGCACTAAAGAGATAAGGTTTAAATACTTGTACAAAATCCAAAGTTGTGTGTAAGTTAAGAGACTTGTTTACAAGTTTCAGCGAATAAAGAAATGCAAGGGTTTAGGATACTTGCAATTAATATACAAGAACGGGTTCAAGGAAACTTGCACAATGAAAGAGTATAAGTTAGAGAACTTGCTTACAACGTTCCTCGAATAAAGTAACCACAAGGATAGGATACTTGCCTTAAGCGTAGTCTATACATGTAAAGTAGTTCAACCCTTTTGAATTACTATCGTAATATAGTTACGTATATATGATATCCATTAGTCATATAGTTTGACAGTATACTTTATCTTATATATAAAATCCACATATAAGTTTAAGTCTTTAACCTTACTATACAATCATACCATGTATAGTATCAAATTAATCCACAAGACTCGATTGATATAACCTTCAATGTCTTCTATTCTTAACGTTCCTCTTCTCAAGTTAATCATTCTCATATATCATTACTAACATATAAGACCATAACAAATAGCAAATATTTCCTATTTAGCAAGTTATAGCATTATTATAAGTTAACCGTCGAAATCGGATTTAAGTATTAACATATGATCTCACATAGCATGTATACATGTTTAAGGGGTACTCCCATAATTGTCTAACCTTTCTAAGTTCAATCTTTCCTGATATAGGTCCTAAGTCAACACTTTTAATAACTCGAGACCATGAATTCACATTAGCTATTGTGTTTGTTATTTTAAACATATGAGGTAATCACATAACTTGTTTTAGGCATGCTTGCAAGTATCGATTTCATATACACATGACTTGTATTGTTACTTAGCTTAAATCATGCTTCACTTATGCTCAACTAGTTTTCATGTCATATGTACGTGTATGACATATCAATGAGGTTAAGAGCACTACCAAACATGTCCATAATTTTCAGAATTCAAATCTCAATGTAACATGTCAAGGTGCACGTTCAAAATTTATATTTTGCCAATATAGTTCACTATTGAGGTCCACATGATCATGGTACATTATAAAATCCATATACACAAGTCAACGTTCCTTTCATGCATTCTTAAACCATACTAATATGCTTGTACGGTCAGAACACCAACATGGATATAACATATCAAGTTGTTTTCAAAACTTACACTTTCGTTAGGAATGTGCACTAGTGAGGTTCACATGTTCATATTGCATTACGAAATGCATATACGTAAGTTAACATGCTCTTCATATATTTCTAGGTCACACTAATAAGTATCAAAATCAGAATATAATCATGCTTCATATATGTTGACGTTCGTTCATGAAACTTTAAGTTTACTTCAACACTATATGTCGTTTCATAATTCTTAAATGCAATCATAGCCAAATCATGTTTACATAATCTCCATATACTCATATAAGTATGTAAAACCCATTAGCATACTTTTTCAGGTAGTATAAACACATTAGTACTTAACAGCCTTGAAGCAGAAACAGAAAACTGGATCCAGTAGCCGGCGCAGCTGCGCTGCGCCTCAGTGTATAACCGGCGCAGCTGCGCCACATCTGGACTGAACCAGAAGGTTCCCTGCTTCGGCAGCAGCTAGGCCAAATTACGACCAATTCGACACCAAACAGCCACAATGCAGTTTAAACATGTACATGAGTCTACGTAATCACTATACAAGTATTTCTAGCATACATATTAACTCACTAATTACTTTCAAAGATTAAAATTCATGATCATGTTAATTTTCTATATTTTTCTCATGTTTAGCAAAATCTTCCTTCATAGATTCATTTCTTAACCAATTTGGTTCGTTCAACAACCATTGGGTTCGTATTTGAGTATACTAACCATAATTAACCAGAATTTACAGATTACTTCAAGCCAACACCATCAATTTCGTGACTAAACTAGTATGAACTCATGTCATTTCTGAAATTGTAAAAACTTAGAGAAGTAGTATTACCTCTTTGAAGCTTCTGTTTACAAGGCTCAGCCTTCAATTGATATCTTACTCTCTCTATATTTCAATATACCAGCCTTATCAAAATCTCAGCAATAGAATTGTGAAGGAGGGGAAGCTTAATTTATAGAACAATCAATACACACGCAATGTATTTACTCACCAAATTAAACCAAAGGATTGAGGGATTGCTCAATGGTTATGGAAGGGTTGGTAACTTAGTTGGTGAATGAAATCATGAAAATCACTCCCCATTGATGATTGCTATGAAGCTATCCTAGTTTGCTGAGTTTGAGAGGAATGGTAGGCTTTAGCCTTTCACGTGTGTAGGAGAATTGTGACTCTTATTATGGGACAAGGCATACTAAGTCAGCATTTGTAACACACAACACTTGAATTATTATACACTCATATCATATACTTGGGTTATCATTTGAGTCACAATATACTTTCAATAGATAACTAATATTACAATCTAGCAAGTAGGGATACATATATTCAACATATAATTCATGTACATTTTGTTAATACCAGATATAATTCAATTGGGTATTATCATCATTATATTATTTCAATTAGATTATTGAAATCATTATTAAGTCACAATTGTTTGCTATATATTTGTGATGTACTATTTTAATGTATACTCACACACAATGTCATATAACCTCAAGATAAATTCATACAACTTAATTAATTAGTCATAACATATAGTTTCTATATATTGTATAGTCACATAGCCTTATATAATATAGTTTATATATAATTGCATGGTCACACTTAAGTGTTGCACTACACTTTATATAACACACATAATATACTATATGTTATGTTTTTTTAGTTATCACATCTTTTGCACATAGCAATTAATTTGAGCAAATAAACTCTACTCGATTATTATTCACAATGGCAATTAATTACTATTAATTAATTCATCCCTCAACAATTAATGTAATTATTAATCTCCATAACAATTAATTAACATTTATATGATTAATTATCACATTTAAATAAACATAATTCTTATTATATTTATAAACAAGTTGCTTATTATTATTCTATTATTTGCAATAATAATACTCACATATTATTAATTAGTAACAATTAATATTTTATAACCATTAAATAACAATTAATATTTAATTAATTGTTCACGTAGTAATTCCTTCATTAATTTTCCCTTATCAATAATCACATTCCTCAATAGTTTAATAAATACTAATCTTATTATATTTATAAACCATTTTCTTATTATTATAGTTTTCATTCGAATTCATTTGAATTAACTCATCTCATAACACATAGATATTTATATTCAAATAAATATTTATTTTCATTAATATATTCATTTACTCTTTAACTTAATAACATTATTGTACGATTAACTATCACATTTATTGCACTCAACAAATAATCGAATAAATATAACTCTTATTATATTCATCAATTACTTACTCGTAAATATTTTGTTACTCATAATAACATATTATTAATAATTACTCATTAATAGGTTATTACTAATCACAACGATTAATTAATAATGTAATATTAATTAATCCTTTACTTATTAATTCTTTTATCATTTAATTAATTAAATCACCACCATTTCCATTCTCATGCCACACAAGGCACTCTACAAGTTCATTGAATTTCTCCATATTTCCTTCTAAATTCAATTTAATATAATCGAATTACTTTTCTTATAACTCATAAACATTTATGTTCCAATAATAAAAAAAATTATTTATGAAATTCACGGTTCTTACAGCGACAGAGGATCCCCTTGGTGAAGACCTTTATGTTAGTTTTGTAAGAAATCATGGCGCAATCAAATTGCAAAATAAGCGGAAGCATGATAAAAATCAGAGTTTAAAATTTTCTACAAATAAATTACCCAGATCATCCTTTATGAAAATTATTAATTTAAAACGATAAATAACAAGTTATGGAATCATACCCTTGTAGAACTAAGCTTCCATATGTACGAATTCAACTCAATGTTCTTCACAATCTCCTTGAATCTTTGTGATTGATTCCTTCCTTTGATCAACGTTATCCACCCAAGTGTTTGGCCTCTAGAGGTGATCTACCAAGGAAGCGGTATTGTTCAAGAAAGAGGGTTGTTGGCTAAACCCTAGTTTTTTATTCTCTATAGAAAATGAGTACTCTCCAACAATTGTAATTGCATCAACTGATATCTAACATAAGACTTCTCTTATATAGATATTGGTCAACCCTTCTAATCCAATTAGAAGTAGGGTTTTAATTAATTAATTAAAGGAGTTTAATTAATTAGGCTTCCCAACCCATTGTGAATAATTAATTAAATTCTTTTAATTAGTTTGCCTCCTAATCTTATTAGGGATAAATGAGAGTACTAATATTAAATTAATTTCTAAACTCCTTTAGAAATTAAAATAATAATAATTATAATATTTTTAATAAAACTCCTCTTATTAATTTATATTTAATATTTTTAAAATATTAAATAATAAACATTAAGCTATTTAATTTATTGTATCACCATAGATTAAATTAATTACACTTAACACATTATTACGATTATGCTATTACCTTCTTAAATAATTATTCTTCCTTTTATGGTGTGACCCTTTAGGTTCTCCATATTAAACCGGTTGTGAATAAATCAATTAGAACAATTCTAATCTTATTTAAATAAATAAATTAAACTAATAATCTATTTAAATAAATAATATTTATTCTACAATAGGGATAAGCCTCCCTAGCGATCAACAACTTTCCAGATAATATAGATTTCAACATTAATCATAAAAAACCTTTGAGTTAATAGTTACCGTACAATTCAATCCTTCCACCATACAATGTCCCAATTAAATATAAGACATGAAATTACTGTCAAGTCTTATTTTATTTTATTATATGTATTTCGATCAGAAAATGCACAATCCAAAAAATACAAATTAGAAACTCCTTTCTAATTTTATTCCACCTTGGCCAAAGATTCCTGAGTTGTCATTTATCGAATCACATTGGACATATCTCTTCTTTTACTAGAAGCGGTAGATTCTTTATTGATCATTCATTATCTCCATATATAACTTATTACACCAAAGCATACCCTTTTGATATACCTTAAGGGTCTTAAGAAATAAGTCAAAGTATAATTTATTACACACAAGATACTATGATGATCTCAAGTCTGAGGATCACTTAGACTACTATCACATTAGGAATTCCTATTGACAGGCGAGTAAAACTCCATTAGATATTCCTTAACGATTCACGTTTAGTGTACTTATTCTCCAATAAACACCTACATATAAAGGGATAGAACTCACATAGAGTTTTCCCTAGAGCGAGACTTAGCGTGTTATGAAATGTAACTTCATTTTATACAATGAACTTATATTTTATTTAACATTCTAATGGAGTTGCTGTTTGTTTATCTTGTGTTTGTGATTGTAGGATGGCTGACACAGGAGTACCTAGTAGAGTGGCAGAGGAGGAGCCCAAGGATATATATGTAGTATACGAGGCACCCCTAGAGGCTGTGCCAGTGCAGGCTGTTGCACCGTTCGAGTCTGACGACGAGGACGAGATTGAGATAGAGTTCGATCTAGAGGAAGAGCCGATGGAGGATGAGCCAGTAGAAGACTCTGATGAGGCTACTGTAGAGGAGGCAGATGTTAGGCGAGTACGAGGAGCGTATTCTGGAGTTGGACTATCGAGTCCAAGAGCTGGAGGCCGAGGCCAAGGAGAGAGAGTCTGGGTTCTAGAAGCTGAGGGACGAGGACCACCAGAGGAAGTTAGCCATGCAAGAGTTAAAGGTGGAGATTGCTTACCACAGGAAGGCAGGGATCCAGATGGGAGCCTTATTCCACAAGTCAGTGGTGAGAAATGTAGATTTGGGTATTGGTGGTGAGAAAGATAATCTCGCTCCCTTTTATTGATCAAACAGATCATCAATCCTTGGTAACGGATACCTATTCTTAATGGTAACCTTGTTCAACTCTTTATAATCAATGCAGAGCCGCATCGTCCCATCTTTCTTCTTAACAAATAACACCGGTGCTCCCCACGATGATACGCTCGGTTGAATATATTTCTTGTCCAGTAGCTCTTGTAGCTGAACCATCAATTCCTTCATTTCCACCGGAGCCATCCGATACGGTGCTTTCGATATTGGAGTAGCTCCTGGCACTAAATCGATAACGAAATCTACTTCCCTGTCAGGCAGAAGTCCTAGCAGATCGTCTGGAAACACATCCACGAAGTCCCTTATGACTGGTATTTCCTCTAACTTTGGATTCTCTTTACGACTATCGACTATTTAGGCTAAATACCCTACACAGCCTTGTCTTAATAACTTCCTGGCTTGTATCATCGTCAGACAACTCGGTTGCCTAGGCGACTTGCTGCCATAAAACATAACCTTTGACGGAGTCATAAGGTTAATACATTTCTTTTGGAAATCAATTATGGCCTCATAATTGAATAGCCAATCCATTCCCAAAATAATGTCAATTTCCCCAAGTTTAATCGAAATAAGATCTACATTCATAACGTTGCCCTTAATATCCACTCTACAGTTCTTGTGTATATACCTAACAGGAATTACTTCCCTATTCGCAATCTCGATGTTCATAGGGATTTTTAATTCGTCTTTATGCAATTCTAAGTTCTTTGCAAAGTCATCGGATATAAATGAGCAAGTAGCACCCGAATCGAATAAAACATAAGCATTGACTTTATTGATCGGAATGATACCTGACACCACATCACGAGACTGCACAGCATCCTGTACGGTTATGTTGAATGTCCTTTCAGTTGGTCAGTTTGTCAAAGTCGATCCGGTAATTATAAGAGGATTTCCACTATTATTTCCCTTATTTCCACTTGACCCTGCCCCTCCAGATGCCTTCTTGGGACAGTCTCTAGCCAAGTGATTGTGACGCCCCCAAATTCAGAACCATCACTTGGTCTCTCGAATAAGGTTCGTCACGTGCTCATGGTAATACAATCATAATAATAATACGACTACATGTCGCATCGCACAGCGAAATAATACACAACTATTACCAAATAGATTATATTTAAATAATATAATTTATTCACGTCCCAAGGTCTCGTAACTTAAACAGTGATTACATAGCTTAGACATATCTTAAGCAATAATAACCTTAACTAGTACATAATATCATAAGTTCTTTATTACAATCATAAGTCCTACATAATTAAAGCTACTCAGTAGCCTATCCCTTGCCCTTATCTCTGCCCGAAGGTCCGCACTGCTCTGCCTTAAATGAAATATTTTAGGGAAAGCAAGAATGAGCACAAATTGCCCAGCAAGTAATATACAATAAGGGTGAGTAATAAAATTCTCAATTCTCGAAAGGGTATAGTAAGGTTTGATAGTTCAAGGATAACAAGAATATCAACAGTTCTCAATAACAGTTGCTAAGGACAGAATAATATCAACGTGATTCAATAATAAATCAATTCAGGATTTTAAGACAACTGAATACTGAGCAGTCACTAAGGACTATGAACTTCTACTAGAATTAACAGTATTAAATTGAAAATCCAACAAAAACAGGTACAACAGGTGATCAGCCTAAAGTACCCTAAGTTATGCATAACAATCAATCATACTCAAGTGCGCACGTCGGTTCTCCGACAATTATATATTCCCTTCAAAGAAGATTGTTCTTTTCAGTCAAATACAAGATCCCGCACTAATCAATTGATTTGGGTCGCTTTTCAATAATATAAGTCTAGCCGAATCAAATGGCATAGACATTTTCACAATATTCAAGAACAATACCAAGTTCAACATGAATAATAGCTTTAATGAAATAAGAGTTCAAGTATGCTAATTCATTTTAAACGATTAAGAAAAAAAACTAGTTCGCAATATACAAGGATAGAATACTTGCACCGTAAAAGAGTGTAAGTTAGGAAACTTGCCTTAAGCGTAGTTTATCCCCGTAAATTAATCAACACTTTTCGAATCCTATCGTAATATAAGTACGTATATATGATATCCATTAGTCATATAGCTTAACATTATATCTCATCTCGTATATACGATTAACACATAAGCTAAGTCTTGACCCAGCGACACATTTATACTATGTATAGTATCATATAATTTCACAAGTCTCGACTTTTATTATCTTTTATTATTAACGTTCCTCTTCTCAAGTTAATCATCTTCATACATCATTACTATCATGTGAGACTATAACAAATAGCAAACATACTCTATTTTAGCAAGTTATAGTATTACTATAAGTTAACCGTCGAAATCGGATTCAAATATATCACATAGTATATATACATGTTAAACAGTCTTTTTATATTCGTATAACCTTCCCTTATTCCAAACATATGTGATATAGATTCTAAGTCGACACTTACTGTCATTCAAGGTCATGGAATTTACAAAGCCTATCATGCTCGCTTTTAAAACACATAAGGTATTTATATTAAGCATACTTATGAGTATTCGCATTCCATACATGTGACTATCACAGTTATTAGTTGAAAATATACTTCGTTTATGCTAAATTTGAATCACGATACCTAATCATGGTATGTATACATGTATGATGCATGAGTGAGCCTAAAAGTACTATCACATATGTCCATAAATATCAGAATACGGGACTCGCAATAACATGTTAAGAATTACGTTTTAGACTTACACTTTCACTTAGTAAAGTTCGGAAATGAAGTCCACATGCTTATGTCATACTATGAAACATATATAAGCAAGTCAACATGCCTTCCATGCATTTAAAAGTCATCTAAAGATGCTCATAACATCAGAATGTATATATGGCATTTATATGTCCATATCCACTTTCAAAACTTACATATTCGTTAGGAAGGCACACTAGTTAGGTTCACATGTTCATATTATATCACGGAACCTATATAGATAAGCTAACATGCATTTCATGTGTTTCTAAGTCGTACTAGCATGTCTCAAAAGTCAGAATATATTCATGGCCTATATATGTTAAAGTTTGTTTAGGAAACTTGAAATTTATTTCAACGCTATTCGTCATTCCATTAATCTTGCATGACATCATAGTAACACACGTGCACATTATGTTAATATACTCATGTATAGGTAGTACTCATGCTAACGTGTTCATCTAAGTTATTCATGTAAACTATCACGTAGCAGAATCAAGCAAAAAGTAAATACTGCAGCAGGCTACTGGCGCAGTTGCACAGTTGCCCAGTGCAAAACTGGCGCAGCTGCGCCGGCTCGCAGCCAGCGGCAGACTGTTCTAGCCTCGACAGATTTCCAGCGCATATCACGAAATTACTTCACGAAATTAGTTTCAATCAACCACGTAATACTTCTATTATACTTATAAGTCCATATAGCAGCCAAGAAACATATCCCAATCCAAATTGGCATGAATTGCAACAAGAATCAAGAATTTGATTTTGACAGAAAATGAAAATGGAGTTCTTGACAGAAAAATGAGAATGGAGAACAAGAATGTAAAACATGGAAGCTATATTGAAATTTCAATCATGTATGTATGTCTATATAACAACTAAACAAACATTCTTCAACCCAATTGAAATCTAAATTAACATACTCAAGAAATTTGAATTCAAAACTAGAAGTTTTTGACAGAGAATGAAAAGGAATACAAGAAATGCTCATTATACCTCTATTAATGCAATCTAAGTTTGAATTGAACTCCTCAACTCTTAGAACACTTCACACTGATATATATGCTCTCTCTCAACACTTAAGAATTTTCTCAGCAAATGATATGTGAAGAGAAGGGGCTTAATTTATAGAAAAATATTATCCAGACAATGCTTATACACTCCAATACAAACTAACGGATTGTCAAATTGCGTGGAGGTTATCAAAGGGTAGGTAAGTAGTTGTTAGATTCATCATGAATCCCACATCCTTGATCATCATGAGCTATGAAAGCTATGAAATATTTGCTGAGTTTGTGGGATATAGGCCTCAGACTTTATAATGCTATTCACGTGTACAAGGTTTGTGTATATCAATATGGGACAAGGAATGGTATCCCAGCATTTGTAACACTCCACACTTAAACTATTATACATACATAACATATACTTATGTTATAATTTGAGTCACAATGCACCTTTAATAGGTAACAAATATTATAATGTAGCAAGCAGGGATACATATATTTAACATATAATCCATGTACATTTTGTTAATATCCGATATAATTTTATCAGATATTACCACATTACACTATCTCATTTATTATAGGCTACTACAATTCAACAATTGTTTCTATACTTGTGATGTATTATTTTAATGTTCACACACTTACCTTGTTACATACACATTTCATGTAATTCTTATAACTCAAACAACTTTACTATATAGTTTATGTATATAATATAGTCACATTATGCTTCATATAATATATGGTTAGCTACCATAAATTCGCATGCTTGCACATAGAAATTAATAATTCACTTATCTTATCAATTAATTAACAATAATATTAATTAATTCATTCCTCGTAATTATTAATAACACTTAATTAATAATCATAGGATTAATTATCACATTAACAAACATAATTCTCAGCATTTTTATGAACAAGTGTTTTATTATTATTGTTATATTTCTTGCATTAATAATAATCACATATTATAACTTAACCAAAATTGACAATTAATATAAATTAATTGTTCACTTAATAATTCTTTCGTCGATTAATATCATTATTAACATTTCTCATCACAGTGCCACACAAGGCTTCCCGAGTTTATGATAACTCCACATTTTCCTCAATTATTATAATTATTCAATTTAATATAATTGAGTTAACTCACAAAATCATTTATATTCAAATAAATATTCATTTCCATTAATATATTGATTTAATAATATATGGAAATTCTCGGGTATTACATCATCTCCCCCTTATAAAAATTTCATCCCGGAATTGCTACAAGGTTACACAAATAAATGGGGATAATCCCTATCATCCTATCTTCTAACTCCCACGTTGCCTCATCGACATCGTGGTTACACCAAAGTACTTTTACAGAAGATATAATTTTATTTCTCAAGGTTTGCTCTTTCGTATCTAATATCTGGACAGGAATCTCTTCATATACCAAGTTCTTCTCCACTTGAATGGGCTCGTAAAAAATCACGTGCTTGTAGTCGGCCTTGTACGATTGCAACACAGAAATGTGAAACACGTTGTGGATGTGCTCCAACTCGGGTGGTAACGCAACTTTGTATGCCACTTCGCACACTCGCTTCAGTATCTTGAACGGTCCTATGAATCTTGAACTCAATTTTCCTTTCTTGCCGAAACGGATTTTTCCCTCCCATGGAGATACCTTTAAAAATACGATGATAGTAGTGTGTATACAAGCCAATCATGTATGATGATAAAGCACATACTTTGTAAACAATCTTATTTATTTATTAATAAAATATTAATTTAAGGCATTTAATTATCTACATGGTGCTATTCTTATAATATGTAAATAACCCATAGTTTTAAGCAATGCTTTTAGAATCATGATGAGATCATGCTAATGAGATCTAAATTCTTAGAAAGCTTAAAAATTAAAATAGTCCCCAATTGTGGGATTACTAAAATGGGGATTAGTAAATCCGGATAGATTGGTACATATGTTGCTTGCTCATTGGATGAGGATGACTGATCTCATGGTCATTTGTGTGGAGACATTAAAGCAAGTATGTAGGTGCTTATTGGAGAATAAGTTCACTGAACGTGACTCGCTATGGAATACCTAATGGAGTTTTATTCGCCTATCAATAGGAATTCCTAATTTGATAGTAGTACAAGTGATCCTTGGACTTGAGATCATCATAGTATCTTGTATGTAACAAATTATACTTTGACTTATTCCTTAAGGCCTTTTAAGGCATATATAGGGTATGCTTGGGTATAATGAGTTGCATATGAAGATAATGTATGATCAATAAAGAATCTACCACCTCTAGTAAAAGAGAAGATATGCCCTATGTGATTCGTTAAATGACAACCCTGGAATCCTTGGCCAAGGTGGAATGAAATTAGAAAGAGGTTTCTAATTTGCATTATTTGGAGTTGTGCGTTTTCTAATCGAAATACATATGATTAAATAAATTAAAACTTGACAGTAAATCCATGTCTTATATTTAATTGGGACATTGTATGGTGGAAGGATTGAATTGTACGGTAACTAGTAACTCACAGGTTCTTTCATGATTAATGTTGAAATCTATATTATCTGGAAAGACGTTGATCGCTAGGGAGGCTTATCCCTATTCTAGAATAAATGTTATTTATTTAAATAGATTATTAGTTTAATTTATTTATTTAAATAAGATTAGAATTATTCTAATTGATTTATTCACAACCGGTTTAATATGGAGAACCTAAAGGGTCACACCATAAAAGGAAGAAGAATTATTTAAGAAGAAAATGGCATGATAGTAATAATGCTTTAAGTATAATTAATTTAATCTATGATGATAGAAGAAATTAAATAGCTTAATGTTTATTATTTAATATTTTAGAAATATTAAATATAAATTAATATGAGGAGTCTTATTAATATTATTATTATTATTATTATTATTATTATTATTCTAAAGGAGTTTAGGAATTAATATAATATCAGTACTCTCTCTCAATCCTAATAAGATTAGGATATAAATTAATTAAAAGTGTTTAATTAATTAATTAAATAAAAACCTATTCTAATTAGATTAGGAGGGTAAACCTAATATCTATATAAGAGAGTCTTATAACAGAAATAAGGTACATGAATTTTTTCAAATATTGGGAGTACACATATTCTATAGAGATAGAAACAAGGGTTAAGCCAATAACCCATCTTCCTGAGTTCTTCATCTTCCTTGGTGGATCACCGTTAGAGGCCAAACATTTGGGTGGCTGACATTGATCAAGGGAAGGAGCCACTACAGAGGAATCAAAGAAGTAGAACTTGTACCTAAGGAAGCTTGGATCTTAAAAGGTATAATTCCATCATCTCCTTTTATGTATTGACTGATAATTAATGCACAAGAAAGATCATGGTTAAGGGTTTGTAAGAAAATTTTAAAATCTAATTTTTCATCCCTTCCGCTGCGTTTATGTAATTTAATTGCATGCTTTTGTTTCTAGCAAACCCAACAGTGGTATCAGAGCCAATCTTGTGCTAATTATCAGTCTATGTGATTCCATACATGTATAATATGCGATTAGATCGAGTTCTTGGGCAACAAAAATTTTCTAATTCTGCGAAGCTGCGCAGCTGCGCCGGTGCAAGCCTTTCTTGCTGCACAGCTGCGTCGGTGTCTATACCTGGTTTTCACCCTGCGCAGCTGCGCCGGTTCCCTATACATTACTGGCGCAGCTGCGCCACTAGCAGAATCTGAATTTTTTGTTTGTTTTATTTAATTAAATGAATGGTTTATTTAATTAATAAAGGTTTAAAATAAAAATGTTTATTTTATATGAAATGAGATTTCAGAATTGCTAAAATTAAAGAGTTTAATTTGGAATTATTTTTGAATGAAATAAAGGAGTTTATTTTTCCAAAAACAAAGTTTAGCAAATTTTTGCCCATTAACTGATATTAATACATATATGGAATGAATTTACTTTCATGAGATGATTAAGTTTTATTGATACGTATGATGATATGTATGTTAATAAAAGGGATTGATTATGGACTATGACCAATGTGATTGGATTTTATTTTGGATGAATGCTTGAATGTATGGGTTTTATAAAATGGGGTCTGCGTACCTCGTCTTCTCTAGTTTTATTCTCGGTGTAAAATTCTATCTCCCTCCTATGTACTTCCCCTTGACTGCGATCAAGGTTTCTATTTAATTATAAATAGTTTATGTAATAGAGATAGTTAGAATTATCTTGAAGAAACTGGAGACCAAGGAGCAAGGAGCGCGTGAAGACCCGTTTGTATGGAGCCCGGGTTTAAATGTAATAGTTACATTTAAAATTTAATTTCTTGCACTCCTAGGTTTGACCTTTTGGTTCACTTGGTGGCTCTAGTGATCCAAACTAGAATAAAAAGTCCATAATCAATCCGGGTAGAATATAGTATTCTATATTGCATGCTAAATATTATATATATTATATTTTATGCAAACATGCTTCGCATGTTTAATAAAATGATGCGTATTTTATATATATATGTGCATACGCGCTTAACAAGATGAGACAAATAATAACAAACCCCTCAAAGAAATAATATTAAGTATGAAGCGTTCAAATGAATTTGGAATATCGAACGTCGCCTTCTAGCATGATTAATTAATAGAGTATTAAATATTTAATATGAGTTTGTTGTGCTATCCACAAGGCGAGTATTGAGTATTTAAGATGTTAATTAATCACATTTGATGCTTATCAAGAAAATTGAACGATCTAGTCTTGTTGTTCTATCCACAAGGACGAACATTTTTCTTTTTTGAATTTATGGAAATGCTAGGCTGGACTTAACTTAAATCATTTTAGTTCGGATGTGCACACACATAACCATTATGATTTGAGAGGCAAAATAAAAGGAGTTATATGGTGATGTAATTGAGAAGAGTTGTCTACCTATTTATTTGTATATCGCTTGTTGTGATATCCACAAGGTTATATACATCTGAAATGGGATCCTTAATCTCACTAGCAAATCTTTAATTAGATGTTACCGAACTATATAAGTGAGGGTAATATAGTTTGATAAAAATAGTGGGAGATACCAATTTAAAATAAAGACCTAAATTTATTTTGGTATGCAAATGTAATAAAATAAATGTTTGCTAAAAATGTTGTCCTTTCACATGTAGAATTTTAAAAATGTCAAAATCACTAATCTCATTACGAAGCATACTTGATGCAAATAAGCTTACCGGCCCGAATTATGAGGACTGACTAAGAAATCTGAGAATTGTTCTCACTGCTGAAAAGATTTCTTATGTCCTAAATTCAACTATCCCTGAATCTGTTTCGGAAACGGCCTCTGAGGAAGAGATTACCACTTTCAATAAGTGGCAAGATGATGCATCTGTGGCTCAATGCATCATGCTCGCATCCATGAATAACGAGCTTCAGCGTCAGCACGTAAATATGGATGCTCCTGCTATGCTGCTTCACCTCAAGGAGTTGTATGGTGAATATGGTAGGACTGCTAGATATGAGATATCTAAGGAGCTCTTCTGATCTCGGATGACTGAGGGCACTGCCGTTGAAACTCATGTTCTGAAGGTAATTAATTTGATTGAACATCTTGGACAGCTTGGGTTCGTCATGGATGGGGAGTTGAGTCAAGACTTGGTCTTGCAGTCACTCCCTGAGACCTTCTCACAGTTTGTGGTTAATTTTCACATGAATAAGCTAGATGTCAGCTTGCCTAAGCTGCTTAACATGCTGAAAACTGCAGAAGGTCACTTCTCATCCAAGAAGAACCATGTCTTGATGGTGGATTCTTCCAATAAAAGGAAGAGGCCCAAGGTGTCTTATGAAAAGAAGAAATCTAAGAAAGCTAAGGGAAAGGGGAAAGGAAAGGAACAAAAGAAACCTGAACCAGCTAAAGAAATGTGCTTTCATTGCAACGAGCCGGGACATTAGAAGAGGAACTGCAAGAACTTTCTAGCAGAGAAGAAGCTTGGAGAAGCTTCGACTTCCAATCAAGGTTTGTTTATGATTGAAATTAATTTTTTTGAAAGTCATAATTCTACTTGGGTATTGGATACCGGCTGTGGGTCTCACATATGTAACACTATGCAGGTACTGGTCAGAAGTAGAAAGCTGAACAATGAAGAGGTGATCCTACGAGTGGGGAATGGAGCAAAGGTTGCTGCATTAGCTGTAGGAACTTATTGTTTAGCAATGCCTTCGGGCAAGTCCATTTATCTTAATAATTGTTATTATGTTCCGAATATTATTAAAAACATTATTTCAATTTTTTTATTGGATATGGAAGGTTTTGGCGTTATTATAAAGAACAATGGTTGTTCCATTTATAAAGATGATGTTTTATATGGTATTGAAAATTTGCGAAATGGGCTTTATATACTTGACTTGCAAGAAAATATATTTCAAATTGAACAAACTAAGAAAAGGAAAAGAGATGATATTAATTATACCTACATGTGGCACTGTAGACTCGGTCATATCAATGAAACAAGATTATCCAAGTTGTGTAAGGATGGGCTCCTAGAGCTATCCGATTATGAATCATATCCAACTTATGAATCTTGTCTCATGGTTAAATGACTAAATCTCCTTTTAGTGGAAAAGGAGAAAGAGTTACAGAGTTGTTGGCATTGATTCACACAGACGTTTGTGGACCTATGACAACAAGTGCACGGGGTGAGTTTTCTTATTTTATTACTTTCACTGATGATCACTCAAGATTTGGATATGTGTATTTAATAAAATACAAATCAGAATCATTTGAAAAGTTCAAAGAGTTCAAAAGTGAAGTAGAGAAACAAACGGGCAAGAGTATTAAGATACTTCGATCAGATTGAGGTGGAGAATACTTAAGCGGTGAGTTTCTCAATTGTCTCAAAGAAAATGGTATAATCTCACAATGGACTCCTCCAGGTACACCACAGTTAAATGGAGTATCTGAAAGGAGAAATCAAACACTGTTGGACATGGTTCGATCCATGATTAATTTTACCGACCTTCCAATTTTCTTCTAGGGTTATGTCCTAGAAACGGTTGCATACCTACTTAACAAGGTACCTACCACATCCGCCCCAAAGACTCTATATGAGATATAAAAGGGGAGGAAACCAAATCTTAAGTATGTTAAGACTTGGGGTTGTCCAGCTTATGTCAAAAAGTTTGAAAATGATAAGCTACAGACTAAATCCGATAAGTGTAGATTTGTGGGATACCCTAAAGAAATCGTAGGGTATTATTTCTATCATCCAACTGATCAAAAGGTGTTTGTTGCGAAATATGCTGCCTTCTTGGAGAAAGAGTTTATCCATGAAGAGGTCAGTGGGAGTAAGATATATCTTGAAGAAGTTCAAAAACCACAAATTACCACGGATCAAAGTCAGGTACCTAACCAAGTAGAAGAACCTACTATACCACATCCTGTTCGTAAATCTGGAAGAGTACCGAAGATACCTAAGAGGTATGGATTCGTTATAGAGGATGACGATGAGGTACACATCATGAATGATGATGATCCATTGAATTACGAACAGGCTATGAGTAATAAAGACTCAGAGAAATGGTAGATGACCATAAAATCTAAAATAGATTTGGAAGCTATTCTCAAGTCCATTTGGATTTTTCTTGTGATTGCAGCTTATTTTTACTTAATCTGGCAAAATGGACGTGGAGACGCCCTTCCTCAAATATACATTATTAGAGGAGAATGTATGTATGATACAGCCAGATGGTTTTTATTTCAAGGGTTGAAGCAAATCATGTATATGAGCTACAACAATCCATTCGTGGATTGAAGCAAGATTCTCGTAGATGGAACTTTTGTTTTGATGAGACAATCAAAGAGTTTGATTTTATCAAAAACGAGGATGAACCATGTGTGTACAAGAAGGTTAGTGGGAGCACTGTTTCATTCCATGTATTATATGTTGATGATATATTATTGATAGGGAATGAAATTCCTATGCTAAAATCAATCAAAATAAAGTTGTCTAAACATTCATCCATGAATGATTTAGGTAGAACATCCCGTATTGGGGATATAAATATGTATTAATAGATTTAAAAGGATGTTCGACTTAACCTAAGAAAACGTATATTCATTAGATGCTAAAGGCGTTTAGCATGGCAAACTCCAAAAGAGTGCCTCATGATGATGAGCCATGGAGTGTATCTCTCTAATATTGTCCTCAGTAAAAGAGAGATCACATGAGTTACTATCATGTATGCAATGAAATATACGAGACTTGATGTTGATTAGTCAGATTCTGGAGAAGATCACTGTGAGACAGTGATAAACATCCCAAAGTACTTAACTGACACTAAGGATGTCATCATGACACATGATGGGTCTGAATGAATCTAGAGTGCTAAACAGACTGACCAAGACGATAGTAAATCCACTATAGGGTAAGTCAGGTGGTGCAGTGAATTGGAAAGGTTCCAAACAGCAAAAGGTTGCTGATTTAGTGACAAAGACAAAGTATATAACTGTAAGTGAAGCTGCAAGTTGATGTTTCGGATGAAAAGTTCATTACAGAACTAGGAATAGTTCCTAAGTCTCATCTTCAATCTAAAACATGTGTTGCAGCACTTTGATTAAAGAAATCATTGAAAGAAGAGCATATAGACTCTCAAGATAACATTGCAGATCCATTTACTAAAGCTCTAACTCAACAGTAGTTTGATCGTCACTTAGAGAAGATGGGTATGAGATACCATGGCGATTGGCTTTAGTGCAAGTGGGAGATTGATAGTAGTGTGCATACAAGCCAATCATGTATGATGACAAAGCACATACTTTATAAACAATCTTATTTATTTATTAATAAAATATTAATTTAAGGCATTTAATTATCTACATGGTGCTGTTTTTATAATATATAAATAACCCATAGTTTTAAGCAATGCTTTTAGAATAATGATGAGATCATGCTAATGAGATCTAAATTCTTTGAAAGCTTAAAAACTAAAATAGTTCCTAATTGTGGGATTACTAAAATGGGGATTAGTAAATTCGGATAGATTGGTACATATGTTGCTTACTCATTGGATGAGGATGACTGATCTCATGGTTATTTGTGTGGAGACACTAAAGCAAGTATGTAGGTGCTTATTGGAGAATAAGTTCACTGAACGTGACTCGCTATGGAATACCTAATGGAGTTTTACTCGTCTGTCAATAGAAATTCCTAATGTGATAGTAGTACAAGTGATCCTTGGACTTGAGATCATCATAGTATCTTGTATGTAACAAATTATACTTTGACTTATTCCTTAAGGCCTTTTAAGGGATATATAGGGTATGCTTGGATATAATGAGTTGCATATGGAGATAATGTATGATCAATAAAGAATCTACCACCTCTAGTAAAAGAGGAGATATGTCCTATGTGATTCGTTAAATGACAACCCAGGAATCCTTGACAGTAAATCCATGTCTTATATTTAATTGGGACATTGTATGGTGGAAGGATTGAATTGTACGGTAACTATTAACTCACAGGTTCTTTTATGATTAATGTTGAAATCTATATTATCTGAAAAGACGTTGATCGCTAGGGAGGCTTATCCCTATTGTTGAATAAATGTTATTTATTTAAATAGATTATTAGTTTAATTTATTTATTTAAATAAGATTAGAATTGTTCTACTTGATTTATTCACAACCGGTTTAATATGGAGAACCTAAAAGGTCACACCATAAAAGGAAGAAGAATTATTTGAGAAGAAAATGGCATGATAGTAATAATGCATTAAGTATAATTAATTTAATCTATGGTGATAGAATAAATTAAATAGCTTAATATTTATTATTTAATATTTTAGAAATATTAAATATAAATTAATAAGAGGAGTCTTATTATTATTATTATTATTATTTTAATTCTAAAAGAGTTTAGAAATTAATATAATATCAGTACTCTCTCACTCTCAATCCTAATAAGATTAGGATATAAATTAATTAAAAGTGTTTAATTAATTAATTAAATAAAAACCTATTCTAATTGGATTAGGAGGGTTAACCTAATATCTATATAAGAGAGTCTTATATCATAAATAAGGTACGTGAATTTTTCCAAAGGTTGGGAGTACACATATTCTATAGAGATAGAAACAAGGGTTAAGCCAATAACCCATCTTCCTGAGTTTTTCATCTTCCTTGGTGGATCACCGTTAGAGGCCAAATATTTGGGTGGCTGACATTGATCAAGGGAAGGATGTAAGACCCCAACTTTTATGAATAAAGATTTAGTTTTCTTTATATATTATTTCGAAATAGTAAGGTGTTGATTTGATAAATATGAAAGTTATGGGTGAAATGTGCAAACATTTTTAAAATGAGCAAGTGGTTATAAAATATTCTTGTTGTCGGGGAATATTCGTTTGGTCGTGGGATATTCTTGTTGTCGGGGAATATTCGTACGACGGCACAGCTATTTGTGAGCCCCCACAACGGAATAACTGTCGGATATAGAAAGCGACAGAAATAATTTTTTTACAGAATAACGGCGTGGTTGTTACCGTTAGTACTGTTGAAATACCCGGTGGTTAAAATATAGTGATACACGGTGTTGCATAGTAGCACACGGTATTGCACAGTATTTCGAATTATTGAGTCTTACGTGAGAAGCCATTACTCAATTATTGTTACAGTAATTATTGTTCAATATTTTATATTATTGACTCAATAATTGCTACGTTGATATTTTATATTATTGACTCAATAATTGCTGCATTGATATTTTATTGACTCAATAATTGCTACGTTGCTATTTTTTTATGATTAATTCAATAATGGCTACAGTTTATATTTTGTAGTATTGATTCAATAATTGTCGTTGCACAGTATTTCACGTTATCAACTCAATAATTCATATTATTTGAATAATATTATTAGATAGCATTATTGACAATGTCTAAGGAAGTTCTGTCAAGGAGGGGTTATTTAATTGCGCGCCAGTAAGGAGAAGTCCTTATCGGAAGGCCCCCTCTGTCCTGGGAACGATCTGGTTGTTAATATTGTAGTTCTATAATATTATTTGTGAATAATTAATTATTGATTTATATGATAAGGAAATATTTATTTTGTGGATATTAAAGAAGGAATTGGCGCTGGTGAGTTTTTATCAATATTTTGGTGTGAGAAATCATCTGTTTATGGATTTCGGATAATTTATGTTTGGAATTTGGAAAATCTTTCTTCTGCAAAGTTGTAGAGAATTAAATTTTCTATGGAAGGACATAGAATTTGTATTTTTCTGACAAAGGGGCTATTTATTATGAATTATTGAAGTTTCAGAAAATAAATATTATTTAATGGGTGGGACCCACTTTTGTTGAAAAAAATTCTGAGTTTGGATAGCAGCCGACGGCGGAATTTTTAAAAAAAATAATATTATTTTATTATTTTAGTCTCCTTTGGCATCCTAAGCTTTTCCTATAAATAGGGTGCTTAGGTTAGAATTGAAAATCACACCAGAATCAGAAGTTTTCTCTCTCTATAATATCGAGCGTATTTTTGTGAGTATTTCTATACTTTGAGTATTAGTATTCAGTGCAAGTTTCCTTCGGTATTATATCCGATATTCCAGTCAGAGGTACTATCTTTTTGAGGTAAGGGATGTTATTTCTTTCGTAAATGATGTTATTCTTTTCAATATCATTATACAGAAATATTGTCATGGATTTTATGTTGAAATTCTTACTTTTTCCGTCGGGATTACTATTCACGTATACGGCACTATTCACGTATACGACACTATTCATAGAAAAATTAAATTTTCTTCGATTTGTCCAAATTGCTTGTTAAGGTTACTATCTTTGATTGTATCCAAGTTTTGAGCTCTATTCTTGAATTTTGCTCCATAATTGATTATTACGAGGTATTTTTGAATTGGATATACTAAAATACGAATCCTTAGTCTTTGTCTTTTATCTCACTGGATTCGTTTTTTTTTAAATATTTTTCATCATTCTTAGTCCTAAAAGGTGATGTAACTGAATATCTTTGGCCTGTAGAGCAAAGATGAATGATTACTTGATGAATATCTTTGGCCTGTAGAGCAAAGATGAATGATTACCTGATGAATATCTTTGGCCTGTAGTGCAAAGATGACATGTGTTGAGATGAATATGACCACTGATGATACAAATGAATATCTTTGGCCTGTAATGCAAAGATGAATATTTGATTCGAGATGTATATTGATTGATGTTACAGGGATAAAATATTGATGATGGACTTTTAAATCATAGAAGATAGTAGACTTGATTCTCTGCTTAACTCTTCTAATGAATTGTTATTTCCGCTGCGAATATTGATCTAAAGTTGGTTGTCCATTATATTTTATCTGATTTGTTGAAGACTAACGATAATTTATTTTCCATTATTTTAGTCATAATATTCTTTACTGAGCTAGTTGAGCTCACCCTTTTCATCTGTTGTCCTCTTCAGGAAATGAGAATGTTGCGGGAACTAGTCGAGGGACAGAGTGATGGTCCGAGTTAGAGCAGTAGTAGTCCTCACTATTTCTGATAAATAGTGTGATAATAATTGTAATGAGGACTTAGTTTGAATCTTAATATTTTCTACATATTTGTATTGACACTCACAGTTGTGTGGTCGTATTTTGCACGACCGTATGATATAAAGTTTGTATTTGAATTTTGTATCATGTATTTGGCGACTCAGAATGGGTTGGGTTGAATGGACCTATTCTGGGGGGCGTCACAGTTGGTATCAGAGCTTAGGGATATGATCTCTGGAGGAGATCGGGGAATAGAACTAGGAGGAGAGAGACGAGTAAATCCTTCGCTAGTATGTCCTACCTAAGCTTATGTGATATTTAGTTGGTCAATCGGAGCATAGGGTTAATATGTGATATGTTGATTTGTTTAATTAACCCTTGTTTTATGACAGTATTTGAGAATGGCAGCTGAGAATGTTAACAACGAAGTAAATGAGACCGTGGAGACACCTTTAATCGTTAACCAGGAGAACATGCAACAAGAAGGCAATGTTCATCCTGAAAATAACACTGGTCAGACGATAAACGATGAGATGTTTAGAAGTTTTTGCAGTTTATGCAAAACCAGACGAGGGAGACTCGTGTGCAACATATAGGTGGCGATAATAACAACACGCGAGTTGTTACTGCCAAGCAGTTCAAAGAATTGGGACCACCAGAGTTTCTGGGAAAGCCAGATCCGATCAAGGCGGAGACGTGGATTAAACAAATTACCAAGATATTTGATGTCTTGGGATGTACAGAGGAACAGAAGGTTCCATTCGCCACGTTTATGTTCCGTGGAGAGGCAGATTACTTGGGGGAATCCGTGAAGCGTACCCAACCTGCCGCACTCAAGATGTCTTGGGAAGCGTTCCAGAAACTGTTCAATGACAAGTACTTTCCTGAAAGTATTCGTCATATGAAGGAAGTAGAGTTTATTAGACTCGAGCAAAACAACATGACGGTATCCCAATACGAGGCTAAGTTCGCGGAGCTGTCCAGGTTTGCACCTCATTTGGTGGAGAATGAGGAACGTATGACGCGGATGTTTCTAAGAGGTTTGAAACCCGAAATACGTCAATACCTCATTTCTCATAAATTTTCTTTATATTCGGATGTAGTAAATAGGGCCCAGTTATTAGAACGAGATAATGATTATGTTCAACCGAGGGACCACAACCAAGGTCGTACCGGTGGCAGCAGTCATCGGAGCAATGACAACCAGCGAGGAGGAAAGTATGACAGAAGCGGTAACCACTCCGGTGGTTATCGTGGCCATGATAGTAGAAGAAGCGAATCGGGAGGAGATTGCAAGAAGAGAAGGTACAACAATGAGAACGCGAAGACGTCGACATCAGCACCAGCATCAACTGTTTCGAGGGGAGGAGAACGACCACCGGTCGTATGCTTTAAATGCGGGAAAGAGGGACATATCAGCCCAAACTGCCCACAACAGTTCAAAGGATGCTATAACTGTGGAAAAGAAGGACATATAGCTCGAGATTGTCCTATTGCAAAACCAAGTTCAGCGGGGGTGGTGATTCCAAAGGCGGTTGCAGACAAGTCAAAGTCGGTGATTCCTGGAAGAGCGTTTGTCGTGACAGCCCAAAATGCGAGGAATCCACACGAGGTGATTACGGGTAAGCTGATCATAAACTCTTGCGAAGTTTATACCTTGTTAGATACCGGTGCTACCCATTCCTTTATTTCACCTGCTTGTGCTCAACGTTTGAACTTGACTTCTGATAAATTAGACTTTGACTTATCTGTTGAAACTCCGTTAGGAGAAACCTTTGTTACATCTACAGTTTACAAATCTTGCTTGATTCAGATTGGTACCCTTACCTTACCTGTTGATCTTATATCTTTGAAAATACTTGCATTTGACGTGATTTTAGGAATTGACTGGTTAACCACTTACCATGCCAAAATTGATTGTTTTCATAAGGTTGTTAGTTTTCATATTCCTAATTAACCTGTTGTGCGAATTCAAACCACCAAACCACTAAAATCAGTCAATATCATTTCAAATCCCAAGGCTATTCGTTTATTGAAAAACGGATGTCAAGCTTTCTTAGCTCATGTCACTGATCTAAATCAGAATACATCAGATTTGAATGATATTTCCGTTGTTAATGAGTTTCCTGATGTATTTCCCGAAGAACTTCCCGGTCTACCCCCAGAACGTGAAGTTGAATTCTTTATTGACCTTGAGCCCGGTACAAAGCCCATTTCTAAAACCCCATATCGAATGGCTCCTATTGAACTTCAGGAGTTAAAGATTCAATTACAAGAATTGTTAGACATCGGTTTTATTCGTCCTAGTACGTCTCCTTGGGGTGCTCCTGTTTTATTCGTAAAGAAGAAAGACGGGAGTATGCGACTTTGCATTGACTATCGGGAGTTGAACCATGTCGCCATTAAGAATAGGTATCCGTTACCTCGTATTGATGACCTGTTCGACCAGTTGCAAGGAGCGCAATTCTTTTCAAAGATCGATCTTCGTTCTGGATATCATCAGTTGAAGATTAAAACTGAGGATATTCCAAAGACTGCTTTTAGAACACAGTACGGGCATTATGAGTTCTTAGTCATGTCTTTTGGATTGACTAATGCTCCTGCTGCTTTCATGGATATGATGAACCGTGTATTTAAGGAGTATTTAGATCAATTCGTTGTTGTCTTTATTGATGACATTCTCATTTATTCTAAAAGCCGTGAAGATCATGAACACCATTTGAAGTTAATACTTCAAAAGCTTCGTGAGAACAAGCTATACGCCAAGCTTAAGAAATGCGAGTTCTGGCTTGAGGAAGTAGCATTCCTTGGGCACGTGGTATCGAAACGTGGAGTATCTGTTGACCCGGCGAAGATTGAAGCAATACAAAGCTGGGAGCAACCTAAGTCGGTGACTGAAGTACGAAGCTTTCTAGGCTTAGCTGGTTATTATCGGAGGTTCGTAGAGGGATTTTCTCGAATCGCTACTCCATTAACTCAGTTGACTCGAAAAGATACGAAATTCGTTTGGAGAGAGGAATGCGAGAAGAGCTTCCAAGAGCTCAAGAGGAGACTTATTTCGGCACCTGTTCTGACAATACCATCTGGTTCGGATGGATTTGTTATTTACAGCAATGCTTCGGGCAAAGGGTTAGGATGTGTTCTCATGCAACATGGGAAAGTCATAGCCTATGCCTCGCGACAACTCAAAGAATATGAGAGGAATTATCCTACTCATGATCTAGAGTTGGCAGCAGTCGTTTTCGCGTTGAAGATCTGGAGACATTACTTGTACGGAGAGAAAGTGGAGATTTATACGGATCATAAGAGCCTTAAATATTTCTTCACTCAGAAGGAACTCAACATGCGGCAACGACGTTGGCTTGAGCTGTTGAAAGATTACGATCATACTATCCAATATCATCTTGGAAAAGCGAACGTGGTAGCTGACGCGTTGAGTAGAAGATCATATGTGGGAACGAGTGCGATGATGTCAAGTATACGCGTAGAACCAGCTTTGATTGATAAAGTTAAAGCTGCTCAAGCTACGGATGCGGAGCTGATGAAGATGAAGAAGAAGGTGCAAGAAGGTGCAATTTCAGAAGCGAGAATCGATGAAGATGGAATACTTCGAGTCAACTCCAGACTTTGTGTTCCTAACGATTCCGACTTAAAGTATAGAATCATAATGGAGGCACACAACACACCGTTTGCAATCCATCCTGGGAGTACTAAAATGTATCGTGATCTTCGACATACATTTTGGTGGGGCAATATGAAGAGAGAGATCGCGGAGTTCATCTCGAGATGTTTAACTTGTCAACATGTAAAGGCGGAGCATCAAGTGCCGAAGGGTCCATTGCAACCACTGGAGATTCCGAAATGGAAGTGGGAACACATTACGATGGATTTCATTACGGGTCTTCCCAAGGTTTCTCAAGGCTTAGATGCGATTTGGGTTATTGTTGATAGATTAACCAAGTCTGCTCATTTCTTGCCGATACGAGAGACTTATTCTCTTGAACGTCTTGCACATCTGTACGTGAATGAGATTGTGAGGTTGCATGGCATGCCAGTATCCATAGTTTCGGATCGTGATCCCAGATTTACTTCACGATTTTGGATCAGTTTGCAGAAAGCTATGGGCACGGATTTACGATTCAGTTCGGCTTATCATCCTCAAACAGACGGACAATCGGAAAGGACTATCCAAACTCTTGAAGATCTATTGAGACTTTGTGTTCTAGACTTCAAAGGGAGTTGGGATAAGTATTTACCATTGGTGGAATTCTCCTACAACAACAGTTATCAGGCAAGTATAGGCGTAGCTCCATTCGAAGCATTGTATGGGAGAAAGTGTCGCTCTCCAGTATGTTGGAACGAGGTGGGTGAAACAACATTGTTGGGACCGGAGTTAGTACGTATGACTACAGAAAAGATTCAAATGATCCGACAACGTATACAAACCGCACAAGATCGACAAAAGAGTTATGCGGATCTTCATCGAAAGGATGTGGAATTTAACGTTGGAGACCATGTGTTATTACGTATTGCTCCATGGAAAGGAGTTACGAGGTTTGGGAAGAGAGGAAAGCTCAATCCACGATTCATTGGTCCATTTGAGATTCTTGACCGAATAGGAAATGTGGCTTATAGACTCGCTTTACCTCCAAGCATGTCTCGTGTTCATAACGTGTTTCACATATCCGTGTTACGTAAATATGTGAAGGATCCAAACCGCATTATTGAGTTAGAACCAGACGAGATAGTCGAAGATTTAACGTACGAGGAGGTATCTGTCAAGATCTTGGATAGGAAGGAGCATGTCCTACGCTCGAAAATTATACCTCAAGTTAAAGTTTTGTGGAGAAACCATGCAATTGAGGAAATGACGTGGGAGTTGGAAACGGAAATGAAAGCGAGGTATCCTCACCTTTTCGACATACCAGGTACGTACGTCAATTTCGAGGACGAAATTTCATAAGGAGGGGAGGTTGTAAGACCCCAACTTTTATGAATAAAGATTTAGTTTTCTTTATATATTATTTCGAAATAGTAAGGTGTTGATTTGATAAATATGAAAGTTATGGGTGAAATGTGCAAACATTTTTAAAATGAGCAAGTGGTTATAAAATATTCTTGTTGTCGGGGAATATTCGTTTGGTCGTGGAATATTCTTGTTGTCGGGGAATATTCGTACGACGGCGCAACTATTTGTGGGCCCCCACAACGGAATAACTGTCGGATATAGAAAGCGACAGAAATAACTTTTTTACAGAATAACGGCGTGGTTGTTACCGTTAGTACTGTTGAAATATCCGGTGGTTAAAATACAGTGATACACGGTGTTGCATAGTAGCACACGATATTGCACAATATTTCGAATTATTGAGTCTTACGTGAGAAGCCATTACTCAATTATTGTTACAGTAATTATTGTTCAATATTTTATATTATTGACTCAATAATTGCTACGTTGATATTTTATATTATTGACTCAATAATTGCTACATTGATATTTTATTGACTCAATAATTGCTACGTTGCTATTTTTTATGATTAATTCAATAATGGCTACAGTTGATATTTTGTAGTATTGATTCAATAATTGTCGTTGCACAGTATTTCACGTTATCAACTCAATAATTCATATTATTTGAATAATATTATTAGATAGCATTATTGACAATGTCTAAGGAAGTTCTGTCTAGGAGGGGTTATTTAATTGCGCGCCAGTAAGGAGAAGTCCTTATCGGAAGGCCCCCTCTGTCCTGGGAACGATCTGGTTGTTAATATTGTAGTTCTATAATATTATTTGTGAATAATTAATTATTGATTTATATGATAAGGAAATATTTATTTTGTGGATATTAAAGAAGGAATTGGCGCTGGTGAGTTTTTATCAATATTTTGGTGTGAGAAATCATCTGTTTATGGATTTCGGATAATTTATGTTTGGAATTTGGAAAATCTTTCTTCTGCAAAGTTGTAGAGAATTAAATTTCCTATGAAAGGACATAGAATTTGTATTTTTCTGACAAAGGGGCTATTTATTATGAATTATTGAAGTTTTAGAAAATAAATATTATTTAATGGGTGGGACCCACTTTTGTTGAAAAAAATTCTGAGTTTGGATAGCAGCCGGCGGCGGAATTTTTAAAAAAAATAATATTATTTTATTATTTTAGTCTCCTTTGGCATCCTAAGCTTTTCCTATAAATAGGGTGCTTAGGTTAGAATTGAAAATCACACCAGAATCAGAAGTTTTCTCTCTATAATATCGAGCGTATTTTTGTGAGTATTTCTATACTTTGAGTATTAGTATTCAGTGCAAGTTTCCTTCGGTATTATATCCGATATTCCAGTCAGAGGTACTATCTTTTTGAGGTAAGGGATGTTATTTCTTTCGTAAATGATGTTATTCTTTTCAATATCATTATACAGAAATATTGTCATGGATTTTATGTTGAAATTCTTACTTTTTCCGTCGGGGTTACTATTCACGTATACGGCACTATTCACAGAAAAATTAAATTTTCTTCGATTTGTCCAAATTGCTTGTTAAGGTTACTATCTTTGATTGTATCCAAGTTTTGAGCTCTATTCTTGAATTTTGCTCCATAATTGATTATTACGAGGTATTTTTGAATTGGACATACTAAAATACGAATCCTTAGTCTTTGTATTTTATCTCACTGGATTCGTTTTTTTTAAAATATTTTTCATCATTCTCAGTCCTAAAAGGTGATGTAACTGAATATCTTTGGCCTGTAGAGCAAAGATGAATGATTACTTGATGAATATCTTTGGCCTGTAGAGCAAAGATGAATGATTACCTGATGAATATCCTTGGCCTGTAGTGCAAAGATGACAGGTGTTGAGATGAATATGACCACTGATGATACAAATGAATATCTTTGGCCTGTAATGCAAAGATGAATATTTGATTCGAGATGTATATTGATTGATGTTACGGGGATAAAATATTGATGATGGACTTTTAAATCATAGAAGATAGTAGACTTGATTCTCTGCTTAACTCTTCTAATGAATTGTTATTTCCGCTGCGAATATTGATCTAAAGTTGGTTGTCCATTATATTTTATCTGATTTGTTGAAGACTAACGATAATTTATTTTCCATTATCTTAGTCATAATATTATTTACTGAGCTAGTTGAGCTCACCCTTTTCATCTGTTGTCCTCTTCAGGAAATGAGAATGTTGCGGGAACTAGTCGGGGGACAGAGTGATGGTCCGAGTTAGAGCAGTAGTAGTCCTCACTATTTCTGATAAATAGTGTGATAATAATTGTAATGAGGACTTAGTTTGAATCTTAATATTTTCTACATATTTGTATTGACACTCACAGTTGTGTGGTCGTATTTTGCACGACCGTATGATATAAAGTTTGTATTTGAATTCTGTACCATGTATTTGGCGACTCAGAATGGGTTGGGTTGAATGGACCTATTCTGGGGGGCGTCACAAAGGAGCCACTATAGAGGAATCAAAGGAATCAAAGGAGTAGAACTTGTACCTGAGGAAGCTTGGATCTTAAAAGGTATAATTCCATCATCTCCTTCTATGTATTGACTGATATTTAATGCACAAAAAAGATCATGGTTAAGGGTTTGTAAGAAAATTTTAAAATTTGATTTTTCATCCTTTCCGCTGCGTTTATGTAATTTGATTGCATGCTTATGTTTCTAGCAAACCCAACATACGAAACTACCAACTTCGAAGTCTCGGTCCTGCCGATGCAAATCTGCGTATTTCTTCTGGCAATCTTGAGCTGCTACTAGTCTGGCTCTTATCACTGTCACCACGTCTGCGGTTTATTGTACTAGCTCTGGTCTAAGTATTCGTCGCTCCCCGACTTCGTCCCAACACAATGGCATTCTACACTTTCTCCCGTAAAGAGCTTCGTACGGTGGCATGCCGATACTCGCATGGTAGCTATTATTATATGCGAATTCTACTAAGGGTAGGTGGTCGTCCCAATTTCCCTTGAAATCCATCACGCAAGTCCTAAGCATGTCCTCCAGCGTTTGTATTGTTCGCTCACTCTGTCCGTCTGTCTGAGGATTGTAAGTCGTACTCAATCTTAACTGTGTTCCCATTCCTTTTTGCAAACTCTTCCAAAAATTGGACGTGAAGCGCGGATCTCGATCAGAGACAATAGATACCGGCACTCCATGTCGTGAGACAATCTCCTTTATGTATAAACCCACTAACTGATTCAAACTGTAACGGATCTTGATCGATAAAAAATGTGCGATCTTGGTAAATCGATCCATGATAACCCAAATGGCATCATAACCTTTCTGCATAACTGGAAGTCCTACCACGAAGTCCATCGTAATATGATCCCATTTCAACTCCGGTATTTCCAACGGTTGTAGTAAACCACTTGGCTGTTGATGCTCTGCTTTAACGCGTTGGTAAGTCAAACATCTACTGACGCACTCTGTAACTTCCCGTTTCAGATTACGCCACCAAAAATGTTGCCTCAAGTCTCGATACATCTTAGTGCCTCCCGGATGAACGGAATATGTCGTGTTGTGTGCCTCGTGCAAAATCTCTTCCTTTAACTCGGTTATCGCTGGTACCCACACTCTTCCTTCGAATCTCAAAATACCGTCTTTATCCATTCGGAATTTCTCTTCCTCATTCTCTGCGATCCTCTTCCTGATTTTCTCGCACTCCTCATCTTTCTCTTGTGCTTCTTTTACTCTATCCAACAATGTCGGACGAGCTTCCATTACAAATAACTTATCTTCAGACCTCTCTGGTCCCTTTACCTCTATTTCTAATTTCTCCATCTCTCTCATTAATTCGTCCTGAGTCATCAAATTAAACAAATTTTCCCTTCCTTTCATGCTCAGAGCGTCGGCAACCACGTTTGCCTTCACCGGGTGATAAAGAATATCGCAGTTATAGTCTTTGATTAATTCTAACCACCTTCTCTGCCGCATGTTCAACTCCTTCTATGTGAAGATATATTTGAGACTTTTGTGGTCCGTGTATATCTCACATTTTTCTCCGTACAAATAATGCCTCCAAATCTTTAACGCAAAAACTACTGCCGCTAACTCTAAGTCGTGAGTAGGGTATCGTTTTTCATAATCCTTCAATTATCGTGATGCATACGCAATGACTTTGTCGTGCTGCATTAGCACACAACCAAGTCCCTTGTGCGATGCATCACTATACACCACAAAATTTCCCGCATCATCTGGTAATGATAATACAGGTGCTTCGCTCAATCTCCTTTTTAGCTCTTGAAAACTTTCTTCGCATTTTTCTGTCCATACAAATTTCACCGTCTTCCTCGTCAGATTAGTCAACGGGGTTGCTATCTTAGAAAAATCTTAGATGAATCTTCGATAGTACCCAGCTAACCCTAAAAAGCTTCTCACCTACGTTGGTGTTCTCGGCTGTTCCCAATTACTTATTGCTTCTACCTTTGCAGGGTCTACTGAGATTCCATTCTTATCCACCACGTGGCCTAAGAATTGAACCTTCTCCATCCAAAATTCAAACTTTGAAAATTTCGCATACATTTTCTCCTTCCTTAGTGCCTCCAAAACAATCTTCAGATGTTCAGCGTGTTCTTCCTCTGTCTTTGAGTAGATCAAAATGTCGTCGATAAAAACCACTACAAATTTATCCATGTATGGCTTGAAATCTCGGTTCATCAAGTCCATAAATGCTGCCGGAGCATTAGTCAATCCAAATGACATTACCAAAAACTCGTAGTGTCCATAACGGGTTCGAAACGCAGTCTTTGGTATGTCCTCCTCCCTCACTTTCAGTTGATGATATCCTGTTCGTAGGTCGATTTTCGAGAAACACTTTGCTCCCTTCAGTTGATCAAATAAGTCGTCTATCCTTGGTAGCGGATATCGATTCTTGATCGTTACTCTGTTCAATTCTCGATAATCGATACAGAGCCTCATTGATCTGTCCTTTTTCTTAACGAATAACACTGGTGCTCCCCAAGGAGACACACTCGGTCGAATGTAACCTTTATCCAATGCTCTTGCAGTTGTATCATCAATTCCTTCATTTCTACTGGCGCCATACAATATGGAGCTTTCAAAATCGATGCCGTTCCCGGTGCTAAGTCTATTACGAATTCGATTTCTCTGTCTGGCAGGCAGAAGACCAGGCAAATCGTCCAGAAACACATCTTAAAATTCATTAACTACGGATATATCCTTAATTTCTACTCCCTTTTTCCGAGTATCAATGATGTAAGCTAAATAACCTACACATCCCTTCCTTAACAATTTCTTGGCCTGCATCATTGTGATGCAACACGATTGCTTAAGCGATGAGCTATCATAAAACACTACCTTAGACTTACTCAGAGTTTGAAGGGTCACACATTTATTTTGACAATCTATTATCGCTGCATGGTTATGCAACCAATCCATTCCCAGTATTACATCAAATCCTCCCAATCTAATAGGAATCAAGTCTACTTTCAGTTCATGTTCTCTAATATTTGCACGATAATTTTGATAAACGTATTCTACAGGGATCACTTCCTTATTAGCAACTTCTATGATCAAAGGATTTTCTAATAGTTCTCGGGGTGTACTAAGTTTACTAGCAAATTCTTCAGATATAAAAGAACAAGTGGCACCCGAATTAAATAATACATAAGCATTTATATCATTGATTGGGATTATACCTGACACCACGTCCTTCGCAGCCACGGCATCTTGGACGGTCATGTTAAAAGTTCTGGCGGTTGGATTGTGCCGGCCGGCTGATCATAAGCTTGTTTCCTCCCCCTTGTTGGCTACCACTTCTGCCACTTCCCTTCTTCGGGTAATCCTTAATACGGTGCTCAGTTGAGCCGCAAGCAAAACACCCTTGGATCTTCTTTGGCTTCGGACAGTTTGGCGATATGTGCCCCTCTTGGCCGCAGTTATAACACGTGCCCTTTCCTTTCCAGCACTCTCCTTGGTGATTTTTTCCACATTTATTACAAGCTCCACTCCTTTTCTTAAAATTTCATTGGTGACTCCCACCTTGATTATTGTTTCTACTACTATTATTGTTGTTGTTGTTGTTGTCCCACTTTCTCTTCCCGGAGTTACTCCCTCCGCCACTGCTTCCTCCACGATTTTCACTACTAGTGTTTTTTCCTTTCTTCTCTTTGTTATACAAGCTCAAAGCTTCACTTCCTCCCTCGGCGATAATAGCCTTCTCCAGCAATGTTGCAAAAGAATCGATCTGAAGAACTGATACCTTATTGAATAGCCAAGGCTTCAGTCCTTGTTTGAATCGTCTAGCCTTCCTCTATTCATCTCCTACTTGGTGCTCCGCAAATCGAGCTAGTTTATTAAACCTAGCCGCGTATTGCGCCACCGTCATCTCCCCTTGTTTTAACTCTAGGAATTTCACCTCCATCAAATTCTTCATGCTTTTCGAGAAGTAATTCTTGAAAAACAGCGTCTTAAACTTAACCCAAGCTATTATCCATTCTCCAGCTCTTTGTTGATTAGCCTCCCACCAGTAGTTCGCTTCTCCCCTCATCATATACACGGCAAACACCGTCTTCTGATCTTCGCCTACGCGAGCTATAGTGAAATCTTTTTCGATCTCCTTGATCCATGTTTGTGCGATGATTCGGTCGGTAGTTCCCTCAAACTTCGGGGGTCCTACACTATTAAAGTCTTTAAAGGTTGTTACTGGCACAGTGATGAGTAGGAGGTATACCCGCTAATCAGATACTTTATGGCTTAAATAGTTGCCTGATCTTCGTAGTTTTTATATAGTTTTATATGTTTATAGTATTATTATGCTTAACCGACGTATTGCAGGGCTTTACAGGACTTTTCTAGCTTTTAGGGGACAAAACGGACAAATTACATACATTGGTGTCGCAGCGCCAATGCCTAGTCTTAATCTCGCGCTGCAGCACTGCCCCTGGTCCTTGCTGATGCCATTCTGGCGCTGCAGCGCCACAGTTCCTTTATGGACTCGCGCTGCAGCGCGCCCTCCGATCTTTTGGTGCTAACGTGGTGCCGCAGCGCCACCCATAAGCTCTATTACCCGTACCGCAGCGCGACCTCAGGTGCCCATACAGAGAAGGCTTGCTTTTGACCTAGCTAAAGAGAAAAACAGAGAGATATATCGAGAGAGCCTCTGCATACGAGATGTAGAGGGAGACTGGGATAGAATCGGTTAGCTTAGCTTAGGATAGATTAGATCATCTTTTGTACTTTCTCTCTCTAGTTATTAGGTAATGTTTGTAAATATAGATTAGGTAGATTAGGCAAAAGTTTGGGATTTCCTTTGAGCAACAAGAGTAGTGAGCTACACGAATTGGAGAGCTTGAAAGGAGCGGAATGTTTAGAGACTGAAGAGCCTCAACAGAGTTTATTCTTATCCATTTATTTCCTCTGATTTTGTAATCCATAAATGTTGACTTTATTGCTACTTATATTTTGTTCAATAGCTATGAACTAATTATTGGCTCTAAGGTTATAATAGAACCCTTTGTTATTTAAATTTACTGTCTTATCTCTTTGGTTGGCACCATATGGTTTGGTTTAATATATTCATGCTTAATGATTCTCGCTAAGACATTAGTGATGATTTTTGGTAATCTATATGATATTGAAAGAAGGATTATAGATTTACACCTAAATATATTGGCATGTGATTATGGGTTTCGACTGCATAAGTTGTGCGTAGAATAGACATATATCTGTGCGCCACGTGTGACCTAATTGAGAACTTATGCTTAAATCCTTGTTAGGTTAATTCGCATAGACATGTGTAGGATTATCACCTAGCTTGGACGTTATTTTCTGTTCTATTCCCTATCGGGTGGATCTGGAGAAGATACGTTTGTGCATACCTTGACAGAGGTGTATGAGCACCTGTGTGTTCTCGATCGACAAACTGTCATGACCATTAAGACCAAAAAGAGAAGGGTAGGAAGTTTGATGAAGCATAGCACGCCAGGTGTTCGACAGAATGCCTGTGTGGGGTGAAGTTGTAACCTTAGCTTGTAATTCCTTCGATTACCATTCGTTATCCATTTACTTGCTTTAATAATTAGTTATAACTAGTTTAACCACACTCCTATTAGTTTACTGTTCGAATAAGACTTAAGCGATACAAAGTTCGTATTTGGTAAATATTAGTGATAGTTCCTCGTGGGTACGACACTTTCCTTATCAATGTATTACTTGTTAGACCGCATATACTTGTGCGTGTTTAGTGATTAGTTTTCTGACCAACAAGTTTTTGGCGCCGTTGCCGGGGAACTATTGTTCTAATATTGTCCAATATTGATTTAAAAGAATTTAGTCTTAATTTGAACGTGTATATATTTCTTTTATTTGTTTGATATTCCTTTTTATTTTTAAGTATATAGGTTATGGACGATCAATGTTATCAATGGCCTTATGAGAGGACGACACAACCATGCTCGGAAGAAGGACTCGAGCAATTGCGAGTTCAAATTGCAAATGTCTTGAGGTTTTCTGACAATCTTGAGTGTCAGTCCACTCAGACTGCCTACTATCAGGAACGAGCTGACATTGAACCGATTTCCTATCATCCAAACTGTCAGGGTTATCCAAACTCTTGGGACTACAGTTTTTAAGCAATATCATGATCCGAATTACTCCTATCCGAATCAATTTGAATATCCATCCCCTCCGCAGTATAAGGTGACATTCCAACCCAATGAGAGCTTTTCGGTAGACTCAATAGAAGAAGAGAAAAGGCTTGAAAAGCTCCTCACCAACTTTATAGAGAGAAATGAAGTTCGAATAGCAAGCCAAGACGCCGCATTGCAAAGCCTCAAAAATCAATTGGGACAACTCATCAATGCCATCATAAATCCACCGCAAGGCAATCTACCGGTCATAATTGATCTCAAAGATGAAGCAGTAGAGCATTGCACAGAGGATACGCAAGGAGAAGGTGATGAGTCTCACAAAGTTGTTGAGGGAGATGTCAAGGTGCAAATTGTCCAATCGGTGGAGTCTGAAGTTGGAGAAAAGAGGATCAAGAGTGGTTGTATTGTCAAGACTAATCAACAACCGGAAACCACGGTCACGATTGTGGAAACCCTGGAGGGCCCACTAGCGCACAAAGAACGCTTTCAACTTGATTACAAAGGCGAATTAGTGGATAATTCCAGTGGTGAAAGATTCTTTGTGCTGATGGGTGAAGAAAACGAGGATGATCAATCATCCATGTCTGCAAAAAAATTAAAGGAATTGACAAATAGGCGGCATGAAATGGTCATTTTTGCTTATGAGCCGGATTGACCGGCATCGGTATAGTCAAGCCGACGACTTTAAAACAAGCGCTTGGTGGGGAGGCAACCTCATCTCAGTATCAATTTTCTCTATTTTTCTTTACTTATGTCTAGTTTATTTTGTGTTTTTTTCTCTTTACTATGTAAACATTGCTGCCAGTTATTGTACTACAATGTCGTATCTGATGTGCATGTTTTTGTGATTATAGGATGCAGGCAGCATGTTATTTAGTATGTTACTAGTGTATATCTTAGTTAAAAATAAGGCGTATCTAGCATGTTGTTTATTTAGGATGATATCTGTGTAATAGATGTTGGCTAATACATGGCTTCTGGGCAGGAAATCTCAGATACAAGGCTGGCGCCGCAGCGCCAGCATATACACTGGAACTCGCACCGCAGTGCCGTGTTTAAATTCCAAATTCTCTTCCTCGCACCGCAGCACCATCATTGCGACAGTGACTCGCGCCGCAGCGCCAAGAGTGAGGCTAACCTACTGCTAACTCACGCCGCGGAGCTAAGCAAAGAAGGATTACCCTTGCCGCAGCGCCGTTAGCGATAATTATTTTTAAAAAAAGACACAATGTGGCTAGCAGTTAGCCCACTACTCCTCTTTTCTCTCAACGCATCTCAGCAGTACAAGCAACCAACAGTCCCTTTTCTCCATAAAACCACCACCCTCTGCATAACATAACCGATTCACAACATCATTCACAAGAATCAGACCAACCTCAAGTCTGGCCAGAATCCAAAAAGAGATCAGCAGCAAACTAGGTTTTTCCCCTTCAAGGTATTTTATTTGGATTTCAGTCATTCACTAAGATATTTTGATCGAATTGTTGGGTTGGTGCTTTGTTGGTGTTTTTCTTGTTGTGTGATTTGGGTGATTTCCACTGACGAAAATCTGGTTAGAGCATTCACAAACAAAGGGCTATCTAGTTGGGTTTTGAGAGCGCGCACAAGGTGTTTGATAAATTGACTGAGAGATAATTTGTCTGTTTGGGGCTGTTTGACATTGAAGTTGCATTGGGGATTATTCTAGCCTAAGTTTGGCGGAGTTTGGAATCGAGTTCTGCTTGTGTTCAAACCAATTGCTGCAAATTTTGACATGGCTTCAAAAAGGCAACGCCTGAGCGTCGGCGGTTCATCGTCCGTAGTACCAGCAGCTTGGGACAACACCAAATTCATGAACGAAGAGGCATGTAAACGATACAAAAGCTCTTTGCCGCCAAAAATTTGATTCCTGAGCGGGGGTTGAGGCCTAACAAAATAAAGGATGGCGAGTTGTTAGCCATGATTGCGGGGCGCCAGTGGGTGCACTTTACAAAACCTCCCGAGTCGGCTATTGTATCTGTGGTCAGAGAGTTCTATGCAAATGCCATTCCCGAAGGTCCTGCTGTTGTTCAAGTTAGGGGGCGGTGAGTGGCATTTGGAAGCCAAGCCATCAATGCACTGTTCGCGATGCCTGATTTTGAGGGTAGGGACTACATGGAGCAGGGACTCCGCAGCTATGACCTCGAGGATATTATTAGGAGGCTATACAAGCCCGGGACTACATGGAAGACAAATGACTTCATGGGTGAGAGGACCAGTTTCCCGCATGCTGCACTCAGTCGCTATGGGAAGGCATGGTTCAGCTTTATTTGTGCCAACATGATCCCGACTCGTCACCTGAGCAACGTGACTAAGGATAGAGTGATCCTATTATTTGCCATTGTCACAGGTCTGAACGTGGACATCGGAGTTCTCATACATGAGTCCATCTTGAAGGCGATCAAGAGTAACATCTCTGCGGGACTTCCACATCCATCCTTGATCACCCGGCTGTGCAAGAGGGCAGGTATCCATTGGGGGCCAGAAGAGATAGCTCTGTCGCCCATGTCAGTCATTGACCATCAGACCATCTCACGTTTTGATGTGTGGGACGGGGCTATTTCTCATATTAGAGGTGAAGGATTCGGGCCACCTACTGAGCCACCTCCTAAAGTAGAGCCCTCACAGCCACCAGACGCAGGCCCAGCTTCACAGGGACTACTGGCAGAGATCATGGCATCCCTCACTCTGCTACATCAGAACCAGGACGCTAATGCTCAGAGGCAGCAGAGGCACATAGCAGCGGTGGCCTTGAGGCAAGACATAGCAATGCAGTATCAGGCTGAGCTGGTCAACACGATGCAGAGCATATACACCGTGTATAGTGGCGAGGATTTTGAGTTCATGCCATTCCAGTTCCCAGAGCCTCCTGTCTTCCCACCATACCCTCCACCATCACCGCCCGCCGAAGCTGACGAGGACGCTGTTACTGCCGAGTGACCAGACTTTAGGGAAGCCCTCTTGTTTAGATTTATATATGTTTAGCAATGAGGGCATTGCTCACCTTAAGTTTGGGGGTGTTATTGTTTATTATCTATTTTATTTCTATCTATTGCCATGATAGGTTGCTATTTTAGTACTTTGCTTATGTTTTTATCAGGATTGTAATGCAATCGTTTTGAACTGCAGTTTTATGTTTTGGGGTTTATTATTATGGATGCCATGTACAGTTTTTGGTTATTTATTAATGCTTTGATTATTATTAGCATGTTTATGGTTTATAGCCATCTTTTTGGGGCTTTTACAGATTTATATGCTTGTGCCATGTTAATGGCTTTATTACCCTATTTTGAGCTGCTATTATTCAAGGGTGCTATATTTATCACTAATTTTTTATTGTGGCTAATGATAAGCGCCAAGTAATTATGTTTATCTCTTAGAGTCGTGTTAAGCATGTATGAGCTAGGGGTTGTTCAATCGATAAGTTGAGACTGTTATTGATCCGTCCTTCTTAGCAAGCACCGACCAACTGTGTTAACTTTTTATTTTTTGAATTTAGTTTGTGTGTTGATTTCTTTGAGAGTATGTTCACTTTTATAAACTTTCATTTTTACATGGTAATAAAAGACTTAGACGCTTATACAGTTTTGGATCTTGGATTTTGGCATGTTGACATATAAAAAATATGTAATAAAAGAATAAAAAGAAAAGAAGATTGAATATCAAAAGTCTTGCGGTGGGTCGAGATGGAGCGTGAAATGTACTCGCCCATAAACGCAGGACCGATGTTGAGATGGAGCATAAAATGCACTCGCCAAATAATCTTCGAATTTCGTAAAGTCTAATTTGGCTTATGTTGATTACGTGGGCCTTTGTTGGTCGAGTTATTAGATTCATAGGGGTGTTTCACACCTAGTGCCCTAAAGTCATCTGGCTTGGGAGTCACTGATCAAAAGCTCATTAATGGGTAGTTTTGCACAGCCTAAGGTAATTAAGGACTGTCCGAGTAAAATTTTACTGTCTTCATGCTAGAGTCTTTTGATCTTTTCCTGTCTTATTCTTAATGCTTGTTGAATGTTTAAGTTACGGAGTGTGCATATTGGTATTAACAATCGACTGTGCGAACTTATTTGAGCTATGATTAGTTAGGATGGTTAGTCTCCACACACACACATAGATTGGATCGAATACAGTCTTATGCTTGAAATTGAATGAACTCTTACTAATATCTATGTTTGCCCTGTTTTTTGGGAGTAGCTATGATCGAGCTTAGAAGCCATGATACTAGTATTTAGTTATATTTTTCTTTCGCGCGTGTTTTGCTATTGTGAGTTTGTGTTAGATAGTTTGCTCGAGGACAAGCAAAGACTTAAGTTTGGGGGCATTTGATGAGTGGGATTTATACCCGCGAATCGGATACTTTATGGCTTAAATAGTTGCCTGATCTTCGTAGTTTTTATATAGTTTTATATGTTTATAGTATTATTATGCTTAACCGACGTATTGCAGGGCTTTACAGGACTTTTCTAGCTTTCAGGGGATAAAACGGACAAATTACATACATTGGCGTCGCAGTGCCAATGCCTAGTCTTAACCTCGTGCTGCGGCACCGCCCCTGGTCCTTGCTGATGCCATTCTGGCGCTGCAGCGCCACAGGTCCTTTATGGACTCGCGCTGCAGCGCGCCCTCCGATCTTTTGGTGCTAACGTGGCGCCGCAGCGCCACCCATAAGCTCTATTACCCGCACCGCAGTGCGACCTCCGGTGCCCATACAGAGAAGGCTTGCTTTTGACCTAGCTAAAGAGAAAAACAGAGAGATATATCGAGAGAGCCTCTGCATACGAGATATAAAGGGAGACTGGGATAGAATCGGTTAGCTTAGCTTAGGATAGATTAAATCCTCTTTTGTACTTTCTCTCTCTAGTTATTAGGTAATGTTTGTAAATATAGATTAGGTAGATTAGGGAAAATTTTGGGATTTCTTTGGAGCAACAAGAGCAATGAGCTACACGAATTGGAGAGCTTGAAAGGAGCGGAATGTTTGGAGACTAAAGAGCCTCGACAGAGCTTATTCTTATCCATTTATTTCCTCTGATTTTGTAATCCATAAATGTTTACTTTATTGCTACTTATATTTTGTTCAATAGCTATGAACTAAGTATTGGCTCTAAGGTTATAATGGAACCCTTTGTTATTTAAATTGACTGTCTTATCTCTTTGGTTGGCACCATATGGTTTGGTTTAATATATTTATGCTTAATAATTCTTGCTAAGACATTAGTGATGATTTTTGGTAATCTATAGGATATTGAAAGAAGGATTATAGATTTATACCTAAATATATTGGCATGTGATTATGGGTTTCGACTGCATAAGTTGTGCGTAGAATAGACATATATCTGTGCGCCACGTGTGACCTAATTGAGAACTTATGCTTAAATCCTTGTTAGGTTAATTCGCATAGACATGTGTAGGATTATCACCTAGCTTGGATGTTATTTTCTGTTCTATTCCCTATCGGGTGGATCTGGAGAAGATACATTTGTGCATACCTTGACAGAGGTGTATGAGCACCTGTGTGTTCTCGATCGACAAACTGTCATGACCATTAAGACCAAAAAGAGAAGGGTAGGAAGTTTGATGAAATATAGCACGCCAGGTGTTCGACAGAATGCCTGTGTGGGGTGAAGTTGTAACCTTAGCTTGTAATTCCTTCGATTACCATTCGTTATCCATTTACTTGCTTTAATAATTAGTTATAACTAGTTTAACCACACTCCTATTAGTTTACTGTTTGAATAAGACTTAAGCGATACAAAGTTGGTATTTGGTAAATATTAGTGATAGTTCCTCGTGGGTACGACACTTTCCTTATCACTGTAGTACTTGTTAGACCGCGTATACTTGCGCGTGTTTAGTGATCAATTTTTCGACCAACACACAGCCTGAGGGTTGGGGAGAATGGGTTCATTGTTCCTTCCCCTTAATGCCTCTCCTAACAGGTCTACCAGTTTATGGATCGGGTCTACTTGTTCCCTCTCATTGTTCACTGACTCCTCAGGTGCAATCAATCTACGTCTGGGCGGCATTATCTGCATCACAAATTTTCATTTTATTATTATTCAAGTATATTACTTAAGTATTTCTTTTAATACTAAAAGAATAAATTTATAACACGTTTCTGAAATAAGCTTCATTTATATTCATATGCCAACCGTTTCATTACATGATTTCCCTAGCATATTTCTATAAATGTTATCACATGTATCCCTTAATATCAAAGACGGGGAATATACCAACCTACTACCATACTACCCCTCTAACAAAAGCTTACACGGGGTTTACATCACTATCCCACATCTTACACAAAAGATTGGGATTACAACATAGTATGTACAACACATAAAGATAAATTCTACTAAACTACCACTAGACCATTTAAGGAAATCTCATCACATCATTCCACGCTCCACAGCGCTCTTGTACTCTAACTGTGCTATATAAGCTACCAGCTCTCGACTCATAGTATGTAGAGTCTGTCCTTGTTCTGCCGGGTAGTGGTACACACCATCAAGTACCCTCTCGAATGCCGAACGGAACACGTACCCCATCTTGTTCATTTTCCTCTTCTTAAATCTGACCTCATCCTCCAGGTCGTCAGCTCTCTCATGGGAAGCCTCCCACTTCTCCTCGAAGTGTATCATATCTATTACTTCTAATTCCAACTGAGTACAGAGTGCTTCCTTCTCAGTCTTCTCACTATGCTCCCTTTGTTCTACCTCTTCTAGCTTCCCTGCCAGATCCACGTTCCTAGCCACGGACTTGTGAAATAGGGTTCCCATCTGAATTCCCGCCTCTTTGCGATAAATAATTTCTACTTCCAACTCTTGCATAGCCAGCTTCCTCTGGTGGTCTTCGTCCCGCAGTTTCTGGAACTCTGACTCTCTCTCTTTGGCCTCTTCCTCTAACTCCTGGACTCTGCAGTCCAGCTCTAGGATTTGCTCCTCATACTCGCCTAGTATATGCTCCTCTAAGTTAGGCTCATAGGAGTCCTCCATAGGCTCCTCCTACGAAGGCTCATCCTCAACCGGCTGGTCCTCCATCGGCTCCTCCTTTGGATCGGACTCTATCTCAATCTCAATATCATCCTCGTCATCAGACTCGGATGGTGCCACAGCCTGTACCGGCACAGCCTCTAAGGGTGCCTCGTACACTACATGAATATCTATGGGCTCATCCTCAGCCACTCTAGCGGGTACTCCCATATCTGCCATCTATAATCACAAACATAGACAAGAAACAACAACTCCATTAGAATGTTAAATAAAACAAAAGTTCATTGTATAAAATGAAGTTAAATTTCATAACAGACTAGGTCTCTCAAGGAAAACTCTACATGAGTTTTATCTCCTTCCTAACTTCTAAGTTCGCCTAAGTTATAGTCTAAGGACACTCGTTCTTAAGGTTTATAACTACAGCTTTGATACCAACCTGTGACGCCCCCAAATTTGGAACCGCCACTTGGTCTCTTGAATTCGGTTAGTCACGTGCTCATGGTAATACAATCATAATAATAATACGACTAAATGTCGCATCGCACAGCGGAATAATACATAACTATTATCGAATAAATTATGTTTAAATAATATAATTTATTCACGTCCCAAGGTCTCATAACTTAAACAGCGATTACATAGCTTAAACATATCTTAAGCAATAATAACCTTAACTAGTACATAATATCATAAGTTCTTTATTACAATCATAAGTCCTACATAATTAAAGCTACTCAGTAGCCTTTCCCTTGCTCTTATCTATGCTTGAAGGTCCGCACTACTCTGCCTTAACTGAAATGTTTTGGGAAAGCAAGAATGAGCACAAATTGCCCAACAAGTAATATACAACAAGGGTGAGTAATAAAATTCTCAATTCTCGAAAGGGTATAGTAAGGTTTGATAGTTCAAGGATAACAAGAATATCAACAGTTCTCAATAACAGTCGCTAAGGACAGAATAATATCAACGTGATTCAATAATAAATCAATTCAAGATTTCAAGACAACTGAATACTGAGCAGTTACTAAGGACTATGAACTTCTACTAGAATTAACAGTATTAAACTGAAAATCCAACAAAAACAGGTACAATAGGTGATCAGCCTAAAGTACCCTACGTTATGCATAACAATCAATCATACTCAAGTGCGCACGTCGGTTCTCCGATAATTATATATTCCCTTCAAATAAGGTTGTTCTTCTCAGACAAATACAAGATCCTGCACCAATCAATTGATTTGGGTCGCTTTTCAATAATATAAGTCTAGCCGAATCAAATGGCATAGACACTTTCACAATATTCAAGAACAATACCAAGTTCAACATGAATAATAGCTTTAATAAAATAAGAATTCAAGTATGCTAATTCAATTCAAACGATTAAGTAAAGAAACTAGTTCACAATATACAAGGATAGAATACTTGCACCGTAAAAGAGAGTAAGTTAGAAAACTTGCCTTAAGTGTTGTTTATCCCGGCAAATTAATCAACACTTTTTGAATCCTATCGTAATATAGTTACGTATATATGATATCCATTAGTTATATAGCTTAACATTATATCTCATCTCGTATATACGATTAACACATAAGCTAAGTCCTGACCCAGCGACACAGTTATACTATGTATAGTATCATACAATTTCACAAGTCTCGACTTTTAATATCTTTTATCATTAACGTTCCTCTTCTCAAGTTAATCGTCTTCATACATCATTACTGTCATATGAGACTATAACAAATAGCAAACATACTCTATTTTAGCAAGTTATAGTATTACTATAAGTTAACCGTCGAAATCGGATTCAAATATATCACATAGTATATATACATGTTAAAGAGTCTTTTTATATTCGTATAACCTTCCCTTGTTCCAAACATATGTGATATAGATTCTAAGTCGACACTTACGGTCATTCAAGGTCATGGAATTTACAAAGCCTATCATGCTTGCTTTTAAAACACATAAGGTATTTATATTAAGCATACTTATGAGTATTCGCATTCCATACATGTGACCATCACAGTTATTAGTTGAAAATATGCTTCGTTTATGCTAAATTTGAATCACGATACCTAATCATGGTATGTATACATTTATGATGCATGAGTGAGTCTAAAAGTACTATCACATATGTCCATAACTATCAGAATACGGGACTCGCAATAACATGTTAAGATTTATGTTTCAGATTTACACTTTTACTTAGTAAAGTTCGCAAAAGAAGTCCACATGCTCATGTCATACTATGAAACATATTTAAGCAAGTCAACATGCCTTCCATGCATTTCAAAGTCATCTAAAGATACTCATAACATCAGAACGTATATATGGCATTTACATGTCCATATCCACTTTCAAAACTTACATATTCGTTAGGAAGGCGCACTAGTTAGGTTCACATGTTCATATTATATCAAGGAACCTATATAGATAAGCTAACATGCACTTCATGTGTTTCTAAGTCATACTAGCATGTCTCAAAAGTTGAAATGTATTCATGGTCTATATATGTTAAAGTTTGTTTAGGAAACTTAAAATTTATTTCAACGCTATTCGTCATTCCATTAATCTTGCATGACATCATAGCCACACACAGTGCACATCATGTTAATATACTCATGTATAGGTAGTACTCATGCTAACATGTTCATCTAAGTTATTCAAGTAAACTATCACGTAGCAGAATCAAGCAAAAAGCAAATACTGCAGCAGGCTACTGGCGCAGTTGCATAGCTGCCCAGTGCAAAACTGGCGCAGCTGCGCCGGCTCGCGGCCAGCGGCAGACTGTTCCAGCCTTGGCAGATTTCCAGCGCATATCACGAAATTACTTCACAAAATCAGTTTCAATCAACCACATAATACTTCTATTATACTTATAAGTTCATATAGCAGCTAAGAAACATATCCCAATCCAAATTGGCATGAATTGCAACAAGAATCAAGAATTTGATTTTGACAGAAAATGAAAATGGAGTTCTTGACAGAAAAATGAGAATGGAGAATAAGAATGTAAAACATGGAAGCTATATTGAAATCCCAATCATGTATGTATGTCTATATAACAACTAAACAAACATTCTTCAACCCAATTGAAATCTAATTTAACATACTCAAGAAATTTGAATTCAAAACTAAAAGTTTTTGACAGAGAATGAAAAGGAATACAAGAAATGCTCATTATACCTCTGTTAATGCAATCTAAGTTTGAATTGAACTCCTCAACTCTTAGAACACTTCACACTGATATATATGCTCTCTCTCAACACTTAAGAATTTTCTCAGCAAATGATATGTGAAGAGAAGGGGCTTAATTTATAGAAAAATATTATCCAGACAATGCTTATACACTCCAATACAAACTAACGGATTGTCAAATTGCATGGAGGTTATCAAAGGGTAGGTAATTAGTTGTTAAATTCATCATGAATCCCACATCCTTGATCATCATGAGCTATGAAAGCTATGAAATATTTGTTAAGTTTGTGGGATATAGGCCTCAGACTTTATAATGATATTCACGTGTACAAGGTTTGTGTCTATCAATATGGGACAAGGAATGGTATCTTAGCATTTGTAACACTCCACACTTAAACTATTATACATACATAACATATACTTATGTTATAATTTGAGTCACAATGCACCTTTAATAGGTAACAAATATTACAATGTAGCAAGTAGGGATACATATATTTAACATATAATCCATGTACATTTTGTTAATATCCGATATAATTTTATCAGATATTACCACATTACACTATCTCATTTATTATAGGCTACTACAATTCAACAATTGTTTACTATACTTGTGATGTATTATTTTAATGTTCACACACTTACCTTGTTACATACACATTTCATGTAATTCTTATAACTCAATAAACTTTACTATATAGTTTATGTATATAATATAGTCACATTATGCTTCATATAATATATGGTTAGCTACCATAAATTCACATGCTTGCACATAGAAATTAATAATTCACTTATCTTATCAATTAATTAACAATAATATTAATTAATTCATTCCTCGTAATTATTAATAACACTTAATTAATAATCATAGGATTAATTATCACATTAACAAACATAATTCTCAGCATTTTTATGAACAAGTGTTTTATTATTATTATTATATTTGTTGCATTAATAATAATCACATATTATAACTTAACCAAAATTAACAATTAATATAAATTAATAGTTCACTTAATAATTCTTTCGTCGATTAATATCATTATTAACATTTCTCATTATAGTGCCACACAAGGCTTCCCGAGTTTATGATAACTCCACATTTTCCTCAATTATTATAATTATTCAATTTAATATAATTGAGTTAACTCACAAAATCAATTATATTCAAATAAATATTCATTTCTATTAATATATTTATTTAATAATATATGAAAATTCTCGATAATTACAGTGATCCTTTGACCCACACGTGTAGCAGACGCCCTTCTTAGGGTTAGGACAGTTAGGTACTATGTGGCCTTCCTGAGCACAATTGTAGCAAACTCTTTTCCCTTTCATGCAGACTCCCAAGTGAGTCTTTCCACAGGTTAGGCATGGTTTTATCCTTTTCTTCTAACTCCCTTGCTGATATACGGACGACGGGTTGTCATTCCACTTTCGTTTATGATTATTGTTTCCTCCCGTATTACTGCCACTAGAATTATTATTTCCTTCACTTTTATTTTTCTTCTTTTTCTGATCCTGATTGTACTTGGTCACCGCTTCGCTTTCACCTTCAGCGAGGATGGCCTTCTCCAGAACTCCAGCAAAAGTGTTCAATTGAAACATTGACACTTTGCTATACAACTAGGGTTTCAGTCCCTGCTCAAATTGCCTAGCCTTTCTTTCGTCAGTATGCACCTGATATTGGGCAAAACCTAGCCAATTCATTAAACTTTTCCGCGTACTCGGACACAGACATATTTCCATATTTTAACTCCAGAAACTGCACCTCCATTTGATTCTGGGAGCTGGTCAGGAAGTACATCTCGAAAAACATTTCCTTAAACCTTTCCCAGGTTATTACACCTTCTCCTCTCCTAACCTTATTTGCCTGTCACCAGTAGCTGGCTTCTGATTTTAAAATAAATGTCGTGTAGGCGGTCTTTTGGTCCTCCCTAACTCTGGCAACTTCAAAAACTTTCTCTATCTCCATAACCCAAGTCTGAGCGTCTATCGGGTTTGTGGAGCCTCTAAACTCTGGCAGTCCTACTGCCTTAAAGTCTTTAAATGAGGTGTTCGGTGGAGCTTGAGGCTGATTATTTATCACTCCAGCTAACAGATTCACCAACTACTGAACGGGGTTCGCATTGGCATTATTGTTGTTATTGTTATTCGTTGACCCTTCTTGGGCTTGTCGACGATTTTGTCTCCTTCTGGCGGCATATTTCTGTTAAAATATACGCTTGTTAGATCTTTATTCAACACTATAAAAAAATAGACATTCGGCAACGATTTTTCTGGCAACGACTTTATAAGTCGTTGCCAAAAATGCACGTTTAGCAACGAAATTTATCATTCGTTACAGTTTCTGAAAGGCTTTCATTTTTCGCAACGAAATTCGTATATCGTTGCAAATTTTCGTTGCCAATTTGTTGGCGCGAAAAAAATAAATTAATGCCTATTTTATTTTTTGTTGCCGATGTGATTTCTCCTCATCGTGGGCAACGGAAAGTTTTTTGTTGCTATATTTCGTAGCCTAATATGGGCCACATTCATTGTTAACAAAAAAAATTCGTTGCATATTTTGTACACTTTTTTGCAACGACTAGTAAACTGTTGTCCAAAATTAAGATAAACCCAATAAGTATATTTCAATCTTTTTTTTTCAAAACGCATCATTTTGCATTTTTAAATTATTATTTATTTGGACGCAGTCAAATATTTCACTCCCTCCGCCTCAAAATAAAATATTCAAATTCCATTCATATGTTAAGATGGTACTCCAAGCATATATTGATTATTGTAATTTATAATTGTTTATTTATTCAAATTAAATTTGTTTGAAATGTTTCTTTACAAATGAATTTTAAGTTTTGTTAGTGTGTGTCATTTCTAGTACTCATTATATCATTTAAACAATTAAGAGAAGGCTGAATGCCACTTCTATCCCTCCAAGTTGTCACCCACTTTTAAAGTCGTCTCTAAAGTTTAATTTTCGTCAGTTAGGTCCTTAGAATGGCATTTTATTGGCGTTTCTGTTCCTTTAGCCCAATTTTACCTCAACCCGACCCATTTTAACCAATTTTAACCCAACCCGGCCCAGTTTGACCTAATACAAAATTTTAATATTTTAAAATATAATATTATTTTTAAAATAATAATTATATTTACTATTTAAAAATAATAATATTTAATATTCTAAAATAAATTATTATTTTTAAAATAATAATTATTTTAATATTTTAAAATAAAATAATTATTTTAAAAATAGTTATTTTTAATATTTAAAAATAAATATTAGTTTTTTAAGAAATAAAATAAAAATTATATTTAATAATCTAAAATAAATATTTTTTAAAATAACTTTTAAATAATTATTATTTTTAACATTTTAAAATGAAATATTATTTTAAAAATAATAATTATATTTAATAATTTAATATAAAATATTTTTTTAGATAATTTGAAAATAATAATTATATTTAATATTTTAAAATAAAATATTATTTTTTAGAAGTTTTAAAAATTATTATTATTCTAGTTTCTAATATTTTTTCAAAAATGTGTAAAGTTTCATAAAATATAGATTAAAAAAAATTACATAAGAAAATAAAACTTTATTCTTTAAAAAATAAAGTAATTTCTTTCATTTTTTATGTAAAATTTTATGTTCATAAAAAAATTTTAATATCTTTAATATTATTATATGTATTCTAAATATTAGAATTTTTAAAAATAAAAACTAAAAATAGAAATTAAAATACAAAAAATAGTAAAAGATAAATTAAAAAAATGATTCAATTTTTTTTAAAGAAATAATTTTTTTTAAATAACTATTATTTATAGGACAAAATTTTTAAAAAAAATTAAGATTGAATTCTAAAGTTCAAATTTTTTTTCGTGAAAATAATAATTATTTTTTTAAAAAAATTATATATTTATTTATTTAAAAAATATTGAATCATTTTTTTAATCTTTTACTATTTTTTGTATTTTAATTTCTATTTTTAGTTTTTGATTTTGAAAATTCTAACATTAAGAATACATATAATAATGGTAAAGATATTAAAAAAAAATTCCGAAAATAAATTTTGACATAAAAAATTATTTTATTTTTTAAAAAATAAAATTTTATTTTCTTATGTAATTTTTTTGAATCTATATTTTATGAAACTTTACTCATTTTTGATAAAAATAAAAGTTTCTAATATTTTTTCCTTAGAATAATAATTATCTTTATAACTTTTTAAAAATAATATTTTCTTTTAAAATATTAATAATAATAATTATTTAAAAAATATTTAAACTATATATTTTATTTTAAAATATTAAATAATATTATTATTTATTTTTTAAAAAACTAATATTTATTTTAAAATATTAAAAATAACTATTTTTAAAATAATTATTTTATTTTAAAATATTAAAATAATTATTATTTTAAAAATAATAATTTATTTTAAAATATTAAATATTTTAAAATATTAAATAATTTTTTAAAAATGTTAAATATAATTATATTTTAAACTTATTTTAAAAATAATATTATATTTTAAAATATTAAAATTTTGGGTTAGGTCAAACTAGGTCGGGTTGGGTTAAAATTGGTCAAAATAGGTCGGATTGAGGTTAATTGGGCTGAAGGAACGAAAACGCCAATAAAATGCCACTTTAAGGACTTAATTGGCGAAAATTAAACTTTAGGGACGATTTTAAAAGTGGATAGCAACTTGGAGGGACAGAAGTGTCAATCAGCCATTAAGAGAATACTACTATTATCTTCTTCTTTTTTTCTAAATTATAAACACTCTAAAATGAACGATAACAAGTGACAAATTGGAAAAAAATGATATAAACAGTAAAAAAAAAAATAGACTTCCACTTGGAGAGATTAAAGATTTAAAAAAAATAAGCTAATATTTATTTCTCATCCTCTCATGTGTGTATCTCATATTTTAAAATTTTACTTTTTAGTTATATATGTTATAAAATTTTAATTGACTAATAATAATTAAGGCAGTAAATGGAGTTCGAAATATTCGATATTCGTTTCAAAATTTTGTATCCATATTCGCGTCAAAACGAATATTATTTGTATTTGTATCAAAAAAAATATTATCCGTATTCGTATCCGCTAGTATCTATACTTGTGATATCAATATATATATATATATATATATATATATATGTATATATATATATCCGTATTTAAATATTATTCGTCAAATACGAATACAGATATTTTATGTTACATATCTTTCGGATATTGATACGAATACAGATACATGTATCTGCATCAAAAAAATATCCGTTTATGGCCCTTATTAATATAGCGAAAGAGTATAGTGACCCAATATTCAGAGAATGCAGACCAAACCAATAAAAATTAGCCCATTTAAATAAGTCGTAGCCCATTAACCAGGAACAAAAATCGAGAACGAAATGAACTCAATTCATTGATTTCTTCTGATCAACATTCTTGTTCGCCAGTTTCTGTTTGCCGCTAGCGAAAAGAATACACAATTGAAGTGTAAAAATGGGAGTGAAAATCGAAGCAAGAGTGGAGAAAGTCAACGAGAAAGAGCTAGATTACAAGGAATTCGTAAAAAAATTGTAACAATTCACATTCTCGGATAAAGAATAAAATAAGGATTTATTAAAATAAAATTTTTATATTATTGCATACGTAAATATATTTAATTCAGTATGTGTATATTAAAATATACATGTGAATATATCTACTTTATATATATATATATATATATATATATATATATATTAAAATAAGAATTTATTAATTTAAATTCTTATTATATGAAATTAACTGCATGTGTGATTATTTGTAGTAATATATGTGATAATTAGTAAAGTTATAACATTATTTAATTATATATAATTTGCTATTTTATAGAAAAGAGTATGAGTCATATAATATATTATAATATTCAATATATTATGTGATTATTTGTGTAGAACGAATATAGTTATTAAGGGAATGAAATAAATAAATTTAAGAATTATTGTATACATTAAATTAAAATAATTAATAATAATTATTTTAATAAAATTATTCATTACATTAAATATATTATATAATTTTCACTTTACAAAAAAGAATAAAAGTAATAATACATGTAATGTGTATTATTAAATATAATAAAAGTATATATGCTATGCATTATATGAGTATAATATAAGTATACAACAAGGTTCAAGAGTTAAAGAGCATTACTTTGTTAAATAGCATAACTATATAAATGCCTTACTTTTAATTTCTCTCTCCTCACTCAGTTGCCCGATTCACTGCTCTGAGACTCACAACTCCAAACTCTCCTCCCAAATTCAATACAATCCCCCTCCACCGTACCGTTGCCTCACTTTTCCGATTCCACCGCTCCACCGTACGGCTTCAATATCATTCCTCTCCACCTTACGGCCTCACTTCTCCGATTCCACCTCGATCTGAAACTCTCTCAGAACAAACTCTCCACCGACCCATCTTCTCCGCTAGCAAACACGGCCAGATCTTGACAATATCTCGGTAGACCCTTAACTAAATTTCAATTTCATTAAGAATTAACTAGAATTCAATTTCATTTTGTGATTCGATTTGGGAATTTTCGCATCTGGGAATTAGCCCTAATTTCTTAGTTTATTTATTTATTTAATTTTTTGTTTTGTGGTGGACTGTGAACTACATTACTATGATACTTGTTTATGGGTTGATTTTTTGGTTTATCTAGTTGTTTGGTCACCTTTAGAATTTCTGGAGTAATTGGGACTAATGGAATTTGAAGTTAAAGGTGTTTGCATGTATTGGGCTGAAGGAGGCTTTTATATTGTGCTTGAAGATGGTTCAATTTGGAGGGCTAAGTCATTTGGTGCTTCTGGTACCCAAGTTGGTGAAGTGATTTTCAATACATCTCTAACCGGGTGAAATGATTACAAGTTTGATTGAATCTTTAATGTTCTTGTTTTTACTGATAAGAACTCATGAATCTTCATCACACATCAACTAAAATGTTGGGGTTAGATCATTTATATTTCAAAAGTATATAGAAGTTGTATGGAGTATTAGAGTAGGCTAAGTGCCAAAGTAAAGTATTTAACCTGCAACATGTTCAAGTGTTGCTAATGCTACTGTTAATCAGGCAATTAATATTTTCCCTCTTAGAGACTCTAAAATCTTTGTTCATAACAATAATTTTAGTAGGATCTAGTATCACAGAAATTGAACATTTCAGTAACTTGCTAATATCGTATCGCACCATGTGCCCCTATGTTTGTTGGGAAGGATCTAACCGGGGGGAAAAGTAAAACTTTGTCATTTGGGAGGTGGACCTTGTACAATACATCGTTTAATTTAGAATAAAATAAGTTTCGAGTAGATTATATCACCTATATATTAGGATGGAGAAGGCAGTCTACATGTCAGATGCTCACCTGTAATTACGAGGAAGGATGACGTAAACATTTCCTTTAAAATACCAAGCTTCCTTTTACCAGGGTATTAGATATGTAACAAAAATATAATACTCCCTCTGTTCCATATTCAATGTCATGCTTTCTTTTATTGGGAAATTCCAAAATGAATGTCATTTTTGATTTTTCTAAACCATTGAAATATGTACTCCTAAAGACTGTATTGGCCTTGCAAAAAAGATTGAGTACTTGATTAGTTGATTGAGTATGTGCTAGTTAGTAAAGAGTTATTTGCTTTGTAAATTGGGGTATACTTGCAATAAGCTGGCCAATATTATTTTTCTAAAATTTGCCTAGTTAACCATTACACTGAAATTGAAACAGAGGGAATATCATTCATATGGTGAATTGTTGATCTGCCACACACAAACACAGAGAAAGCGAGGAACTCTTGATTTTGTGTGGCCTTAAAAAATGGGAAAAAAAGAGAATAATCCGGCGGTAGTTTTACACACTAAAAGATAATAGCAAGGGAAACTATATTGGGACAGCAGATTCTAAATTTCTAATACTCAATTACATACAAATATCATTTATGATTGTGATCTTCCGCTTCTTTTACTATCGTCTTCCATAATCTCTCTCTCTAACAATAAGGTAATCTCCATTCAGCCGTTTAAGATGAAAATTGGTTGGCTCAACTCGAAAACCAACAGTGAATTTGGTCCAATGGAGTGGGTAGGTTCTGGTTTCTCCAAACAGAGCGATTGAGCTGGATCCTTCAATGTATAAAGCATATCTTCGTAAAGGGTGAGGATCTTTGTAATTTGGTGTTTGTTTGTATCCAGTTACATCCATGGAAATTCACGAGTTCCACACGTATATGTATTTTCTAAGGTTTTATATATATATCTTGAATCAAAATGGTTGTCACAATTCATGCTATTCATATGCATTCCCAGATGTACCCATCAGAGAATCATATCAGCCCCGTTGGGATGGTAAATTTAAAGCTTTATTTTGTTAGAATATAAACATTTTTTTTTGTGAACATATATATGATCATCTTATACACACTGCTGAATAGTAATTAGTTTTTCTTTTCCTATTGTTTTTGTTATCTGTGTTTGTTTTGGTTAGAAATTTATAATATAGATTCTTGTGAAGAATTTTCTTTTCCTTATTCAAGGCCTTCTATAGTTTTGGTGGATATTTTATTGTGAAAATGTTCAATTTTTGTGTAAAGCATAATTTCCATATGATGAATTTGTGGTTATTTTTGCATTATAGTAGTATTTTTTTTTATTATTTTGAAATAGTTTGTATAGTAGTCCGAGGTTCATATTTAATCGTTTGGTCTATTAGTAGATGAAAATATGTTAGGAACAAGGAAAGTCAATGCTTTACTAAATTTTGAAGGTATTACTGAAAATGGCAAAGGGAACAATTTGGGCATTCTCCATTGTGAATAACAAATACCAATAATTTGGTTGTGTTTTGATTTACGATGGACAATGACTTGAAATTGACTACATTCCTTCACAAAAATACTAAGAAATGAAATCCAAAAGGAATGAATAGTCTGATTTGCTTATGCAGGAATTTCATGCTCCAACACCTAGACACTTGAGTCTGCTTAAGAGTGTTGTACAACGTCAAACTGTGAGTAAGAGTTGATTGGGCTGCATATTTGTTGTGCTTTTATGTGAAATTCTGAATAGTTAAAACTTTATGTGCTCTTTCTCTCTCAGTCAAATGAACAACAATCTGATCTATGGAAGCCCTTGGCCAACCAACCAAGGATGGAAAACCTGTGTCGAATCAACCAGGCTTGATGATTTCTATTCATGTTTTTACAATTTCTTGATTTTCCCCTCATGGATCTATCCCTTAATTGCAGCAGCAACACCGCCACCATTACCCGAAAACTCTCTGGGATATGTCCAGGTATTCCTTGATGGTAGGTTAAACCAGCAGAGAATGGGGGTAGGTATATAGGAAAAACTTATATTCATACTATTAGTTAGTCTTTTAAATTTGAAGCACTGATACCCTTGATTCAGTTTATGACAGCTTGCTTAGTTATCTACTAATATGCTGCACTGCTTCCTCCAAACAGATTTGTGATGCAGTTGCTGTTGCTAAAATATTGAATGCAACTCTTGTTATTCCACATCTAGAAATGAATCATGTTTGGAAAGATTCAAGGTACTCAACACAATTTTATTGTCATATTTCTTTGCATACATTTTCCTTTTTGCATGTTTAAAATTGTCTTATTAACTTCCTTTATCATTTGTTTCCTGCAGCACATTTATGGACATATTTGATGTGAATGCCCTTCCCGCAATGGAAACCCTAGTGAGCCTGGTAAAAGGTCTAGACAATCCTTGCGATCAAAATCTTTCATAGTAGAGATCAGCTATGCTACTAAGATACCCTTGAAATATGGGATCCTCGTGCTATAGACTGGGTGAAGGTAGCAAGTTAATCACTCCAACCCTTCTCTATCTCAATTGTGCAACGCGTCTCGCTCTGCTTTATTTGTTTCTTATTGAATTGCAAATTCATGAATGCATTAGGCCAAAAAACTGTTGTTTTGCGCATAAACCCCCCATAACTAATTCCCAAGGAGAGCTGAACTGAATTGCAGTAATCTCTTTAAATCAATCAACCCTTCCCCCCTAACAGGAGAAAGAAAAGCAACCCAACAAACAAGTGGTAATTCCTATCCTCGCTAGTCTTTGATGCATGATGCGTTTCAAAGTACTACTTTTTTTCTTCCTGCAAGGCATAGGAAAGCTATGGTAGGTTTGAAGTTCAAATTAAATTGGGTTAGATATCACTATTTATGACTTACGGGAGATTATTTTGAGTGTTCAGGTTACTTTGCCTAATTACGTCTTTGAATATCTTGAAAGTTTGTTGTCTTGGTTAAGTTTAGGTATTTTAATTAGAGCCTTGGTATAAATAGGCTTTCTTATCGGCGTATATATCTATGATAAGTAAACCATATAGACTATGAAGGTAGTAAGTTCAGGTATATTTTTCGGCCTCTCCTTCAGGTCTATTTTATATCCTTTTATACTTGAGTATATTTTCATACTGTTGTGCTGATTTTTAGGTTCTTTAGTTGATAGATTTTGTATATTGATATTAGTTTCAAAAGAATATCAAATTGGAAAAAGAAACCAACTACAGTCTGCACAGTTGTTATGCTTGTTTATTGCTGATCTTATTGTGATTTGTAGTTTTTGATTTAAAGATTCTATTTTGTTGCAACATGATTCCATTTCGTAGCTGTTTTTTGATGACGTTTATCAGTTTATGCCATAATATAGATGTAATTTTTAGTTTCATCTCCAAATCAAGGCTGTTGGCTAAGTTAGTGATTAATTTCAGGTCCAGCAAATATTTTGTTGGTCGAGTCTGAAGAGCAGTTTAATAGTTCACTTTGCAAGGTCCAAGGTATATATATACAGTTTTTTTCTACTGATTTTCTTTTTCATTAATGTTTGAGCTATTAGTAAGCTTTCCTGTAGCTCAGACATTAGTTGAAATCTGTTTCCAGATGAATTTGTGCCGGCTATATTTTACTTCACTGCTGTTTGGTGTCTGCCGTGTAAGATTCTTTTTCATTTATTTATTTTAACTTCTAATATAGCATGATAGGTTGTATATTCCATTTTATGCAGGTAAGTTGTTATCTCCTGTTATTGGGAAGTTGAGTGAGAAATACCCTCATGTTACCACATATAAGGTCGACATTGATCAGGTAAGAGCTATTTATTTTCCACAAATAAGGCCGACATTGATCAGATAAGGTCATTGATCATGTTACCACATATAAGGTCTATTACAATATTTTTTAAACGTTATCTATTTACTTTTTTCTACTAGTGAATCTAAAGAATATGAGGATATTAATTAACATTATGTGTTCGATAATTTGCAGGGGATTGCAAAGATGAAAATGAAGTAAGTGGAATATGTGTGGCAGGGGCAATCAACAATTACATCAGCCAGCTGCTCAGTTATAGCAATGATGTTGCTTCCCAATGTAAGAAGCTTTTCAAACCAAATGTAATTTTTTCTTGTATATGGTAGAAATAATTTTTAAATATAATTTGCAGGGTATTTCATGGGTAGTTTATTGAAGGCGCCAACTTTGTGCATGTGCCCCAATAAATCATTTAGATAGTTGATTGTAAAGATGATGAATGATCATGTATCGGATGATTTTATTTAATTAATAATATTAGAGTTTTTTGTATTTCTGTCATAATTTGTTATGGGGTTATTGAGCCACGATTTATTTTGTTTGTAAAATAATTTTGACATTAGTTACATAACAAAAGAAAGGACAATATTTATATCGTTGCAAATCATAATCACTTTTGTTGCACAAGAAAAGTAAACAACAACGTATAGTGTCGTTGCTAATTGACTAACTTTTGTTTCTCTCTAAAAATAATCAGCTTCGAATAGTATCGTTGCTAATTGATCATAATTATTCATAACAAAACCAACGACAACGCAAAATTTTGTTGCAAATTAATATATAACTGGTTTATTTTGTATATTTAGCAACAAACATCGTTACCAAAAAGTACATAATTAGCAACAAAAATCGATTAAGGCAACAATTTCTATACTGTTCAGCAACGGCAAACATCGTTGCCAAATGTGTATCAAATGCAACGAATTTCATCTTCGTTGTAAAAAAAAATTATTCTTTTCGTTGCCAATTAGACGAATTTTGCAACGAAAGTAGCTTTTCAGTAACAATTTTTTCATAAATTTGCTACAAAATATTTTATTGCTAAATGATTTATGATTTTACACGAAAATAAAATTTCGTTGCGAAATATGTTACTTTCTGTAACGAAAAAAAATAATTCGTTGCTAGACAATTAGCAACGCTCATTGCGCAACGAAAGGCCTAACGACCGAAAAATCGTTGCAAATGACCTTTGGCAACGAAATTTCACATCTTTAGCAACGAAAATTGTTTGTTGCAAAATCACCATTTTTTTGTAGTGCAATTTCTCAAATATTTAAGACTTAACTCAAATATTTAACATAATCACTTTAACTCATATTATCTCAAATAAACTTTGATATTTTATTAAAATCAAAAGTTTAACATAGTACAATAGCATTTCTGCCATTTACATTAACTATCCCGAGATAAAGTATCAACAGGATTTAAAACATCATAAGATTTTTTTGTTTATAATCACATCGGAATTTACATTATTAACTATTAGTTAAGCATTCACATAATCCTACTGTCTTATTACGGCCTGCTAAGACGTCGGACAGCTTCGCTACGCTCCTCCTCCATGATGCGGGACATAGTCCTGCGATCTAACATATACCCAGGCAATCCCTCGAACTGAATTGGATATCTCATAACTCGGTCCTGGGCCTCATCAATTGCCCTCAGAAACGTGTAGCACGTCTCTGCAACCTTAGCTCTCTTTGCACACATCTCCTCCTCTGCCAGATCTGCACGTCGGGAATTGCTCACCCAAGCTTCCTCCATTATGGCGAGTCTTTCTGATTTCTCCTTCAATTCATTCTTCAACCTTTCTGTCTCTTCTGTCTTCTGCTCATTTTGGCCCTTCTTATGAGCCAAATCCCACTCCACATTACCAAGACGGGTGTGGAGTGTCTCAACCTCACCATCCTGCTGCTCGATGGCAGTCTGTTGAGCAACCGTCTGCTTTCTCAACTCTTGAATCGTATCTCATAACTCTATGTTGCGATCATACAATAAATCGTACATATCAACGCTGATAGAGTTCAGTGGAAACTCCTCAAGGTCTTCCTCCTCCTCCTCCTCGGCTGCCTCATCCGGGATCTGTAACGATTGAGATTTTATATTTAATTTTAACTATTTATTGAGTTAAATAAATATTTTATGTGATTTATTTATTGAGTTAAATAAATAAATTATGTGAGTTATGGAGTGATTTAATTAAGTGTATATATTAATTAAATGAATGTGCAATATTTAATTTAGTTAATGTATATTAATTTTATATTATAGTTCTAATTTAATTGAGTAATTAAATTAGATGAGATATGTGATGAAGTGTTACATGGATTATAATTAGCGAGTAATTATAATTATGTGGCAATTTATGTGATTTATTAATGTTAGATTTTAATTGATTAAATTATTATTGATATTTAATTAATTAAAATGTGACATTAAAGTATGTGTTAAATAATTTGTTAAAATAAAAAAAAGGATTTTTAAATTTATTTTAACCAAACGGGGCTCTAACTATCAAAAAGCTATTTAAATAAACTGTTTACCAAACATGGCCTTAGCATTAATAATTTGTTTTTGAAAATAACCTTGTTTTGCCAAACAAAGCATTGTGGCTTTTTGAAATTTGTAACTTACATTATACTTAATATATTTGTCAGTTATATTATATAATTAAGCCTATATCTATTACTACGTATTATATTATACGTTAGTCTAAACTACGTTAGAAAGAATATCAGTGTAAGAGAGAAAAGAAAGAACATAGGAAGAGTTAGAGAAGAGAGAAGAAGAAGAAAAGGAAGAGCTTAAGCATCATCATCTTCTTCATTAACGATTAGCAAAAAGGTTATAATCTATAATTTTACTCTTACAATTATAGAACTCAATTCATATGTTTCATGTATTTTATTCTCTGTCAAAAGTTGAGTTTTCATGGAAGTTGTGAAATCATGAATTTTATATGTATGTATTGTATCCATGTGTTGATTGTGGTAATTGTATGACATAAGAGAATTTTCAGAAATTAAATTACTGTTAAAACAAGTTTCATGGAAAAAGTTTTGTTCATATTGTTTTATGTATATTGATTGGTTTTAGAATGGAAAATTTAGGAATTTGTATGTGTTAGTATGTCTAATTAGAATTGGTTATGATGTTATATTCAATTATGAAGAGATTTCATGTGTTAGAAGTTGAATTACTTGAGAAATTCTATTACAGTAGATTATTTTATGGAAAAATATGAGTTTTCATGAAAATGACCAAATTGGATTTTTAAAAGTATTGTATCTCGTTGTTTAAACGAGTTTATGTTTTGAGTGCATGTTAGATATATGTATTACAGCATATACATGATTTTCAATGTCTATGTTACTGTATTTTTTTGGCTTGTATGGGTTGTCCGGTAAAGTAGGGAGCCGTGGCTGTCTGCGTCTGGCCGAGCTGCTGCGCAGCTGCGCCGGCAGCAAGGCCAGGAGCAGCGCAGCTACGCCGATTGCTTTTACCAGAGCCTTTAACTGCGCAGCTGCGCCGGGTTTAAGGCAGCTGGCTGCGCAGCTGCGCCGGGTTCGATGCAGTGGCAGTGTGTTTTAAATAATTGTGCAGATTGTTTTCATGCCCAAGTTACATTATTGCTAAGATAATGAGCATATATCTAGCTGCTATAACATGTGTTAACACAAAGTTGGTAATTTCATAATTTGAGGAAAAAAAAGTTTTTAAAACCTAATATAATATTTAAATTATAAGCTATAATTGTTTAATTATAAAATAAGTTACTTAATTGTAATTTGATTAATTATAATTAAGAGTAAATATTTAATTTAAATTATAATTCTGTGAAATTATAATGTATAGAAGTTGATTTATTTTAATCAATTAGATGTTAATTTAAATTATAATTTAATAAATGCATGTTTTATTGTGGATTTTAAATTGATAATTACATGATTTATTATAAATTGTGTAATTATAATACATGTTATAGTTTAATTAATTATTGATTATAATTGATAAATACATGATTAATTATAAATTGTGTAATTATAAATGCATGAATGTGGTTTAATTGAGTATAAATTATAATTTGTTTATAATTTAAAAGGTAGTTATAATTTAAGTAATTATAATTTGATTAAGTGTTTGAATTATAATTGTTTAATTATAATTTAGCTCAATACATAATTGATTTAATTATGTGAATATGTATGTGATGTAATTAACTATGTGATAGTTGATTATTATAATTAGAGTGAGTTAACCATGAGGGTTAACCACTTATGTGAATTAGTTATGTATTAACTAATTTTGATTATTATAATTGAATGTGTATAGAAAGTGTTTAAGTACGTGGTTGAGTTAAGTAGCTTGCGCTTAAGGCAAGTTTTCTAAACCCTAAACTCGTTAATTCTATGCAAGTTTTCTAAACCCTGAACTCGTTAATTCTATGCAAGTTTTCTAAACCCTGATCTTGTATAAATTTTTATGCAAGTCTTCTAATCTTAAACTTGTTAATTATATATAAATTCTTGAATTCATATATTCATTGTTGAGAATGTCCTTTCCATTTATATATTGGACAATTGTTTATTTAATTGAAATAATCTTAACTTATTTTTCAAGTAAGATCCAGTTATTATTTTAAATGCTTTAAGTTGATTCCAAAGCATATGTTAGTTCATAATTCTATTATTTATGAATTGTTGAAAGCCGATTCAACTAATCCTTAGTTGATGAACGTGAATTCTAAATTACCCTTGTAAGCTTATCCAAACCAAACTTTCTTTGGTGCGGACTTGAATTCAAATTACTGAGTTGAACAACCCTATTTATTAGGGGAGGTTACTACGCATAGCGTTAAGATGTTTGTGTACAATACATGGTACAAATGGCTGATCCCCCTAAGTACGAGTTAAGGTCCATAGTCTTATTGACTGTTAAAAGTTTAAATAGAAATATTTATAACCTATGACAAGAGTTCAAAGGTCTTATGACCCTCAAATAAATTCCATATTCGAATTTTAATGTTAATAGAGAATTATTATTCAATTTTTTATTATTGAAGCAAGCTAAGTTGTTCAGATTTTTTTAAAAAAGATACTCTTTCATGTCTTTATTATTGTTAAACTCCAGTGAGTTGTGGTTTGCTCACTCTTGCACTAAATAACAATTTCAGTTAAAGTTGATAACGCTGATGGTCCGTCTACAAGTAAGGGCAAGGGAAAGCAAAGCAAGTGAAGACTTGTTTAATTATTTTGAAAATGATTGTAATAAGATTTGAATGTTATGTATTTATTTTCGCACTTTATTATATTCATGTCAGGGTTAGAGTAACCCGGGATTTATTTTACAAAGGTTGTAACCCTTGTTGTAAGGGAGATTTAGTTATTTTAATTTAAGTTGTAGTTACTTTGCATTATTCATTGGGTAGATGCATGTTATATTAAAAAGTGAATACCAAATCATGTGGAAACGAAGTACCCGGATTTGGGGGTGTCACAGGTTGGAATCAAAGCTATAGGTTATGAAACCTTAGGTGGGGAAACCTTAGGTAGTAGCCTTATAGGTAAGATCAAAAAGATAGATGTGATAGGTAAAGATAATAAACTACCTTATGTGCTATGTGTTTACATTATAGTATTCGAAGAGTGACGACTCGATATCACATAATAATGAACTTTAAAATTCTTTTGTCAGGATGTCGGACGTTGGAGAACTTAGTCAGGCTAGAGAGGATGTACCTCAGGTGCCTAGAGATGAGGAGCCCCGTGACATACATGTTGTCTGGGAGCAGCTGGTTAAGAGGGAGCCATCTCCAGTTATCACCATAGCTGGTCGGGAGCTTGAGCTGACACCTATTCCAGAGGATGAGGACGAGGACGAGTCTGAAGAGGAGGAAGAGGAGGAAGAGGATCACGAAGAGGAATTCTCACCTCACTCTACTAGTGCTGAGATGTACGAGGCAGTCTACGATAGTAAGTGGAGCTTCATGGACGAGTAGGAGATCTCGAGGAGACCATTCAGCAGCGAGACGAGACGATCAAGGAAATGGTAAGTGACCTAGGAGATGCACAGTGGAACTTAATACATATGGAGGTTGATAGAGATGCTGCTCGATTTGAACTAGCAAAACTGAAGCAAGACATCCAGGAGGAGTCGAGGAAGCGTGCCAGAGCTAAAGAGTCAAGCTTGAGGGCTAATCAACGAGCTGATCGAGCTGAAGATGAAGATGAAGCCAAGAGGGCCAAGCTGAGGGAAATGGAATATGCTTTTCATACAGCAATAGAGAGGGCTCAGGACCGTATTTTCTACTACCCAGATCAGTTCCAAGGTTTACCGTGGTATGTGGTGGACCGAAGAACGGCATTTTGGGTAATGGAAGAGGAACACAGAGAGGCTGTGTGATGTATTAATATGCCTAGGCAGTAGCAGTAGTAGCGGTAGTAGCAATAGTAGAGTTTTGTTTATGTATTGCTTTTTGTAATAAGTAATGTAAATCCCATAATTTTACATAAGAATGGGATGAGTTAATAATGTAATCCTGTAACTTTTCCAGTTCAGGAAAGGATGATGTAAATGGTAGAAATGCTATCTTTTTGACGTTTTTTAACTACGAGTAATGAATAAAAGAATGTTATGGACGTCCTATGTGTTCTATGTGAACTGAATTGTTTAAACGTTTAAGTATGAACTTGAATATTTAAAAATTGAGTAAAGGATCTAATAATAATATTTTCTTAACAGAAAATGCCTCCTAGAAGAAGAGTAACACGTCAAAACCCTGAGGGTTTGACGAACAACAATAACGACTGAACGAACCCCAACTCGGTTCAGCAGTTGGTGAACCTGTTGACCGGAGCTCTTACGAATCAGCCGCAAGTACAGGGAACAACGTTCAAGGAATTCAAGGCAGTAGGACCTCCTGAATTTAAAGGATCGACTAACCCTATCGAAGCTCAAACATGGGTTATGGAAATGGAGAAGGTATTTGACGTGGCTAGGGTAGGGGAAGACCAGAAGACAGCGTTCGCAGCTTTCATGTTGAAGTCGGATGCTAGCTTTTGGTGGCAGGCTAACAAGACCCGAGAGGGAGAGGGAGTCATCACGTGGGAACGTTTCAAGGAAATATACTACGAGATGTACTTTCCAGCGAGTTCGCAAGACCAGATGGAGGTCCAGTTCCTAGAGCTTAAGCAGGGAGGAATGACGGTGTCCGAGTATGCCGCTAAGTTTAACGAATTGGCCAGGTTCGCTACTTACCAGGTCAGCACTGACGCTAGGAAAGCGAGGAGGTTTGAGCAGGGACTGAAGCCCTGGCTCTACAGCAAGGTTTCCATGTTCTAGCTGAATACCTTTGCAGCGGTGCTAGAGAAAGCCATACTTGCTGAGGGAGGCAGCGAAGCGGTGACGAAGTTCAACCAAGATAAGAAGAAGAAGAATGAGGTAGAAACCAAGACTGGGGGTAGCAGCGCTGTGAACCAGAAGAGGAAATAGAATGACAACACCACAACTGGGAGTCAGCAAGGAAGCCAGCAGAAGAGGAAGTTTGAAGCATGTGCTACATGCGGTAAGAATCACACTGGCGTGTGCATGAAGGGGAAGGGGAAGTGGGTGTGCTTCAACTGTGTTCAGGAAGGCCACATTGCACCTAATTGCCCAAACCCGAAGAAGGGAGCTTGTTTTACATGTGGATCCAAAGATCACATGGCTCGCAACAACCCGAAGAAGATGACGGCAGGGTCAACAGGGAGCGGAGGGAATGGAAGCGGCAGTACCGTTACTATCGCTGCACCATTGCAAACTGTTCGACCCACTGCACGGACATTCAATATGACGGTGCAGGATGCTGTGCAATCAAAAGACGTGGTGTCAGGTATTATTCCGGTCAATAGTATAAATGCATATGTATTATTTGATTCGGGTGCTACTTGTTCATTCATATCTGATGATTTTGCTAAAACCTTAGACTTACTTGTAGAGGAGTTAGTTTACCCTTTGAACATAGAGATTGCAAATAGGGAGGTTATTCCTGTTAGGAGCGTTTATAAGAACTGTAGATTGGACATTAAGGTCAGGAACTTAGAGTAGATTTGATTTCGATTAAACTTGGGGAATTCGACGTTATATTGGGTATGGATTGGTAGTTCAACCATTGGGCGGTAATCGACTGTCAGAAGAAGTCGGTAAACCTTACGACTCCGTCAAAGTGAGTGTTCTATGGTAGCAAATCGCCTAGACAAGCGAGTTGTTTGACGGTTATGCAAGCCAAGAAACTTTTGACGCACGGCTGTGTAGGATATCTAGCCTACATAGTAGATACGCGTAAGGAAAGCCCGAAGGTGGAGGAAATATCGGTAGTTAAGGAGTTTGTAGACGTTTTTCTGAGCGATTTGCCAGGACTTCCGCCGGATAGGGAGACAGAGTTCGTGATCAATTTAGCGCCGGGAACTGCTCCAGTTTTGAAGGCTCCGTACCAAATGGCTCCAGTCGAGATGAAGGAACTGATGGTTCAACTACAAGAATTACTAGATAAGAAGTATATCCAACCGAGTGTTTCACCGTGGGGAGCGCCTATTTTATTCGTGAAGAAGAAGGATGGATCGATGCGTCTCTGCATTTATTATCGGGAGTTGAATAAATTTACGATCAAGAATAGGTATCCTTTACCTAGGATCGATGACTTGTTTGATCAACTGAAGGGTGCGAAGTACTTCTCAAAAATTGATTTGAGTATCATCAATTGAAGGTGAGGAAGGAAGATATACCTAAAATGGCTTTTAGGACTCGATATGGTCATTACGAGTTCTTGGTAATGTCATTTGGTCTCACGAATGCCCCAGCTGCATTTATGGACCTAATGAACAGGGTGTTCAAGCCATTTCTGGATAAGTTAGTGGTAGTGCTCATAGATGGCATCCTGGTTTATTCTAAGACCGAGGAGGAGCATGCTGAACACTTACAACTAACCTTAGAAGCCCTGACACGAGAGAAAAGTTACTCTAAATTCTTGAAATGCGAATTATGGTTGGAACGTGTGCAATTTCTTGGCCACGTGATCGACAAGGATGGTATTTCGGTGGATCCATCGAAGGTTAAGGCCGTAATGAGTTGGGATCAGCCGAAGACGCCGTCTGAAGTGAGGAGTTTCTTGGGATTAGCAGGTTATTACCGTAGATTTATCCAAGACTTTTCTAGAATCGCAACTCCGTTGACGAATTTGACTCGTAAAACGGTTAAATTTATTTGGACAGAGAAGTGTGAGGAAAGTTTTCAAGAGATGAAGAAGAGACTGAGTACTGCGATTGTATTGTCTTTACCGGATAGTTCGGGGAATTTCGTATTATATAGTGATGCCTCACATAAAGGATTAGGCTGTGTGTTGATGCAAAACGACAAAGTCATTGCCTATGCGTCACGTCAGCTGAAGGATTACGAGAAGGGGTATCCGACCCATGATCTAGAATTGGTGGCAATAGTGTTTGCCCTAAAGATTGGGAGGCACTACTTATATGGAGAGAAGTGTGAAATATACACAGATCACAAGAGTCTAAAATATATATTTACCCAGAAGGATTTGAACATGCGCCAAAGAAGATGGTTGGAACTAATTAAAGACTACGATTGCGAGATACTTTACCATCCGGGTAAAGCTAACATTGTTACCGACGCTTTGAGCAGAAAAGGTCAGGAGAAGCTGAACGTGCTAACTGATCAGGACCGGTTGATAGAACAGATGGCTAGATTGGAATTGGAAGTGAAGTTTTCGAAGGAATCGGATGAGATGTTGTTTCAAGTAACCACTGGTTCTACTCTAGTAGACAAGGTGAAAGAAGCACAACTTCACGATGAAGAATGCGGGAAAGTACGGAAGAGGATAACCGTTGGCGAAGAGTTCAAGTTCAAGATCGATAATGAAGGTCTGTTACAGTTTGAAGGTAGAATATGGGTCCTGCCAGTACCAAAGGTCAAAGAAGAGATGCTGAGCGAAGCTCATAGTTCTAGATATTCTATTCACCCTGGGAGTACGAAGATGTACCAGGATCTTAGGCATCATTTTTGGTGGCCAAATATGAAGAGGGACGTTGTGGAATGTGTTGCGAAGTGCTTAACGTGCCAGAAAGTAAAAGCAGAACACTAGAGACCTAGCGAATTGCTGCAACAGTTAGAAATTCCATAGTGGAAGTGGGAGCACATCACGATGGATTTCGTGGTAGGTCTTCCAGCGACTCAGAAGGGATTTGATGCAATATGGGTTATAGTGGATCGACTGACTAAGTCAGGCCACTTTCTGCCGATCAGGGTTAAGTATAACCTGGATAAGCTAGCGAAGCTATACGTTAAGGAAATTATTTCTAGACACGGTGTTCCAATGTCTATTGTGTCCGACAGAGATCCGCGTTTCACGTCTAATTTCTGGAAGCGTTTGCAAGAATGTCTGGAAACGCAATTGTGAATGAGTACAACGTATCATCCTCAGACTGATGGACAGAGCGAGAGAACGATTCAGACGCTTGAGGATATGCTGAGAGCTTGTGTGATGGACTTCAAAGGAAGCTGGGAGGATCATCTACCATTGGTGGAGTTCGCTTACAACAATAGTCATAATGCGAGTATTGGCATGCCGCCTTACGAAGTGTTATACGGCAGAAAATGTAGAACTCCTTTGTGCTGGGATGAAGTCGGTGAACGTCAATTGTTGGGAACAGAATTGGTACAACAAACCGCCGAAATTGTGAAGCTGATCAGAACGAGATTAGTTGCTGCTCAAGACAAACAGAAGAAGTATGCCGATTTACATCGACAGAACCGAGAATTCTTATCAGGAAGTTTCGTTTTCCTGAAGGTATCTCCTTGGAAATGGAAAATTCGATTCGGTAAGAAGGGGAAGCTGAGTCCCCGATTCGTTGGACCTTTTAAGGTACTATGAAAGGTGGGCGAGGTTGCTTACGAGATTGCATTACCTCTGGAGCTCGAGAATGTACATAATGTCTTCCATATTTCTGTGTTAAGACCTTACAAGCATGATTATAAACATGTAATAGAATATGAGCCTTTGCTATTTGATAAAGACTTAACGTACGAAGAAGTGTCTGTTCAAATAGTTGATAGAAAGGAACAAGTACTTAGGAATAAAGTGATACCTTCTGTTAAGGTAATCTGGAGGAACCACAGTGCTAAAGAAGCTACGTGGGAACTCGAAGATGTTATGATGAAATCTTATCTGCATTTATTTGCTTAGTTGTGTGTAACCCCTTATATACTGATTCTGGGGACAGAATCCTTTTAAGGAGGGAAGAATGTAATAGAGAGATTTTTTTTTTGTGTGATTCTGGGGACAGAATCCTTTTAAGGAGGGAAGATTGTAACGATTGAGATTTTATATTTAATTTTAAATATTTATTGAGTTAAATAAATATTTTATGTGATTTATTTATTGAGTTAAATAAATAAATTATGTGATTTATGGAGTGATTTAATTAAGTGTATATATTAATTAAATGAATGTGCAATATTTAATTTAATTAATGTATATTAATTTTATATTATAGTTCTAATTTAATTGAGATAATTAAATTAGATGATATATGTGATGAAGTGTTACATGGATTATAATTAGCGAGTAATTATAATTATGTGGCAATTTTATATGATTTATAGATGTTAGATTTTAATTGATTAAATTATTATTGATATTTAATTAATTAAAATGTGACATTAAAGTATGTGTTAAATAATTTGTTAAAATAAAGAAAAAGATTTTTAAATTTATTTTAACCAAACGGGGCTCTAACTATCAAAAAGCTATTTAAATAAACTGTTTACCAAACATGGCCTTAGCATTAATAATCTGTTTTTGAAAATAATCTTATTTTGCCAAACAAGGCATTATGGCTTTTTGAAATTTATAACTGACATTATACTTAATATATTTGTCAGTTATATTATATAATTAAGCATATATCTATTACTACGTATTATATTATACGTTAGTCTAAACTACGTTAGAAAGAATATCAGTGTAAGAGAGAAAAGAAAGAACAGAGGAAGAGTTAGAGAAGAGAAAAGAAGAAGAAAAGGAAGAGCTTAAGCATCATCATCTTCTTCATTAACGATTAGCAAAAAGGTTATAATCTATAATTTTACTCTTACAATTATAGAACTCAATTCATATGTTTCATGTATTTTATTCTCTGTCAAAAGTTGAGTTTTCATGGAAGTTGTGAAATCATGAATATTACATATATGTATTGTATCTATGTGTTGATTGTGGTAATTGTATGACATAAGAGAATTTTCAGGAATTAAATTACTGTTAAAACAAGTTTCATGGAAAAAGTTTTGTTCATATTGTTTTATGTATATTGATTGGTTTTAGAATGGAAAATTTAGGAATTCGTATTTGTTAGTATGTCTAATTAGAATTGGTTATGATGTTATATTCAATTATGAAGAGATTTCATGTGTTATAAGTTGAATTACTTGAGAAATTCTATTACAGTAGATTATTTTATGGAAAAATATGAGTTTTCATGAAAATGGCCAAATTAGATTTTTAAAACTATTGATTCTCGTTGTTTGAATGAGTTTATGTTTTGAGTGCATGTTAAATATATGTATTACAGCGTATATATGATTTACAGTGTATATGTTACCGTATTTTTTTGGCTTGTATGGGTTGTCCGGTAAAGTAGGGAGCCGTGGCTGTCTGCGTCTGGCCGAGCTGCTGCGCAGCTGCGCCGGCAGCAAGGCCAGGAGCAGCGCAGCTGCGCCGCTTGCTTTTACCAGAGCCTTTAACTGCGCAGCTGCGCCTGGTTTAAGGCAGCTGGCTGCGCAGCTGCGCCGGGTTCGGTGCAGTGGCAGTGTGTTTTAAACAATTGTACAGATTGTTTTCATGGCTAAGTTATATTATTGCTAAGATAATGAGCATATATCTAGCTGCTATAACATGTGTTAACACGAAGTTCGTAATTTCATAATTTGAGAAAGAAAAAAAAAGAAGTTTTTAAAACCTAATATAATATTTAAATTATAAGCTATAATTGTTTAATTATAAAATAAGTTACTTAATTGTAATTTGATTAATTATAATTAAGAGTAAATATTTAATTTAAATTATAATTCTGTGAAATTATAATGTATAGAAGTTGATTTATTTTAATCAATTAGATGTTAATTTAAATTATAATTTAAGTAATTATAATTTAAAAAATGCATGTTTAATTGTGGATTTTAAATTGATAATTACATGATTTATTATAAATTGTGTAATTATAATACATGTTATAGTTTAATTAATTATTGATTATAATTGATAAATACATGATTAATTATAAATTATGCAATTATAAATGCATGAATGTGGTTTAATTGAGTATAAATTATAATTTGTTTATAATTTAAAAGGTAGTTATAATTTAAGTAATTATAATTTGATTAAGTGTTTGAATTATAATTATTTAATTATAATTTAGCTCAATACATAATTGATTTAATTATGTGAATATGTATGTGATGTAATTAACTATGTGATAGTTAATTATTATTATTAGAGTGAGTTAACCATGAGGGTTAACCACTTATGTGAATTAGTTATGTATTAACTAATTTAGATTATTATAATTGAATGTGTATAAGAAGTGTTTAAGTACGTGGTTGAGTTAAGTAGCTTGCGCTTAAGGCAAGTTTTCTAAACCCTAAACTCGTTAATTCTATGCAAGTTTTCTAAACCCTAAACTTGTTAATTCTATGCAAGTTTTCTAAACCCTGATCTTGTATAAATTTTTATGCAAGTCTTCTAACCTTAAACTTGTTAATTATATATAAATTCTTGAATTCATATATTCATTGTTGAGAATGCCCTTTCCATTTATGTATTGGATAATTGTTTATTTAATTGAAATGATCTTAACTTATTGTTCAAGTAAGATCCAGTTATTATTTTAAATGCTTTAAGTTGATTCCAAAACATATGTTCGTTCATAATTCTATTATTTATGAATTGTTGAAAGTCGATTCAACTAATTCTTAATTGATGAACGTGAATTCTAAATTACCCTGTAAGCTTATCCAAACCAAACTTTCTTTGGTGCGGACTTGAATTCAAATTATTGAGTTGAACAACCCTATTTATTAGGGGAGGTTACTACGCATAGTGTTAAGATGTTTGTGCACAATACATGGTACAAAGGGCTGATCCCCCTAAGTACGAGTTAAGGTCCATAGTCTTATTGACTGTTAAAGGTTTAAATAGAAATATTTATAACCTAGGACAAGAGTTCAAAGGTCTTATGACCCTCAGATAAATTCTATATTCAAATTTTAATGTTAATAGAGAATTATTATTCAATTCTTTATTATTGAAGTAAGCTAAGTTGTTCAGATTTTTTTAAAAAAGATACTCTTTCATGTCTTTATTATTGTTAAACTCCAGTGAGCTGTGATTTGCTCACTCTTGCACTAAATAACAATTTCAGTTAAAGTTGATAACGCTGATGCTCCGTCTACAAGTAAGGGCAAGGGAAAGCAAAGCAAGTGAAGATTTGTTTAATTATTTTGAGAATGATTGTAATAAGATTTGAATGTTATGTATTTATTTTCGCACTTTATTATATTCATGTCAGGGTTAGAGTAACCCGGGATTTATTTTACAAAGGTTGTAACCCTTGTTGTAAAGGAGATTTAGTTATTTTAATTTAAGTTGTAGTTACTTTGCATTATTCATTGGGTAGATGTATGTTATATTAGAAAGTGAACACCAAATCATGTGGAAACGAAGTACCCGAATTTGGGGGTGTCACAGGATCTCAAACTCCTTAGGGTTCTCCTCTGAGTCAGTCTCTGGCTCATGCTCCCTACCAATGATTGTGATCAACGGAGATGGCTCTGGCTGTACTAACTACTCCCAGACTATATGTATGTCTCGTGGCTCCTCATCTCTAGTCTCTAGGGGTACAACATCCCTGGGCTGACTAGCTCCTCCAGTATCTGACATCCTGACAAAATAAATTTTAAGTCTTAGTTATTAAGTGATGCTAATTAATACTCTAACAGGTATGAACACATACACATAGCATATAAAGAAGTTTTATTATCTTTCTTAGAACTCAACAAGAGTTATCTTTTCTATGTTCTCGAAGGCTACTATCCTAAGGTTTTTCCCCACCTAAGGTTCATAACCTACGGCTTTAATACCAACTTGTGACACCCCCAAATCTGGTATCTTAATTTTCACAGGATTTGGTGTTCACTATTTAAATATCATATGACTATCTACCCATAATAATAGAAATTCATTTATTAGATAAATAATCCATCTTCTTACATCATCTGAAATAATAATACATAATAAATCCCAGGTCATACTTAACCTTAAATCTCTGTTGCGAAAACGTAAATAAATAAGTCTTAATCACACACATAAGTCTTGAACTTTAACATTCTTAACATCAACACAAGTCTTCAACACTTGTTAGCTTTTCCTTTGCCCTTGCTACTAGAAGGTTCGTCACTTCGTTCATTCTTAGCTGCAATGTTATTATGCAAGAGTGAGCACGAATTCCCGCAAGTATAAAAGTATGACAGTAATAATATGCAAGTGAAATTAAAGAAATCTGAATAACAGAAAGCTCTTAGAGAACATTAGAGAACATGAACTGAGCATAGACTTGATTGCTATTAGATTGGGAGAATTTGACGTAATACTGGGAATGGATTGGTTGTATAACCATGCTGCAATAATTGACTGTCAGAACAAATGTGTGAACCTTCAGACTCTGAGTAAATCTAAGGTAGTATTTTATGGTAGCTCATCGCTTATGCAATCGTGTTGCATTACGATGATGCAGGCCAAGAAATTGTTAAGGAAAGGATGTGTGGGTTATTTAGCTTACATCGTAGATACTCGGAAAAATAGAGTAGAAATTAAGGATATATCCGTAGTGAATGAATTTCAAGATGTATTTTTGGACGATCTGCCTGGTCTTCCGCCAGACAGAGAAATTGAATTCGTGATAGACTTAGTACCGAGAACAGCACCGATTTTGAATGCTCCATATCGTATGGCACCAGTAGAAATGAAGGAATTGATGATACAACTACAAGAGTTATTGGATAAGGGTTACATTTGACCAAGTGTGTCTCCTTGGGGAGCACCAGTGTTATTCGTGAAGAACAAAGACGGATCGATGAGGCTCTGTATCGATTATCAAGAATTAAACAGAGTAACGATCAAGAACAGAAATCCGTTATCGAGGATAGACGACTTATTTGATCAAGTAAAGGGAGCAAAGTGTTTCTCGAAGATCGACCTACGGACAGGTTATCACCAATTGAAGGTAAGGGATGAGGACATACCAAAGACTGCGTTTCGAACCTGTTATAGAAATTACGAGTTTTTGGTAATGTCATTCGGATTGACTAATGCTCCGGTGGCATTTATGGACTTGATGAACCGAGTTTTCAAGTCGTACTTGGATAAATTTGTAGTAGTTTTCATCGATGATATTTTGATCTACTCGAAGACAAAGGAAGAACATACTGAATATCTGAAGATTATTTTGGAAGCACTAAGGAAATAGAAGATGTATGCAAAGTTTTTAAAGTGTGAATTTTGGATGGAGAAGGTTCAATTCTTAGGTCACGTAGTGGATAAGAATGGAATCTCAGTAGACCCTACAAAGGTCGAGGCAGCAAGTAATTGGGAGCAACCGAGAACACCGACGGAGGTGAGGAGTTTCTTAGGGTTAGCTGGGTACTATCGAAGATTCATCCAGAATTTTTCTAAGATAGCAACCCCGTTGACCAATCTGACGAGGAAGACGGTAAAGTTTACATGGACAGACAAATGTGAAGAGAGTTTTCAGTAGTTGAAGAAGAGATTGAGCGAAGCGCCTGTGTTATCATTACCAGATGATGCGGGAAATTTTGTGGTGTATAGTGACGCATCGCACAAGGGACTTGGCTGTGTGCTCATGCAACACGGCAAAGTCATTGCGTATGCATCATGACAATTGAAGGATTACAAAAAACGATACCCTACTCACGACTTAGAGTTAGCGGCAGTAGTTTTTGAGTTGAAAATTTGGAGGCATTATTTGTACGGAGAGAAATATGAGATATACACGGACCACAAAAGTTTGAAATATATGTTCATATAGAAGGAGTTGAATATGCGTCAGAGAAGGTGGTTAGAATTAATCAAAGACTATGACTGCGATATTCTTTATCACCCGGGTAAGGCAAACGTGGTTGCCGACGCTCTGAGCAGAAAAGGAAGGGAGAAATTATTTCACTTGACGACTCAAGAGGAATTGGTATAAGAAATGGAAAGATTAGAGATAGAAGTAAAGGGGCCAGAGAGGTCTGAAGAGAAGTTGTTCGTAATGGAAGCTCGTCCGACATTGTTGGATAGAGTGAGGGAATCACAAGAGAAGGATGAAGAGTGCGAGAAAATCAAAATGAGGATCGCAGAAAATGAAGAAAAGAAATTTTGAATGGATAAAGACGGTATTTTGAGATTCAAAGGAAGAGTGTGGGTACCAGCGGTAACTGAGTTAAGGGAAGAGATTTTTCACGAGGCACACAATACGACGTATTTCGCTCTTCCGAGAGGCACAAAGATATACCGAGAATTGAGGCAACATTTTTGGTGGCCCAATCTGAAACAGGAAGTCGCAGACTGCGTTAGTAAATGTTTAACTTGCCAACGCGTTAAAGCAGAGCATCAACGACCGAGTGGTTTACTACAACCGTTAGAAATACCGGAGTGGAAATGGGAGCATATTACGATGGACTTCGTGGTGGGACTTCCAGTCACACAGAAGGGATATGATGCCATTTGGGTTATTGTGGATCAACTGACGAAGACCGCACATTTTCTACCGATCAAGATCTGCTATAGTCAGAATCAGTTAGCGAATCTATACGTAAAGGAGATTGTTTCACGACATGGAGTATCGGTGTCAATTGTCTCTGATCGAGATCCGCGCTTCACGTCGAACTTTTGGAAAAGTTTGCAAGAGAGAATGGGAACACAGTTGAGGTTGAGTACTGCTTATCATCCTCAGACAGACGGATAGAGTGAGTGAACTATACAAACACTGGAGAACATGCTTAGGACTTGCGTGATGGACTTCAAGGGAAATTGGGACGACCACTTGCCCTTAGTCGAATTTGCGTATAATAGTAGTTACCATGCGAGTATCGGCATGCCACCCATACGAAGCTCTTTATGGAAGAAAATGCAGAACGCCGTTATGTTGGGACGAAGTCAGAGAACTACGAATACTCAGACCAGAGCTAGTACAACAAACCACAGACGTGGTGACAGTAATAAGAGCCAGACTAGTAGCAGCTTAAGACCGCCAAAAAAAGTACACAGATTTGCATCGGCAGGACCGAGACTTTAAAGTCGGCAGTTTCGTATTCTTGAAGGTATCTCTATGGAAGGGAAAAATCCGTTTCGGCAAGAAAGGAAAGTTGAGTCCAAGATTCATAGGACCGTTCGAGATACTGAAGCGAGTGGGCGAAGTGGCATATAAAGTTGCATTACCACCCGAGTTGGAGCACATCCACAACCTGTGACGCCCCCAAATTCCAGGACCGCCACTTGGTCTCTCGAATTCGGTTCATCACGTACTCATGGTAATACATTGCAATAATAATAACTAAATATCACACAATCACAGCGGAAAATCTATTCTAGAATAATTTACAATGATTTATTATAATTATTCCCCCAAGTCTCGCAACCTACAGTACTTAATAGATTACATACTAATATCAATTAACGACTTATTACATAATCTAACTTAAGCTTAAACATAATCAAATCCAGTCTTACTTCATCATCTTAATACAACATTAAAATATATAAAAAAAACATAAAAGAGACAAGCTAGTTGGTAGCCTTGCCCTTGCCCTTATCAATGCCCGAAGGTTCGCCATGCTCTGCCTTAACTGAAATGTTTTAGGGAAAGCAAGAATGAGCACAAATTGCCCAGCAAGTAATATATAATAAGGGTGAGTAATAAGATTCCCAATTCTCGAAAAGGTATAACAAGGTTTGATAGTTCAAGGATAACAAGAATATCAACAGTTCTCAATAACAGTCGCTAAGGACAGAATAATATCAATATGATTCAATAATACGTCAATTCAAGATTTTAAATAATTGAATACTGAGCAGTCACTAAGGACTGAACTTCTACTAGAATTGACAGTAATAAACTGAAAATCCAATAAAAACAGGTACAACAGGTGATCAGCCTAAAGTACCATCGTTATGCATAACAATCAATCATACTCAAGTGTGCACGTCGGTCCTCCGACAATTATATATTCCCTTCAAAGAAGGTTGTTCTTCTCAGTCAAATACAAGATCCCGCACCAATCAATTAGTTTGGGTTGCTTTCCAATAATATAAGTCTAGCCGAATCAAATGGCATAGACACTTTCACAATATTCAAGAACAATACTAAGTTCAACATGAATAATAGCTTTAATGAAATAAGAGTTCAAGTATGCTAATTCAATTCAACCGATTAAGTAGAAAACTAGTTCGCAATATACAAGGATAGAATACTTGCACAGTAAAAGAGTGTAAGTTAGGAAACTTGCACAATCATAGATTTCCTTGCATAAAGTAAATGCGTCGGTTAGGATACTTGCACTTTAAAAGAGTGTAAGTAAGAGAACTTGCCTTTAGCGTAGTTTATCCACGAAAGCAAATCAACACTTTCGAATTCCTATCGTAATACAGTTACGTATATATATGATATTCATTAGTCATATAATTAAACTTCACATTTTATCTTCGAATATACGATCAACACATAAGCTAGGTTTTACCTAGCTACACAGTTATATAGAATATAATTTCTATCCTTAACGTTCCTCCTTTAGAGTTTAAACACATTCTCATATCTTATAAGATCGCAATCAATGCTAAATATATTTCACTTTAGCAAGTTACGGCATCCCCTTAAGTTAACCGTCAAAATCGGGTTCAAGTAATATCCTATAATATCACGTAGCATGTATTCATATTTAAAGGATACTTTCATGCTTGTATAACTTTTTCAAATCCAATCGTACATGGTATATGTTCTTAAGTTAATACTTAAAGCCATTCAAGGACACGAACTCATATGGTCTAACATGCTCGCTTTTTAAACACATAAGATTTTCATATAACTTGTGTTAGGCATGCTCATGAGTACTCGTATCGCATATATGTAGCTAGCATTGTTATGATCTTGAAAACATGCTTCGTTTATGCTAAACTTTAATCACGGCAACTAATCATGGTATATATACATGCATGACACATGAATGAGTCTAAGAGTACTATCACATGTGTCCAAATTATCAGATTCTAACTCTCGTCATAACATACCAAAGTTTACGTTCAAAGCTTATACTTTGTTAGTTTAGTTCATTAATAAGGTCTATCATGTCCATGCTTCCTTATGAAACCTATATATATAAGTTAACATGCTTTTCATGCATTTCAAGGCCCTATAAACATGCTCGAAAAGTCAGAATGTATACATGGTCTTTACATGTCAATATCAACCTTCAAAACTTGTATTTTTGTTAGATATGTTCAATAGTGAGGTCTAACATGCTCTTGTCATACTACGAGCCATATATACATAAGTTAATATGTCTTTTATGCATCTCTACCTCATACCGACATGCCTTGAAAAATTAGAATATTAACATGCTTCATAGATGTTAACGTTCGTTTAGGAAACTTTAAGTTCGTTTCCAAACTATATGTCGTTTGGTTAACCATGCATGCTAATATACTAAAACATGCTTACATTACCTCATTAGGTTTATATATATGTATTAATCATGCTTCCATGCTTATTTAAACAAAAATCAAACAATTAGTACATAACAGTTTTGTTGCAGAATGCAGAAAACTGCACACAGAGGCCGGCGCTGCGGCGCGGGTGGCGCTGCGGCGTGGGAGACGCTGGTACTGACGCGTTGTGGCGCTGCAGCGCGCAGCTAACGCTGTGCATCGGTGCTGCAGCGCCGCATTTCGGACTCAGTTCGCTGCAACCAAAACCGTCCCCAAACTTCCCATTTCATCGATTTCAACATACCCAGATGCTATTAGACTTCTTTAACTTACTAACACACACACACATATATATATATATATATATGCTTATATAACAGTCAATCGCCATTTATCAATTCCCAATTTCATGAACTCCAACCAATTTCACGAATTTGATGTTTTACAGAAATTGCAGAGCAAAAATAGAAATGAAAGTCAAGAAAGCTATATAGTGGTTTCATCATGTATGTATGTTCATATAACAACAATATAAGGGTTCTACAAACCAATTACGAACCAATTTGGCATAATCAAGAATTTGAACTTTTGACATAAAATGAAAATGAATAACAAAGAAACTGTAATATACCTTCTGCTAGAATCTGAACTTGCTGCTTCTCAAGGACACTGATATATATATATATATATATATATATATATATATATATATATATAACTCTTAACTTACTTAGCCCAAAATTCTCAGCAAATGAATTAGGAAGAGGATGGGTTATATTTATAGAAGAACTTATAATCCAGACAATGTTATTGCCTACCATTTCAAACTAATAGAAATTTGAATTGCAGGGAGGTTATTAGGGGGTTGGTAATGGTGGTTGAAATCCATCATGATAGCCACACCCTTCTTCATCATTTGCTAGCCTATGTTACTGAGTTTAAGGAAGAATAGGGGAGTAGGATAGCTTGTGTATTTCACGTGAAGGAGACAGTGACTCTCCCAGCAAAATAAACTCAGTCTTCTATACTACACTTAAATCATTATACACATATGTATTAAATACTTAGGCTATCTACACACACATATATATATATATATATATATATTTATATATTTTGCACATATGTCTTTAATTAAAATGTCACACTATAATTCACATAATGTAGTAAGTGTGACTTATACACATATAATCCAGGTACATTTTTATCATACTGGTATAATTTTCTCTGATATAATCACATCACACTGTATCCTTTATTATTAAATTCTACTAATCAATAATTGTTTATCATATATTCATGATGTACTATTTTAATGTATACTTACCTACATATTGTCACATAGGCATAAACATGTAGCTTATATATTTCAATCAATATAATTGTTAATCTCCATAAAATTTAATTAACCCTTATATGATTAATTATCACTTTAATATAAATCTTATTATATTTATAAACACGTTGCTCATTATTATTATTATATTTCTTGCAATAATAATAATCACATATTATTAATCAATCACAGTTAATATTCCACAATAATTAATTAATATTCTACAATTAATATAGATTAACTGTTTGCTTAAACTAATATAATCATTCTCATATTACGTCACTGTGCCACACAAGGCTTCCAACAAGTTTATCGCAAACTCCATAATTTCTCAATTATTATAATTATTCAATTTTATATAATTGAATTAATCATTCTCATAACACAAAATTATTTATATTCAAATAAATTCTCGTTTCCATTAATATATTTATTTAATAATATATAAAAATTCACGGGTATTACAACAACGTGTTCCACATTTTCGTGTTACGACCATACAAGGCCGACTACAAGCACGTGATTTCATATGAGCCCATTCAAGTGGAGAAGAACTTGGCGTATAAAGAAATTCCTATCCAAATACTAGATAGGAAAGAGCAAACCTTGAGAAATAAAATTATATCTTCTGTAAAAGTACTTTGGTGTAACCACGATGTCTAGGAGGCTACGTGGGAATTAGAAGATAGGATGATGAGGGACTACCCCCATCTATTTGTGTAACCTTGTAGCAATTTTGAGACAAAATTTTTATAAGGGGGAGAGAATTTAATACCCGAGAATTTTCAAATATTATTAAATGAATATATTTATGGAAATGAGAATTTATCTGAATATAAATGAATTGTGTTATGAGATGAGATAACTCAATTATATTAAATTAAATAATTATAATAATTGAGAATATATGGAGTTTGAGATAAACTCGTTGAATGCCTTGTGTGGCACAGTGATGAGAAATATTAATGATTATATTAATTAATAAAGGAATTATTAAGTGAACAATTAATCTATATTAATTGTTAGTTTTTATTAAAGAATATTAATTAATTATTATAGAATATTAATGGTGATTGATTAATGATATGTGATTATTATTATTAGAGATATAATAATAATACGCAACGTGTTTATAAATATAATAAAGTTTATATTTATTTATTGTAATAATTAAATCATATAAGTGTTAATCAATTGTTATAGAGATTAATAATTTCATTGATTTACGAGGAAGGGATTAATTAATATTAATATTATTAATTAATAAATATTATAGGTAATTAATTAATTACCATTGAGAATAATAATATATAACGAGTAGACTATATATGCCCAATTAATTTCTATGTGCGAGCATGTGACGATTAAGTGTATAATGTATAGTAGCTACCTATATATTATATGAAGAGTAAAGTGTAATGTGACTATATTAACCATATATTAAGATTTATTAAGTTACATATCAATGCCTATGTGACAATGTGAGTGTGTATACAATAAAATAATATATCATGAATATATTGTAATCAATTGTTGATTGTAGAATTTAATAATAAAGGGGACAATGTAACATGATAATATCCTGTCAAATTATACCGGTATGATAAAATGTACATGGATTATATTATATGTGGATAGGTGTAACCCAACTTGATATATTGTAACATTGTTTCTTCATTTAAAACCATATTGTGAGAATAAAGGAACTATAGCCTAAGAGTATGTAATATGTAATGTGAAATAACTAAATATATATATATATATATATATATATATATGTTGCTGAGTTTCCTTCCTTTTCCCATAATGAGAGACACATTTCCTCACACGTGAACACTAGCCTACTCTATATTCCTCAAACTCAGGAAACTTTAGCAATCATCAAGGGGGGAGTGGTTTTGATGATGAGCTTCAACAACCCCTTGCATATCTGTTGTTTACTTTCAATTTCCATTGATTCAAACCATAGAACAAAACTAATGACTGGTTATACATTTCTCTATATAAAGCACCCTTCCCTCTCATTTTTTGTTGCGTGAAAATCTTCTGCTAAGTGTAAACTGAGAGTGTGAGTTGCTGAGAAGTTAAAGAAGTGTAATCAGTGTGTGAGGAGTTCAATTCAAGCTTGAATTGCATTGCAGAGGTATAACATCTCTTTCTTATCCTCCATTTCTTGTTTAACTGAAGGTTTCAAATTCTTGAATTAAGTATGAAATTCATGAAGTATTATAATCGTATTAGTATACAATGTGGCATGCTTGCAATCAAATTCATATAAAGTTTCTGTATTTGGGCTGGATTTCTACCGAAGTAGGGAACCTTCTGGTTCAGTCCGGACGTGGCGCAGCTGCGCCGATTATACACTGAGGCGCAGCGCAGCTGCGCCGGCTACTGGATCCAGTTCCTACTTTCTGCTAGAATTCTGTTATGGTATAATAACTAATGTGACTTGAACAAGTGTACTAATGAGCTTGGCATGCCTATATGGATATATTGAGACAATGTAAGCATGTTTTACTAAGAGTTGCACGCATACTTATAGCTTTGAAATAAACTTAGCATTTTATAAACAAACTTCGATGCTTGGAAACGAACTCGATATGTATACTTGTCATGTTAACATTCTGACTTTACAAGCATACTAGTATGATTTAAAGATATATGAGAAGCATGTTAACTCGCGTATATAGGTTCCATAATGAAATATGAACATGTGAACCCTACTAGTGCACATTCCTAACAAAAATGTAAATTTTGAACACAAACCTTGACATGTTATGCCATGTTAATATTTTGATTTTGCGAGCGTAATAGTATGGTTTAGAAATGCATGAACAACCCATTAACTTGTGTTTATATGATTTGTAATGAAGCGTGAGCATGTTGAACTCGTTAGTGAACGTTACTAACAACAACATAAGCTTTAAATGTGGACTTTGACATGTTATATTAGGACTCTACATTCTGATATTTTCAACATGATTGAATGTTCTTTGAAGGCATCATACATATACGTACTTGTTAGATGTAATGCAAGTTAATCAAGCATGAATTCGATTAAGTCACGAACAAGTAGCAATGCTAGAATCACGTATCCATAACATAGAAATATGTGAACATGTGTATCAATAAAATATATAACTACTTTATATGTCTAAATGATAAGCATGACAACTTATGTCAATTCATGGCATTGTATAACCCTAAGTCGTTAGAGACCGTGAATTAAAACTATATCATATATGATTGGAATTAGAAAGGTTATACAAACATAGAAGTATCCTTTAATATGTATACATGCATGTGATATCATATGTTGATAGTTGAATCCGATTTTGACAGTTAACTTATAATAAGACAATAACTTGCTAAATAGAGTATATTTGCTATTTGTGGTGGTCTCGCATGATAGTAATAATGTATGAAGATGTTTAACTTGAAAAGAGGAATGTTAGGGATAAAGGACAGTAAAGGTTATACTAGTATGATACTATATATGATATAACTGTGTAGCTAGGCTAAGACTTAGCTTGTGTTTTGATCGTATGTCCAAGATAAGATATGAAGCTATAATATATGACTAATGGATATCATATATATACGTAACTATATTACGATAGGGATTCGAAAGTGTTGATTTGCTTTTCGTGGATAAACTACGCATAAGGCAAGTGTCCTATCTTTGTGTTTATGTTATTCGAGGAATATTATAAGCAAGTTCCTAACTCTACTCTTTATTGAACATTTATTTAGGTTTCGATATTATTGTCGTACAAATAAGCTTTTGAGATTGAAATCCAGATATTATGAATCATATACTTCATGGATAAGATAAAAGTCGATTTATATTCTTTGAACTTTAAATCTTGAGATTGAACTTATAATTGTTGTGATCTATGCCATGTGATTCGGCTAGACTTATATTGTTGAAAAGCGACCCAAACCAATTGATTGATGCGGGATCATGTGTTTGACTGAGATGAACAACCTTCTTTGAAGGAAAAATATATTTGTCGGGAGACCGACGTGCGCATAATTTAGTACGATTGAACGATATGCATACCATAGGGTACTATAGGCTGATCACCTGTTGTACTTGTGTTTATTGGATTTTTAGTATATTACTGTTAAATTCTAGTAAGAGTTCATAGTCCTTAGTGACTGCTCAGTATTTAGTTATCTTGAAATCTTAAATTAATTTAGTATCGAATCATATTGATATTATTCTGTCCTTAGCGACTATTATTGAGAACTGTTGATATTTCTTGTTATCCTTGAAACTATCACATCCTGTTATACTCTTTTGAGATTCGAGAACTATATTACTCACCCTTATTGTATATTACTTGCTGAGCAATTTGTGCTCATTCTTGCTTTTCCTAAAACATTTCAGTTAAGGCAGAGCAGGGCAAACCTTCGAGCATCGATAAGGGCAAGGGCAAGGCTACCAACTAGCTTGTCTCTTTTTATGTTTTAAATATTATAATGTTGTATTAAGTTGATGTAGTAAGATTGGAGTTGACTATGTTTAAGCTTAAGTTAGATTATGTAATAAGTCTGTATTGGATATTATTATGTAATCTATTAAGTACTGTGGGTTGCAAGACTTGGGGGAATAATTATAATAAATCATTGTAAATTATTCTAGATTAGATTTTTCGCTGTGATTATGTGATTTTAGTTATTATTGTATTACCATGAGAACGTGACGAACCGAATTTGAGTGACCAAGTGGTGGTCCGAATTTGGGGGCGTCACAACCGTACCCCTCTGAGTAAGGTGAGGACTTCGTCATTTTCTGACTTTTTTATACTATATACTACCATAGTGGGGATCACATCCAACACTAGGTTTAATGCATTGATAACTCCGCCTTTTACCACCTATGCATCAATAGCACTAATGATATAAAATTCATTTTGATATTTTAAATCAAATTCTGTCTAGCCGAAATGATTAGCATATACATACAAAGAATAATTCTTTTTAAAATCCATTGGTTTCCAAAAGTTGTAACCAATATTTTCTTTCCAAAAATATACACATCAGCACGACGTCAATAACTTCGAAATCTAACATAGCTAGAAGACTTGGAATTTTCTACTTTCTTCTTTTTCATTGTCATACCTGCGACAATCTTAACATTTTCTAGCACCTTAAATGCTACTTATATTGAAAATAACTTATTTTCCGTCTAACCATTCCTATACCATAGTATAGTTCATCAACTTACCACACTTTATGTGTTTAGGAACTTTCCACAACCATATGTGTTTAAGAACTTATCTTCGCAGTATGTAATCTAAGAACAAATCAAGGATTATCCACATGCTTAGGGCTCAGAAACATAGCACATAACTATGAGTCACAAACTTTTCATAAGTATGAGTTTCAAGAACTCGCACCTATCTTAGTACATTCTACTATCCAGTGTACATATGAGAATAGATTTACCCTCTCGTCATATACATATTGATAGCGCGACATTACTATTCCAATGATTATCACTATAACAGACTAAGTGGTTGTCACACCAAAGCATAAAATTCGCCCATAATAAAAGTTCATACAACTCTACTATCACATGAGTCCTTGTAGACACTCAAAATTTTCCTTGCCCCAATACTAACCTGGTAGAAGGGCAAAATCATCAATCAATCCAAATTCGACCACCAACGCCTGTCCATCAACCTAAATCTGATTCCCAATATCGGTAATCAAGCTCCGAAAATCAATCGAACCATCAATCAAGTTCCGATAGTCAATCAAACCAGCAATCAAGTTTCGACAGTCAATCGGACCATCAATCAAGTTTTAACAGTCAATCAGACCATCAATCAAGCTCTGACAGTCAATCAGACCATCAATCAAGTTTTAACGATCAATCGGACCATCAATCAAGCTCTGACAGTCAATCGGACCATCAATCAAGTTCTGACAGTCAATCGGGCCATTAATCAAGCTCTGACAGTCAATCGGACCATCAATCAAGCTCCGACAGTTAATCGGACCATCAATCAAGCTTTGATAGTTAATCGAACCATCAATCAAGCTCCGACAGTCAATCGGACCTTCAATCAAGCTCCGACAGTCAATCGGACCTTCAATCAAGCTCCGACAGTCAATCGGACCATCAATCAAGCTCCGACAGTCAATCGGACCATCAATCAAGCTCCGACAGTCAATCAGACCATCAATCAAGTTTTAACAGTAAATCGGACCATCAATTAAGTTTCGACAGTCAATCGGACCATCAATCAAGCTCCGACAGTCAATTGGACCATCAATCAAGTTCCAACAGTCAATCGAACTATCAATCATGCTCTTACAGTCAATCGGACCATCAATCAAGTTTTTACAATCAATAAAATCATCAAGCACAACCACGGTCTCAACCCGGGAAGTCAAAATCAACCCCGGTCTTAACCCGGGAACTCAATTCAACTCCGGCAGCAACCCGGGAGGTACCAATCAACCCCGACCTCAATATCGGGCCGTAAAGTCAACCCCGGTCTCAATCCGGGAAGTCAAGGCAACCTTGACATCAACCGAGGACATGTCAAGCCATCTCCGGTCTCAATACGGGAAACACAGTTCATCCCCGACAGCAACCCGGGAAGTCAAACTCAACCCCGGTCTCAACCTGGGAAGTTCAGGTCATCCCCAGTCTCAACCCGGGATGTCAGGTCAACTTCAGACATCAACCTGAAGCATCACAACAACTCCAGAGCAAAACCTGGAATGACCACGTCAGCCTCAGAGACAACCCTGAGGTCAAAAGACTCGACTGGGATCCAAGTCTTGGAATCAGATCCCAAAAGTCGACTAGCGACCATGCCGACACTACAGGCAGCCCTAGGAGGGGTATAACGGTTATTTCATCAACGCTTAAATGACTTGGTCAAACTCAAGCCAAATTAATGCCGCCAATGTCAGAATAAACCCTAACGACGATCCCGAGTGGCAACTACGCAAGACAGCATAACGGACAAACGGTGGGGAATCGAAAACATGGTTTTGAACCCTTCTTATTGGACCCAAAAAATGTTTTTTCCCATGTCATTGCGCCACTCTCGGCGAGAGCTTTCCGGAAAGGTATCGCATGCCTCAAACGGATGCTCCGATCAAAAGTTAGAAAGTTTTCGACCGGATGTCGCATTCCTCAGAGTGCACGTACTTCGAGAAGACCAAGCCGGGCACGTGGGCCCCACCTAGGGGAGCCGTAGATCTACCTGCGGCTGTCGCAGGTAGAGTAGAGGCTCCCTGGCCTATAAATAAACGTGCCCCCCATTTATTTAAAAAAAATTAGAAATGTAGTGAAGCTCTGGCAGTTTGATTTTCCGACTTTTACACCTCTTCCAACCCAAATATTTTCACTCCAACACGTAGATATACCCATATACTACCACATATCAAAAAACCACCGGTAGATTTGGACTTTTAAAGCCTACGATTTGGCAAAAAGCCCGTAGTGCAGCCCGTTGTAAGTAATTTTATGATCAACAAGTCAATACTACTACTTTGCACTGTTTGACACCTGCACATCAAGTTTTATCTTCTAAATATGCCCGGAACTTGGTTCCGTGTCCGTTTTTGTCAAAATTTGATACATTTTCGTACATAAACTCCGTTTTCAATATTTCTATAACTCGGATTGACGATCCGTCAACTTCAGCAGATTCAATGCACTAGCATGCACATTCTGGCAACTTCGTCGGACTGGGTTATCTTCCCAGTTCGGGTTTGGACCTCTTTTGTATATATTTAACTGCAAATGTACTAACATTTCAATTCTGTCAAGCCTGGATGTTAAATCTGAGATAGTTTACCACTTATATATATTTATGCATATATAAGCGACATTCACCATCACTAGTATTCATATCAGTCCTGGTTGACTATATTTTTGTCAATATATATATATATATATATATAAATTTATATATTTTCAGTCGGCCTGGACTATTTCGTGGCCATTTTACTTCTTTTGCACACTTCCGCATACTGGGTGCTCTTCCCACTCATTGGGTGACTACTTTTTTGTCAATTTCAATTATAGTACGGGCACCGGCGTGAAAACCCATCTCCCTTTTTACTACTTTCATATATATATATATATTTCATTTTTGTTACAGCCTGGATCATTTCATAGCTATTTACAGTTTTTATAAATATATATATTTCAATTCCAGTATGGGCTTGCGAGTGAAAACCCATCGCCCTTTTACAGCTTTTATATATATATATATAATTATATATATTACTTTATTCAATTTATTCAACTGCTGTATTTCACATTCACTTGTATATGAATTTGCACTAACATATCTCCGGGCGAATTAGATTTATCCAAATCTCGCCACTTCTAGCTTTCAACGGTTCAAACAGGTCCTGACAGAATATAATGGCTGAGATTTCTTTAAATCAAGTTATTTTTATAGTTTCAGCTTCAAAAGCAACCTCGCGTCCCTTAGATTGCTATCTAGTGGGAACGAGACGCTTCGACCGTGCGGCCCGGGATTTACTGAATGAATCCCTGGTTCTGGCTATCTTGGGATATTTATCTGTTTCTGTACAAATTTGAACTGTGCAGGTTTTCTAGCCATTCATATGTGAGCCTAGGAATCGTGGAATTCATGATCAAACTGATCAGAATCTGTTTCCCACGATGGACAAACTACGATTTACAGATGTATTCTGCCAGTTTTTTTCGTAAAATGCACATGCACAGACCTTAAAACGGTTATCCGGATTTAAGGTCTCAACATAGTGAAAATATGAATTATCGTGTCAGCGTCCCTCCGATGCTTTTCATACCCATGAGGAGACCGACACTTTATATTTCTGTGGTCGAGGATGCTTCGCAGCCCAACAAATCACCACTTGCATGCAGCCTTAAGGCTATAAAGATAAAATTGAGAGTAGCGATATGCTTCAATTCCTATGTTAGCGTAAGGGTTTGATAAAACCAGCTATCAAAACATCATTTTCAATTCAATCAAAAGAAAAGCTTTTCAAGAAAATCAAATCAAATGCTTTTGCAAATCAAATCAAAGACTAATTTTCAAATCAAATCAAACCCTTTGTATATAGGCTGAACGAAGCTTGTCAAAGCTTTGAATCAATCCAAAGGCCCAATTTCCAAACAGCATTCACTCACGCATTCCAGTTTTAAGGGAAATGTTAAAAAGATTGCGGTACCATGTCGTGGGGTGCCTAACACCTTCCCCACACTTAACCAAGCCCCCGAACTCAAAACTCCGATTTCAAAGATCAAGTTTCGACAGTGTCTAGCAATTGGGCCTCTTTTCAAATCAAATTCAGTTAAGTTGGTACAACCATTTTCAAAACTACCAACTGGCGACTCTGTTTAAATTAAATCGTTGACATATACACATGTTGTCCTCTTTCCTAAAAATCCCTTCAAAACCATTTTTGCAATAAAAAGAATAAGGGTAGAGATAACTTAGAAAGATCAATTTGAGGAAAATCGGGTTATCAACCGACCCGCGGTATTTCTTAAATTTTCCAACGTCGACAGGTGGCGACTCTACTAGGGACAGTAGAGGGCATAGGCCGCTTTCAATCTTTTTAAACATTTCCCTTTCAAAACTATTGAATACGTGAAATCATGCGTCTCCACAGTTAATGGATGAGTGAATGCTATGTCTTTCATTGAATGTATGAATTCTATGCCTTTACATTGAATGAATGAAAATGAATGCTTTAGTGCTTCGCACCCATATTAGTGCTTTGCACGAACTGTCATTTCATGCATAAGCGGTAAGGCCGATGTATGTGAATGTATGCTGTGAGTCCCTCCACTAGGAGACTAACCGGGTCGGTGATAAGTAAGGACTCTGGGGATGACTAAGTCTCCGGGGCTGCCTCCTGAAAATGTACCACCCAGATTCGCTCCAGTTGAACGATCGGATTAACTTCCCTTTTAGTAGATTGCGGTAATCTGGGAACCTTCATGCCGAAACAAAAGCCGCGAGAGTAACCTAGGCTAGGTCAGCTTCTGATCAACCGAATCCGACGGGATGCTTCTTCATGCCTTCCTCTTTCAATTCCATTGCAAGTCTTCAATTACTAAGGAGCACAATGTAAATGACAATAATGAAAGATTTACTTTCCTGTAAAATATCCCGTCATCTTGCCATCAAAACAACTAACCTTGATTTTGCAGGATAAACTTAAAAAGCACACATCATAAATGAATCCAGTCATTACCTACCACAAGGAATTGACACGCATACATTTTGGTGTAGGTAGGGAAAAATTGCTCCTATCACCAGATCAAAGGCCAAAAAAGCACCCAGTCCATCTACGGACATGGCTTCAAGTGCTCCACCAAAATCCACCCCTGTGCCTAGGGAAGAATTTGAAGGATTGAAAAATCAGATAGTCGAGCTAGCCGGTTTCCTTCGAGAGCAAAGCAAGGCCTTCAAAGAGAAACAATCTCAAACTCATCCAGAACCAAGAGCGTCTGTTAGTGGTCAAGATACAGAAAAGGCCAAAACTCAGATTCCTAGACCCCAGAATCAGGATGCAATCAACAAAACTCCGAAAACCACCATCTTAGGCAAAGAACAGGAAGCTGGTGACCTTCTCAAGAAAATCCAACAAATGGAAGAAACCCTCTGGTCCATTAAAGGAACTGGGGCATTTGGCAGTGTCAACTACTCAGATCTATGTATATTTCTCGAGGCTCGATATCCTGAAAAATTTTAAGTCCCTGATTTCGAGAAATATGACGAATTATGGGATCCTTATACGCACTTGAAAGTTTTCAACAGAGAACTTGGATCCTATGTTGAGGACGAGAAACTTCGAATGCAGCTATTTCAGAAGAGTTTAACCAGAGAAGCCAGAGCATGGTATGCCCATCTGACAACTCCAAAATCCAGAATTGGGAAGAATTTGCTCATGCCTTCCTTAGCCAGTATAGTTTCCAATCTTAGCTAGCTCCAGATCGGTATCAAATTACCAAAATCAAGAAGAATAACACTGAATCATTCAGAGAATAAGCCCAGCGATGGAGACGGGTCGCAACACAAGTCACCCCAGCCATGACTGAATCTGAAATAGTAATGACTTTCATCGATATTCAAGAAGCTTCTTATTATGAAAGGGTCCTAGCAGGCATAGGAAAACCTTTCTCTGAAAAGATCAAACAGGGCGAAATGGCCGAAATGGGACTCAAGTTCAGAAAAATAAAAGACCTAACGGCACTCGAAGCTGTTGTTGAGCATATCTAATCCAAAAATTACGTGAGTAATCCCCGGAGGGTCCATAAAAAGAAAGATGAAGAAGTTTCCTTAGTGTTACAAGGACAAAATTCAAGCGGTAATTCAAACAATACACCCATTCAAAGGAGGAATTATACCCCATTCCAAGCTACAACACAGCCTTCAAATCCTTCATTCCAAAAAAACATAGAGGTCAGATGCAGAAGGACTTTCACCCCACTAGGGGATTCACTCAGAAACGTCTTCAAACTTCTGACAGCTCAGAAGAAGATTGGCCAACTCCTTCCGCCAACTAACACTAATGCTAGGAACTTCGACCCTAGCAAAAAGTGTTCTTATCATTTCGGATCACCGGGCCATGACACTCAAGACTGTTGGTCCCTCAAGCACAAAATCCAAGATTTTATTGATAATAGAGTGATTGTGGTCACAAAGCCCGATCAACCCCATGTCCAAGATAACCCTCTCCCACAGCACAAGGAGGAGAGTGTCAACATGATCAACACTTCAAGTGGAGAAGGATCCAAATACCTCCGCTATATTGAAGAATCCACTCAATCCCATAACATCAGCCCAATGAGTTAGGAGGCTTTTGAAAACCAATTCCTGATAGAGCAAGAAATAAAGTCTATCAAGGAACAAATCGAACAGTTAGCTGAACTAGCCGTCTACCAACATCAACTCACCAGAAAGATGTTGAAGCAAATCCATCAATCTATTGGCAGTCGCTCTCCTCCAGTGAAAGTCAATTCCAATCAAGATCATAGCCAGACTTGTGAGCTTACACCCTGGACTGACAAGGGGACTGAAGAAGCAAGTGTCCAAGCAGGTAGGAAGTTCCTATTTTAAAGGAATTTTACCAATTTGAACCAGTCAATGGAAGAAATCCTGCAAATGATGATCAACGAGGGAATGGTTAAAAACTTGCTACCTCCGCTGAACCCTCAATCCAGAAAATTCAAACCTGACCAAATATGTTAGTACCATTCCAACTCTCCCGGCCATGATACAGAAGAATGATGGGCACTTCGTAACCTAATTCAAGACCTGATTGAGAAAGGTGACCTAATTAGAGGAAATTAAATCCTCGACATGACAGACAAAGATAGCCTCTGGATCCCCGATGCATGGTATCAGGACACAGTGGCTGTCATATCCTGTGATAAAGAATCAATTACCACACCCCTGATACTAACAGGTAAAGGGGTCCAAGACAAACAAAATCTTGTGAAGGTGGCTGCACCTCAGCCTCTAATTTTGCCCTTCAGGCCTCAGTACCGGATTACCAATCTGAAGAAGGTGCCATGGAACTACGGGGACATTAAAAGCTCTACTTCAAACAACATTTCCATCCTATAAAAGGATAATCCATTGTACCTGCCTTAGCGGGTGATTAAACCAGTTAACAAAGCAAAAGAAAGGGTGGCTGAAGAAAAGATACAAGAGTTCCTCAAAAAGATGGGACATAATGAAATCAAGATAGTGCAAAGCTTGAAAGATGCACCAAAATAAATATCCATCCTGGACTTGGTCTTATCATCAGAGGATCACCGTAACATCCTAGTGAAGGTACTAGAAGAAGCCCATCTGTCACACACAGTAGACACAGAGAAATTCCATCACGTGATAGAACACATTTTCAACAACAATGTGATTTCTTTCACAGACGATGATATCCCGGCTTAGGGAAGGGGCCACCACAAGTCCCTTATATAGCCGTTATGTCTTCTGGATTCGTGATCGGAGGAGTGCTTATTGATGGAGGATCTTCCCTCAACATTTGTCCACACGACACATTGGAAAGGATGAAGATCAATCCAAACCGAATTAAAGCCAGTCACATGGTTATCCGGGCTTTCGATGGATCTCGTCGCCAGGCTATTGGGGAAATCGAGCTTCCTCTCGAAATTGGTCCACACACCTTCTACGTATCTTTCCAGGTGCTCAACATAGCCACCGAATACAACTTATTATTGGGCAGGCCATGGATCCATATGGCCGGGGCTGTTCAATCCACCCTCCATCAGCAACTCAAGTACATTATCAATGGTAGCCTCATCACAGTGAATGCTGAACCGGAATACCCCACTCACATACATGGGGACATGCTAGTGATTAGCCTGGACGCCGGGGTTGAACCTGCAAGTTTTCAAGCTCTCGAGGTAAGTGATATTCAATATCTACCAATTGGGGCACCAGCCCTAAAGCCTAAAATTTCCACTGAAGTAATGACAGTGGGCCAAGAAATGGTAGCTGCAGGTTTCCAGCCTGGAGAAGGGTTAGGAAAGGATAAGCACGACATTAAGATGCTAATTCAAATCCCAAGTCAGATGGGAAGAGCAGGATTGGGATTTTCATCCGGGTTAAACCACCGGAATCCACACAAACATCCCAAGGCTTAAGCCTCCACGATTTTTCTCCCAAACCTCACAAATGCCAGATGGGTGAAACCTACGAGGAAGATCCCTACGGGGGCATCAGCCATGCTATTTCCTTCAATCATACCTGTCCATAAAAGGAAAGCCCTTAAGCTTGAGGCAGATAGCAAAAAGGGAAAAAAAAAGATCATGTACAAAGGACGAGACCCATTCGCTAACATAAAAGTCGTTATCAACTACGAAGCGATGAATGATGAACTCCCAGATAGTGACGATGAAGATCGTCCTCACTTTCCTCACTGCAAACTAAGGAACAATCCCAAGAAAAGCCTCGACCATATCCTAAAGGATCTCTCAGTTGTCATTCAAGCTGAGACAGATGAGCACACTTCCAGCATCATCCCTATCCATGAGGATCTAACACTAGAAAATTGGAGTAGTGTCCCTTGCCTCAGTCAAAAAAGGTAAAGGGGCAGACAGTCAATCTGCCCTTAATCATGTTTTCATTTACTGCTTACTTCTGATTGCACAGCTGGAGCAGTCACTTTTATCATGCTTTACAAATGCTATGTGTATTTAAGTAGTTGTATATATTAATGAAAGCATTTTTGTTTTTAGAACCCAAGAATTGGATATGTGTGTCTCTGCTGATGAGATGCCAACCTGTCAATATAACTCCAACTGTGATGCAAGATTGAGCTTCAACTTAACTGATCTTATTCAAGAGGAGGAAGATGACTATGAGGTGCCAGAGGAGATCAAGGAATGGGTTGAAGACAAACCCAAACCATACCTCAACCAAACCTCCACCATCAACATAGGAACCTCCAAAACCATCAAAGAAATCCAAATAGGAGTAGACCTCACCTCAGATCAAAAAGTCGACCTGATCGAACTCCTAACATAGTACCAAGATGTGTTTGCATGGTCGTATGAAGACATGATCGGTTTATCCACAAACATTGTCATCAATCGGATGCCCATCAAAGAAGGATTCAAACTAGTCAAACTAAAGCTCAGACGATTGAAACCTGAGTGAAGTCTCAAAGTCAAAGAAGAAATCGTTAAGCAATTCAAAGCCGGGATCATCATGGTATCAACGTATCTTGAATGGCTATCAAATATAGGCCCCATGCCTAAACTAGGAGGGAAGGTACGAGTCTGCATGGATTACCAAGATCTAAAAAAAGCCTGCCTTAAGGACAATTTCCCGGTACCTTTTATCCACAACCTGATTGACAATACTGCGCAGTACGACATGTATTCCTTCGTAGACTGCTTTGCTGGTTACCATTAAATCATGGTTACTGAAGAAGACCGGGAGAAAATAGCTTTATCACTCCCTGGGGAACTTTTTACAATCGACGACTATCCTTCGGCCTCATCAATGTCAGAGCAACGTATCAGCGAGCCATGATGGCTCTCTTTCATGATATGATGCATAAAGAAATAGAAGTATATGTTGACGACATCATCATCAAGTTCCGGAGGGAGGATGATCACATATACCATCTCAAAAAGTTGTTCAACAGGTTGTGCAAGTACAACCTTAAGCTAAATCTAGCTAAATGCGCTTTTGGAGTCAAGGCAGGAAAACTGCTAGGATTCCTGGTGAGTAATCGGGGTATTGAGTTAGACCCTGCCAAGATCAAAGCCATTTCTAAAATGCCCGTGCCTCGTACAGAGAAGGAGATACGAGGATTCCTAAGAAGGATCAACTTCATAAGTCGGTTCATTTTATAGCTCACAGCAACCTGTGAGCCCATCTTCAAGCTGTTATGGAAGAATTCCTCCATCAAATGGAATGAGGATTGTCAACAAGCCTTCCTTGCCATTAAAAAGCAGCTTGTCGAAGCACCTGTTTTGGTACCTCCAAGGGATGGAATTCCTTTATTCATGTACCTGTCCGTCAATGCCAATGCCATGGGCTGTATGCTAGGACAGAAGGATGATAGTAGCAAAGAAAGAGCTATCTACTACATCAGCAAAAGATTCAGCAGCGGGGAACAAAAATATACCCTGATCAAAAAGACATGCTGTGCATTAGCATGGGCCGCCATGAGGTTGCAACACTACTTGTATGGGCACACGACGTATCTCATATCCCGCATGGATCCACTAAAATACGTCTTCAACAAACCAATGTTAAATTGCCGACTATCCAAATGGCAGTTGATTCTACAGCAGTTCGACATTGTCTACGTGACTCAGAAGTCTATCAAAGGCCAAGGCATTGCAGATCAATTAGCAAAAGCACCTTCAGGAGGGTTCAAGCCCCTGGAGACATATTTCCCAGATGATGGGATTATGACAATTCAACAACTCCAGTCAAAGAATACAGTCCAACCATGGAAAATGTATTTCGACGGAGCGGTAAATGTGACGCCCCCAAATTCCAGGACCGCCACTTGGTCTCTCGAATTCGGTTCATCACGTGCTCATGGTAATACATCACAATAATAATAATTAAATATCATACGATCACAGCGGAAAATCTATTCTAGAATAATTTACAATGATTTATTATAATTATTCCCCCAAGTCTCGCAACCTACAGTACTTAATAGATTACATAATAATATCAGTTAACGACTTATTACATAATCTAACTTAAGCTTAAACATAATCAAATCCAGTCTTACTACATCATCTTCATACAATATTAATATATTTAAAACATAACAGACATAAGCTAGTTGGTAGCTTTGCCCTTGCCCTTATCAACGCCCGAAGGTTCACCATGCTCTGCCTTAACTGAAATGTTTTAGGGAAAGCAAGAATGAGCACAAATTGCCCAGCAAGTAATATACAATAAGGGTGAGTAATAAGATTCTCAATTCTCGAAAGGGTATAACAAGATTTGATAGTTCAAGAATAACAAGAATATCAACAGTTCTCAATATCAGTCGCTAAGGACAGGATAATATCAATATGATTCAATAATAAGTCAATTCAAGATTTCAAATAATTGAATACTGAGTAGTCACTACGGACTATGAACTTCTACTAGAATTGACAGTAATAAACTGAAAATCCAACAAAAATAGGTACAACAGGTGATCAGCCTAAAGTACCCTTGTTATGCATAACAATCAACCATACTCAAGTGTGCACGTCGGTTCTCCGACAATTATATATTCCCTTCAACGAAGGTTGTTCTTCTCAGTCAAATACAAGATCCCGCACCAATCAATTAGTTTGGGTTGCTTTTCAATAACATAAGTCCAGCCGAATCAAATGGCATAGACACTTTCACAATATTCAAGAACAATACTAAGTTCAACATGAATAATAGCTTTAATGAAATAAGAGTTCAAGTATGCTAATTCGATTCAACCGATTAAATAGGAAACTAGTTCGCAACACACAAGATAGGATACTTGCATAGTAAAAGAGTATAAGTTAGGAAACTTTCACAATTATAAATTTCCTTGCATAAAGTAAATGCGTCGGTTAGGATACTTGCACTTTAAAAGAGTGTAAGTAAGAGAACTTGCCTTTAGCGTAGTTTATCCACGAAAAGCAAATCAACACTTTTGAATTCCTATCGTAATACAGTTACGTATATATATGATATTCATTAGTCATATAATTTAACTTCACATTTTCTCTTTGAATATACGATCAACACATAAGCTAAGTTTTACCTAGCTACACAGTTACATAGAATATAATTTCTATCCTTAACGTTCCTTCTTTAGAGTTTAAACGCATTCTCATATTATATAAGATCTCAACAATTAGCAAACATGCTTGCATATTATTAATATCACATAAGACCACAATCAATACTAAATATATTTCATTTTAGCAAGTTACGGCATCTCCTTAAGTTAACCGTCAAAAATCGGTTCAAGTGACATCATATAATATCGCGTAGCATTTATTCATATTTAAAGGATACTGTCATGCTTGTATAACTTTTCCAAATCCAATCGTACATGGTATAGGTTCTTAAGTTAATACTTAAAGCCATTCAAGGACACGAACTCATATGGTCTAACATGGTCGCTTTTAAACACATAAGATATTCATATAACTTGTATTAGTCATGCTCATGAGTACTCGTATTGCATATATGTAGCTAGCATTGTTATTATCTTGAAAACATGCTTTGTTCATGCTAAACTTTAATCATGGCAACTAATCATGGTATATATATATATGCATGACACACGAATGAGTCTAAGAGTACTATCACATGTGTCCATAAATGTCAAATTCTAATTCTCGTCATAACATACCAACGTTCACGTTCAAAGCTTATACTTTGTTAGTATAGTTCATTAATAAGGTCTATCATGTTCATACTTCCTTATGAAACCTATATATGTAAGTTAAGGCTTCATTTATATATTTCAAAGTTATCTAAACATGCTCATAACATCAAAATGACTATATAGCATTTACATGATCATATCCACCTTCAAACTTCTATTCTTGTTAGGAATGAGCACTAGTTAGGTTCACATGTTCATATTTTATTACGGAACCAATATAGATAAGTTAACATGCACTTCATGTGTCTCTAGGTGGTACTAACGTGCTTGCAAGGTCAGTATGTAAACATGCTTCATATATGTTAACGTCGTTTATGAAACTTTAAATTCGTTTCCAAACTATATGTCGTTTGGTTAATCATGCATGCTAATATACTAAAACATGCTCACATTGCCTCATTAGGTTTATATATATGTATTAATCATGCTCCCATGCTTGTTTAAACAAAAATCAAACAATTGGTACATAACAGTTTTGTTGCAGAATGCAAAAAAACTGAACACAGAGGCTGGCGCTGCGGCGCGGCACAGCAGCTCACTACTGGCGCTGCGGCGCGAGTGGCGCTGCGTGCGGCGCTGCGGCGCGGGCTGCGGCGCGTGTGGCGCTGCGGCGCGGGCTGCGGCGCTGCGGCGTCGAGGCAGTTTTCTGCAGTTCAGACTGCAGCGAAATCCGACCAAAAACCTCCCATTTCATCGATTTCAACATACCCAAATGCTATTAGACTTGTTTAACTGACTAACACATACATATATGCTTATATAACAGTCAATAGCAATTATCAATTCCCAATTTCATGAACTCTAACTAATTTACGAATTTCATGTATTCACAGAAATTAAAGAGGAATAATGGAAATGAAAGACTATTCAGTGGTTCTATCATGTGTGTATGTTCATATAACAACAATATAAGGGTTCTACAAACCAATCATGATCCAATTTAGCATAATCAAGAATTTCAAGGAAACTTCGGAAACAGAAAACGGAAATGAAGAACACAGGAAGAGGAATTATACCTCTGTAAATGATTTAAGCTTGCTGCTATCTCAATAACACTGATATATATATATATATATATATATATATATATATATATATATATATATGCTCTCTAGTCTCACTTAGCCAAAATGCTCAGCAAAAGAACTGAAGAAGGAGGAGAGCTTATTTATAGAGAAATTCATGACCAGACAAAGCCTTTTCCTTCCAAATCAAAACAACGGATTGAAGGATTGCATGCTAGATAAGAAGGAGTTGGTAAATAGTTGGTGATTTCCACTATTCTGCCCACTCCCTTCATGATGGCTAGAATGCTGAGTTTGAGAGAAGAGAGTAGGCTAGCTTCATGAGTGTTCACGTGTGAAGAGATAGTGACTATCATTTAGGGACAAGCCAAACAAACCTCAGCATTCTTACAAATGGACTATATGCTACACTTGTATATATATATATATACACCATATACTTATGTTATATATTATATGTACTCTTAGGTTATAATTACAATGTTCTCCCCATAATGTAATAAATGCAATTTGAATACATATAATCTATGTACATTTTATCTTACCGATATAATACAATCGGATACTACCACATTACATTATATCATATATTATTAAATTGTATTACTCAACAATTATTTATAATAGATCCATGATACATTATTTTAATGTATATCCACACATCATTTGTCACCTACACATATTATAACATATAGTTACTATACATTTAATTCGCATGCTTGCACATATAATTTCTCATCTTATAAATTGAATATTAATTAATAATATACACATATCCTACATCAATCAATATAATTGTTAACCTCCATAACAATTTAATTAACCCTTATATGATTAATTATTACTTTGATATAAATCTTATTGTATTTATAAACACGTTGCTCATTATTATTATGTTTCTTGCAATAATAATAATCACATATTATTAATCAATCCTCATTAGTATTTTATAAAAGTTAATTAATATTCTTCGATTAACAATTAATATAGATTAATTGTTCGCTTAAATTAATATAATCATTCTTATATTACGTCACTGTGCCACACAAGGCAATCAACGAGTTTATCACAAACTCCACCAATTTCTCAATTATTATAATTATTCAATTATATATAATTGAATTAATTCATCTCATAACACAAAATCATTTATATTCAAATAAATTCTCATTTCCATTAATATATTTATTTAATAATATATGGAAATTCTCGGGTATTACATCCTCCCCCCCTTATAAAAATTTCGTCCCGGAATTGCTACAAGGTTACACAAATAGATGGGGATAGTCCCTCATCATCCTATCTTCTAACTCCCACGTTGCCTCCTCGACATCGTGGTTACGCCAAAGTACTTTTACAGATGAAATAACTTTATTTCTCAAAGTTTGTTCTTTCCTATCTAATATTTGGACAGGAATTTCTTCATACGCCAAGTTCTTCTCCACTTGAATGGGCTCGTAAGAAATCACGTGCTTGTAGTCGGCCTTGTACGGTCGCAACACGGAAATGTGGAACACATTGTGGATATGCTCCAACTCGGGTGGTAACGCAACTTTGTATGCCACTTCGCCCACTCGCTTCAGTATCTCAAACGGTCCTATAAATCTTGGACTCAATTTTCCTTTCTTGCCGAAACGGATTTTTCCCTTCCATGGAGATACCTTCAAGAATACGAAACTGCCGACTTTGAAGTCTCGGTCCTGCCGATGCAAATCTGCGTATTTCTTCTGGCGATCTTGAGCTGCTACAAGTCTGGCTCTTATCACTGTCACCACGTCTGCGGTTTGTTGAACTAACTCTGGTCCGAGTATTCGTCGTTCTCCGACTTCGTCCCAACATAACGGCGTTCTACACTTTCTCCCGTAAAGAGCTTCGTACGGTGGCATGCCAATACTCGCATGGTAGCTATTATTATATGCGAATTCTACTAAGGGTAGGTGGTCGTCCCAATTTCCCTTAAAATCCATTACGCAAGTCCTAAGCATGTCTTCTAGCGTTTGTCTTGTTCGCTCACTTTGTCCGTCTGTTTGAGGATGATAAGCTGTACTCAACCTCAACTGCGTTCCCATTCTTTCCTGCAAACTCTTCCAAAAATTGGACGTGAAGCGCGGATCTCGATCAGAGACAATTGACACCGGCACTCCATGTCGTGAAATAATTTCTTTTACATATAGGCTTGCTAATTGGTTCAAACTGTAGCGGATCTTGATTGGTAGAAAGTGTGCGGTCTTCGTTAGTCGATCCACGATAACCCAAATAGCATCATAACCTTTCTGTGTAACTGGAAGTCCTACCACGAAGTCCATGGTAATATGCTCCCATTTCCACTCTGGTATTTCTAACGGTTGTAGTAAACCACTTGGCCGCTGATGCTCTGCTTTAACGCGTTGGCAAGTCAAGCATTTACTGACGCACTCTGCGACTTCCCGTTTCAAATTAGGCCACCAAAAATGTTGCCTTAGATCTCGGTACATCTTTGTGCCTCCCGGATGAACGGAATATGTCGTATTGTGTGCCTCGTGCAAAATCTCTTCCCTCAACTCGGTTACCGCTGGTACCCATACTCTCCCTTCAAATCTCAAAATACCGTCTTTATCCATTCGAAATTTTTCTTCCCCACTTTCTGTGATCCTCTTTCGGATTTTCTCACACTCTTCATCCTTTTCCTGAGCTTCCTTTACTCTATTCCACAACGTCGGACAAGCTTCCATTACAATTAACTTCTCACCAGACTTTTCTGGTCCTTTTACTTCTATCTCCAATTTCTCCATCTCTTTTATCAACTCTTCCTGAGTTGTTAAATTAAACAACTTCTCCCTTCCTTTCCTGCTCAGAGCGTCGGCAACCACATTTGCCTTTCCCGGGTGATAAAGAATATCGCAGTCATAGTCTTTGATTAATTCTAACCACCTTCTCTGCCGCATGTTTAACTCCTTCTGTGTGAAGATATATTTCAGACTTTTGTGGTCCGTGTATATCTCACATTTTTCTCCGTATAGATAATGCCTCCATATCTTTAACGCAAAAACTACTGCCGCTAACTCTAAGTCGTGAGTAGGGTATCGTTTTTCGTAATCCTTTAATTGTCGTGATGCATATGCAATGACCTTGCCGTGCTGCATAAGCACACAGCCAAGTCCCTTGTGCGATGCATCACTATACACCACAAAATTTCCCGCATCATCTGGTAATGATAACACAGGTGCTTCGCTCAATCTCCTTTTCAGTTCTTGAAAACTTTCTTCGCATTTGTCGGTCCATACAAATTTCACCGTCTTTCTAGTCAAATTGGTCAACGGGGTTGCTATCTTAGAAAAATCTTGGATGAATCTTCGATAGTACCCAGCTAACCCTAAAAACTTCTTACTTCCGTCGGTGTTTTGGTTGTTCCCAATTACTTACTGCTTCAACCTTCGCAGGGTCTACAGAGATTCCATTCTTATCCACCATGTGGCCTAAGAATTGAACCTTCTCCATCCAAAATTCGCACTTAGAAAATTTTGCATACATCTTCTCCTTCCTTAGTGCCTCCAAAATAATCTTTAGATGTTTGGCGTGTTCTTCCTCTGTCTTCGAGTAGATCAAAATGTCGTCGATAAAGACCACTACAAATTTATCCAAGTATGGCTTGAAAGCTCGGTTCATCAAGTCCATAAATGCTGCCGGAGCATTAGTCAATCCAAATGACATTACCAAAAACTCGTAGTGTCCATAACGGGTTCGAAACGCAGTCTTTGGTATGTCCTCATCCCTAACTTTCAGTTGATGATATCCTGTTCGTAGGTCGATCTTCGAGAAACACTTTGCTCCCTTCAGTTGATCAAACAAGTCATCTATCCTGGGTAGCGGATACCGGCTCTTGATCGTTACTCTATTCAATTCTTGATAATCGATACAGAGCCTCATTGATCCGTCCTTCTTCTTAACGAATAGTACTGGTGCTCCCCAAGGAGAAACACTCGGTCGAATGTAACCCTTATCCAATAACTCTTGCAATTGTATCATCAATTCCTTCATTTCTACTGGCGCCATACGATATGGAGCTTTCGAAATCGGTGCCGTTCCCGGTGCTAAGTCTATTACGAATTCGATTTCTCTGTCTGGCGGAAGACCAGGCAGATCGTCTGGAAATACATCTTGAAATTCAGTTCACTACGGATATATCCTTAATTTCTACTCCCTTTTTTCGAGTATCAACGATGTAAGCTAAATGACCTACACATCCTTTCCTTAACAATTTCTTGGCCTGCATCATCGTAACGCAACACGATTGTTTAAGCGATGAGCTACCATAAAACACTACCTTAGACTTACTCGGAGTCTGAAGGTTCACACATTTGTTCTGACAGTCAATTATCGCAGCATGGTTATACAACCAATCCATTCCCAGTATTATGTCAAATTCTCCCAGTCTAATAGGAATCAAGTCTACGCTCAGTTCATGTTTACTAATATTTGCGTGACAATTTCGATAAACGTATTCTACAGGGATCACTTCTTTATTAGCAACTTCTATGATCAAAGGATTTTCTAATAGTTCTCGAGGTGTACTAAGTCTACTAGCAAATTCTTCAGATACAAAAGAACAGGTGGCACCCGAATCAAATAATACATAAGCATTTATATCATTGATTGGGATTATACCTGACACCACATCCTTCGCAGCCACTGCGTCTTGGACGGTCATGTTAAAGGTTCTGGCGGTTGGGCGGTTGGATTGTGCCGGTCCACCGATCATCAGCTTGTTGCCTCCTTGCTGATTACTACCCCCGCCACTTCCCTTCTTTGGGCAGTCCTTAATTCGGTGCTCCGTCGAGCCACAAGCAAAGCATCCTTGTATCTTTTTCGGTTTCAAACAGTTGGGCGAGATGTGCCCTTCCTGTCCGCAGTTGTAGCAAGTGCCACGTCCCTTCCAGCACTCGCCCTGGTGATTCTTCCCACACTTCGGGCATCCTTCAGCCCTCTTCTTGAAACCTCCACGAAAATTCCCTGATTGATTATTATTGTTGTTTTTGTTGTTGTTGTTCTCCCACTTTCTCTTTCCCAAGTTGCTTCCTCCGCTACTGCTTCCTCCCGTACGATTCTCTCCTCCAGTATTCTTTCCTTTCTTTTCTTTGTTATACAGACTTAAGGCCTCACTGCCACCTTCCGCAATGATTGCCTTCTCCAGTAATGTTGCAAAGGAATCAATTTGAAGAACTGATACCTTATTGAACAGCCATGGCTTCAACCCTTGTTCAAAGCGTCTAGCCTTCCTTTCTTCATCACCAACTTGGTGCTCCGCAAATCGCGCTAGTTCGTTAAACCTAGCCGCGTATTGCGCCACCGTCATCTCACCTTGTTTTAACTCTAGGAATTTCACCTCCATCCTATTCTTCATACTTTTCGGAAAGTAATTCTCGAAGAACAGTGTCTTAAACTTATCCCAAGCTATTATCCCTTCTCCAGCTCTTTGTTGATTAGCCTCCCACCAGTAGTTCGCTTCTCCCCTCATCATGTACGTGGCAAACACCGTCTTCTGATCTTCGCCTACGCTAGCTATAGTGAAAGCTTTTTCGATTTCCTTGATCCACGTTTATGCGACGATTGGGTCGGTAGTTCCCTCGAACTCTGGGGGTCCTACACTCTTAAAGTCTTTAAAGGTTGTTACTGGCACAGTCTGAGGGTTCGGGCGAACGGGTTCATTGTTCCTTCCCCTTAAGGCTTCTCCTAACAAGTCTACCAGTTTCTGGATCGAGTCTACTTGTTCTCTCTCATTGTTAACGGATTCTTCGGGTGCAGTCAATCTACGTCTGGGCCGCATTATCTGCATCACAATTTTTCATTTTATTATTATTCAAGTATATCACTTAAGTATTTCTTTTAATACTAAAAGAATAAATTTATAACACGTTTCTAAAATCAACTCCATTTATATTCATATGCCATTTCATTTCATTACATGATTTTCCTAGCATACTGCTATAAATGTTATCACATATATCCCCTAATATCACAAAAGACGGGGAATATACCAACCTACTACCATACTACTCCTCTAACAAAAGCTAACTCGGGGTTTACATCATCATCCCACATCTTACACAAAAGATCGGGATTACAACATAGTATATATAATACATAAAGACACAACTAGTACTACCACTAGACTGGCTAAGGAAATCTCATCCCATCATCCCGCGCTCCACTGCGCTCTTGTACTCCAACTGTGCTATATACGCGACCAGCTCTAGGCTCAAGGTATGTAGAGTCTGTCCCTGTTCTGCCGGGTAGTGGTACACACCATCAATCACCCTTTCAAAAGCTGAACGGAACACATACCCCATCTTGTTCATCTTTCTCTTCTTGCACCTGACCTCGTCCTCAAGGTCGTCAGCTCTCTCATTGGACGCTTCCCACTTCTCCTCGAAGTGTAACCTATCCATCACCTCCAACTCTAGCTGAGTACGGAGTGCCTCTTTCTCAGTCTTCTCACTCAGTTCCCTCTGCTCAACCTCTTCTAGCTTCTCTGCCAAATCTACATTCCTAGCCACTGACCTGTGAAATAGAGTCCCCATCTGGATCCCTGCCTCCCTACGGTAGGCAATCTCCACCTCTAACTCTTGCATAGCCAGCTTCCTCTGGTGGTCCTCGTCCCTCAGCTTCTGGAACTCAGACTCTCTCTCGTGGGCCTCTGCCTCCAGCTCCTGAACTCTACAGTCTAACTCTAGGATCCGCTCCTCATACTCTCCTAGCATCTGCTCCTCTATAGTAGCCTCATCAGAGTCCTCTACTGGCTCATCCTCCATCGGCTCCTCCTCTGGATCAGTCTCTATCTCAATCTCGTCCTCGTCGTCGGACTCGATCGGTGCAACAGCCTGCACTGGTGTAGCCTCTAGAGGTGCCTCGTATACTACATGTATATCTCTGGGCTCCTCCTCTGCTACTCTACTAGTTACACCTGTGTCTGTCATCCTACAATCCCAAACACAAGGCAAACAAACAGCAACTCCATTAGAATGTTAAATAAAACATAAGTTCATTGTATAGAATGAAGTTACATTTCATAACAGACTAAGTCTCTCAAGGAAAACTCTACATGAGTTTTATCTCCTTCCTAACTTCTAAGTTCACCTAAGCTATAGTCCAAGGACACTCGTTCCTAAGGTTTATAACTATTGCTCTGATACCAACCTGTGACGCCCCCAAATTCCAGGACCGCCACTTGGTCTCTCGAATTCAGTTCATCACGTGCTCATGGTAATACATCACAATAATAATAATTAAATATCATACGATCACAGCGGAAAATCTATTCTAGAATAATTTACAATGATTTATTATAATTATTCCCCCAAGTCTCGCAACCTACAGTACTTAATAGATTACATAATAATATCAGTTAACGACTTATTACATAATCTAACTTAAGCTTAAACATAATCAAATCCAGTCTTACTACATCATCTTCATACAATATTAATATATTTAAAACATAACAGACATAAGCTAGTTGGTAGCTTTGCCCTTGCCCTTATCAACGCCTGAAGGTTCACCATGCTCTGCCTTAACTGAAATGTTTTAGGGAAAGCAAGAATGAGCACAAATTGCCCAGCAAGTAATATACAATAAGGGTGAGTAATAAGATTCTCAATTCTCGAAAGGGTATAACAAGATTTGATAGTTCAAGAATAACAAGAATATCAACAGTTCTCAATATCAGTCGCTAAGGACAGGATAATATCAATATGATTCAATAATAAGTCAATTCAAGATTTCAAATAATTGAATACTGAGTAGTCACTACGGACTATGAACTTCTACTAGAATTGACAGTAATAAACTGAAAATCCAACAAAAACAGGTACAACAGGTGATCAGCCTAAAGTACCCTTGTTATGCATAACAATCAACCATACTCAAGTGTGCACGTCGGTTCTCCGACAATTATATATTCCTTTCAACGAAGGTTGTTCTTCTCAGTCAAATACAAGATCCCGCACCAATCAATTAGTTTGGGTTGCTTTTCAATAACATAAGTCCAGCCGAATCAAATGGCATAGACACTTTCACAATATTCAAGAACAATACTAAGTTCAACATGAATAATAGCTGTAATGAAATAAGAGTACAAGTATGCTAATTCGATTCAACCGATTAAATAGGAAACTAGTTCGCAATACACAAGATAGGATACTTGCATAGTAAAAGAGTATAAGTTAGGAAACTTTCACAATTATAAATTTCCTTGCATAAAGTAAATGCGTCGGTTAGGATACTTGCACTTTAAAAGAGTGTAAGTAAGAGAACTTGCCTTTAGCGTAGTTTATCCACGAAAAGCAAATCAACACTTTTGAATTCCTATCGTAATACAGTTACGTATATATATGATATTCATTAGTCATATAATTTAACTTCACATTTTCTCTTTGAATATACGATCAACACATAAGCTAAGTTTTACCTAGCTACACAGTTACATAGAATATAATTTCTATCCTTAACGTTCCTTCTTTAGAGTTTAAACGCATTCTCATATTATATAAGATCTCAACAATTAGCAAACATGCTTGCATATTATTAATATCACATAAGACCACAATCAATACTAAATATATTTCATTTTAGCAAGTTACGGCATCTCCTTAAGTTAACCGTCAAAAATCGGTTCAAGTAACATCATATAATATCGCGTAGCATTTATTCATATTTAAAGGATACTTTCATGCTTGTATAACTTTTCCAAATCCAATCGTACATGGTATAGGTTCTTAAGTTAATACTTAAAGCCATTCAAGGACACGAACTCATATGGTCTAACATGGTCGCTTTTAAACACATAAGATATTCATATAACTTGTATTAGTCATGCTCATGAGTACTCGTATTGCATATATGTAGCTAGCATTGTTATTATCTTGAAAACATGCTTTGTTCATGCTAAACTTTAATCATGGCAACTAATCATGGTATATATATATATGCATGACACACGAATGAGTCTAAGAGTACTATCACATGTGTCCATAAATGTCAAATTCTAATTCTCGTCATAACATACCAACGTTCACGTTCAAAGCTTATACTTTGTTAGTATAGTTCATTAATAAGGTCTATCATGTTCATACTTCCTTATGAAACCTATATATGTAAGTTAAGGCTTCATTTATATATTTCAAAGTTATCTAAACATGCTCATAACATCAAAATGACTATATAGCATTTACATGATCATATCCACCTTCAAACTTCTATTCTTGTTAGGAATGAGCACTAGTTAGGTTCACATGTTCATATTTTATTACGGAACCAATATAGATAAGTTAACATGCACTTCATGTGTCTCTAGGTGGTACTAACGTGCTTGCAAGGTCAGTATGTAAACATGCTTCATATATGTTAACGTCGTTTATGAAACTTTAAATTCGTTTCCAAACTATATGTCGTTTGGTTAATCATGCATGCTAATATACTAAAACATGCTCACATTGCCTCATTAGGTTTATATATATGTATTAATCATGCTCCCATGCTTGTTTAAACAAAAATCAAACAATTGGTACATAACAGTTTTGTTGCAGAATGCAAAAAAACTGAACACAGAGGCTGGCGCTGCGGCGCGGCACAGCAGCTCACTACTGGCGCTGCGGCGCGAGTGGCGCTGCGTGCGGCGCTGCGGCGCGGGCTGCGGCGCGTGTGGCGCTGCGGCGCGGGCTGCGGCGCTGCGGCGTCGAGGCAGTTTTCTGCAGTTCAGACTGCAGCGAAATCCGACCAAAAACCTCCCATTTCATCGATTTCAACATACCCAAATGCTATTAGACTTGTTTAACTTACTAACACATACATATATGCTTATATAACAGTCAATAGCAATTATCAATTCCCAATTTCATGAACTCTAACTAATTTACGAATTTCATGTATTCACAGAAATTAAAGAGGAATAATGGAAATGAAAGACTATTCAGTGGTTCTATCATGTGTGTATGTTCATATAACAACAATATAAGGGTTCTACAAACCAATCATGATCCAATTTAGCATAATCAAGAATTTCAAGGAAACTTCGGAAACAGAAAACGGAAATGAAGAACACAGGAAGAGGAATTATACCTCTGTAAATGATTTAAGCTTGCTGCTATCTCAATAACACTGATATATATATATATATATATATATATATATATATATATATATATGCTCTCTAGTCTCACTTAGCCAAAATGCTCAGCAAAAGAACTGAAGAAGGAGGAGAGCTTATTTATAGAGAAATTCATGACCAGACAAAGCCTTTTCCTTCCAAATCAAAACAACGGATTGAAGGATTGCATGCTAGATAAGAAGGAGTTGGTAAATAGTTGGTGATTTCCACTATTCTGCCCACTCCCTTCATGATGGCTAGAATGCTGAGTTTGAGAGAAGAGAGTAGGCTAGCTTCATGAGTGTTCACGTGTGAAGAGATAGTGACTATCATTTAGGGACAAGCCAAACAAACCTCAGCATTCTTACAAATGGACTATATGCTACACTTGTATATATATATATATACACCATATACTTATGTTATATATTATATGTACTCTTAGGTTATAATTACAATGTTCTCCCCATAATGTAATAAATGCAATTTGAATACATATAATCTATGTACATTTTATCTTACCGATATAATACAATCGGATACTACCACATTACATTATATCATATATTATTAAATTGTATTACTCAACAATTATTTATAATAGATCCATGATACATTATTTTTAATGTATATCCACACATCATTTGTCACCTACACATATTATAACATATAGTTACTATACATTTAATTCGCATGCTTGCACATATAATTTCTCATCTTATAAATTGAATATTAATTAATAATATACACATATCCTACATCAATCAATATAATTGTTAACCTCCATAACAATTTAATTAACCCTTATATGATTAATTATTACTTTGATATAAATCTTATTGTATTTATAAACACGTTGCTCATTATTATTATGTTTCTTGCAATAATAATAATCACATATTATTAATCAATCCTCATTAGTATTTTATAAAAGTTAATTAATATTCTTCGATTAACAATTAATATAGATTAATTGTTCGCTTAAATTAATATAATCATTCTTATATTACGTCACTGTGCCACACAAGGCAATCAACGAGTTTATCACAAACTCCACCAATTTCTCAATTATTATAATTATTCAATTATATATAATTGAATTAATTCATCTCATAACACAAAATCATTTATATTCAAATAAATTCTCATTTCCATTAATATATTTATTTAATAATATATGGAAATTCTCGGGTATTACAGTAAATATGGAAGGTTCCGGAGCTGGGGCAGTCCTTATCTCTAGTACAGGTGATTAATATCCTGTGGCTACCAAACTTCAATTTGGCAACACCAACAACACGGCCGAGTACGAAGCCTGTATACTGGGGTTGAAACTAGCCCAATCCATGGGTATCAAACACTTATTGGTCTTTGTAAATTTCGTGTTGGTCATCAGACAAACCACCAGCAAGTATCTCACAAAAGAACTGCATTTGCTGCCATATCATCGGCAAGTCCTCAAAATGTCCTAGGAGTTCGAAGAAATAACCTTCGTCCACATTCCTCGAGGTCGAAAAGACTTTGTCGATGCACTGGCAATGTTGGCTTCATTAATTTGCATATCCAATAGGAGTGGGTTTCCCAACATCCAGTTTAGAAATCAAAAAGCCCCAACATACGGGAATTACATTAGAGAAGCATCGGATGAAATACCTCCTCAAGCAGCCTTGGTTTTAAGACATCAAGGAAAATCTCCATAATGGATCTACACCCGCTGGTGCAAGCCAATCAGAGAAAAAATGGATTCTCAGAATGGCCATAAAATTCTATCTAAGTGGAGATGCACTTTATAAAAGGGATGCTGGAATAGGCCTGTTAAGATGCCTCGACAAAGAGCAAGCCTAAAGACTAATGGATGAAGTCCATGGCGGAGTCTGTGGTCCACACATGAGCGGCCATCTACTGGCAAAGAAGATAATCAGAACAGAACATTACTGGATCTCGCTCAAAAATGACTGTGATGATTACGTCAAGAGATGCTTTCAATGCCGAACACATGGAAATGCCATTCATGCTCCTCCAAATAAGTTGCATAACATGAGTGCACCATGGCCTTTTTCTATGTGGGGAATGGACGTGATAGGTCCAGTCAAACCCAAAGCCAGCAACGGTCATCGGTTCATCTTCACCATGATCGACTACTTCACCAAATAGGTTGAAGAAGCCTCTTTTCCTAAAGTCACAAAAGAGGTCATCATCAGTTTCATCAGAAATAATGTCGTCTATCTATATGGACAACCGGAGGTGATCGTATCAGACAACGCCAAAAACCTAAACAATTAAATGATGGTAGAACTGTGCTGTAAGTTCCACATCAAACATCTCAACTCCGTCATCTATCGGCCTAAGATGAACAGTGCTATCGAAGTGGCCAACAAAAACATCAAGAAGATTATGCAAAAAATGTCTGCCAATCACAAAGACTGGCCTGACCTGCTACCTCTCACCCTGTTAGCCTATAGGACGTCAATGCGCACCTCTACTGGGGCTACCCCCTATTCACTGGTCTATGGCATGGAAGCAGTCCTCCCCATAGAAGTAAAGATGGGGTCTTTACGAGTGTTAATAGATGCTCAGATGGACGAAGATAAATGGTTGCAAGACCGATATCATCATATGTCCCTGATAGATGAAAAAAGGGCCACAGCCATTATCCACGGATGGTTATACCAACAAAGGATCGTCAGGTCCTATAACAAGAAAGTCTGAGTCCGACAATTCAAAGAAAATGATTTGGTGCTAAAGAAAATCTTGGCCAATCAAGATGAGCCAAAGGAAAATTTACCCCAAACTGGGAAGGCCCTTTCATTGTCAAGGAAGTACTGACAGGGGGAGCCATCAGGCTACAAGAAATGGACGGGAATGAATTTCCCCAACTCATCAATTCAGATACCATGAAAAAGTACTACGTCTGAAGCACATGCATACCCGCATCTGGGTCCTATAAATCGAGTCAGGTTCGGCTTTTCACTAGAGAAGCATGAACTACGAATGACCTGATCTCCCTCAACCCAGGAGTACGTAGGCAACCATCTATGGTGCAGTCAAACCAAGCAAAAATCCAAGGAACTTGCAAATCCCAGCATCAAATTCCAAAGCTCATCGAACCAAATTCAAACCCCAGATAAACTCTTTGCAAACCTCTTCAACCAGAACTACACATGACCTGATCTCTTTCAACCCGAGAGTACGTAGGCGGCTATCTACGACGCGGTTTGACCCTCAAGAAAAAACAAAAAATATGGAAGACCAGTTCTAAGACACTGAAAACAAATAAAAGCTAAAATATTATCAAGCTGTCTGGATACCAGACCCATTTGAGGAACTCCCTTGACACCTCAACTGTCAGTCCATTAAGGAGAAGCTTAAAATGCATCAACAACTGAGAGTCATGACGAAAGTGGTAATCACTCAGCGATGACAATACATGTCTAAGCAGGGAAGTATCTTAAAAATATATTACTCTGATATATAAACTGCTTTATATACATATTGCCCTGTACATGACAAAAATGGCTGATCTAGTCTGTGCAGGAAAAATAAAGCTAGTCTATGGACCAAAGCACAAGCAAGTCAGTAATGCTTGCATGGTATCTCTCTCTAAAGATGGAGGAGTATCTGTAAGAATAGTCCACTCAGCCTCCATACGGCTAAGGACATCCACAGTCATATGTAAGGTGGCACTGTGGTCATCAATGTAAGCACTTAGCTCGGTAACCAAACGATGGGTGTAAGATCAGAGAGCAGTACTATCAGCAATGTGGAAATCACGAGAAGCTATAGCCTCATCCCTCTCTGCAAAAGCTGTGTCCCGAGAAATCAAATTCTCCTCAATCTCAACATATGTTGTATCTCTGGCTGAGCGAACCTCCTCTCGCTCCATAATGACAGTATCTAAAGCAGAGCAAAGTTTCTCCCGCTCAATCAATCCAGTATCCAAAGTGGTCCTGAGACCATCCCTCTCAGCAAAAGCTAAATCCTTGCCAGACAGGGCAGCCAACAGCTGCGCTCTAGCTGAATCTCTCTCAAAGGTCATCCTAAATAGGGAATCTGACAAAGCTGGATCTGTCCCTATGGGAATAATCGGGGGATCACTAATCAAAGATACCACCAAATTTGTAAATAGCTCATCCTCAGTAGGAAAATCTGGATCCTCCATGGGTTCCTCCTCGTCAGAATCCGCAAGCGAAGGTAAATAAAGCTCTGCTACTGCGATATCGGTCACTGCCTTTAACCATACAAAATATTTTGGAGAACTCCCCGGATGTCTACTGGAGAACTCAGCCCTCTCCCTGTGAGTCCAACACTCATAGACTCTAACCAAGTCAGCCGGTGACATCGATGAAGTAGACATCCTCTAATCAGCAGAATCCTCAAAATGGTGCATACTCTGCCACTGATCAAACTGCTCCATAACTTCCAAGGGATGATAAGTAATCACACCCCTAAATCCTGCCAAAGGCAAATAATTCATGCCAGATGCATTAGTAATGAAGCTGAACGGGGTTGCCATCTCGGAGCATAGCAAAACTACGAATGGATGCTCAATATCCGACAAAAATGCTAACGAGAACTCTGAGTTGAAGCAATCAGGCAGACAAAAGGAGTAAACTGAGGATATCTCGTGGCTAAAATAATAGGCATGAGGTCTAAATGATCCAATTGGTCGTATGTGTGACATCAACCACATATACAGCATGACCGAGCTACCCAGGAAAAACCCCACTGGATGGGTACTGCAATAGGTGAGCGACCTCAGTGTCTCCGCCAAGATCATAGGGATAATGCTACTACCCTACCTAAGGGCTCTGACTACGATAACCAATCCCACATCAAGGTGATCTAAACGCAATGGCATGTAAACATACGCCACGATGAACATCAACAACATGTCTATCCTGGCTGTCTGCCAATCCTCTGCGAAAATGGCGAAATCCCCGACGTGATGGTCGTAGCTGTCAAGATCACCATAGCGCTCTATCAAGAAGTCAAGAAAGATCAAATGCTCTGAAACGATCTCATCCATGACTATGTTCTTCCGAAGATCGGACAGCTGAGTAAATGATCTACGCATATCACTGATAGCCGTCCGAGCACACGACAACTCTAAATCCAAGCCAGTAAATCTCTGGTACTCCTCCAGAGTAGGCAAAAGCTCACACTGCCCAATGCAGAATACCTGTCTCTCCGGTACCCATAAGGGTAGGACGCCATCAATAAAGCCGTCTAGAACCCTGAAATCTATAAGGTCCCTCGAATGCCCCAGTATCTGGTCAACTGTCCCCTTAGCTGGAAAGGGCAGACTATCATATCATGACTGCAACTATGCCACCACCTCTGACAGTGGCAAATGCTCTATACGGCTAACTGCAGACGTCGTCATTTGTAGCACCGTATCACAAGACCGTCCAGAGTTCAAGTCAAATCGCAGCTGGCTGAATGCATACACATAAAACATGCATGATGACAATAATATAAATATGATACAGCAGATAAAGATGATACAAATATCTATAAAAAGTTATCTACTGCATACATCATCCCTATATCCTGGTACAAAGTGAAAGGAAGAATACAGGGAAATGGGGCACCACCACCCAGCTAATACAGTGGTCTACCAAAATGATGGCACAGACGTCGAATAGCCAAAACAGTGGCTGACCAAGAATATAGCTGCCATAGCTATCACAGGAAGTCAAAAACCTCGGTATCAAACCGATCAACCTACTCTAGATCCTCTGTCTGCACAAAGCTGCTGGGATCAGGCATATCTGGGCGGTATAAGGGAGGATCTACCCCTGTATAACTGCTATTAAATGGACCTGGAGAGGGGCCTACTCGAGAGCTGGATGGGTCAAATAAAGATGCCTCTGATGGATCTCGGCCAAGGTGCTTGATAAAGAACGAGCCTGATCCAACTCCCTGGTCAGATGTGCTATCTAGTCTGCATGAGTAGGCTCTCTAATACAAGCTATCCAGTCCATCATCATCACGGACCCTGGCACCATATCTTCCATAAAATGGGTGGCACGAGTCTGAGCCCCGATAGTGCGAGGACTCCACCAACTGTAGAAGGCAGCCTGGTTGTATGGGCCCTCTGATAGATCAAAGCCGTCAATACCCTCCAAAGGGATGTCTGTCAAAGGCACAGACAATGGCCAATGATGCCAAGCAGGAGGAATAATGGGAATGCGGATCTCCCCTGTAATGCTCTGAATGGCACACTCTCCAAGATAGAGCTCCTAGCCTCCCTCCATCAATATAGGGGCACTGCGGGTCAATAAATCAAACTCCCGACCAGTGGGGAAACCTCCATCAAATTCGACGGTCAAGTGCTCGAATGTGTACGGCGTCCAGGTGATCGAGGCCGCTGTCAAAAGCTCTAACTGCAGACGAGCATGAGTGAATCCCTCAGCAATAGGGACCTTCGTCAAAATGGAGTGGTGCCATCTCCGTCCGCGTGGATAGGTCTCCAGACCTAATGCTGAAACGGGCCGTAGGCAAGGAAGCCTCTCAAATGCCCAAAGCTATCCATGCAAATATCAAAAGTTCTCAGTGACCAAGACTACCAAAAATAAGTGCAGGAATCAAAAAGGTACAGAAAGATATACTCACCAGTAAAAACTGATGGAATCCTAACCAAGCCTCCGTCACACCCTCCGAAAGCAGGCGCATGCCCCGGAGAAAATAGGCAAAGGTATAAGAGCCCCAATCAAAGTCACTGAAGCGGTCTACATGCTGAGTGGCACTGATCAAAGCAAAGGACACCATCGACGAGTTGTCCGCCATAAAATAACCCCAGATAATGGACAAAAACAATCGGCTCAAAATGCGATCTCTAGCCCTCCGATCATCAGGCGGGGGCAACTGTAAAGTCTCGTTCTGGGCGTCTATACTCAAGGGACCAGATCGGACTACCCGACCCTTGAATGTCAACTGAGGGACTCCCAACAGGGATCTAACTGCAGTGGGTGAAATGTCAGATATGACAGGCACTGTCTCGCCCTCAAACTCAATGCCGGTGATAAATCTCCAATCTGTAGGAGTCATCATCACCTCGCAATCAAGCAAATAAAGGGACTAAGTCTGGTGGAACCAGCACTCAGATAAAGCCCTCATATACCCCCAAGGGCAACGGCGGCGGCGGGGCAGGATCGAGAAGAAAGCCTAAAATTTCCAGCCATCTACAATCTCCCTATAATCCTCGTGCAGAGTCTGATAGAGGGAGTGCACACTAAACTAGTTCCCTCGAGGCTGTGTCAAGCCAGGGACCTGCATCAAAAATTAACCCATGTTAAAAACCTGTGCCTCGAGAATGGCCAAAAGATGGGAAAAGAATCTAGAGGGAAGAAATACTTCAAGTCACCTCATTGGCCTGAAGATATCTCGAAGGATGGCGACTCAAGTCGCCCAGCAACTCTTGTGTCTGCACAGCAATGCCCGGGACCTCCACACATGAAACCTGAGCTGTAATAAGAGCAACAAAAGTAACCTCCTCGTCATCAATGTCAATAAGATGCTCGTTTTATGCTGGACGTATCTTGCTCTCTACCAATCTGCGAGGTGTCCTAGTTGGACGGGCCTGTGGGACGGCAGAAGCCCTCCTCCGTCTAACTCCTAATGAAACCCCGGTAGAGCTATCGGGTCTTTCACGATCCATCGCATACACCAGTACTCGAAATCACCTCAGACAAGGTGTGGTAAGCCTAAAACCTATGGCTTATTAATCAATCAATCCAACATACATATCTAAGTCCTAAAACATGCATGGGTCCATCAAAAATACCCCGTATAGTCAAAACTGTATGTTTTCAAATCCCAAAAGCTTGAAACCTATATTGGGTCAGTAAAAAACTCCCCACAGAGTCAAAAATGCATGCTTTTCAAAACTTAAGATTTTGGAAATTTTTTGCCAGTCTCCTTTGTAAAATGGACTGTCTACATGCACACATGCATGTCTAGGTGGCCATTCAGTAGCACACCTACCCAAGAAATAGAAACAATTCATATATATCCAAAAAAAACAAAAACCAGCCTCACATGGTCTCCGAAATACGATAGGCATTTTTAGTTGAAAGTCCAAGCTCACTAGGCCTCAAAAAGAATGACTAAACTGACCAAAAAGCACAAAATTGACTGTCTCAGAACCTAAATTTTCTTACATCCAAACATGCATTACAGTAAGATATGCATACATATGTAGACAAAAAAAATTCACTGGTCACGTAGACATACATTTTTTATACATTGCATTTGAAAGCACCCTAGGTGGTTCGCATGCTTTTAACGGTCAAAAACTGCGAAAGAAGGATGGAAACATTACCTGCGCCGCATTGAACGCATAGGAGCTGTCAGAACTCCGTAGATCTTGAAAAAAAGATCAAAAATCCTTTTGTTGCTCAAACGGGAAACTTGCAAAATGAAAAATCCCGCAGCACATTAAGTAGCCTAGGCAGCCGCACCTCCACCTGCGGCTGCCACACCTCCACCTGTGGCAGCCCAGGTGGGTCCCACCTGCCCCAGGCCCGATTTGGTTTAAGTAAAACAGAGTTTAAACGGGCCGCCGAATTAAATCTGAAGAGAAATTGCTACGCGATTGAGCGGTTTGTCCCGAAATCCTGCGTTCAAGTAGTGCAATCCTGACAAAAAGGGAAACTCCACAGAGACCCTTGACATTCAGTCTAGAGCAATGTCCGAGGGTCAACAGATCAAACCACAGAAAAGCTGTGCAAAAATTGCACAAAACTGCCGAAAACTGGCATTTTTGAAGCATTGGGTACTGACCGGTGACTACTCAGTCGTTGGTTCCAGTCCAGCGAAGCATCAAGTACTGACCAGTGACAACTCAGCCATTAGTTCCAGTCCAGCGAAGCATCAGGTACTGACAGGTGATAACTCAGCCGTTGGTTCCAGTTCAGCAAAGCATCGGGTACTAATCGGTGATAACTCAGCCGTTGGTTCCAGTCCAGCTAAGCATCGGATACTGACCGATGACAACTCAACTGTTAGTTCCAGTCAAGTGAAGCATTGGGTACTGACCAATGACAACTCAACCGTTGGTTCCAGTCCAGCGAAGCATCGGGTACTGACCGATGACAACTCAGCCGTTGGTTCCAGTCCCACGAAGTATCGGGTACTGACCGGTGACAACTCAGCCGTTGGTTCCAGTCCAGCGAAGCATCTACTGACCGGTGATAACTCAGCCGTTGGTTCCAATCCAGCGAAGCATCGGGTACTGACCGGTGATAACTCAGCCATTTGTTCTAGTCCCGCGAAGCATCGGGTACTTACCCGTGACAACTTAGCCGTTGGTTCCAATCCAATGAAGCATCGGGTACTGACCGATGACAACTTAGCCGTTGGTTCCAGTCCAGTAAAGTTTGGGTACTGACCAAAGCAGTCTCAGTCGTTGGCTCAGCCCCAGCAAAGTTTGAGTTCCGATCGAAGCAGTTTCAGCCGTTGGCTCAGCCCTAGCGAAGCATAGGGTAAGGACCGATGACAACTCAGCCGTTGGTGCAACCCCAGCGAAGTTCGGGTGCCGACCAAAGTTAATTTCAACCTTTGAACTAATCCCATGAGATGTCGGGAGACGATCTATGGTTGAGAGTCATATCATAATCCATCTTCACAAAGGACAGATGATGGAATCTGTTATACACATCCTCAAAGAAGATCATTGAGGTAGTATCAATCCTGGACACATCCTCAATACCTACAAAGCTATCGTAGAGGACGTCATCCCCAGCAGATCAAGACGGGAAAATCTGTTATAGCTCACCCCCTCAGAATCTACAAAGATATTACAGAGTACGTCATCCCCAGCAGATCAAGACGGGAAAATCTGTGATAAATCATCTTTAACAAACTCATCAGAGTCAAACAAATTATCGTGAATGATGTCATCCACAGCCGAGAATGATAAAACTGGCTCGCGATAACTTCTTAATACCATCAAATGCTAAACCGGATAGCGTCATCCCCAGTAAAGTGATAACGCACACAGCCAAAAGTAGCCCCATTCTACTCCAAGACGCCCAGCTTTAAAATGGCTCTAGCACTCTTTATTTCCAGTGTTTACTAATCTTTATCCTGTCCATTCCACCACGTTACATGGACATGATAAAGAGGGGCATTTGTAGGCACTCAAAATTTTCCTTGCCTCAATACTAACCGGGTAGGAGAGCAAAACCGTCAATAAATCCAAATCCGGCCACCAACGCCGGTCCTTCAACCTAAATCTAATTCCCAATATCGGTAATCAAGCTTCGATACTCAATCGGACCATCAATAAAGTTCTGACAGTCAATCGGACCATCAATCAAGTTTTGACAATCAATCGAACCATCAATCAAGTTCTGACAGTCAATCGGACCATCAATCAAGCTTCGACAGTTAATCAGACCATTAATCAAGTTCTGACAGTCAATCGGACCATCAGTCAAGCTCTGATAGTCAATCGAACCATCAATAAAGCTCCGACAGTCAATCGGACCATCAATTAAGCTCAGACAGTCAATCGGACCATCAATCAAGTCTCAACAGTCAATCAGACCATCAATCAAGCTTCGATAGTCAATCAGACCATCAATCAAGTTTTGACAGTCAATCGGACCATTAATCAAGTTCTGACAGTCAACCGGACCATCAATCAAGCTCCAACAGTCAATCGGACCATCAATCAAGTTCTGACAGTCAATCGAATCATCAAGCTCAACCCCGGTCTCATCCTGAGAAGTCAAAATCAACCCCGGTCTCAATCCGGGAAGTCAATTCAACCTCGGTAGTAACCCGGGAGGTACCAATCAACCCCGACCTCAGTATCAAGGCCGTAAAGTCAACCCTGGTCTCAATCCGGGAAGTCAAGGCAACCTCGACATCAACTGAGGACATGTCAAGTCATCTCTGGCAGCAACCCAGGAAGTCAAACTCAACTCCGGTCTCAACCCGAGAAGTGCAGGTCATCCCCGGTCTCAACCCGGGATGTCAGGTCAACTTCAGACATCCACCTAAAGTATCACAACAACTCCAGAGAAAAACTTGGAATGACCACGTCAGCCTCAGAGACAACCATGAGGTCAAAAGACTGGACTAGGATCCAAGTCTTGGAATTAACTCACGAAAGTCAACTGGGGACAATGCCGACACTACAGGCAGCCCTGCGAGGGGTACAACAGTTATTTCATCAACTCTCAACTGACTTGGTCAAACTCAAGCCAAATCGATGCCGCTAAAGTCAGAATGAACCCTAATGACGATCCCGAGTGGCAACTACGCAAGACAGCTCAACGGACAAACGGCGGGGAATCAAAGAACTGGTTATAAACCCATCTTCTTGGACCCAAAAAATGTTTTTTCCCATGTTATTGTGACACTCTCGGCTAGAGCTTTCCAAAAAGGTATTGCACGCCTCAAACGGATGCTCCGATCAAAAGTTAGAAAGTTTCTGACTAGACATTGCATTGCTCAGAGTGCACGTACTTTGAGACGACCAAGCCGGGCATATGGGCCCCACCTAGGGGAGCCGCAGCTCTACTTGTGGATGCCGCAGGTAGAGTGGAGGCTCCCTGGCCTATAAATAAACGTGCCCCCCCCATTCATTTAAAAAAATTCAGAAACGCAGTGAAGCTCTGGCAGTTTGATTTTCTGACTTTTACACCTCTTTCAAACCCAAATATTTTCAATCCAATACGTAGATATACCTATATACTAACGCATATCAACATTAGCAAGTCAATACTACTACTTTGCACTGTTTTACACTTGCACATCAAGTTTTATCTTCTAAATATGCCCGGAACTTAGTTCCGTGGCTGTTTTTGTCAAAATTTGATACATTTTTGTACATAAACTCCATTTTCAACATTTCTACAACTCGAATTGACGATCCGTCAGCTCTAGCAGATTCAATACATTAGCACGCACATTCTGGCAACTTCATCGGACTGGGTTATCATCCCAGTCCGGGTTTGGCCCTCTTTTGTATATATTTAACTGCAAATATACTAATATTTAAATTCTGTCAAGCCCGGATGTCAAATCCGAGGTAGTTTACCGCTTATATATATATACGCATATATAAGCGACATTCACCATCACTAGTATTCATATCAGTCTTGGTTGACTACATTTATGTTTATATATATATATATATATATATATATATATATATATTCAGTCGGTCTGGACTATTTTGTGGCCATTTTACTGCTTTTACACACTTCCCCATACTGGGTGCTCTCCCCAGTCACTGGGTGACTACTTTTCTGTCAATTTCAATTACAGTAAGGGCACCGACGTGAAAATCCATCGTCCTTTTTACTACTTTCATATATATATATATATATATATATATATATATTTCTGTCACAGCCTTGATCATTTCATGGCTATTTACTATTTTTATAAATATATATATATTTTAATTCCAGTCCGGGCTTGTGAGTGAAAACCCATCGCCCTTTTACAGCTTTTATATATATATAATTATATATATTACTTTATTCAAATTTATTCAACTGCTGCATCTCACATTCATTTGTATATGAATTTGCACTGACATATCTGCGGGCGAATTAGATTTATCCAAATCTCGCCACTTCTAGCTTTCAACGGTTCAAACAGGTTCCGACAGAACCTGGAAGCTATAATGGCTGAGATTTCTTTAAATCTAGTTATTTATATAGTTTCAGCTTCAAAAGTAACCTCGCGTCCCTTAGATCGCTATCTAGTGGGAACGAAATGCTTAAGCCGTGCGGGCCGGGATTTACTGAATGAATCCCTGGTTCTGGCTATCTTGGGATATTTATCTGTTTCTGTACAAATTAACTGTGCAGGTTTTCTAGCCATTCATATGTGAGCCTAGGAATCGTAGGATTCATGATCAAACTGATCAGAATCTGATTCCCACGATGGACAAACTACGATTTACAGATGTACCCTGCCAGTTTTTTTTGTAAAATGTACATGCACAGACCTTAAAACGGTTATCCGGATTTAAGGTCTCAACATAGTGAAAATATGGATTGTCGTGTCAGCGTCCCTCCGATGGATTTCATACCCATGAGGAGACCGACAGTTTATATTTTTGTGGTCAAGGATGCTTCGCAGCCCGACAAATCACCATTTGCATGTAGCCTTAAGGCTATAAAGATAAAATTGAGAGTAACGATATGCTTCAATTCATATATCAGCGTAAGAGTTTGATAAAACCAGCTTTCAAAACATCATTTTCAATTCAATCAAAAGAAAAGCTTTTCAGGGATTTTCAAATCAAATCAAACCCTTTGTATATAGGCTCAATGAAGCCTGTCAAAGCTTTCAATCAATCCAAAGGCCCAATTTCCAAACAGCATTCACTCACGCATTCCAGTTTTAAGGGAAATATTAAAAAGATTGTGGTACCGTGTTTACACGGGAGTCATGGGGTGCCTAACACCTTTCCCACACTTAACCAAGCCCCCAAACTCAAAACTCTGATTTCAAAGATCAAGTTTCGACAGTGTCCAGTAATTGGGCCTCTTTTCAAATCAAATTCGGTTGAGTTGGTACAAACATTTTCAAAACTACCAACTGGCGACTGTTTAAATCAAATCGTCGACATATACATATGTTGGCCTCTTTCCTAAAAAACCCTTCAAAACCTTTTTTGCAATAAAAAGAATAAGGGTAGAGATAACTTAGGAAGATCGATTTGAGAAAAATTGGGTTATCAACCGACCTGCGGTATTTCTTAAATTTTCCAACGTCGACTGTCCTCAATTAAAATTTTCCACATTCTTACTTTCTCTTTGAATTAATACGAATTTTCTTTAATTCGTATACCTTAGAACTTTTCTGAGCTCTTCTTCTCGTACTACATCGTAGTACCATTTCATCATAGCCTTAAGCTATAATTCATCCATCGTTTAACAGGAAACCTGTTATTACGATTTCATATGATCATGTCGTGATCTTCTTCCTTAATCATTTAACTCAACAATTTTATTATCCTTCTTTCTCAGATTATAGCTTAAGGTATTCATACTAAAGGTTCATAACTTATCAGCTCTGATACCAACCGGTGACGCCCCGAAATCCAGTATATCTTCACACCCGGATTCCTTACATCAAGAGTACTTCATACTCCATATGTGACGCCCCCAAATTCGGACCACCACTGGTCTCTCAAATTCGGTTCGCTACGTACTACAATCTAACACCATAATAATAAGAATACGACTAAATATCACATTTCACAGCGAAATAACACGAAACACTACTACCGAATAGATTTTATTTAATTAATATAATTTATTCACGTCCCAAGGTTTCGTAACTTAACATTGATTACATAGATTAGACATAACTTAAGCATACATAACCTTAACTAGTATATAATAGAATAAGTTCTTATTACAATCATAAGATTCTACATAATATTAAGCTACTCAGTAGCCTTTCCCTTGCCCTTGTCGGCGCCCGAGGGTCCGCCTTGCTTTGCCTTAACTGAAATCTTTTAGGGAAAGCAAGAATGAGCAACAAGTTTGCTCAACAAGTAATATAGCAATAAGGGTGAGTAATATAGTTCTCAAATCCAAAAGGGTATAGCAAGGTATGATAGTTCAAGGATAACAAGAATATCAATAATTCTCAATAACAGTTGCTAAGGACAGAATAATATCAATATGATTTGATGCTAAATCAATTTAAGACTTCAAGATAATTGAATACTGAGTAGTCACTAAGGACTAAGAACTTCTATTAGAATTAACAGTAATATACTGATAATCCAATAAAAACAAGTACAACAGGTGATCAACCTAAAGTACCCTACGTTATGCATATCGTTCAATCGTACTAAAGTGTGCACGTCGGTCTTTCGAGAATATATAATTTCTCTTCAAAGAAGGTTGTTCATCTCAGTCAAATACAAGATCCCGCACCAATCAATTGGTTTGGGTTACCTTTCGACAATATAAGTCTAGCCGAATCAAATGGCTTAGATCGCAACATTAATAAGTCCAAAACTCAAGATTTAAAGTCCGAAGAATATAAATTGACTTTATCTTGTCCACGAAGTAACTAAGTTATGAAACAAGATTCGCAATTCTGATAGTTTACTTGTACGACAATAATAGCACAAGCTTAATGAATGCTCAATAAAGAGTAAGGTTAGGAACTTGCTTACAATGTTCCTTGAATAAAGTAAACACAAGGATAGGATACTTGTGCAATAAAAGAGTGTAAGTTAGGGAACTTGCCTTAAGCGTAGTCTACCCACGTTAAGTAAATCAACACTTTCGAATTCCTATCGTAATATAGTTACGTATATATATGATATCCATTAGTCATATAGTTTAACATCATACTTTATCTTATACATATACAATCCACATATAAGTTAAGTCTTTAACCTTACTATACAGCCATACCATGTATAGTATCATACTAATTTACAAATCTCGACTAATATAACTTTTATTGTCCTTTATCCTTAACGTTCCTCTTTTTGAGTTAAACGTATTCGCATATCATTATTATCACATAAGACCACAATCAATACCAAACATATTTTATTTAGTAAGCTCTAGCATTACTATAAGTTAACTGTCAAGAATCGGATTCAAGCATCAACATACGATATCACATAGCATATATACATGTTGAAGGGTCCCTCCATGCTTGTTCAACCTTTCACATTCAATTTTACATGATATAGGTTCTAAGTTAATACCTTTAATAACTTAAGGCCATTCAAGGTCATGAAACCACATTAGCTCTCATGCTTGTCATTTTAAACATATGAGGTGATCACATAACTCGTTTTAGGCATGCTTGCAAGTTTCTATTTCATATACGCATAACTAGTATTGTTACTAGCATAAATTATGCTTCACTTGTGCTCAACTAGTTTTTATGGCATCTAACATGGCATGTATACATGTATGATATATTAGTGAGGTTAAGAGCACTATCAAACATGTCTATAAATATCAGAATCTAAATCTCAATATAACATGTCAACGTTCACGTTCAAAGCTCATATTTCATTAGTATCGTTCACTAATGAGTTCAACATGTACATGTTATATTCTGAAATATATATACACAAGTCAACAAGTTTTTCATGCCTCTCTACGTTATATGAACATGCATCAAAAGTTAGAATACAAACATGAGTCTAACATATCAAAGTTCTTTTTTTAAACTCTAAGTTTATTTCAAAACTATAAGTTTTCATCAATCATGCATGCAATCCTAGTAAAACATGTTTACGTTATCTCAATGTACTCACATACGCATGTCAAAACTATTAGCATACTTGTTTAAACCATATTAACTAACTACACTCTAACAGATTTTTAGCAGGAGTCAAAATCTGGAACCAGGGACTGGTGCAGCTGCGCTGCGCCCTAGTTCATTACTGGCGCAGCTGCGCTGGGTCTCGGCCAGCAATTTTAATGGCAGGTTCTGGCGCAGCTGCGCTGCACCCCAGTATAAACAAGGCGCAGCTGCGCCGTTGCCTGGACAGAGCTGAAAGCTTCTGCTTTGGCAGAAAGCAAGCCAAACCTCAAAATTTCTTCACGAAATTGAAGGTAATCAAGCCACATTGTATATTAACATACTTAATAGTTCACGTAACACTTAAACAAGCATTCTATACTCCAATTACAATCTAATTCAACATGATCAAGAATTTAAACTTTGACAGAAAATAAGAAATGAAGAACAAGAATGAAGAACAGGAAATGTTGCATACCTCTGTTCTACGAATTGAGCTTGCTAAGCTGAACTCTCTCAAATTCTTAGAATGTTATCCCTGATATATAATTTGCTCTCACTTCTATACTTAGGAAAATTCTCAGCATTTGATTTATGAAGAGGAGGGGAAATATTTATAGAAGAATTATTACACAGACAATACTTATACACTTCAAATTATACGAATGGGAGAATGCATTTCATGGTGGTTATAGAGAAGTTGGTGAGTAGTGGTTGGATTCCATCATCATACCCACTTCCCATTGCATAATTTCCATCTAAGTTGCTGATTTTAAGATTATAGGGAGTAGGCTAGCCTTGAGCTTGCACACGTGAAGAGGAAATGCCTCTCATTATGGGACAAGGAATGAAACTCTACAATTGGGCAAATGAACTACATGCTACACTTGTGTTATAATATACATACTATATACTTAAGTTATATATTTCATATGTATACAATATATGTTTAGGTTATAAATTAGTGTCACAATGTAATTCAACTAAATACTACTTCAATATAGTAAAGGTAATTTACACATATAATCCATGTCCATTTTGTCATACCAGTATAATTTAATCGGGTATTATCATATTACATTTTCTCATCTATTATTCAATTATATTACATATTGAAATATCACCAATTAGCAATTGTTTATTATATATTCAAGAGATACTAAGTTAATGTTCATACACACACATATTTTCACATAAGCATTGATATGTAACTTATATAATTTAATCAATCTTAATATATGGTTTCTATATATAATATAGTCACATTGATAGTCACATTACACTATATAATATAGTTGTAGCTACGATATTTAATTATCGCATGCTCGACATATAATAATTAATTGAGTAAATATAATTATATTAATAATCTACTCGTTTATATATTATGGCAATAAATTAATTACTTATCTTATCAATTAATTAATAATAATATTAATTAATCTATCCCTCATTAATTTACCCTTAACAACAATTTATTAACATTATTATATGGTAAATTATCACATTCCTCAATAATTTAATAAATATAAATCTTATTATATTTATAAACACTTTACTTATCAACATACTATTATTATATTTCTCATAATAACAATTAACAATTAATATAGATTAATTGCTCATTTAACAATTCCTTCCTCTTCGAATTAATTAATTCATCATCGAATCTATTCTTGTGTCACACAAGGCATTTCAACGAGCTTATCATAAACTCCATATTTTCCTCAATTTATTATAATTTTAATTTGAATTCATTTGAATTAACTCATCTCATAACACGTAAATATTTATATTCAAATAAATATTCATTTCCATTAATATATTCATTTAATAATATTCAAAAATTCTCGGGTATTACATCCTCCCCCCCTTATAAAAATTTCATCCTCGGAATTGCTACAAGGTTACACAAATAAATAGGGATAATCCATCTTCATCCTATCTTCTAATTCCCACGTAGCCTCTTCGACATCGTGGTTACGCCAAAGTACCTTTACAGATTAAATAACTTTTTTTCTTAAGGTTTGCTCTTTCCTATCTAATATTTGGATAGGAATTTCTTCATACGCTAGGTTCTGCTCCACTTGAATGGGCTCATAAGAAATCACATGCTCGTAGTCGGCCTTGTACGGTCACAACACGGAGATGTGGAACACGTTGTGGATGTGCTCCGACTCGGGTGGTAATGCAACTTTGTATGCCATTTCAGCCACTCGTTTCAGTATCTCGAACGGTCCTATGAATCTTGGACTCAATTTTCCTTTCTTGTCGAAACGGATTTTTCCCTTCCATAGAGATACCTTTAAAAATACGAAACTGCCGACTTTAAAGTCCCGGTCTTGTCGATGTAAGTCTGCGTACTTTTTTTGGCGATCTTGAGCTGCTACTAGTCTGACTTTTATCACTGTCACCACATCTGCGGTTTGTTGTACTAACTCTGGTCCGAGTATTCGTTGCTCTCTAACTTCGTCCCAACATAATGGCGTTCTGCACTTTCTTCCGTAAAGAGCTTTGTACTGTGACATGTCGATACTCGCATGGTAACTATTGTTATATACAAATTCAACTAAGGATAGGTGGTTGTCCCAATTTTCCTTGAAGTTCATCACGCAAGTCCTAAGCATGTCCTCCAGCATTTGTATTATTTGCTCACTCTGTCCGTCTGTTTGAGGATGATAAGCGGTACTCAACCTCAACTGCGTTCCCATTCTCTCTTGCAAGCTTTTTCAAAAATTTGACGTGAAGCGCGGATCTCGATTAGAAACAATTGACACCGGCACTCCATGTCGTGAAACAATCTCCTTTACATATAGGCTTGCTAACTGATTCAAACTATTACGGATCTTAATCAGTAGAAAATGTGTGGTCTTCGTTAGTCGATCCACGATAACGCAAATGGCATCATATCCCTTCTGTGTGACTAGAAGTCCTACCACGAAGTCAATCGTAATGTGCTCCCATTTCCACTCCGGTATTTCCAATGGTTGAAGTAAACCACTCGGCCGCTAGTGCTCTACTTTAACGCGTTGGCAAGTCAGACATCTGCTAACTCACTCTGTGATTTCCCATTTTAGATTTGGCCACCAAAAATGTTGCCTCAAGTCTCGGTACATCTTAGTGCTTCCCGGATGAATGGAATATGTCGTATTGTGTGCCTCGTGCAAAATTTCTTCCCTTAACTCGGTTACCGCCGGTACCCACACTCTCCCTTCGAATCTTAAAATACTATTTTTATCCATTCGAAATCTCTCTTCTTCATTTTTTGCGATCCTCTTCCTGATTTTCTCGCACTCTTCATTCTTCTCTTGTGATTCCTTCACTTTATCCAACAATATCGGACGAGCTTCTATTGCAAATAACCTCTCTTCAGACCTCTCTGACCCCTTTACCTCTATCTCTAATTTTTCCATTTCTCTTATTAATTCTTCCTGAGTCATCAAGTGAAATAGTTTCTCCCTTCCTTTTCTGCTCAGAGCGTCGGCAACCACGTTTGCCTTTCCCGGGTGATAAAGAATATCACAGTCATAGTCCTTAATCAATTCTAACCACCTCCTCTGACGCATATTCAACTCCTTCTGTGTGAAGATATATTTCAGACTTTTGTGGTCCGTGTATATCTCACATTTCTCTCCGTACAAATAATACCTCCAAATCTTCAACGCAAAAACTACTGACGCTAACTCTAGGTCTTGAGTAGGGTATCATTTTTTGTAGTCCTTTAATTGTCGTGATGCATACGCAATGACCTTGCTGTGCTGCATAAGCACACAGCCAAGTCCCTTGTGCGATGCATCACTATACACTACAAAATTTCCCACATCATCTGGTAGTGATAACACAGGCGCTTCGCTTAATCTCTTTTTCAGTTCTTGAAAACTCCCTTCGCATTTGTCGGTCCATACAAATTTCACCATCTTCCTCGTCAGATTGGTCAACGGGGTTGCTATCTTAGAAAAATCCTGGATGAATCTTCGATAGTACCCAGCTAACCCTAAAAAACTTCTCACCTCCGTTGGTGTTCTTGGCTGCTCCCAATTACTCACTGCTTCTACCTTTGCAGGGTCTACTGAGATTCCATTCTTATCCACCACATAACCTAAGAATTGAACCTTCTCCATCCAAAATTCACACTTAGAAAATTTTGTGTACATCTTCTCCTTTCGTGCTTCTAAAACAATCTTCAGATGTTCGGCGTGTTCTTCCTCTGTCTTCGAGTAGATCAAAATGTCGTCGATGAAAACTACCACAAATTTATCTAAGTAGGGCTTGAAAACTCGATTCATCAAGTCCATGAATGCTGCCGGAGCATTAGTCAATCCGAATGACATTACCAAAAACTCGTAATATCCATAACGGGTTCGAAACGTAGTCTTTGGTATGTCTTCTTCCCGTACTTTCAGTTGGTGATAACCTGTTCGTAGGTCTATCTTTGAGAAACACTTCGCTCCCTTCAGTTGATCAAATAAGTCATCTATCCTCGGTAACAGATATCTGTTCTTGATCGTTACTCTGTTCAATTCTCGATAATCGATACAGAGCCTCATCGATCTGTCATTTTTCTTAACGAACAACATTGGTGCTCCCCAAAGAGACACTTGGTCGCACGTAACCTTTATCTAATAACTCTTACAGTTGTATCATCAATTCCTTCATTTCTACTGGTGCCATACCATATGGAGCTTTCGAAATCGGGGCCGTTCACGGTGATAAATCTATCACGAATTTGATTTCTCTGTCTGGCGAAAAACCAGGCAGATTGTCCGGAAATACATCTTGAAATTCATTCACTACGGATATATCCTTAATTTCTACTCCCTTTTTCTGAGTATCTACAATGTAAGCTAAGTAACTTACACATCCTGTCCTTAATAATTTCTTGGCCTGCATCATCATAAGACAACACGATTGCTTAAGCAATGAGCTACCATAAAACACTACCTTAGACTTACTCGGAGTCTGAAGGTTCACACATTTATTCTGACAGTCAATTATCGCAGCATGGTTATACAACCAATCCATTCCCAATATTGCGTCAAATTCTCCCAATCTAATTAGAATCAAGTCTACGCTCAGTTTATGATCTCTAATGTTTGCGGGATAATTTCGGTAAATAAATTCTACAGGGATTATTTCTTTGTTTGAAACTTCTATGTTTAAGGGATTTTCTAATCTTTCTCGGGGTGTACTAAGTCTACTAGCAAATTTTCCAGATACAAAAGAATAGGTGGCACCCGAATCAAATAATACATAAGCATTTATATCATTGATTGGGATTATACCTGACACCACGACCTTTACAGCTACTGTGTCTTGGACGGTCATGTTAAAGGTCCTAGCGGTTGGACGGTTGGATTGTGCCAGTCCGCTGATCATCAGTTTGTTTCCCCCTTGTTAGCTGCTACCTCCACCACTCCCCTTCTTTGGGTAGTCCTTAATCCGATGCTCCATCGAGCCACATGCAAAACATCCTTGTATCTTTTTCGGGTTTGGGAAGTTGGGCAAAATGTGCCACTCCTGACCGCAGTTGTAGCAAGTGTCGCGTCCCTTCCAACACTCGCCCTGGTGATTCTTTCCACATTTTGGGCATCCCTCTGCGCTCTTCTTGAAACCTCCATGAAAATTCCCTGATTGATTGTTGTTGTTTTTATTATTGTTGTTGTTGTTGTTGTTGTTGTTGTTATTCTCCTACTTTCTCTTCCCCAAGTTACTTCCTCCACTACTGCTTCCTCCTTCGCGGTTCTCTCCTTTGGTAGTCTTTCCTTTCTTCTCCTTGTTGTACGGACTTAAGGCTTCACTGCCACCTTCCATAATGATCTCCTTCTCCAGCAATGTCGCAAAGGAATCAATTTGAAGAACTGATATCTTGTTGAACAGCCAAGGCTTCAGCCCTTGTTCGAATCGTCTCGCCTTCCTCTCCTCATCTCCAACTTGGTGTTCTACAAATCACGCTAGTTCATTAAACTTAGTTGTGTACTGCGCCACCGTCATATCGCATTGCTTTAGTTCTAAGAACTTCACCTCCATTCGGTTCTTCATGATTTTCGAGAAGTAGTACTTGAAAAATAGTATCTTAAATCTATCCCAAGCTATTATTTCTTCTCCAACTCTCTGCTGATTTGCCTCCCACCAGTAGTTCGCTTCTCCTCTCGTTATATACGTAGCAAACACCATCTTTTGGTCTTCACCCACATGAGCTATGGTGAAAGTCTTTTCTATTTCTTTTATCCAGGTTTGCGTAATTATTGGGTCGGTAGTACCCTCAAACTCTAGGGGTCCTACACTCCTAAAGTCTTTGAAATTTGTCACTGGGACAGCTTGAGGGTTGGGGCGAACGGGTTCGTTGTTCCTTCACCTTAGAACTTCTCCTAACAAGTCTACTAACTTCTGGATGGGATCTACTTGTTCCCTCTCATTGTTCACTGACTCCTCATGTGTAGTCAATCTACGTCTTGATGCCTTATCTGCATCACAAATTTTCATTTTATTATTATTCAATTATATCACTTAAGTATTTCTTTTAATACTAAAAAGAATAAATTTATAACACGTTTCTGAAATAAGCTCATTTATATTCAAATACCAAATCGTTTCATTACATGATCATCCCTAGCATATTTCTATAAATGTTATCACATATCCCCTAATATCACAAAGGACGGGGAATACTAACATACTACCCCTTTAACATATGCCTACTCGGGGTTTGCATCACTATCCCACACTTTACACAAAAAGTTAGGATTTCAACACAACATGTACATTACAAAAGAAAACCACTAAAGCTACTGCTAGTCTAGCTAATGGTCTCATCCCATCATCCCACGCTCCACAACGCTCTTGTACTCCATCTGCGCTATGTACGCCACCAACTCTCAGCTCATAGTATGTAGGGTCTGTCCCTGCTCTACTGGGTAGTGGTATACACCATCGATCACCCTCTCAAAAGCTGAATGGAACACATGCCCCATCTTGTTCATCTTCCTCTTCTTGCATCTGACCTCATCCTCTAGATCGTCGGCCCTCTCATTTGCGGCTTCCCACTTCTCCTCAAAGTGGATCCTATCCATAACCTCCAACTCTAGCTGAGTACAGAGTGCTTCCTTCTCACTCTTCTCACTCAACTCCCTCTGCTCGACCCCTTCTAACTTTCCTGCCAAGTCTACATTTTTGGATACCGACCTGTGGAATAAGGTTCCCATCTGGATCCCTGCCTCCCTGCGGTAAGCAATCTCCACCTCTAACTCTTGCATGGCCAGCTTCCTCTGATGGTCTTCGTCCCTCAGTTTTGGAACTCAGACTCTCTCTCCTAGGCCTCAGCCTCCAGCTCTTGCACTCTGCAGTCCAACTCTAGAATACGCTCCTCGTACTCTCCCAGCATATGCTCCTCCAGGTTAGGCTCGTAAGAGTCCTCCATGGGCTCGCTCTCCGTACACTCGTCCTCCACAGGCTCCTCCTCCATGGGCTCCTCCTCTGGGTCAAACTCTACCTCAATCTCGTCCTCATCGTCAAACTCGAACGATGTAACAGCCTGCACAGGCACAGCCTCTAGAGGTGCCTCGTATACTACGTGTATATCTCTAGGCTCCTCCTGGGCCAGTCTACTAAGTACTCCTGTGTCTGTCATCCTACAATCACAAACACAAGACAAACAAACAACAACTCCATTAGAATGTTAAATAAAACATAAGTTCATTATATAGAATGAAGTTACATTTCATAACACACTAAGTCTCTCAAGGAAAACTCTACCTGAGTTTTATCTCCTTCTAACTTCTAAGTTCTCCTAAGTTATAATCTAAGGACACTCGCTCCTAAGGTTTATAACTACAGCTCTGATACCAACCTGTGACGCACTCAAATTCGGACTGCCACTGGTCTCTCGAATTTGGTTCGCCACGTACTACAATCTAACACCATAATAATAAGAATACGACAAAATGTCGCATTTCACAGCGAAATAACACGAAACACTACTACCGAATAGATTTCATTTAATTAATATAATTTATTCACGTCCCAAGATTTCGTAACTTAACATTGATTACATAGATTAGACATAACTTAAGCATACATAACCTTAACTAGTATATAATAGAATAAGTTCTTATTACAATCATAAGATTCTACATAATATTAAGCTACTCAGTAGCCTTTCCCTTGCCCTTGTCGGCGCCCGAGGGTCCGCCTTGCTTTGCCTTAACTGAAATCTTTTAGGGAAAGCAAGAATGAGCAACAAGTTTGCTCAGCAAGTAATATAGCAATAAGGGTGAGTAATATAGTTCTCGAATCCAAAAGGGTATAGCAAGGTATGATAGTTCAAGGATAACAAGAATATCAACAATTCTCAATAACAGTTGCTAAGGACAGAATAATATCAATATGATTTCATGCTAAATCAATTTAAGACTTCAAGATAATTGAATACTGAGTAGTCACTAAGGACTAAGAACTTCTATTAGAATTAACAGTAATATACTGATAATCCAATAAAAACAAGTACAACAGGTGATCAACCTAAAGTACCCTACGTTATGCATATCATTCAATCGTACTAAAGTGAGCACGTCGGTATTTCGAGAATATATAATTTCTCTTCAAAGAAGGTTGTTCATCTCAGTCAAATACAAGATCCCGCACCAATCAATTGGTTTGGGTTACCTTTCGACAATATAAGTCTAGCCGAATCAAATGGCTTAGATCGCAACATTAATAAGTCCAAAACTCAAGATTTAAAGTCCGAATAATATAAATTGACTTTATCTTGTCCACGAAGTAACTAAGTTATGAAACAAGATTCGCAATTCTGATAGTTTACTTGTACGACAATAATAGCACAAGCTTAATGAATGCTCAATAAAGAGTAAGGTTAGGAACTTTCTTACAATGTTCCTTGAATAAAGTAAACACAAGGATAGGATACTTGTGCAATAAAAGAGTGTAAGTTAGGGAACTTGCCTTAAGCGTAGTCTATCCACGTTAAGTAAATCAACACTTTCGAATCCCTATTGTAATATAGTTACGTATATATATGATATCCATTAGTCATATAGTTTAACATCATACTATATCTTATGCATATACAATCCACATATAAGTTAAGTCTTTAACCTTACTATACAGCCATACCATGTATAGTATCATACTAATTTACAAATCTCGACTAATATAACTTTTATTGTCCTTTATCCTTAACGTTCCTCTTTTTGAGTTAAACGTATTCGCATATCATTATTATCACATAAGACCACAATCAATACCAAACATATTTTATTTAGTAAGTTCTAGCATTACTATAAGTTAACTGTCAAGAATCGGATTCAAGCATCAACATACGATATCACATAGCATATATACATGTTGAAGGGTCCCTCCATGCTTGTTCAACCTTTCACATTCAATTTTATATAATATAGGTTCTAAGTTAATACCTTTAATAACTTAAGGCCATTCAAGGTCATGAAACCACATTAGCTCTCATGCTTGTCATTTTAAACATATGAGGTGATCACATAACTCGTTTTAGGCATGCTTACAAGTTTCTATTTCATATATGCATAACTACTATTGTTACTAGCATAAATTATGCTTCACTTGTGCTCAACTAGTTTTTATGGCATCTAACATGGCATGTATACATGTATGATATATTAGTGAAGTTAAGAGCACTATCAAACATGTCTATAAATATCAGAATCTAAATCTCAATATAGCATGTCAACGTTCACGTTCAAAGCTCATATTTCATTAGTATCATTCACTAATGAGTTCAACATGTACATGTTATATTCTGAAATATATATACACAAGTCAACAAGTTTTTCATGCCTCTCTAGGTCATATAAACATGCATCAAAAGTCAGAATTCAAACATGAGTCTAACATATCAAAGTTCCTTTTTTAAACTCTAAGTTTATTTCAAAACTATAAGTTTTCATCAATCATGCATGCAATCCTAGTAAAACATGTTTACATTATCTCAATGTACTCACATAGGCATGTCAAACCTATTAGCATACTTGTTTAAACCATATTAACTAACTACACTCTAACAGATTTTTAGCAGGAGTTTGAATCTGGAACCAGGGACTGGTGCAACTATGCTGCGCCCTAGTTCATTACTAGCGCAGCTACGCCGAGTCTCGGCCAGCAATTTCAATGGCAGGTTTTGGCGCAGCTGTACTGCACCCCAGTATAAACAAGGCGCAGCTGCGCCGTTGCCTGGACAGAGCTGAAAACTTCTGCTTTGGCAGAAAGCAAGCCAAACCTCAAAATTTCTTCACGAAATTGAAGGTAATCAAGCCACATTGTATACTAACATACTTAATAGTTCACGTAACACTTAAACAAGCATTCTATACTCCAATTACAATCTAATTCAATATGATCAAGAATTTGAACTTTGACAGAAAATAAGAAATGAAGAACAAGAATGAAGAACAGGAAATGCGGCATACCTCTGTTATACGAATTGAGCTTGCTAAGCTGAACCCTCTCAAATTCTTAGAATGCTATCACTGATATATAATTTGCTCTCACTTCTATACTTAGGAAAATTCTCAGCATTTGATTTGTGAATAGGAGGGACTATATTTATAGAAGAATTATTACACAGACAATGCTTATACACTTCAAATTATATCAATGGGAGAATGCATTTCATGGTGGGTATAGAGAAGTTGGTGAGTAGTGGTTGGATTCCATCATCATACCCACTCCCCATTGCATAATTACCATCTAAGTTGCTGATTTTGAGATTATAAGGAGTAGGCTAGCCTTGAGCTTGCACACGTGAAGAGGAAATGCCTCTCATTATGGGACAAGGAACGAAACTCTACAATTGGGCAAATGAACTGCATGCTACACTTGTGTTATAATATACATACTATATAATTAAGTTATATATTTCTTATGCATACAATATATGTTTAGGTTATAAATTAGTGTCACAATGTAATTCAACTAAATACTACTTCAATATAGTAAAGGTAATTTGCACATATATAATCCATGTATATTTTATCATACCGGTATAATTTAATCGAGTATTGTCGCATTACATTATCTCATCTATTATTCAATTATATTACATATTGAAATATCACCAATTAGCAATTGTTTATTATATATTCAAGAGATACTAAGTTAATGTTCATACACACACATATTTTCATATAAAGCATTGATATGTAACTTATATAATTTAATCAATCTTAATATATGGTTTCTATATATAATATAGTCACATTGATCGTCACGTTACACTATATAATATAGTTGTAGCTACGTTATTTAATTATCGCATGCTCGGCATATAACAATTAACTGAGTAAATATAATTATATTAATAATCTACTCATTTATATATTATGGCAATAAATTAATTACTTATCTTATCAATTAATTAATTAATAATAATAATAATAATAATAATAATAATTAATCCATCCCTCATTAATTTACCCTTAACAACAATTTATTAACATTATTATACGGTAAATTATCACATTCCTCAACAATTTAATAAATATAAATTTTATTATATTTATAAACAATTTACTTATCAACATACTATTATTATATTTCTCATAATAACAATTAAAAATTAATATAGATTAATTGCTCACTTAACAATTCCTTCCTCTTCGAATTAATTAATTCATCATCGAATCTATTCTTGTGCGACACAAGGCATTTCAACGAGCATATCATAAACTCTATATTTTTCTCAATTTATTATAATTTCAATTTGAATTCATTTGAATTAACTTATCTCATAACACGTAAATATTTATTTTAAATAAATATTCATTTCCATTAATATATTCCTTTAATAATATTCAAAAATTCTCGGGTATTACACCATACATACATCATTATATTTCGAAGAATAACGACATATCTATTCAATTCCCAGGTTCTATTACCTTAAAATCTTCATTATTTACAAATAATGATAATTACATTATTCACATCATCTTACAAGTGTGACTTAACTAGTCACCATATCTACAGAATAGTTTAACTAATCATTCCACAAGCCTTGGCTTGTTCTTTATGCTCATTCAAACGACAAATGGCACTTCATCTTGTGACGCTAATGGTACTTGCAACCATAGAACCTTACCATAGCAGGACATCGATCAGCTTGATCTTCACGGGGTCCTTTAATACATACTACTGTCGTTCGCTGAAAATTGTTTTATTTCAAGCAAGTGTGAGCATTCAATTGCTCAGCAAGTCATAGCAGTTGAATAATAACAACTCAAGAATCAAAATTCTTTAAAGACTTCAATAACCGACCAATGGTTATGAAGCAGCTCGAATAATAGGAATTCGTTCTGATTCACATCCTTTTAAAACATTAGTCACATTCACTTTGGAATACTTTCATTCTTCTACCTTTTTCATACACAATCTGTCTGGCTAGAATCATTAGCATAGACTTAACAAGAACAATTCATAAATAAACTAAACTCTTTCACCTTGAACAGTTCAATCATAGAACAGTTCATTTCACAGAAACACCTAAGTGTTAACATTGTGGCACAAGGCCTCATACATTCTACCACCTTGTACAAATATCTCACATTTGGACATACGAAATACTTTCACATATTCAATATCTGAGAAAGTTAAGAAACTAACATTCATAATAAAATATGAATAAAGTTAGGAAACATGCCTTCGCACAGTTACTGCTTACGGTTTACGCTGAATTGCTCATCGAAATTCCTATGTATCATATAAGGAATATCACATACCAATTAGTCAAATATATGTGTAACGCCCGAGAAATTTAGAGGTTTATGTAAATGAATTTTATTTGACTATTTGAATAAAATCATATTTAATGTTTAGTAAAGTGAGTAAGCTATTTCTAGGTCGTTCTATGACCTAGAAGATGTGAATGTGGTTAGTATTCTGGCTACACACGGGAATTAAATCATATGAATTTTTAAGACGAAAATAAAAGATTTTCGAGAATAAAAATATTTTTGGAAAAAAGACGAAATAAGCACTATTCACTTGTCAAACCCTAAGGGTTAGGATTTGACCCTAAGGGGTTTGACCCTAAGGGTTAAGGTTTGAGACTCTAAGCCTTTCTGGGAGATCGAAATGTCAGAATGACATTCTATCGAAAGATTTGACAGTAATATATCGTGAAAAGTTAAGTTAGCCGAGAAAAGTTTTTTCGGGAGGAAATCACTATTTATCCATTTTTGCTCGGGAATTATTATTGAAATTCTGAGAAACGCGTAATGATAGGATTTCAAGACGGGATGGAATATGTAATCATATTTCATTTATGGCTCACAAAGTTTTCGCTTGCGGACTTAAAAACCGTAATCGTTAGGGAAAGTGAAACCTAACGATAATTATGTAAGTATAATAATAATTAATTATTATGAGAAATGAATACGAGTATAATACGAGTTATAATACGAGTGTAATACGAAGAGAATATGAGAACTAATACGACGTATAATACAAATTTTATACGAAGTAAATACATTTAATTTGAACTAATTTAATAACTAAACCCGTGGGGTCGAACCGATGGGTCAACGGGTGGGTTAAACCAATGGGCCAACCCATGGGCACATGAGATGATAAGGGAGGCAAGTGGGGTGCATGTGCTAGCACATGGCTTCACATGGCAAACCATGTGACTAAGGAGTTTTGGTCTTAATGACCAAACTACCCCAAGTCTTGCCAAGCCTATATATACAAGGCTCATTTGATCATTTGTTGGTTGATCAAATTGAGAGAAAGATAGAGAGAGATCAAGTGAAGCTAATTGAGTTCCTTTGATAAACAATCAATCAAGCAAGATGCAAGAGGTATTAAACTCTTGATCAATCAAGAATCAACACAAGAACCACCAAGAACACTGATGAGTAGGTTGAAAACCTATGATTCGATCTCATTTAGATTGACATATTGTGAGTTTTTGGGTATTGTTCATGTTACTTATGGTGTTTTTATGCTACTTTGCAGGTGAGAGGATTGGAGCGGGATAGCAAATGGACTTGGGAGAAAAAAGCTGAGGAATTTGCGTGATCTGACAATCGGGCTCGGACCGCGCTGGTTATACTGTGAAATGGGCGTGGGGCGCGCTAAAGGAGGAAGAGTTATTGTATGCCTAGCGCAGAGCGTGCTGCTTTGGGAAGAAACCGGGCGCGGAGCGCGCCGGTCGGACGGGAAAAGTGCAGATTTTGTTCCTTAATTGCTAAAGTTGAGTTAAAAAAAGGATTTTGATTTACCAATTGTAATAGGGTTTTGATAGGTCTATAAATACTAGTTATTCTCTTAGTTTTAAATATATTTTGATTGAAAATCCTTGGAGTCTATTCTTTTGGAGCGGATTGGTATTACACTGGAGATTTCGTGAGACAGACTTTGGATTGAAGATAGAAGATCATCGATAGAGTTTTTCCTTCATCCTCTTAAATTAATTTCTGTATCATGATGTCTATCAATTATTATCTTTGTGTTCCTAAGTTGATGATGAACTAAATTTCTATTAGGAGTACAATGGAACCTTTTATGAAGCTTTAATTCAATTATTATTATTTTCACTTGATAATTCTTCTGAATTATTTGATATATTATGAGCATAATTTAATGATTGTTTGGCCAACAATTAATATTATATCTTTGATTGAGTTAAAAGAAGATATCTTAGATTATAACTGAATATAACAACGCATGACTTTGTTGATTCTTATTTAAGAATAACATAGCAGTGTATATGACGAACGTATTTATATGCCACGTGCAACTGTGAGACAGGTATGAACTTAATGAATCTATTTTAAGTATTTTACACGAAAGTAGTAAAATAATTAAAATAAGTATTTTTGCTAATAATCAAAAGGTGTTAGTAAATTGTGGAGTAAACCTAGTTGTCAATTTAGTGGAATAAATTAAGTGGAAATAAGGTAAAAGAGTTATTGTGGAGTAATTGGAGAAATTGTATTCCTATGCTTTAATCATCTGGTATTCATTAATTGTAAGTTAATTGATTCTTAATCACTTTAATTTAATTAATTCTCAAAAATAAATTGAAGTGACTGTTTAAATAGAATAAATTAGTAGAAATTGGATAATTTAAATAGTTGTTTGATAACTATTCCCTGTGGGTTCGACACTTTTCTTACTACTATATTACTTGATTGACCGTGTGCACTTGCGCGTAATTGTTATTGTATAAAACGGACAACAAGTTTTTGGCGCCGTTGCCGGGGACCGGTTTAATAATTATTTTATTACTAGTTTATTCAAGCAGATTTTTATTTTAGTTGTTTGCTTTTACAGGCTTAAATTTTGTTCAAGCCTGTTCAAACAGTGATCCAGGATTTTGTGTGCAAAAGGTTAATTTTAGTTGTTTATGCAAACACGGTCCAAGGGGTCCGAGCTTGTTCTTTACGATAGCGAAATTGAAAGAACTTTCCGACAAGGACAAAGAACTAATCAGGGGACAATGGCAAATCAAGATAATGAAGAGTACAAACCACTTCGAGATTATGAAATACCGAAGGTTAAAGACATTCAGTCTAGCATTGCACAACCTGCCATTACAGCACATAGTTTTGAGATCAAATCAGGCATTATTCATATGATCCAAAACTCATGCAGTTCGGGGGAGCACCAACAGATGATCCCAATGACCACATTACAAAAAAATGGTCATTTGGCAACAACGATTATCGTTGCTAAATGTGTGAAAATTTGTTGCCAAAGGTCATTTGCAACGATTTTTCTGTCGTTGAACCATTTGTTGCGCAATGAGCGTTGCTAATTATCTAGCAACGAAATTTTTTTTTTCGCTGCTGAAAGTGAGATATTTCGTAAAGAAATTATGTTTTCGTGTAAAATCATATATCATTTAGCAACGAAATATTTTGAAGCAAATTTATTAAGAAATTGTTATTGAAAAGCAACTTTCGTTGCAAAATCCGCGTAATTGGCAACGAAAAAAATCTTTTTTTGTTCCAACGAAAATGAAATTCGTTGCGTTTGATACACATTTGCCAACGATATTTGTCGTTGTTGAACAATATGAAAATTGTTACCTTAACTAGTTTTCGTTTCTGACTGTATACTTTTGGACAACGATGTTTGTTGTGACGCCCCCAAATCCACGTTCCTTCGAAACCTCGGATTCGGTGCAGTCACGATACTACTAACGCCAAACTATTATATCTTTTATTCATTACTAAAAGAATACATCTTTACTTATTACAATTTAGAATATAAATTCTATTTATATCCAAGATCTCATCTTTACATCATGTTCGATGTTACTAAAATGCGGAATAATTTAAACTTTTCAATATCCTTTGAATAAAAATATTTTTATTGATTCCATAACTTTGATACCGATTACAAATCTTGAATCAACTATATAATATGATTCCTTCTTATCTGAGTTATCGTATAAACATTTACAACTCAACTCGATATCCTCTATGTATTAATTAATACATTCTTACAATACAACAAGTATTAAACAGTGTAAGCAACTATCGAGTACATCATCTAGAATCTAAACATGGTCCAGACAATAATCTAAGTAATATTCTTCAATGCGATACTATCTATCTTTATCAATCAAGAAGCACGAAATCTTTACCGTGAATCCTTAACCTGCAAAAGTGGTTATTTGCAAGAGTGAGCTCGACAGCTCAGCAATTCTAACAGTCCTCATGCATCACATAGCATATAACATCATACTCAGTTCATGCATTTATAAACAGTTTATATTTACTACGCATGTTACTTTTCACATAACAAGTATATCATCAAAGATCAACTTTCAATCTCATTTATATCTCATATACAGTTCATATATAAGTTCACATTATCACAGCATAATATAATTCAACTAACAGTTATTGAATTCATATATCAAATAGGAACTGAAAGACTTGCCTGATTCGTAGTTTAACAACTACGACTTAACTGCTTAAGATATTTGTGCTTCGTGTAACCCTACACAGTTATATTAACCATAGAGATCACACTCATCAGTTATATGTATCCACACATTCTCAATGTAATAATAAATGTTACATTGTTGTCTAACTTGGTTCTTAGAACCTTCGTTTCACTTTCTTATCGTGTTCTTAGAATAACTATGTAAGTCTACGTATACTTTAACCATACGTACTTACTAACATTCTTCATATACACATACCTGTCTACCACTAATCTATTTACATATAGCTAGTGTAATCCATCTTTTGAGTTAATCATTCTCATATATCATTACTAACACATAAGACCATATCAAAGCAAATATACTCTATTAATTGTCGAAATCGAATTCAAGTATTAGCATAAGGTCCTACATAGTATGTATACACATTAAAGGATACTTTCATGCTCGTTTAACCTTTTCACGTTCAATTTACATGATATAGGTTCTAAGTTAATACCCGTAAAAACTTAAGTCCATTCAAAGCTATAAAGTCATAAAGTCTAGCATGCTCGCTTTTAAACACATAAGGTAATCATATAACCTATGTTAGGCATGCTCATGAATATTCATATTTCATACATGTAGCTATCATTGTTATTAGTTTGAAAACATGCTTCGTTTATCACTTTTAAACATGCTTGAACTCATGCTTGGTTAGTTGTCAATATATCCAATCACATACGAATCATATTTAGAGACGTAATAAACACAAACATGGCATCTTAAATCTTTAGAATCTAGCTACTCATACTTAATGCAACTTGATTTGAAAACATATTCAAGTTCGCCTTTGAAATCATTTTAAACTTGAACGATACAATTCGACACATACAAGACAACTTTAAAGTTCTTATCATTTGTAGTTAAAGTATGTTAACATCTTCACAAGATCAGAATGTTCACGTCTCACGTATGTGTCAACGTTCATATTTAAAACTATAAGTTTTATTTGAAAACTATAAGTTTTTCTTTAAAACATATGCTTTCCATTTCATGATATACATTATAACATTGTTAAAATCATGCATGTTGTATCAAAGTTTTCATGTTGTTTATGTTCACATGTTTGCTCTAAGTGGTAACAACCAAGCTAGAAGAAACAGACTGCAACAGAAAACAAGATTCCAGAATCTGGAACCGGCGTAGCTGCGCAGCTCCCCAGTTCAAAACTGGCGCAGCTGCGCAAGGCCTTGGCCAACTTAACGTCTGGTACCGGCGCAGCTGCGCAGGTGGCCGGCCAGAAACAGAGCAGCCTTCTGCTCGGCAATTCTACAAACCCATCTTAGAAATTTCCTACGAAATTCATTCCAGACAAGCTACTAGCCATACTAACATATATATCAGCCCACATATCAACTAACAAACAATTCTTGATCACATTATCATGAATTTCATACTAAATTCAAGAATTAGAAATTCTCAGAAAACAAAGATGAAGAACAAGAAATTAAGTGTTATACCTCAGTAAATCTTGAAATGAGTTTACTGCTATATCAAACTTCCTCTATTCACAGACTCCTTGCTAATATAATGCATTAACTCTATATTTTATACTTATTAGAATTTCTCAGCGAATGAAATGAAGGAGGAGGAAGCCTTATTTATAGTCTTGAATACCTAGACAATGTTACTGCCTCCCAAATCAAACAAATGGAATAAAGGATTACATGATGGTTTATGGATAGTGGTTGAGAGTGGGTGAAATCCATCATGAACTCCTCACCCCTAGCAATCATTAGCTAGTTTTGTTGCTGAGTTTGAGAGAAATAGGCATAGCTCCTAGCCATTCACGTGAAGGAGAAGTTGGGCACTAAAATTATGGGACAAGAAATTTATAACTCAGCATTACCAACATATAAATACCTAATATTAATACTTAGGCTATATATATTTATTCCATATATATTTAAGTTGTACACATTCCATTTTATATAACTTAAGTTATAAATTAGTGTGTCACAATGTAGTCCCAATAATACTATCGTGTAGTAAATTTTAACTTGCGCATATATAAATTCATCCTACAGGATATAATTCTATCGGGTATTACTTATTATTATAACGGTTAATACTAAAGTTATAATATCCTATAGAAACCATCATCAATTAACAATTGCTATATGTTAATAAGGTATTCCTTAACGTCTACCCGCACCTATCATGTTACATAAGCAATAATATTATGTAACACTCTTAATGCAACCAATCATACTATATAATATATACATATAATATAGCTATATTAAAGCGTCACACTACATTATATACATATTTCATATAACTCTATCACCTTACTATATAGCTTATATAGTCACGTCGCACTTTATACTTCGTATAACATATAGTTAACTATCATACGTTATATATTTTAATATCGCATGCTTGCACATTAATAAATTACTTATTTTATTAATTAATCATAATATTAATTAATCTATTTCTCATTAATCAATGGAATTATAATTTTCATAACAATTAATTAACATTTATATAGTTAATTTTGACAATAAATATAAATCTTATTATATTTATAACAAATATACTTATTATCATGATATCACTCGCAATAATAATAATTCAACATATTATTATAATATCAATTAATATAGATTAATTGTTTAATTATCAATTCTTTCATCCTTGAATTAATCAATTCATTACCGAATCTATTATCGTGCCACACAAGGCATTTCTCACAAGCTTAATCTCAAGCTTATTATTATTCCCATCACTTACTACTTATAACATGTTCAATATAATTAGAGCTATTAAATCACAAGGTTCACATATAAATATTTTTCAAATCGAATATTCAAATATTATATATAACCTTTAAGGAAATATAATAACTCAAGCTATTAAAATGTTAAATTACTTCAATTAATTATACTTATAATAAGTATAACCTTTACGCTTATAATAATTAATATATACTCTAATAATTATTCAAATAATAATATTCATGATCAAATAATAACTTAAGTTATTTAATATATTAAAATAACTTAGTTTCCTTTCATTAATTAACTCCCTTGAAAATACATTTAACATTATGTATTTAGCCATATTATAAAACATTATGTTTTCTCCAAGTAAAGATATTCATTATTAAAAAAAATACTTTATTTATTTACTCAAGATATTATAATATAATATAATATCGAATAATTACATGTACAACACATGTACATATATTATATATAGAAAATAGATAGTGAGTTTATTTTCTATTATAATAAATTGTTTCTATCAATTTATTTACATATAGCAAATATGTTTGAATATATTTACCATATTAATTCATCATGCCTATTACCTCATACAAAAACATATAAGGTAATATTATTATTCAAAAATAACATTTTCTCCTTTATTAAAATAATTCAATATTAGAATTTATTTTAATATCCTTTATTAGAATTATATATATAATAATCATTCTCTTTCTTTTCTATAAATTGTCCTCAAAACAATTTCTTCAAATATTAAATCTTCATTTAAAATATAATGATTTCCATCTCCCTTTAATAACGTATATATATATTTATTAACGTTATTCGCACGTCAAACTTTCTCACATATTACCACTCTAAGTAATATATATAAAAAGTATCAACTATAACTACATATTCAACACACATATTAATTTACTCTTTTACTTAAGTAAATTAAACACTGTACTATATCATCATAGTTAATTAAAGTTCAATACTCTCATTATATTATTCCATAATATAACTCACAACTTATATTAACTAATATTTATTCTTATTAATTAATTCCCTTAACTAACTCATGCTTCACTATCCAAACCTATTCACGGATAGCTTAAGTGCTATTAATAACCTATATTATAAATATACTAGTTAGTAATACACATACACAAGAATATGGTGATTATACATTAAGGATATTTAATGTCACCAACTTACTATGATAAAATAATTCTATAAATTATTTAATATCGATAGGAATTTATCCACTTCCTTTATCTCAACTGAATCGTCTCTACGCTAAGTAACAAATATACATTAATAGTATATTTATAAATCACAAAACACATATTACATAGTCCATATTACCCTATGTAATATAATACCACATACCTCATATCTCATATATATACTCTTATTCGAACCCATCTCACGGTTTAAGAATTTTATTTATTAAATCTTTATTTAATAATATCTAAAAATTCGGGTTCTTACATCCTCTCCCCCTTATAAGGATTCCGTCCTCGGAATCACCGAAACTTCCTTTACTCGGTGCTATTCCGATTATTACATATTCTCTTGAATAATTTTATCCATTCTCTTTTCAGAAGTTTTATTACTATAACTTTCTCAATCTCATTCTACCACTTTCTCTTTTTTAAGGAACATTCTACTTACTACATTCATCCTTTAGAAGAATAAGAATCTTCCACGATTTTTTAATAATCGGGAAGTAGTATGAATAACTCAGATTCCAATTTATGCTGAGGGGTCACAAGACCGTGAACTTTTCTCCAGGTTTACTAATGCTTCAACACAATTCTTCACACCGCAAACCAGAGTGTTTATCAATCACAAAGACTAAAAACACTCTCCACGCGTACTCTAGGTGGCCAACCTATTGTACCACTACGTTGGGCCACAATGTAGTGTTTTGTAACGACTATATACGTTACGTTCGGAACCATTGTCCCCGAAAATATGTCCCCTTTATAGGGTTGTTCACCTCAGCTTTTCAACATCTAAATCAGCACCAGAGCAATCTGGTTTGGCATAAATACACAAGAATACTTGAATTCTATAATCCCTTTCCAACAGTCGCCTAACCGAATCAAATAGCTTAGATTCTCATCAACAATTCGGACATCAATCGAAATAATTTAGCCAACTTAATTGACCTTATTTATAATTTACAAGAAAACCAAAAATTCTTTTATGACGTCATGATACCATACTAGATTAGTAGTACATTGAGGATTCCGCCATTTTATGACTTTGTCATATTACAACATACCATAGTGGGCTGACGATCTTTCGATCACAACCAACACTAGGTTCGATTGCATTGATGACTCCATCGTTTACCATTCTACATCATATCAAATGATGCACATGGTCAAAATATATTTTGAAAGATTGTCAAATCATTTTTGTCTTAGCCGAAACAAATAGCGTAGACATACGAATAACGGTGTTATTTTTTTAAAAACTCATTAGTTCAGTTACCTGACCCAATGTTTTCTCAAGAAAACCGAAGTGCAAACACTAGCACGAAGTCAATAAATTTTGAAAACCTAGCATAGCTAGAAGATTTAGAAAAATCCAAATTTCTCCATCACTTCAATCTCTTACCACCATCAATGCTTACTATTCCAAAACTCTTATATAATATATCTATTCTCAGTACAGTTCACCAACTTACCACACCATGGAAGTTCAGGAACTTACCACAATCATATGGGTGTAGGAACTTATCCTAGTCAGACCAAAGTCGTCCATTCGCTGAGGGGTCGCACCATACGATTATGAGTCACGAACTTGTCATAGGCATGAGTTTTAAGAACTCGCACCTAATCTTAATATTATCTAATTATATCTTAGAAACCTTTATCTATCAAAATAAATATGAGAAAAGAATCACCTTTCCACCATATGTATAATGATACCGCGACACTAACATTCCAATGATTATCAATGTGACACACTCAGTGCAAGCACAAAACTTCTGCCCATACAAAAGTTTGTACAACTAAGCCATCACATGAGTACTCAATGGAAATCTAACACTTAACTCTATCTTACTCTATCACTTGCTCATTACGAGCTTTCTACGTTCATCACATACAACTCCTCATGAGTTCATCTCGTACTTTTCATAGTACATTCTCTCATAGCATCAAGCTATACACACTTAGTCATTACAGACTATCTATCATTTCACAATTCAATCTGATCACGTCGTGATCATCGGTTTACCTTAGGGTTCTTTCCCTACTATCAACTAAACTCCATCCGAGTTTATTCTCACTATCTTCGTCATATACATCTTATAGACATCGTCTTAACATTTTCATTACCGGAGTTAGGAAACTCCTGTTTCTCATTCTCTAGATATTTCGAGATTCTTCTTTGAATCTTCACGTATATATTTTAATCTTATATTTTCCTTTCTCAGGCTATAGTCTAAGGTACACTTACCTAAGGTTTATAACCTACAGCTCTGATACCAACCTGTGACGCCCCCAAATCCACGTTCCTTCGAAACCTCGGATTCGGTGCAGTCACGATACTACTAACGCCAAACTATTATATCTTTTATTCATTACTAAAAGAATACATCTTTACTTATTACAATTTAGAATATAAATTCTATTTATATCCAAGATCTCATCTTTACATCATGTTCGATGTTACTAAAATGCGAAATAATTTAAACTTTTCAATATCCTTTGAATAAAAATCTTTTTATTGATTCCATAACTTTGATACCGATTACAAATCTTGAATCAACTATATAATATGATTCCTTCTTATCTGAGTTATCGTATAAACATTTACAACTCAACTCGATATCCTCTATGTATTAATTAATACATTCTTACAATACAACAAGTATTAAACAGTGTAAGCAACTATCGAGTACATCATCTAGAATCTAAACATGGTCCAGACAATAATCTAAGTAATATTCTTCAATGCGATACTATCTATCTTTATCAATCAAGAAGCACGAAATCTTTACCGTGAATCCTTAACCTGCAAAAGTGGTTATTTGCAAGAGTGAGCTCGACAGCTCAGCAATTCTAACAGTCCTCATGCATCACATAGCATATAACATCATACTCAGTTCATGCATTTATAAACAGTTTATATTTACTACGCATGTTACTTTTCACATAACAAGTATATCATCAAAGATCAACTTTCAATCTCATTTATATCTCATATACAGTTCATATATAAGTTCACATTATCACAGCATAATATAATTCAACTAACAGTTATTGAATTCATATATCAAATAGGAACTGAAAGACTTGCCTGATTCGTAGTTTAACAACTACGACTTAACTGCTTAAGATATTTGCGCTTCGTGTAACCCTACACAGTTATATTAATCATAGAGATCACACTCATCAGTTATATGTATCCACACATTCTCAATGTAATAATAAATGTTACATTGTTGTCTAACTTGGTTCTTAGAACCTTCGTTTCACTTTCTTATCGTGTTCTTAGAATAACTATGTAAGTCTACGTATACTTTAACCATACGTACTTACTAACATTCTTCATATACACATACCTGTCTACCACTAATCTATTTACATATAGCTAGTGTAATCCATCTTTTGAGTTAATCATTCTCATATATCATTACTAACACATAAGACCATATCAAAGCAAATATACTCTATTAATTGTCGAAATCGAATTCAAGTATTAGCATAAGGTCCTACATAGTATGTATACACATTAAAGGATACTTTCATGCTCGTTTAACCTTTTCACGTTCAATTTACATGATATAGGTTCTAAGTTAATACCCGTAAAAACTTAAGTCCATTCAAAGCTATAAAGTCATAAAGTCTAGCATGCTCGCTTTTAAACACATAAGGTAATCATATAACCTATGTTAGGCATGCTCATGAATATTCATATTTCATACATGTAGCTATCATTGTTATTAGTTTGAAAACATGCTTCGTTTATCACTTTAAAACATGCTTGAACTCATGCTTGGTTAGTTGTCAATATATCCAATCACATACGAATCATATTTAGAGATGTAATAAACACAAACATGGCATCTTAAATCTTTAGAATCTAGCTACTCATACTTAATGCAACTTGATTTGAAAACATATTCAAGTTCGCCTTTGAAATCATTTTAAACTTGAACGATACAATTCGACACATACAAGACAACTTTAAAGTTCTTATCATTTGTAGTTAAAGTATGTTAACATCTTCACAAGATCAGAATGTTCACGTCTCACGTATGTGTCAACGTTCATATTTAAAACTATAAGTTTTATTTTAAAACTATAAGTTTTTCTTTAAAACATATGCTTTCCATTTCATGATATACATTATAACATTGTTAAAATCATGCATGTTGTATCAAAGTTTTCATGTTGTTTATGTTCACATGTTTGCTCTAAGTGGTAACAACCAAGCTAGAAGAAACAGACTGCAACAGAAAACAAGATTCCAGAATCTGGAACCGGCGTAGCTGCGCAGCTCCCCAGTTCAAAACTGGCGCAGCTGCGCAAGGCCTTGGCCAACTTAACGTCTGGTACCGGCGCAGCTGCGCAGGTGGCCGGCCAGAAACAGAGCAGCCTTCTGCTCGGCAATTCTACAAACCCATCTTAGAAATTTCCTACGAAATTCATTCCAGACAAGCTACTAGCCATACTAACATATATATCAGCCCACATATCAACTAACAAACAATTCTTGATCACATTATCATGAATTTCATACTAAATTCAAGAATTAGAAATTCTCAGAAAACAAAGATGAAGAACAAGAAATTAAGTGTTATACCTCAGTAAATCTTGAAATGAGTTTACTGCTATATCAAACTTCCTCTATTCACAGACTCCTTGCTAATATAATGCATTAACTCTATATTTTATACTTATTAGAATTTCTCAGCGAATGAAATGAAGGAGGAGGAAGCCTTATTTATAGTCTTGAATACCTAGACAATGTTACTGCCTCCCAAATCAAACAAATGGAATAAAGGATTACATGATGGTTTATGGATAGTGGTTGAGAGTGGGTGAAATCCATCATGAACTCCTCACCCCTAGCAATCATTAGCTAGTTTTGTTGCTGAGTTTGAGAGAAATAGGCATAGCTCCTAGCCATTCACGTGAAGGAGAAGTTGGGCACTAAAATTATGGGACAAGAAATTTATAACTCAGCATTACCAACATATAAATACCTAATATTAATACTTAGGCTATATATATTTATTCCATATATATTTAAGTTGTACACATTCCATTTTATATAACTTAAGTTATAAATTAGTGTGTCACAATGTAGTCCCAATAATACTATCGTGTAGTAAATTTTAACTTGCGCATATATAAATTCATCCTACAGGATATAATTCTATCGGGTATTACTTATTATTATAACGATTATTACTAAATTTATAATATCCTATAGAAACCATCATCAATTAACAATTGCTATATGTTAATAGGGTATTCCTTAACGTCTACCCGCACCTATCATGTTACATAAGCAATAATATTATGTAACACTCTTAATGCAACCAATCATACTATATAATATATACATATAATATAGCTATATTAAAGCGTCACACTACATTATATACATATTTCATATAACTCTATCACCTTACTATATAGCTTATATAGTCACGTCGCACTTTATACTTCGTATAACATATAGTTAACTATCATACGTTATATATTTTAATATCGCATGCTTGCACATTAATAAATTACTTATTTTATTAATTAATCATAATATTAATTAATCTATTTCTCATTAATCAATGGAATTATAATTTTCATAACAATTAATTAACATTTATATAGTTAATTTTGACAATAAATATAAATCTTATTATATTTATAACAAATATACTTATTATCATGATATCACTCGCAATAATAATAATTCAACATATTATTATAATATCAATTAATATAGATTAATTGTTTAATTATCAATTCTTTCATCCTTGAATTAATCAATTCATTACCGAATCTATTATCGTGCCACACAAGGCATTTCTCACAAGCTTAATCTCAAGCTTATTATTATTCCCATCACTTACTACTTATAACATGTTCAATATAATTAGAGCTATTAAATCACAAGGTTCACATATAAATATTTTTCAAATCGAATATTCAAATATTATATATAACCTTTAAGGAAATATAATAACTCAAGCTATTAAAATGTTAAATTACTTCAATTAATTATACTTATAATAAGTATAACCTTTACGCTTATAATAATTAATATATACTCTAATAATTATTCAAATAATAATATTCATGATCAAATAATAACTTAAGTTATTTAATATATTAAAATAACTTAGTTTCCTTTCATTAATTAACTCCCTTGAAAATACATTTAACATTATGTATTTAGCCATATTATAAAACATTATGTTTTCTCCAAGTAAAGATATTCATTATTAAAAAAAATACTTTATTTATTTACTCAAGATATTATAATATAATATAATATCGAATAATTACATGTACAACACATGTACATATATTATATATAGAAAATAGATAGTGAGTTTATTTTCTATTATAATAAATTGTTTCTATCAATTTATTTACATATAGCAAATATGTTTAAATATATTTACCATATTAATTCATCATACCTATTACCTCATACAAAAACATATAAGGTAATATTATTATTCAAAAATAACATTTTCTCCTTTATTAAAATAATTCAATATTAGAATTTATTTTAATATCCTTTATTAGAATTATATATATAATAATCATTCTCTTTCTTTTCTATAAATTGTCCTCAAAACAATTTCTTCAAATATTAAATCTTCATTTAAAATATAATGATTTCCATCTCCCTTTAATAACGTATATATATATTTATTAACGTTATTCGCACGTCAAACTTTTTCACATATTACCACTCTAAGTAATATATATAAAAAGTATCAACTATAACTACATATTCAACACACATATTAATTTACTCCTTTACTTAAGTAAATTAAACACTATACTATATCATTATAGTTAATTAAGGTTCAATACTCTCATTATATTATTCCATAATATAACTCACAACTTATATTAACTAATATTTATTCTTATTAGTTAATTATCTTTACTAACTCATGCTTCACTATCCAAACCTATTCACGGATAGCTTAAGTGCTATTAATAACCTATATTACAAACATACTAGTTATTAATACACATACACAAGAATATGGTGATTATACATTGAGGATATTTAATGTCACCAACTTACTATGATAAAATAATTCTATAAATTATTTAATATCGATAGGAATTTATCCACTTCCTTTATCTCAACTGAATCGTCTCTACGCTAAGTAACAAATATACATTAATAGTATATTTATAAATCACAAAACACATATTACATAGTCCATATTACCCTATGTAATATAATACCACATACCTCATATCTCATATATATACTCTTATTCGAACCCATCTCACGGTTTAAGAATTTTATTTATTAAATCCTTATTAAATAATATCTAAAAATTCGGGTTCTTACATTTGTTGCTAAATGTGCATAATAAATTGGTCATATATTAATTTGCAACGAAATTATTTGTTGTCATTGGTTTTGTTCTAGATAATTATGATCAATTAGCAACGATATTATATGATGCTAATTGTTTTTCGAGAGCAACGAGAGTTGTTGTCATTTAGCAACAACAGTATACGTTGTCGTTTGATACAATAGTTTTTGATTGTATTATTTCAAAATCTATTATTGACAATCCTATTATGCAATGAATATTAAAATTATTTTACAAACAAAATAAATTGTAGCTCAATGACCCCATAACAAATTATGGTCGAAATACAAAAAAAAACTCAAATATTATTAACTTAATAAAATCATCTAGTACATGATCATTCGTCATCTTTACAATAATGCAATATGTGCACCAACAGCAAGGTCAGAGGTTACTAATGATTAATATTAATTGTAACTCTTACACATTGTGAAGAGTCTTTGGTCTCATAGTTCTCTATCTCCACTCATTTTGTAAAAAATCACAACCTGCAAAAACACATTTTTTGAATTACATAACATAGATAAGAAAGTTGAATGGAAAGTTGAAAAGAGATTAGACTCTTTCTGAAATTGGCTACTGAAAACATGTTTACGGTTCAGATCATGTGTTAAGAAAAATGGAACAGAAATTGTATGCTATTCATATGCATGACTTAAAAACGATTGGATCACCAAATGTAAAATGATTACAACATATGAGATTCACCATAGATTGTATTTGGAAAGAACAACCCTTCTAATGAGTATACCTTTAAGGTGAGCTCTTTAAAACACTGATGCACATTTTCTCTAGTTTTAGCGCTACATTCATAAAATGAACATTTATGTTCCCGTGCCAGAGCCATTCTCTCTTCTATTGGTACAACCGTTTTACTATAAAATGAGGTAATTAAGTAATCTTCATAAAAGAAAATAAAAAAAATATTTCACCTAAACAACAATATACACTATGTTTTAAAATTTAACACGGTATAAAACTAAATAGAAATAATAGAACTGAAATTCAAGCTTATAGATAATTTGTATTGAGAACAAAATAACTTTGATATGCAATGGAATTATCATTCATGGAGATGGAGCGACTCTGTAGGTATTACTTGCCTAGGATAATGAATAGTGGAATTGTCATCCCATACAACTTGCCCAATCAATTGTTGCCTACTAGTATCTTGATACACTTCTGGTTTGTGGAGTATAGATCTACCTCCTTGCCAGAATTTCTGACAAGTTCGTAAAAGTTTCTCATTGTGTTAGGTCGTAAGCTAACATAAAAGTAAATACAAAATTATAATTACTCGACTACAATATAACCAATGGAAAATGGAAAGATCAGATCAGAAAATCAGATGAGGTATATATAATGAATTAGACATTCATATGGCTAATAGAAGCATATGACCACGGGAGAATTAATAAGTACATCTAAAAGAACTCAATGACAAAAAGAAATTCATTCATGTAATGCCATTGAACTGATCTAACCTAATTAACAACTTATAGGAGAAAAGTAACCATTCAAAAATTTATCGAGATAAAAATTTGAATGTTGTGAAATCTTTCTCTAAAATGATATTAGACATTAGACTATACTAAAACGCCAGTTTAAACCAAAAAGAATAATTCCTAAACCAAAGATAGCAGCAAAGAGTTTCCATAAGAATGAGAAAATACCACCAGTTGAAAAAGGGGAGAGAGAGCATAAAATAATGGAAAATATTATATCCAATTAGGCAAACACCAATTTTGACCCTCTTATCACACCCAACAATAAAAGATGCTCCAGTCAAGGGCTCAATGTATGTAAAACAGCTTATAAAGTATAGCGTTGGTTGCTTATTGCTATCGCGGCTCAAGATATTTAGATTAATTATTATAAGTTGAAAATCACACTAAAACGCATTTCACACAACCAACTCAAAGACAATATACAAAATCAAGCATTGCTGCACACACACACACACACACACAAAAGGCAACCCACCCACCTAGCTAGAAGAATTACGCAGATAGAGACGCAAAATAAATACATAAATTGTGTACACATGTACCTAAAAGCTAAAAAGTTATACTACATAGAAAAGAAATCCACATAACAGAAACGTTGATCCAAATCTGATAAATAAACCACAGCAAATCCCTCGCTTGCAAGAGTAACAAGAGCATTTCAAAGCTGACATAATAAGGTGAATCCATAAGAACAGAATAGAACAATCACATAGTCAACACAAAGACATTGTACATAAACAGAGTTGGAGACTTGCATCACAAAGATGATATTCAGCTTGCTTCTTCAATTCTTCCAGCAACTACAAAGTAATTTTAGCACCCATATAATTTTGGGTTATGTTGAATAATGAAAGTGTAGGACAAACTAAAGCAAGTTTAACACACCTCCAACAAGCTAGTGGAGGGTCCACCTAATTGCAGTGTCTCCGTTACAGTGAAAAGGAACAATCATGAATTGTTATGATAAGATAAGATAAGCACAATAATAAAAAGTTAAAATCTTAACCAGTCTAAAGAATCCCATGAAGAGTGTAGAATACTCACTTTAAAGAAGAATACAACATCAATTAAACCAATTTACGCATAATCAAGGACTGCATATGAACAACTAAGCAATGCTCCTTGTAATGCCTGAAATGCAATAAAATATTAAAAGAAAAAAGATTAAGAACCTCCAGTATAACACTCATTGTTACAAGTATAGCATGAGAAAAACACGAGACGATGACATCTGGGTCATTTATGCACACTTGATATGCCAATACATTAGAATTTAACACAAACCAAAAAATAAAACTTAGTTGTTGTAGTAGAGTCAATTGTCAATACCTTATCTTCCATAAAAAGAAAAAAGGCTTGAACGTTAAAAAAGTCAATGAATTCTCATTTCAAGATTTAGTCCACATATTTATTTTATTTTTTCATAGAAACCAGAGAACTTGATGTAGACACTCGAAATTTTGTTTTCCTAATACTAACACTGTAGGAGGGCAAGACTGTCTTTCCAAATCAACCCCGGTCTCAATATCGGGCCGTCAAATCAATCCTGGTCTCAATACCGGACCATCAACTCAATACCGGGCCATCAACTCAACACCGGTCTCAATACTGGGCCATTAACTCAACCTCGGTCTTAATACAGGGCCATCAAATCAACCCCAGTCTTAATATTGGGCCTTTAAATCAACCCCGGTCTCAATATCGGGCCGTTAACTCAACCCCGATCTCAATACTGGGCCATCAACTCAACCCCGATCTCAATATCGGGCCGTTAAATCAACCCCTGTCTCAATACTGGGTCGTCAACTCAACCCCAGTCTCAATACCGGGCCGTCAAATTAACCCAGGTCTCAATATCGGGTCGTTAACTCAACCCCGTTCTCAATACCGGGCCGTCAACTCAACCCCGGTCTCAATACCGGGCAGTCAACTCAACCCCGGTCTCAATACCAGGCCATCAAATCAACTATGGCCTCAATATCGGGCAGTCAACTCAACCCCGATCTCAATACCAGGCTGTCAACTCAACCCCGGTCTCAATACCGGGCCATCAAATCAGCCCTGGTCTCAACCCGGGAGGTACATGTCAGCCCCGGTCTTAATTTGGGAGGTACAGGTAAACCCCGGTCTCAACCCGGGAGGTACAGGTCAGCCACGGTCTCAACCCGGGAGGTACAGGTCAGCCCCGTTCTCAACCCAGGAGGTACAGGTCAGCCCCAGTCTCAATTTGGGAGGTATAGGTCAGCCCCAGTCTCAACCCAGGAGGTACAGGTCAGCCCTAGTCTCAACCCGGGAGGTACATGTCAGCCCTGGTCTCAACCCAGGGGTACAGGTCAGCCTCAGTCTCAACCCGGGAGGTATAGGTAAGCCCTGATCTCAACCTAGGAGGTACAGGTCAGCCCTGGTCTCAACCCAGGAAGTCAGGTCACCTTTGGAAATAATCCTGAAGCATCACAATATCTCCAGAGGAAAACTTGGAATGACCAAGTCAGCCTCGGAGACAACACTAAGGACGAACAAACTCGAATGGGATCCAAACCTTGGAAATAACCCTAGGAAGTCAGCCGAAGGCCATGCCGACATTGAAGACATCCCTGGGAAGGGGAAAATGGTCATTTTACCAACTTGAAGCCGATTCGGTCAAACTCAAGCCGAATTAATGCCACCAAGGTCAGAACGAACCATAACAATGATCCCGAGTTCAAACAGCGCAAGACAGCTCAACGGATAAACTACGAGGAATCGAATACCTAGTTATGAACCCGTCTTTTTTGACCCAAAAAATGTTTTGTCCCATGTCATTGTGACACTCTCGGTGAGGGCTTTACGAAAAGGTACAGCACGTCTCAAACGGACGCTCCGATCAAAAGTTAAAAAGTTTTAAAACTAACATCACATTTCTCAGAGTGCACGTACTTCGATGCAATAGAACCCGCCATATGGGCCCTACCACGTGGAGCCGCACCTCTACCTGCAGCAACAACGGGTAGAGTGGAGGCTCCTGGATCTATATCTATGAGCTCACCCCCATCTCATTTGAAGAATTGAGAAACGCTCTGAACCCCTGCCCGTTTGGTTTTCCAGCTATCTTCTTGTCTTCCAAACCCAAATTTTTTCACTCTAACAGGTAGATATACCCACATACTATCACATATCAAAAAATAACCGATAGATTTGGACGTTTAAAGCCTACGATTTGGCAAAAAGCTCGTGTAGCAGTCCATTGTGAGTATTTTTACGATCAGAAAGTTATTATTACTTCTTCGCACTTTTATACACTTGCATATCAAGTTTCGTTTTCTAAATATGCCCGAAACTAAGTTCCGTGGCCGTTTTTGTTAACTTTTGGTACATTTTAGTACCTAAACGCATTTTCTGGCATTTCTACAACTCGGATTGACGATCTGTCTTTTCCAGCAGCTTTTATATATTTGCATCTTCGTGTTGAGCAACTTAGCCAGATTGGGTTATCTTCCCAGTCTGGGTTTGGCTTTTTTTGTATATATTTAACTGTATATATACTAGCTTTTCAATTCTGTCAAGCCCGGATGTCAAATCTGCGGTAGTTTACTGCTTATATATATATATATGCATATATATGCAACATTCACCATACTGGGTTATCTTCCCAGTCCTGGCTGACTATTTTTCTGTCTATATATATATATATATATAATATTTACATTCCAGTTCAGCCAGGATCATTCTCTAGCCTTTTTACTATTTTTGCACCATTCACCATGCTAGGTTATCTTCCCAATCCTGGTTTGACTATTTTTCTATCTAAATATATATTTACTTTCCCGTCCAGGCCTCGGAGTGAAAACCCACCGCCCTTTACTATTTTTATATATATATTTCAATTCTGTCCAACCTGGATTATTCTGTGGCTTTTACAGCTTTTTATAAATATATATATATATATATATATATATATACTTTTTAGTTCGGGCACAGGGGTGAAATCCCATCGCCCTTTTTACGCTTTCATATATATATATATATATATATATATATATATTAATTCTGTCAAAGCATGGATCATTCCGTGGCTATTTAAAGCTTTTATATATATATATATATATATACAATTCAATTCCAGTACGGGCTTGCGAGTGAAAACCCATCGCCCTTTGCAGCTTTCTTATATATATAATTATATATATGGCTTTACTCATTTTTATTAAATAGTTGCTTAAATATTAATTTGATATGAATCAGCACTGACATTTCTGCTGGTGAACTAGATTTCTTTAAATCTCGCCAACTCTAGCTTTCAAACGATTCAAAATAGGTCCAGATAGAACCGGGAAGCTAGAATGGCTGAGATTTATTTAAATCTAGCGTTTTTCTAGTTTCAGTTATAAAAGCTACCTCGCGGCCTTTAGATCCCTATCTAGTGGGAACGAGATGCTTCGGCCAGGTGCGAACCAGGATTTACTGATGAATCCTTGGTTCTGGCGATATTTGGATATATTTCTGTACAAATTTGAGCTGTGAGGGTTTATTGGCCTCCCTCTGTGAGCCTAGGAATCGTGGGATTCATGAACAAACAGATCAGAATGTGATTCCCACGATGGACAAACTCCACTTTACAAATGTACCCTGCTAGTTTTTCTTTAAAAAATGTACATACAAAAGACCTTAAAACGGTTATCCGGATTTAAGGTCTCAACATAGTGAAAATATGATTTGTCGTGTCAGAGTCACTCCGATAGCTGTCATGCCCATGAGAAGACCGAGACTTATATATATTTTGTGGTTGAGGATGCTTCGCAGCCCGACAATCATCATTCAAATTGAGCCTTAAAAATGAAAAGATAAAACTGAAGTATCGATATGCTTCAATTCCTATGTTAGCGTAAGGGTTTAAAAACCGGCTTTCAAAAACATCATTTCAATAATCTTATCAAAAAAAGAAGCTTTTGCAAATCAAATCAAACACTTTTGCAAATCAAATCAAAGACTTTTTGCAAATCAAATCAAACCCTTCGTATATAGGTTCAAAGATGCATAAACATACTTCCAATCAAAACATAGGCCAAATTTCTTCTAGCATTCACACACACATTGCATATTTAAAAGGGAAATATTGAAAAGATGTGATACCGTGTTTACATGGGAGTTGTGGGGTGCCTAACACCTTCCCCACACTTAACTAAGCCCCCGAACTCAAAACTTCGGTTTCAAAGATCAAGTTTTGACAGTGTCCAGCAATTCGGCCTCTTTCAAACAAAACTCGATTGAGTTGGTACAACCATTTCAAATCTACCAACTGGCGACTCTGTAAACGTTCAAATCATCGACATGGTACATGCTGGCCTTTTCCTAAAAAATCCTTCAAAACCTTATTCACAATAAAAAGAGTAAGGGTAGACAAAACATTAGGACGAGAGAAAGATCCGGGTTGTGACCCGACCTGCGGATTTTTTTCCCGACGTCGACACTTGATAATTGAAAAATCTTTCATCTTTATTCCAAATTTACAGCAAACCCTAGTGTATAGATATTGTAAGCATACTTGCATTCTTGCATTCTATTAGTGGGCACAATCACAAAAATATTATAGAGCCAGAACACCTTTTTATATGATAAAGTGACACTCAAACATTTGTTCAAACATTTTCGAAAGCTACAAATCATTTCACTTTCATTTTTTTCTTTTTTTCTACTGCTTAATTTTTTTGCTACTGAAATAACACAAGAATTAAACAACCAAATATGAACTTTCACACCTGTAAGGAAAATAATTACAAAGAAGATAGCATAACATATAATATAGTAAAAGATGAATTAAACTCTTTTAAGTCGTTGAAAGAAAAGCAAGAGAGCAGAAATGATAACTTGCACTTTCACTATAATGTATCAACTTCCGCAACTTGAACATTTAAGGTGAACTGTAATGGGCAAGGATTTACTAATAAACAACAAGAAAATATGAAGCTTTTCAGATATTTCAGAGGCACAAGATCTAGTGAAAAATTGAGTTTTTACTTGAATCCAATGCTGAGAATTATACAAGGAAACACACTAAAAGTATATCTTTTATTTTGTTTGGAATATACTGGTAATACTTAAATATAACTTATCAACATAGCAATGGTAATACTTGAGTAGTAATAATGTAAAATGATCCTAATTGGAAAAGTAAATTAAGTATTCAAACTTAGTAATTAGCAATTAGCTACCCCTGATCTTCAAGTTCTCCAACAATCAAGAGACTTAATGCCCAACACATTTTCAACTTTTAAATCTAACATAACATTACAAGTGTAAAGTTGTTAATTTTTATCACAAGGTTATTATGTGCTCAATTCCATTTGGTTAAATGTTATACCCATTCTTGTATCATTCATGTGGTTGCTTATATACGAAATCAAAATAATAAAACAAACACTAAATTACATGTACTGATATTATTTGCTTCAAATTCTTTTGTAGGCAAACTAATCCCATGAATTTTTCATTTAATTCTATAATCAGCACAAAGATGAACTCATAATAAACATCAAATGAGCTCATCATTAAACCAGAGCAAGAACAACTAAAACAAAAATTCTACTAAATCCCCAATTTATACATATATAACATCATAAATTTATTAAATTGAAACCTAAATTTATGTGTATAAGTGTACTTTAGATTTAATATGTGTGTGAAACCAAAATTACAAGCTATTGTGCATGTTAGTATGTGTAAAATTGGGAAAACGATCAAATTGAATACTAACCGTTGACTACGGGTATTAGAAGACAACAATGGAACAAAATGAACCAAATAAAGTCGCCGCTGCTGTCGTCGAAAATTGCAGAAATCAGAATTGGGACTTTTTTCCTAAACTAGGGCAATAATGAGTGGGAGGAGAGAGAACAGAAAGGGAGTAGTGAGGCGGAGGAGATTGAGAGAGGAGGAGGATAAGGAGGCAGTAGGAGATTGAGAGTGGAGGAGGCGGTAGATCGAGTATGAGCTTTTTGATTTGAAGGATATAATCCGTGGATAGTTGTCATCAACACTTTTCACCCATTTGATCAATCAATTTGTGTTTTTATCGGACCATATTTATTTTAAGCATAAGTAATATAAAATTTTAATTCCGAAAAGTAAGACAATAATTTAAAACTAACTTTTTGTTTATTCATATAATTAATTATTTACCAAATATTATCTTTGTACTACAGTATTTAAATAGTGTAACACATACATATACTTATAATATTTATTATAGCATATAATATATTGTTTTATAAAGAAAATTATATTCCTTTGCTATTTAAAAAATATTTCTACTAAACTAATGTATATATCAATATATTAACTATGTGTAGACACTCGAAATTTTCCTTGCCCCAATACTAACCCGGTAGGAGGGCAAAACCGTCAATCAATCCAAATCCGACCACTAACGTCGGTCCTTCAACCTAAATCTGATTCCCAATATCGGTAATCAAGCTTCGAAAGTCAATCGGACCATCAATCAAGCTCCGACAGTCAATCGAACAATCAATCAAGTTCCGACGGTCAATCGAACCATCAATCAAGCTCTGACAGTCAATCGGACCATCAATCAAGCTCCGACAGTCAATCGGACAATCAATCAAGCTCCGACAATAATCGAACAATCAATCAAGCTCCGACAATTAATCGGACAATCAATCAAGTTTTGACAGTCAATCGAACCATAATTCAAGCTCTGACAGTCAATCAGATAATCAATCAAGTTTCGACAGTCAATCGGACCATCAATAAAGCTCTGACAGTCAATCGGATCATTAATCCAGTTTAGACAGTCAATCGGACCATCAATCAAGCTCCGACAGTCAATCGGACCATTAATCAAGTTTCGACAGTCAATCGGACCATCAATTAAATTCGACTGTCAATCGGATCATCAAGCTCAACCCCGGTCTCAACCCGGGAAGTCAAGATCAACCCCGGTCTCAACCCGGGAGGTACCAATCAACCCCTACCTCACTATCGGGACATGTCAAGCCATCTCTGGTCTCAATCTGGGAAACACAGTTCATCACCGGCAGCAACCCGGGAAGTTAAACTCAACCCCGGTCTTAACCCAGGAAGTGCAGGTTATCCCTAATCTCAACCCAGGATGTCAGGTCAACTTCAGACATCAGCCTGAAGCATCACAACAACTCCAGAGCAAAATCTAGAACGACCACGTCAGCCACAGAGACAACCCTGAGGTCAAAAGACTCGACTGGGATCCAAGTCTTGGAATCAACTCCCAGAAGTCAACCAGCGACCATGCCGACACTACAGGCAGCCCCGGGAGGGGTACAATGGTCATTTAATTAACTCTCAACCGACTTGGTCAAACAAAAGCCAAATTAATGCCGGCAAAGTCAGAATGAACCATAACGACGATCCCGAGTGGTAACTTTGCAAGACAGCTCAATGGATAAACTGCGGGGAATCGAAGACCTGGTTATGAACCCGTCTTCCTATTCCAGGAAAATGTTTTTTCTATGTCATTGCGACACTCTCGGCGAGAGATTTTTGAAAAGGTATTGCACGCCTCAAACGGACGCTCCGATCAAAAGTTAGAAAGTTTTCGACTGAACATCGTATTGCTCGGAGTGCACGTACTTTGAGACGACCAAGCCAGGCATGTGGGCCCCACCTAGGGGAGCCACAGCTCTACCTGCAGCTATCACAGGTAGAGTGGAGGCTCCCTGGCCTATAAATAAATGTGCCCCCCGTTCATTTAAAAGAAAAGGCAGCGAAGCCCTGCCAGTTTGATTTTCTGACTTTTACATCTATTCCAAACCTAAATATTTTCACTCCAACACGTAGATTTACCTATATACTACCACATATCAAAAAATAACAGGTAGATTTGGGCGTTTAAAGCCTATGATTTGGCAAAAAGCCCGCATTACGGTCCATTATAATTATTTTTACGATCAGAAAGTCAATACTACTACTTTGCACTGCTTTACACTTGCACACAAATTTTCATCATCTAAATATGCCCGGAACTTAGTTCATTTTTGTACATAAACTCTGTTTTCAACATTTCTACAACTCGGATTGACGATCCGTCAACTCCAGTAGCTTCAATGCACTAGCACGCACATTCTGGCTACTTCGCCGGACTGGGTTATCTTCTCAGTCCTGGTTTGGCCCTCTTTTGTATATATTTAACTGCAAATGTACTAACATTTCAATTCTGTCAAGCCCGAATTTCAAATTCGAGGTAGTTTCTACCTTTTATATATATTTACGCATATATAAGAGACATTCACCATTACTGGTACCCATATCAATCCTGGTTGATTATATTTCTATCAATATATATATTCAGTCGGCCAGGACTATTTTGTGGCCATTTTACTGCTTTTGCACACTTCCCCATACTGGGTGCTCTCCCCAGTCACTGGGTGACTATTTTTCTGTCAATTTCAATTCCAATATGGGCACAGGCGTGAAAACCCATCGCCCTTTTTACTGTTTATATATATTTTTTTTTATTTCTATCACAGCCTGGATTATTTCGTGGCTATTTACAGTTTTTATATATATATTTTAATTCCAGTCCTGGCTTGTGAGTAAAAACCCATCGCCCTTTACAGCTTTTATATATATTTAACTATATATACTGCTTTATTCAATTTATTCAACTGCTGTAATTAAGATTCATTTGAATATGAATTTGCATTGATTTTTTCTGCGGGCAGACTAGATTTATCCAAATCTCGCCAATTCTAGCTTTCAACGATTCAAACAGGTCCCGACAGAACTTAGAAGCTATAATGGCTGAGATTTCTTTAAATCTAGTTATTTTTATAGTTTCAGCTTCAAACGAAACCTCGCATCCCTTAGATCGCTATCTAGTGGGAACGAGAAGCTTTGACCACATGCAGCCAGGATTTACTGATGAATCCTTGGTTCCATTGCGACGTGATGACACATACATTTATCTTTGTGCAAATTTGAACTGTGCAGGTTTATTGGCTACTCGCATGTGAGCCTAGGAATTATGGGATTCGTGATCAAAACGATCAAAATTAAATTTCCATGATGGACAAACTCCGATTTACAGATGTACCCTGCCAGTTTTTCTGTAAAATGTACATGCACAGACCTTAAAATGGTTATCCGGATTTAAAGTCTCAACATAGTAAAAATATGGATTGTCGTGTCAGCGTCCCTCCAATGGTTTTTATAACCATGAGGAGACCGACACTTTATATTTCTGTGGTAGAGGATGCTTCGCAACCCGACAAATCACCACTTGCATGCAGCCTTAAGGCTATAAAGATAAAATTGAAAGTGGCGATGTGCTTCAATTCCTATGTCAGCGTAGCGGTTTGATAAACAGCTTTCAAAATATCACTGTTAATTCAATTCAAAAGCTTTTGCAAATCAAAATAAATGTTTTTTTGTAAATTAAATCAAAGACTGATTTTCAAATCAAATCAAACCCTTCGTATATAGGCTCAACGAAGCCTGTCAAAGCTTTCAATCAATCCAAAGGCCCAATTTTCAAAATAGGATTCACTCATGCATTCCAGTTGTAAGGAAAATATTGAAAAGATTGCGGTACCGTGTTTACACGGGAGTTGTGGGGTGCCTAACACCTTCCCCACACTTAACCAAGCCCCCAAACTCAAAACTCCAATTTCAAAGATCAAGTTTTGACAGTGTCCAGCAATTGGGCCTCTTTTCAAATCAAACTCGGTTGAGTTGGTACAACCATTTTCAAAACTACCAACTGGCAACTCTGTTTAAATCAAATCGTTGACATATACACATGTTGGCCTCTTTCCTAAAAAACCCTTCAAAACTATTTTCGCAATAAAAAGAATAAGGGTAGAGAACTCGAGTTACAAACCGTCCCGCAGGATTCTTAAATTTTCTAACGTCGACAGATGGCAACTCTGCTGGGGACAGTAGAGGGCTTAGGCTGCTTTCAATCTTTTCAAACATTTCCCTTTCAAAACTATTGAATGCATAAAATCCTGCATCTCCACAGTCAATGGATGAGTGAATGCCGCGTCTTTCATTGAATGTATTAATGCTATGCCTTAACATTGAATGAATGAGAATGACTGCTTTAGTGCTTCGCACCCATATTAGTGCTTCGCACGAACTGTCATTGCATGCATAAGCAGTAAGGCCGGTGTATGTGAATGTATGCTAACCCGATTGGTGATAAGTAAGGACTTTGGGGACGACTAAGTCTCCGGGGCTGCCTCCTGAAAATGCATCACCCAGATTCGCTCCAGTTGAACGATCAGATTAACTTCCCTTCTAGTAGATTGCGATGATCTGGGAACCTTCATGCTGAAACAAAAGTCGCGAGAGAAACCTAGGATAGGTCAGCCTCTAATCAACCGAATTCGACGGGATGCTTCTTCATGCCTTCCTCTTTCAATTCCATGTCAAGTCTCCAATTACTGAGGAGCACAATGTAAATGACAATAATGAAAGATTTACTTTCCTGTCAAATATCCTGTCATCCTGCTATCAAAACAACTAACCGCGGTTTTGCAGGATAAACTTTAAAAAACACACATCATAAATGCATCCAGTCATTACCTACCACAGGAAACAGACACTCCTATGTTTTGGTGTAGGTAGGGAAAAATTGGTCCTATCACTAGATCAAAGGCCGAAAAAGAACCCAGTCCATCTACGGACATGGCTTCAAGTGCTCCACCAGAATCCACCCCTGTGTCTAGGGAAGAATTTGAAGGATTAAAAAATCAGATAGTCGAGCTAGCCGGTTTCCTTCGAGAGCAAAGCAAGGCCTTCAAAGAAAAACAATCTTAAACTCATCCAGAACCAGGAGCATTTGGTAGTGGTGCTGGTGGTCAAGATACAGAAAAGGCCGAAACTCAGATCCCTGGACCCCAGAACCAAGATACAATCAACAAAACTCCAAAAATCACCATCCTAGGTAAAGATCAGGAAGCTGGTAACCTTCTCAAGAAAATGCAACAAATGGAAGAAACTCTCCGGTCTATTAAAGGGTCTGGGGCATTTGGCAGTGCGAATTATTCTGACCACTGTATATTCCCCGGGGCTCGTTATCCTGAGAAATTCAGAACTCCCGGGTTTGAGAAATATGATGTGTTGGGAGATCCATACACACATCTGAAAGTTTTAATCGGAGAACTCGGATCCTACGCTGAGGACGAGAAACTTCGAATGCACCTATTTCAAAAGAGTTTAATTGGAGAAGCCAGAGCCTGGTATGCCCGTCTGGACAACTCCAAAATCCACAATTGGGAAGAATTGGCTCATGCCTTCCTCATCCAGAACAGTTTCCAATATTAGCTAGCTCCAGATCGGTATCAAATTACCAAAATCAAGAAGAATAACACTGAATCATTCAGAGAATATGCCCAGCGATGGAGACAGGTCGCAGCATAAGTCACCCCAGCCATGACTGAATCTGAAATAGTCATGACTTTCATCGATATTTAAGAACCTCCTTATTATGAAAGAGTCTTGGCAGGCATAGGAAAACCTTTCTCTGAAATGATCAAACACGGCAAAATGGCCGAAATGGGACTCATGTCGGGGAAAATAAAAGACCTAACGGCACTCGAAGCTGTTGCTGAGCATATCCAATCCGAAAATTACGGGAGTAATCCCGGGAGGGTCCACAAAAAGAAAGATGAAGAAGTTTCCTTGGTGTTACAAGGACAAAATTCAAGCAGTAATTCAAACAATACCCCCATTCAAAGGAGGAACTATACCCCTTTCCAAGCTGCAACACAGCCTTAAAATCCTTCATTTCAAAAAAACATGAAGGTCAGACGCAGAAGGACTTTCACCTCACTAGGGGATTCACTCAAGAACGTCTTCAAACTTCTGACAGTTCAGAAGAAGATTGGCCAACTCCTACCACCAACTAACATTAATGCCAGGAACTTCGACCCTAGCAAGAAATGTGCTTATCATTCCGGATCACCGGGCCATGACACCCAAGATTGTTGGTCCCTCAAGCACAAAATCCAAGATTTGATTAATAATGGAGAGATTGTGGTCACAAAGCCCGATCAACCCCATGTCCAAGATAACCCTCTCCCACAGCACAAGGAGGAGAGTTTCAACATGATCAACACTTCAAGTGGAGAAGGATCCAAATACCTTTGCTTTGTTAAAGAATCAACTCAATCCAACAACATCAGCCCAATGAGTTGGGAGGCTTTTGAAAAATAATTTCTGATAGAGCAAGAAATAAAGTCTATCAAGGAACAAATCGAGCAGTTGGCTGAACTGGTCGTCTACCAATATTAACTCACCAGGAAGATGTTGAAACAAATCCATCAATCTATTGGCAGTCTCTCTCCTCCAGCGGAAGTCAATTCCAATCAAGATCATAGCCAGACTTGTGAGCTTACACCCAGGACTGACAAGGGGATCGAAGAAGAAAGTGTCCAAGCAGGTAGGAAGTTCCTATTTCAAAGGAATTTCACCAATTTGAACAGATCAATGGAAGAAATCTTGCAAATGATGATCAACGAGGGAATGGTTGAAAACTTGCTACCTCCGCTGAACCCTCAATCTAGAAAATTCAAACTTGACCAAATATGTCAGTACCATTCCAACTCTCCCGGCCATGATACAGAAGAATGTTGGACACTTCATAACCTAATTCAAAACCTGATTGAGAAAGGTGACCTAATCAGAGGAGATTAAATCCTTGACATGACAGATAAAGATAGCCTCTAGATCCCCGATACATGGTATCAGGACACAGTGGCTGTCATATCCTATGATAAAGAATCAATTATGACACCCCTGGTACTGACAGGTAAAGGGGTCCAAGACAAACAAAATCCTGTGAAGGTGGCGGCACCTTAGCCTTTAATTTTACCCTTCAGGCCTCAATATCCAATCCTCAGTCTGAAGAAGGTCCCATGGAATTACCAGGACATTGAAAGCTCTACTTCAAACAACATTTCCATCCTGTCAAAGGATAATCCATTGTACTTGCCTCAGCAGATGATTAAAGCAGTTACCAAAGCAAAAGAAAAGGTAGCTGAAGAAAAGATACAAGAGTTCCTCAAAAAGATGGGACACAATGAAATCAAGATAGTGCAAAGCTTGAAAGACGCACCCAAGCAAATATCCATCCTGGACTTGGTCCTATCATCAGAGGATCACCGTAACATCCTAGTGAAGGTATTAGAAGAAGCTCTTCTGCCCTACACGGTAGACACAGAGAAATTTCGTCATGTGATAGAACACATTTTCAACAACAATGTGATTTCCTTCACAGACGATGATATCCCGGCTGAGGGGAGGGGTCACCACAAGTCCCTGCATATAGCCGTTATGTCCTCCGGATACGTGATCGGAGGAGTGCTTATTGATGGAGGATCTTCCCTCAACATTTTTCCATACGACACGTTGGAAAGAATGAAGATCAATCCAAATTAGATCAAAGCCAGTCACATGGTTATCCGGGCTTTCGATGGATCTCGCTGCCAGGCTATGGGGGAAATCGAGCTTCCTCTAGAAATTGGTCCACACACCTTCTACGTATCTTTCCAGGTGCTCAACATAGCCACCGGATACAACTTGATGTTGGGCAGGCCATGGATCCATATGGCTGGGGTTGTTCCATCCACCCTCCATCAGTAACTCAAGTACATTATCAATGGCAGTCTCATCACAGTGAATGCTGAACCGGAATACCCTACCCACATATATGGGGACATGCCAGTGATTAGCCTGGATGCCGGGGTTGAGCCTGCAAGTTTTTAAGCTCTCGAGGTAAGTGATATTCAATATCTACCGATTAGGACACCAGCCCTGAAGCCTAAAATTTCCACTGAAGTAATGACAGTGGGCCAAGAAATGGTAGTTGCAGGTTTTCAGCCTGGAGAAGGGTTAGGAAAAAACAAGCACGACATTAAGATGCCAATTCAAATCCCAAGTCAAATGGGAAGAGCAGGACTTGGATTTTCATCCGGGTCAAACCACCGGAATCCACACAAACATCCCAAAGCGCAAGCCTCCACAATTCTGCTCCTAAACATCACAAATGCTGGATGGGTGAAACCTACGAGGAAGATCCCTAAGGGGGCATCAGTCATGCTATTTCCTTCAATCATACCTGTCCATGAAAGGAAAGCCCTCAAACCTGAGGCCGATAGCGAAAAGGGAAAAGAAAAGATCCTGTACGAAGGACGAAACCCATTCGCTAACATGAAAGTCATTATCAACTACGACGGGACGAATGATGAAATCCCAGATAGTGACGACAAAAATCATGCTCACTTTCCTCGCAGCAAACAGAGGAACAATCCTCAGAAAAGCCTCAGCCATATCCTAAAGGATATCTCATTTGTCATTCAAGACGAGACAGATGAGCACACTTCCAGCATCATCCCTATCCATTAGGATCTAACACTGGACAATTGGAACAGTGTCCCTTGCCTCATTCAAAAAGGGTAAAGGGACAGACAGTCAATCTGCCCTTAATCATGCTTTCATTTACTGCTTACTTTTGATTGCACAGTTGGAGCAGTTACTTTTGTCATGCTTTACAAATGCTATATGTATTTAAGTAGTTGTATATATTAATGAAAGCATTTTTGTTTTCAGGACCCAAGCATTGGATATGTGTGTCTCTGCTGATGAGATGCCAACTTGTAAACATAACTCCAACTATAATGCAAGATTGAGCTTCGACTTGACGGATCTTGATCAAGAGGAGGAAGATGACTATGAGGTGCCAGAGGAGATCAAGGAATGGGTCAAAGACAAACCTAAACCAAACCTCCACCATCAACATAGGAACCTCCGAAACCATCAAAGAAATCCAAATAGGTTTAGACCTCACCTCAGATCAAAAAGCTGACCTGATCGAGCTCCTGACACAGTACCAGGATGTATTTGCATGGTCGCATGAAGACATGATCGGTCTATCCACAGACATTGTCATCCATCGGTTGCCCATCAAAGAAGGGTTCAAACTAGTCAAACAAAAGCTCAGGCGATTGAAACCTGAGTGGAGTTTAAAAGTTAAAGAAGAAGTTGTTAAACAATTCAAAGCCGGGATCATCAAAGTATTAACATATCCTGAATGGCTATCAAACAAAGTCCCCGTGCCTAAACCAGGAGGGAAGGTACGAGTCTGCGTCGATTACCGGGATCTAAACAAAGCCTGCCTAAAGAACAATTTCCTCGTACCTTTCATCCACATCCTGATCGACAATACTACGCAGTACGGCATGTATTCCTTTGTGGACTACTTTGCTGGTTACCATCAAATCATGGTTGCTGAAGAAGACCGAGAGAAAATAGCTTTTATCACTCCCTGGGGAACTTTTTGCTACCGACGACTATCCTTCGGCCTAATTAATGCCGGAGCAACGTATCAGCGAGCCATGATGGCCCTCTTTCATGATATGATGCACAAAGAAATAGAAGTATATATTAACTGTAAGACCCCAACTTTTATGAATAAAGATTTAGTTTTCTTTATATATTATTTCGAAATAGTAAGGTGTTGTTTTGATAAATATGAAAGTTATGGGTGAAATGTGCAAACATTTTTAAAATGAGCAAGTGGTTATAAAATATTCTTGTTGTCGGGGAATATTCGTTTGGTCGTGGAATATTCTTGTTGTCGGGGAATATTCGTACGACGGCGCAGCTATTTGTGGGCCCCCACAACGGAATAACTGTCGGATATAGAAAGCGACAGAAATAACTTTTTTACAAGATAACGGCGTAGTTGTTACCGTTAGTACTGTTGAAATACCCGGTGGTTAAAATACAGTGATACACGGTGTTGCATAGTAGCACACGGTATTGCACAGTATTTCGAATTATTGAGTCTTACGTGAGAAGCCATTACTCAATTATTGTTACAGTAATTACTGTTCAATATTTTATATTATTGACTCAATAATTGCTACGTTGATATTTTATATTATTGACTCAATAATTGTTACATTGATATTTTATTGACTCAATAATTGCTACGTTGCCATTTTATATGATTGATTCAATAATGACTACAGTTGATATTTTGTAGTATTGATTCAACAATTGTCGTTGCACAGTATTTCACGTTATCAACTCAATAATTCATATTATTTGAATAATATTATTAGATAGCATTATTGACAATGTCTAAGGAAGTTCTGTCTAGGAGGGGTTATTTAATTGCGCGCCAGTAAGGAGAAGTCCTTATCGGAAGGCCCCCTCTATCCTAGGAACGACCTGGTTGTTAATATTGTAGTTCTATAATATTATTTGTGAATAATTAATTATTGATTTATATGATAAGGAAATATTTATTTTGTGGATATTAAAGAAGGAATTGGCGCTGATGAGTTTTTATCAATATTTTGGTGTGAGAAATCATCTGTTTATGGATTTCGGATAATTTATGTTTGGAATTTGGAAAAACTTTCTTCTGCAAAGTTGTAGAGAATTAAATTTCCTATGGAAGGACATAGAATTTGTATTTTTCTGACAAAGGGGCTATTTATTATGAATTATTGAAGTTTCGAAAAATATATTTTTTTTTATGGGCGGGCCCCACTTTTGTTGGAAAAAAATTTTAGCCGCTAGGTGGCGGAAATTTTGAAAAAATAATAATATTTTATTATTTTAGTCTCCTTTGGCATCCTAAGCTTTTCCTATAAATAGGGTGCTTAGGTTAGAATTGAAAATCACACCAGAATCAGAAGTTTTCTCTCTCTATAATATCGAGCGTATTTTTGTGAGTATTTTAATACTTTGAGTATTAGTATTCAGCGCAAGTTTCCTTCGGTATTATATCCGATATTCTAGTCAGAGGTACTATCTTTTTGAGATAAGGGATGTTATTTTCTTTCGTAAATGATGTTATTCTTTTCAATATCATTATACAGAAATATTGTCATGGATTTTATGTTAAAATTCTTACTTTTTCCGTCGGGGTTACTATTCACGTATACGGCACTATTCACGTATACGGCACTATTCACGAAAAAATTAAATTTTCTTTGATTTGTCCAAATTGCTTGTTAAGGTTACTATCTTTGATTATATCCAAGTTTTGAGCTCTATTCTTGAATTTTGCTCCATAATTGATTATTACAAGGTATTTTTGAATTGGATATACTAAAATACGAATCCTTAGTCTTTGTCTTTTATCTCACTGGATTCGTTTTTTTAAAATATTTTTCATCATTCTCAGTCCTAAAAGGTGATGTAACCGAATATCTTTGGCCTGTAGAGCAAAGATGAATGATTACTTGATGAATATCTTTGGCCTGTAGGCCTGTAGAGCAAAGATGAATGATTACTTGATGAATATCTTTGGCCTGTAGAGCAAAGATGAATGATTACTTGATGAATATCTTTGGCCTGTAGAGCAAAGATGAATGATTACCTGATGAATATCTTTGGCCTGTAGTGCAAAGATGACAGGTGTTGAGATGAATATGACCACTGATGATACAAATGAATATCTTTGGCCTGTAGTGCAAAGATGAATATTTGATTCGAGATGTATATTGATTGATGTTACAGGGATAAAATATTGATGATGGACTTTTAAATCATAGAAGATAGTAGACTTGATTCTCTGCTTAACTCTTCTAATGAATTGTTATTTCCGCTGCGAATATTGATCTAAGATTGGTTGTCCATTATATTTTATCTGATTTATTGAAGGCTAACGATAATTTATTTTCCATTATCTTAGTCATAATATTCTTTACTGAGCTAGTTGAGCTCACCCTTTTCATCTGTTGTCCTCTTCAGGAAATGAGAATGTTGCGGGAACTAGTCGGGGGGGACAGAGTGATGGTCCGAGTTAGAGCAGTAGTAGTCCTCACTATTTCTGATAAATAGTGTGATAATAATTGTAATGAGGACTTAGTTTGAATCTTAATATTTTCTACATATTTGTATTGAGACTCACAGTTGTGTGGTCGTATTTTGCACGACCGTATGATATAAAGTTTGTATTTGAATTCTGTACCATGTATTTGGCGACTCAGAATGGGTTGGGTTGAATGGACCTATTCTGGGGGTGTCGCATTAATGACATCATCATCAAATCCTGGAGGGAGGATGATCACTTAGACCATCTCAAAAAGTTGTTCAACAGGTTACGCAACTACAACCTCAAGCTAAATCCCACCAAATGCGCTTTTGGCATCCAGGCAGGCAAACTTCTAGGATTCCTGGTGAGCAATCGGGGCATTGAGTTAGACCCTGCCAAGATCAAAGCCATTTTTGAAATGCCTGTGCCTCGTATAGAGAAGGAGATACGAGGATTCCTAGGAAGGATCAACTTCATAAGTCGATTTATTTCACAGCTCATAGCAACCTGTGAGCCCATCTCAAGCTGTTAAGGAAGAATTCCTCCATCAAATAGAATGGGGATTGTCAACAAGCCTTCTTTGCCATTAAAAAACAGCTTATCGAAGCACCTGTTTTGGTACCTCTGAGGGATGTAGTCCCCTTATTCATGTACCTTTCCGTCAATGCCAATGCCATGGGCTGTATGCTAGGACAGAAGGATAATAGTAGCAAAGAAAGAGCTATTTACTACATCAGCAAAAGATTTAGTAGTGGGGAACAGAAGTATACCCTGATCGAGAAGACATGATGTGCATTAGCATGGGCCGCCATGAGGTTGTAACACTATTTGCATGGGCACACGACGTATCTAATATCCCGTATGGATCCACTCAAATACGTCTTCAACAAACCAATGTTAAATTGTCGACTGTCCAAATGGCAGTTGATTCTATAGCAGTTCGACATTATCTACGTGACTCAGAAGTCTATCAAAGGCCAAGGCATTGCAGATCAATTAGCAGGAGCACCTTTAGGAGGGTTCGAGCCCTGGAGACATATTTCCCAGATGAAGGGATTATGACAATTCAACAACTCCAGTCAGAGAATACAGTCCAACCATGGAAAATGTATTTCCACATAGCGGTAAACAAAGAAGGTTCCGAAGCTGGGGCAGTTCTTATCTCTGGTACAGGTGATTAATATCCTGTGGCTACCAAACTTCAATTTGGCAACACCAACAACACGGCCGAGTACGAAGGCTATATACTGGGGTTGAAACTAGCCCAATCCATGGGTATCAAACACTTATTGGTCTTTGGATATTCCGAGTTAGTCATCAGACAAACCACCGGCAAGTATCTCACAAAAGAATTGCAGCTGCTGCCCTATCATCGGCAAGTCCTCAAAATGTCCCAGGGGTTCGAAGCAATAACCTTCGTCCACATTCCTTGGGGTCGAAATGACTTTGCCGATGCACTGGCAACGTTGGCTTCATTAATCTGCATATCCAACAGGAGCGGGTTTCCCAACAACCAGTTCATAAATCAAAAAGCCCCAACGTACGGGAATTATATTGGAGAAGTATCAAACGAAATACCTCCTGTCAAGCAACCTTAGTTTCAAGATATCAAGGAATATCTCCGTGATGGATCTACACCTGAGGGTGCAAGCCAATCAGAGCGAAAATGGATTCTCAGAATGGCCATAAAGTTCTATCTAAGCGGAGATGCACTTTATAAAAGAGATGTTGAAATAGGCCTATTAAGATGCCTCAACAAGGAGCAAGCCCAAAGACTAATGGATGAAGTCCATGGCGGAGTCTGTGGTCCACACATGAGCAGCCATCTGCTGGCCAAAAAGATAATCAAAACAAGACATTACTGGATCTCGCTCAAAGCTGATTGCGATGATCACGTCAAGAGATGCTTTCAATGCTAAACATATGGAAATGCCATCCACGCTCCTCCAAGTGAGCTGCACAACATAAGTGCACCATGGCCTTTTTCTTTGTGGGGAATGGACGTGATAGGTCCAGTCGAACCCAAAGCAAGCAACGGTCATCAGTTCATCTTTACCATGATCGACTACTTTACCAAATGGGTTAAAGCAGCCTCTTTTCCTAAAGTCACAAAAGAGGTCATCATCAGTTTCATCAAAAATAATGTCATCTGTCGATATGGACAATCGGAGGTGATCGTATCAGATAACGCCAAAAACCTGAACAATCAAATGATGGTAAAACTGTGTGCCAAGTTCCATATCAAACATCTCAACTCCGTCATCTATCGACCCAAGATGAATGATGTTGTCGAAGAGGCCAACAAAAACATCAAGAAGATCATGCAGAAAATGTCTGCCAATCACAAGGACTGGCCTGACCTGCTACCTCTCACCCTGTTAGCCTATAGGAAGTCAATGCGCACCTCTACTGGGGTTACCCCCTATTCAATGGTCTATGGCATGGAAGTAGTCCTCCCCATAGAAGTAGAGATGGAGTCTTTACAAGTATTAATAGATGCTCAGATGGACGAAGGTCAATGGTTGCAAGATCGATATCATCAACTGTCCCTAATAGACGTAAAAAAGGCCACAGCCATTTTCGACAGACGGTTATACCAGCAAAGGATTGCCAAGTCCTACAATAAGAAAGTCCGAATTCGACAATTAAAAGAAAATGATTTGGTGCTAAAGAAAATCCTGGCCAATCAGGATGAAGCCAAAGGAAAATTTGCCCCAAACTGGGAAGGCCCTTTCATTGTCAAGATAGTGCTGATAGGGGGAGCCATCAGGCTACAAGAAATGGACGGGAATGAATTTCCCCAACTCATCAATTCAGATACTGTGAAAAAGTACTACGTCTGAAGCACATGCATACCCGCATCTAGGTCCTATAAATCGAATCAGGTTCAATTTTTCACTAGAGAAGCCTGAACTACAAATGACATGATCTCCTTCAGCCCGGGAGTATGTAGGCAACCATCTATGGTGCGGTTAAATCAAGCAAAAATCCAAAGAACTTGGAAATTCCAGCATCAAATTTTAAAGCTCATCGAACCAAATTCAAACCCCAGATAAACTCTTTGCAAACCTCTTCAACCAGAACTACGAATGACCTGATCTCCCTCAACCCGGGAGTACGTAGGCGACTTACGGCGCGATTTGACCCTCAAGAAAAAACAAAAAAATGGAAGACCAGTTCCAAGACACTGAAGACAAATAAAAGCTAAAATGCTGTCAAGCTGTCTGGTTACCAAACCCATTTGAGGAACTCCCTTGACACCTCAACTGTCAGTCTATCAAAGAGAAGCTCAAAATGCATCAACAACTGCGAGTCATGACAGAAGTGGTAATCACTCAGCGATGACAATACATATCTAAGCAGGGAAGTATCTCAAAAATATATTTCTCTGATATATAAACTTCTTTATATACATAGTACCTTGTACATGACAAAAATGGCTGATCTAGTCTGTGCAGGAAAAATAAAGTTAGTCTATGGACCCAAGGACAAGCGGGTCAACAATGCCAGCATGGCATCTCTCTCTGAAGATGGAGGAGCATCTGTAAGAGTAGTCCACTCAGTCTCCATACGGCTCAGAACATCCACAGTCATCTGCAAAGTGGCACTGTGGTTATCAATGTAAGCACTAATCTTGGTAACCAAACCATGGGTGTAAGATCAGAGAGCAGTTCTATCAGCAATGTGGAAATCACAGAAAGCTATAGCCTCATCCCACTCTGCAAAAGCTACATCCCGAGAAATCAAAGTCTCCTTAATCTCAATATATGCTACATCTCTGGCTGAGCGAACCTCATCTCGCTCCACAATAGCGGTATCCAAAGCAGAGCGAAGCTCTTCTTGCTTAATCAATTCAATATCCAAAGCGGTCCTGAGACCATCCCTCTCAGTAAAAGCTAAATCCGTGCCAGACAGGGCAGCCAACAGCTGTGCTCTAGCTGAATCTCTCTCAAAGGTCATCCTGAATAGAGAATCTAACAAAGCTGGATCTGTCCTTGTGGAAATAACAGGGGGATCACAAATCAAAGCTACCGCCAAATCAAAGCTACCACCAAATCTGCAAATAGTTCATCCTCAGTAGGAGAATCAGGATCCTCCATGGGCTCCTCCTCGTCAGAATCCACAAGCGGAGGTAAATGAAGCTTTGCTACTGCGACTGCGGTCTCTGCCTCTAACCATGCAAAATACTCCAGAGAACAACCCGGATGTCTACTGGAGAACACAGCCCTCTCCCTGTGAGTCCAACACTTATAAACTCTAACCAAGTCGGTCAGTGACATCGATGAAGCCGACATCCTCTGATCAACAGAATCCTCAAAATGGTGCATACTCTGCCACTGATCAAACTGCTCCATAACTGCCAAGGGATGATAAGTAGTCACACCCCTCAATCCTGCCAAAGGCAAATAATCCATACCAGATGCATGAGTAATGAAGCTGAACGGGGTCGCCATCCCTGAGCATAACAAAACTACGAACGGATGCTCAATATCTGATAAAAATGCTAACCAGGACTCTGAGTCGACGTAATCAGGCGGACGAAAGGAGTAAACTGAGGATATCTCATGGTTAAAATAATAGGCATGACATCTAAATGATCCAATCGGTCGTATGTGTGACATCAACCACATATACAGCACGATCGAGCTACCCCAGAAAAACCCCGTTGGATGGGTACTGCAATAGGTGAGCGACCTCAGTGTCTCTGCCAAGATCTTAAGGATAATTGTATTGCTCTGCCTAAGGGCTCTAACTACAACAACCACATCAAGGTGATCTAAACGCAGTTGCATGTAAACATACGCCACAATGCACATCAACAACATGTCTATCCTAGCTGTCTACCAATCCTCTGTAAAAATGATAAAATCTCCGACGTGACGGTCGTAGCTATCAAGCTTACCATAGCGCTCTATCAAAAACTCAAGGGAGATCACATGCCCTAAAATGGTGTCCTCCATAACTATGCTCTGCCGAAGACCGGACAGCTGAATGAATGGTCTCCGGGTATACTTCTCGAATGGCTATCAAATATAGTCCCCGTGCCTAAACCAGGAGGGAAGGTACGAGTCTGCGTGGATTACCAGGATCTAAACAAAGCCTGCCTCAAAGATAATTTCCTGGTACCTTTCATCCACATCCTGATCGACAATACTGCGCAGTACGGCATGTATTCCTTTGTAGACTGCTTTGCTGGTTACCATCAAATCATGGTTACTGAAGAAGACAGGGAGAAAATAGCTTTTATCACTCCCTGGGGAACGTTTTGCTATCGACGACTATCCTTCGGCCTCATCAATGCCGGAGCAACGTATTAGCGAGCCATGATGGCCCTCTTTCATGATATGATGCACAAAGAAATAGAAGTCTATATTAACGACATCATCATCAAATCCCAGAGGAAGGATGATCACATAGACCATCTCAAAAAGTTGTTCAATAGGTTGTGCAAGTACAACCTCAAGCTAAATCCCGCCAAATGTGCTTTTGGCGTCTAGGAAGGCAAACTGTTAGGATTCATGATGAGCAATCGGGGCATTGAGTTAGACCCTTCCAAGATCAACCCATTTCTAAAATGCCCGTGCCTCGTACAGAGAAGGAGATACGAGGATTCCTAGGAAGGATCAACTTCATAAGTCAATTCATTTCACAGCTCACAGCAACCTATGAGCCCATCTTCAAGCTATTAAGGAAGAATTCCTCCATCAAATAGAATGAGGATTGTCAACAAGCCTTCCTTGCCATTAAAAAGTAGCTTGTCGAAGCACCTATTTTGGTACCTTCGAGGGATGTAGTCCCCTTATTCATGTACTTGTTCGTTAATGCCAATGCCATGGGCTGTATGCTAGGACAGAAGGATGATAGTAGCAAAGAAAGAGCTATCTACTACATCATCAAAAGATTCAGCAGTGGGGAATAGAAGTATACCCTGATCGAGAAGACATGCTGTGATCGAGAAGTATACCTGGAGACCGTTCACTCGGCTGTTCGGTCTTCTACAGAGCATAGTCATAGATGAGATCGTTTTAGGGCATGTGATCTCCCTTGACTTCTTAATACAGCGCTATGGTGAGCTTGATAGCTATGACCGTCACGTCGAAGATTTTGTCATTTTCATAAAGGATTGGCAGACAGCTAGGATAGACATATTGTTGATGTGCATTATGGCGTATATTTACATGTCACTGCGTTTAGATCACCTTGATGTGGGATTAGTTGTTGTAGTTAGAGCCCTTAGGCAGAGTAGTACCATTATCCCTATAATCTTTGCGGAGACACTGAGGTCGCTCACCTATTGCAGTACCCATCCAGCGGGTTTTTTTGGGGTAGCTCGGTCATGATGTATATGTGGTTGATGTCACACATACGACCGATTGGATCATTTAGACCTCATGCCTATTTTTTTAGCCACGAGATATCCTCAGTTTACTCCATCCGTCTACCTGATTACGTCGACTCAGAGTCCTGGTTAGCATTTTTGTCTAATATTGAGCATCCGTTTGCAGTTTTGTTATGCTCAGGGATGGCGACCCCGTTCAACTTTATTACTCATGCATCTGGCATGGATTATTTGCCTTTGGCAGGATTGAGGGGTGCGACTACTTATCATCTTTTGGCAGTTACGGAGCAATTTGATCAGTGGTAGAGTATGTACCATTTTAAGGATTCTGCTGATCAGAGGATGTCGGCTTCATCGATGTCACCGGCCGACTTGGTTAGAGTTTATGAGTGTTGGACTCACAGGGAGAGGACTGAGTTCTCTAATAGACATCCGGGTCGTTCTTTGGAGTATTCTGCATGGTTAGAGGCAGAGATCGCAGTCGCAGTAGCAAAGCTTTATTTACCTCCGCTTGCAGATTCTGACGAGGAGGACCCCATGGAGGATCCCGATTCTCCTACTGAGGATGAGCTGTTTGCAGATTTGGTGGTAGCTTTGATTAGTGATCCCCCGGTTATTCCCACAGGGACAGATCTAGCTTTATCAGATTCTCTATTCAGGATGACCTTTGAGAGAGATTCAGCTAGAGCATAGCTACTGGCTGCCCTGTCTGGCAGAGATTTAGCTTTTGCTGAGAGGGATGGTCTCAGGACCGCTTTGGATACTGGATTGATTGAGCGAGAGGAGCTTCGCTCTGCTTTGGATACCACCATTGTGGAGCAAGACAAGGTTCGCTCAGCCAGAGATGTAGTATATGTTGAGATTGAGGAGACTTTGATTTCTCGCGATGCAGCTTTTGTAGAGTGGGATGAGGCTATAGCTTCCAGCGATTTCCACATTGATGATAGAACTGCTCTCCGATCTTACACCCATGGTTTAGTTACCGAGATGAGTGCTTAAATTGATAACCACAGTGCCACCTTGCAGATGACTGTGGATGTTCTGAGCCGTATGGAGGCTGAGTGGACTACTCTTACAGATGCTCCTCCATCTTCAGAGAGAGATGCCATGCTGGCATTGCTGACCCGCTTGTCCTTTGGGTCCATAGACTAGCTTTATTTTTCCTGCACAGACTAGATCAGCCATTTTTGTCATGTACAGGGCACTATGTATATAAAGCAGTTTATATATTAGAGAAATATATTTTTGAGATACTTCCCTGCTTAGATATGTATTGTCATCACTGAGTGATTACCACTTCTGTCATGACTCGCAGTTGTTGATGCATTTTGAGCTTCTCTTTGATAGACTGACAGTTGAGGTGTCAAGGGAGTTCCTCAAATGGGTCTGGTAACCAGACAGCTTGACAGCATTTTAGCTTTTATTTATCTTCGGTGTCTTGGAACTGGTCTTCCATTTTTTTTTGTTTTTTCTTGAGGGTCAAATCGCACCGTAGTGGACTGCCTACGTACTCTCGGGTTGAGGGAGATCAGGTCATTCGTAGTTCTGGTTGAAGAGGTTTGCAAAGAGTTTATCTGGGGTTTGAATTTGGTTCGATGAGCTTTAGAATTTGATGCTGGAATTTGCAACTTCTTTGGATTTTTGCTTGATTTGACAGCACCATAGATTGTTGCCTACGTACTCCCGGGCTGAAGGAGATCAAGTCATTCGTAGTTCAGGCTTCTCTAGTGAAAAATTAAACCTGATTCGATTTATAGGACCCGAATGCGGGTATGCATGTGCTTCAGGCGTAGTATTTTTCACAGTGTCTAAATTGATGAGCTGGGGAAATTCATTCCCATCCATTTCTTGTAGCCTGATGGCTCCCCCTATCAGCACTTCCTTGACAATGAAAGGGCCTTCCTAGTTTGGGGCAAATTTTCCTTTGGCTTCATCCTGATTAGCCAGGATTTTCTTTAGCACCAAATCATTTTCTTTGAATTTCTGAATTTTAACTTTCTTCTTGTAAGACCTGGCGATCCTTTGTTGGTATAACCGTCTGTGGAAAATGGCTGTGGCCCTTTTTTCGTCTATCAGGGACAGTTGATGATATCGATCTTGCAACCATTGACCTTCGTCCATCTGAGCATCTATTAATACTCGTAAAGACTCCATATCTACTTCTGTAAAGAGGACTGCTTCCATGCCATAGACCAGTGAATAGGGGGTAGCCCCAATAGAGGTACGCATTGACGTCCTGTAGGCTAATAGGTGAGAGGTAGCAGGTCAGGCCAGTCCTTGTGATTGGCGAACATTTTTTGCATGATCTTCTTGATGTTTTTGTTGGCCGCTTCAACAACACCGTTCATCTTGGGCCGATAGATGACGGAGTTGAGATGTTTGATGTGGAACTTGGCACACTGTTCTACCATCATTTGATTGTTCAGGTTTTTGGCGTTATCTGATACGATCACCTTCGATTGTCCATATCGACAGAAGACATTGTTTCTCATGAAACTAATGATGACCTCTTTTGTGACTTTAGGAAAAGAGGCTGCTAAACCCATTTGGTGAAGTAGTCGATCATGGTGAAGATGAACCGATGACCGTTGTTGTCTTTGGTTTTGACTGGACCTATCACGTCCATTCCCCACATAGAAAAAGGCCATGGTGCACTCATGTTGTGCAGCTCACTTGGAGGAACATGGATGGCATTTCCATGTGTTTGGCATTGAAAGCATCTCTTAACGTAATCATTGCAATCAGCTTTGAGCGAGATCCAGTAATGTCATGTTCTGATTATCATTTTGGCCAGCAGATGGCCGCTCATGTGTGGACCACAGACTCCGCCATAGACTTTATCCATTAGTCTTTGGGCTTGCTCCTCGTCGAGGCATCTTAACAGGCCTATTCCAGCATCCCTTTTATAAAGTGCATCTCCGCTCAGATAGAACTTTATGGCCATTCTGAGAATCCATTTCCGTTCTGATTGGCTTGCACCATCGGGTGTAGATCCATCACGGAGATATTCCTTAATATCTTAAAACTAAGGTTGCTTGACAGTAGGCATTTCGTCTGATACTTCTCTAATGTAATTCCTGTACGTTGGGGCTTTTTGATTTATGAACTGAATGTTGGGAAATCCACACCTGTTGGATATACAGATTAATGAAGCCAACATTGCCAGTGCATCGGCAAAGTCATTTTGACCTCAAGGAATGTGGACGAAGGTTATTGCTTCGAACCCCTAGGACATTTTGAGGACTTATCGATGATAGGGCAGCAGATGCAGTTCTTTTGTGAGATACTTTCCGGTGGTTTGTCTGATGACCAACTTGGAATCTCCAAAAACCAATAAGTGTTTGATACCCATGGATTGGGCTAGTTTCAACCACAGTATACAGCCTTCGTACTCGGCCGTGTTGTTGGTGTTGCCAAATTGAAGTTTGGTAGCCACAGGATATTGATCACCTGTACCATAGATAAGGACTGCCCCAGCTCCAGAACCTTCTATGTTTACCGCTCCGTCGAAATACATTTTCCATGGTTGGACTGTATTCTCTGACTGGAGTTGTTGAATTGTCATAATCCCTTCATCTGGGAAATATGTCTCCAGGGGCTCGAACCCTCCTGAAGGTGCTTCTACTAATTAATCTGCAATGCCTTGGCCTTTGATAGACTTCTGAGTCACGTAGACAATGTCAAACTGCTGTAGAATAAACTGCCATTTGGACAGTCGGCAATTTAACATTGGTTTGTTGAAGACGTATTTGAGTGGATCCATACGGGATATTAGATACGTCGTGTGCCCATGCAAATAGTGTTGCAACCTTATGGCGGCCCATGCTAATGCACAGCATGTCTTCTCGATCAGGGTATACTTCTGTTCCCCACTGTTGAATCTTTTGCTGATGTAGTAGATAGCTCTTTCTTTGCTACTATCATCCTTCTGTCCTAGCATACAGCCCATGGCATTGGCATTGACGGACAGGTACATGAATAAAGGGACTCCATCCCTTGGAGTTGGTACACTGATTCTGTTATTTCTTGCCATTAACAAGATGCTTTTTAATGGCAAGGAAGGCTTGTTGACAATCCTTATTCAATTTGATGGAGGAATTCTTCCTTAACAGCTTGAAGATGGGCTCACAGGTTGCTGTGAGCTGTGAAATGAATCGACTTATAAAGTTGATCCTTCCTAGGAATCCTCGTATCTCCTTCTTTGTACGAGGCACGGGCATTTTAGAAATGGCTTTGATCTTGGCAGGGTCTAACTCAATGCCCCGATTGCTCACCAGGAATCCTAGCAGTTTGCCTGCCTGGACGCCAAAAGCGCATTTGTCGGGATTTACCTTGAGGTTGCACTTGCGTAACCTGTTGAACAGCTTTTTGAGATGGTCTATGTGATCATCCTCCCTCCGGGATTTGATGATGATGTCGTCAACATAGACTTCTATTTCTTTGTGCATTATATCATGAAAGAGGGCCATCATGGCTCGCTGATACGTTTCTCTGGCATTGATGAGGCCGAAGGATAGTCATCGGTAGCAAAACGTTCCCTAAGGAGTGATAAAAGCTATTTTCTCCCGGTCTTCTTCAACAACCATGATTTGATGGAAAACAGCAAAGCAGTCCACAAAGGAATATATGCCGTACTGCGCAGTAAAATCGATTAGGATGTGGATGAAAGGTACCAAAAAATTATCCTTGAGGCAGGCTTTGTTTAGATCCTGGTAATCCATGCAGACTCGTACCTTCCCTCCTGGTTTAGGCACGGGGACTATGTTTGAGAGCCATTCGGGATATGTCGATACCATGATTATCCCGGCTTTAAATTCCTTAACGATTTCTTCTTTGACTTTGAGACTCCACTCAGGTTTCAATCGTCTGAGCTTTTGTTTGACTGGTTTGAACCCTTCTTTGATGGGCATTCGATGGATGACAATGTCTGTGGATAGACTGATAATGTCTTCATGTGACCATGCAAATACATCCTGGTATTGTGTCAGGAGCTCGATCAGGTCGGCTTTTTGATCTGAGGTGAGGTCTAAACCTATTTGGATTTCTTTGATGGTTTCAAAGGTTCCTATATTGATGGTGGAGGTTTGGTTTAGGTTTGTCTTTGACCCATTCCTTGATCTCCTCTGGCACCTCATAGTCATCTTCCTCCTCTTGATCAAGATCCGTCAAGTCGAAGCTCAATCTTGCATCATAGTTGGAGTTATATTGACAGGTTGGCATCTCATCAGCAGAGACACACATATCTAGTGCTTGGGTCCTGAAAACAAAAATGCTTTCATTAATATATACAACTACTTAAATACACATAGCATTTGTAAAGTATGACAAAAGTAACTGCTCTAGCTGTGCAATCAAAAATAAGCAGTAAATGAAAGCATGATTAAGGGCAGATTGACTGTCTGCCCCTTTACCCTTTTCGACTGAGGTAAGGGACACTGCTCCAATTGTCCAGTGTTAGATCCTCATGGATAGGGATGATGCTGGAAGTGTGCTCGTCTGTCTCATCTTGTATGACAACTGAGACATCCTTTAGGATATGACTGAGGCTTTTCTGGTGATTGTTCCTCTGTTTGATGCGAGGAAAGTGAGCATTATTTTTGTCGTCACTATCTAGGATTTCATCATTCATCCCCTGGTAGTTGATAATGACTTTTATGTTAGCAAACGGGTTTCGTCCTTCGTACAGGATCTTTTCTTTTCCCTTATTACTATCGGCCTCAGGTTTGAGGGATTTCCTTTCATGGACAGGTATGATTGAAGGAAATAACATGACTAATGCCCCCTTAGGGATCTTCCTTGTAGGTTTCACCCATCCGGCATTTATGAGGTTTGGGAGCTGAATTGTGGAGGCTTGCGCTTTGGGAAGTTTGTGTGGATTCCGGTGGTTTGACCCGGATGAAAATCTCAGTCCTGCTCTTCCCATTTGACTTGGGATTTGAATTGGCATCTTAATATCGTGCTTGTTTTTTCCTAACCCTTCTCCAGGCTGGAAAACCCACAGCTACCATTTCTTGGCCCACTGTCATTACTTCAGTGGAAATTTTAGGCTTTAGGGTTGGTGCCCCAATTGGTAGATATTGAATATCACTTACCTCAACAGCTTGAAAACTTGCAGGCTCAACCCCGGCATCCAGGCTAATCACTGGCATGTCCCCATATATGTGGGTAGGGTATTCCGGTTCGGCATTCACTGTGATGAAACTGCCATTGATAATGTACTTGAGTTGCTGATGGAGGGTGGATGGAACAGCCCCAGCCATATGGATCCATGGCCTGCCCAACATCAAGTTGTATCCGGTGTCTATGTTGAGCACCTGGAAAGATACATAGAAGGTGTGTGGACCAATTTCTAGAGGAAGCTCGATTTCCCCCATAGCCTGGCGGCGAGATCCATCGAAAGCCAGGATAACCATGTGACTGGCTTTGATCCAGTTTGGATTGATCTTCATTCTTTCCAATGTGTCGTATGGAAAAATGTTGAGGGAAGATCCTCCATCAATAAGCACTCCTCCGATCACGTATCCGGAGGACATAACGGCTATATGCAGGGACTTGTGGTGACCCCTCCCCTCAGCCGGGATATCATCGTCTATGAAGGAAATCACATTGTTGTTGAAAATGTGTTCTATCACATGACGAAATTTCTCTGTGTCTACCGTGTAGGGCAGAAGAGCTTCTTCTAATACCTTCACTAGGATGTTACGATGATCTTCTGATGATAGGACCAAGTCCAGGATGGATATTTGCTTGGGTGCATCTTTCAAGCTTTGCACTATCTTGATTTCATTGTGTCCCATCTTTTTGAGGAACTCTTGTATCTTTTCTTCAGCCACCTTATCTTTTGCTTTGGTAACTGGTTTAATCACCCGCTGAGGCAGGTACAATGGATTATCCTTTGACAAGATGGAAATGTTGTTTGAAGTAGAGCTTTCAATGTCCTGGTAATTCCATGGGACCTTCTTCAGACTGAGGATTGGATACTGAGGCCTGAAGGGCCAAATTACAGGCTAAGGTGCCACCACCTTCACAGGATTTTGTTTGTCTTTGACCCCTTTACCTGTCAGTACCAGGGGTGTGATGATTGATTCTTTATCGCAAGATATGATAGCCACTATGTCCAGATACCATGCATCGGGGATCCAGAGGCTATCTTTATCCGCCATATAGAGGATTTGATCTCCTCTGATTAGGTCACCTTTCTCAATCAGATCTTGAATTAGGTTAGAAGTTCCCACCATTCTTCTGTATCATGGCCGGGAGAGTTGGAATGGTACTGACATATTTGGTTAGGTTTGAATTTTTTGGATTGAGGGTTTAGCAGAGGTAGCAAGTTTTCAACCATTCCCTCGTTGATCATCATTTGCAGGATTTCTTCCATTGACTGGTTCAAATTGGTGAAATTCCTTTGAAATAGGAACTTCCTACCTTCTTGGACACTTGCTTCTTCGATCCCCTTTTCAGTCCTGGGTGTAAGCTCACAAGTCTGGCTATAACCTTGATTGGAATTGACTTCCGCTAGAGGAGAGCGACTGCCAATAGATTGATGGATTTGTTTCAACATCTTTCTGGTGAGTTGCTGTTGGTAGACGACCAGTTCAGCCAACTGCTCGATTTTTTCCTTGATAGACTTTATTTCGTGCTCTATCAGGAATTATTTTTTAAAATCCTCCCAACTCATTGGGCTGGTGTTGTTGGATTGAGTTGATTCTTCAACATAGCGGAGGTATTTGGATCCTTCTCCACTTGAAATGTTGATCATGTTGACACTCTCCTCCTTGCGCTGTGGGAGAGGGTTATCTTGGACATGGGGTTGATCGGGCTTTGTGACCACAATCTCTCCATTATCAATCAAATCTTGGATTTTGTGCTTGAGGGACCAACAATCTTGGGTGTCATGGCCCGGTGATCTGGAATGATAAGCACATTTCTTGCTAGGGTCAAAGTTCCTGGCATTAGTGTTAGTTGGCAGAAGGAGTTGGCCAATCTTCTTCTGAGCTGTCAGAAGTTTGAAGACGTTCTCGAGTGAATCCCCTAGTGGGGTGAAAGTCCTTCTGCGTCTGACCTCCATGTTTTTCTGGAATGAAGGATTTGAAGGCTGTGTTGCAGCTTGGAAAGGGGTATAGTTCCTCCTTTGAATGGGGGTATTGTTTGAATTATCGCTTGAATTTTTTCCTTGTAACACCAAGGAAACTTCTTCATCTTTCTTTTTGTGGACCCTCCGGGGATTACTCCCATATTTTCTGGATTGTATATGCTCAGCAACAGCTTCGAGTGCCGTTAGGTCTTTTATTTTCCCGGACTTGAGTCCCATTTCGGCCATTTCGTCATGTTTGATCATTTTAGAGAAAGGTTTTCTTATACCTGCCAGGACCCTTTCATAATAAGGAGCTTCTTGAATATAGATGAAAGTCATGACTATTTCAGATTCAGTCATGGCTGGGGTGACTTGTGCTGCGACCCGTCTCCATCGCTGGGCATCTTCTCTTAATGATTCCGTGCTATTCTTCTTGATTTTGGTAATTTGATACCGATCTGGAGATAGCTGAGATTGGAAACTGTACTGGCTGAGGAAGGCATGAGCCAATTCTTCCCAACTGTGGATTTTGGAGTTGTCCAGACGGGCATACCAGGCTCTGGCTTCTCTAGTTAAACTCTTCTGAAATAGCTGCATTCGAAGTTTCTCGTCCTCAGCATAGGATCTGAGTTCTCCGATGAAAACTTTCAGATGTGTGTATGGATCTCCCAACCCATCATATTTCTCGAATTTGGGAGTTATGAATTTCTCAGGATAACGAGCCCCGGGGAATATACAGAGGTCAGAATAATTCACACTGCCAAATGCCCCAGTCCCTTTAATAGACCGGAGAGTTTCTTCCATTTGTTGCATTTTCTTGAGAAGGTCACCAGCTTTCTGTTCTTTACCTAGGATGGTGATTTCTGGAGTTTTGTTGATTGTATCCTGGTTCTAGGGTCCAGGGATCTGAGTTTCGGCCTTTTCTGTATCTTGACCGCCAGCACCACTACTAGATGCTCCTGGTTCTGGATGAGTTTGAGATTATTTTTCTTTGAAGGCCTTGCTTTGCTCTTGAAGGAAATCGGCTAGCTCGGCAATCTGATTTTTTAATCCTTCGAATTCTTCCCTAGACACAGGGGTGGATTCTGGTGGAACACTTGAAGCCATGTCCGTAGATGGACTGGGTGCTTTTCTAGCCTTTGATCTAGTGATAGGACCAATTTTTCCCTACCTACACCAAAATGTAGGAGTGTTAGTTTCCTGTGGTAGGTAATGACTAGATGCATTAATGATGTGTGTTTTTTAAGTTTATCCTGCAAAACCGCGGTTAGTTGTTTTGATGACAGGATGACAGGATATTTGATAGGAAAGTAAATCTTTCATTATTGTCATTTATAAATGCTCCTCAGTAATTGGAGACTTAACATGGAATTGAAAGAGGAAGGCATAAAGAAGCATCCCGTCGGATTTGGTTGATCAGAGGCTGACCTATCCTAGGTTACTCTAGTGGCTTTTGTTTCGGCATGAAGGTTCCCAGAGCATCGCAATCTACTAGAAGGGAAGTTAATCCGATCGTTCAACTGGAGCGAATCTGGATGCCAAAAGCGCATTTGGCGAGATTTAGCTTGAGGTTGTACTTGCGCAACCTGTTGAATAGCTTTTTGAGATGGTCTATGTGATCATCCTCCCTCCGGGATTTGATGATGATGTCGTCAACATAGACTTCTATTTCTTTGTGTATTATATCATGAAAGAGGGCCATCATGGCTCGCTGATACGTTGCTCCGGCATTGATGAGGTCGAAGGATAGTCGTCGGTAGTAAAAAATTACCCAAGGAGTGATAAAAGCTATTTTCTCCCGGTCTTCTTCAGCAACCATGATTTGATGGTAACCAGCAAAGCAGTCCACAAAGGAATACATGTCGTACTGCGTAGTATTGTCGATCAGGGTGTGAATGAAAGGTACCGGGAAATTATCCTTAAGGCAGGCTTTGTTTAGATCACGGTAATCCACGCAGACTCGTACCATCCCTCCTGGTTTAGGCACGGGGACTATGTTTGAGAGCCATTCGGAATATGTCGATACCATGATTATCCCGGCTTTGAATTGCTTAACGATTTCTTCTTTGACTTTGAGACTCCACTCAGGTTTCAATCGCCTGAGCTTTTGTTTGACTGGTTTGAACCCTTCTTTGATGGGCATTGGATGGATGACAATGTCTGTGGATAGACCGATCATATCTTCATACGACCATGCAAATACATCCTGGTATTATGTCAGGAGCTCGATCAGGTCGGCTTTTTGATCTGAGGTGAGGTCTAAACCTATTTGGATTTCTTTGATGGTTTCGGAGGTTCCTATGTTGATGGTGGAGGTTTGGTTGAGGTTTGGTTTAGGTTTGTCTTTGACCCATTCCTTGATCTCCTCTGGCACCTCATAGTCATCTTCCTCCTCTTGATCAAGATCCGTCAAGTCGAAGCTCAATCTTGCATCATAGTTGGAGTTATGTTGACAGGTTGGCATCTCATTAGCAAAGACACACATATCCAATGCTTGGGTCCTGAAAACAAAAATGTTTTCATTAATATATACAATTGCTTTAATACACATAGCATTTGTAAAGCATGACAAAAGTAACTGCTCCAGCTGTGCAATTAAAAGTAAGCAGTAAATAAAAGCATGATTAAGGGCAGATTGACTGTCTGCCCCTTTACCCTTTTCGACTGAGGTAAGGGACACTGCTCCAATTGTCCAGTGTTAGATCCTCATGGTTAGGGATGATGCTGGAAGTATGTTCATCTGTCTCGTCTTGAGTGACAACTGAGACATCCTTTAGGATATGGCTGTGTTCCTCTGTTTGCTGCGAGAAAACTGAGCATGATTTTCCTGTCGACGTTGGAAAATTTAAGAATCCTGCGGGTCGGTTCATAACCTAAGTTTCCTCAAATCGATCTTCCTAAGTTATCTCTACCCTTATTATTTTTATTGCGAAAAAGGTTTTGAAGGGTTTTTTAGGAAAGAGGCCAACATGTGTATATGTCGACGATTTGATTTAAACAGAGTCGCCAGTTGGTAGTTTTAAAAGTGGTTGTACCAACTCAACCGAGTTTGATTTGAAAAAAGGCCCAATTGCTAGACATTATCGAAACTTGATCTTTGAAATCAGAGTTTTAAGTTCGGGGGCTTGGTTAAGTGTGGGGAAGGTGTTAGGCACCCCACGACTCCTGTGTAAACACGGTACCGCAATCTTTTCAATATTTTCCTTAAAACTAGAATGCGTGAGTGAATGCTGTTTTGAAAATTAGGCCTTTGGATTGATTGAAAGCTTTAACAGGCTTCGTTGAGCCTATATACGAAGAGTTTGATTTGATTTGAAAATCAGTCTTTGATTTGATTTGAAAATCAGTCTTTCATTTGATTTGCAAAAAAGCATTTAATTTGATTTGCAAAAGCTTTTGAATTGAATTAACAGTGATATTTTGAAAGCTGTTTATCAAACCCCTACGCTGACATAGGAATTGAAGCACATCGTCACTTTCAATTTTATCTTTATAGCTTTAAGGCTGCATGAAAGTGGTGATTTGTCGGGCTGCGAAGCATCCTCGACCACAGAAATATAAAGTGTCTGTCTCCTTATGGGTATGAAAACCATCGGAGGGACGCTGACACGATAATTCATATTTTCTCTATATTGAGACCTTAAATTCGGATAACCGTTTTAAGGTATGTGCATGTACATTTTATAGAAAAACTAGCAGGGTACATCTGTAAATCGGAGTTTGTCCATAATGGGAATCTGATTCTGATTGTTTTGATCACGAATCCCACGATTCCTAGGCTCACATGTGAGTAGCCAATAAACCTGCAAAGTTTAATTTTGCACAGAGATAAATGTATGTGTCATCACGTCGCAATGGAACTAAGGATTCATCAGTAAATCCTGGCTGCACGTGGGCAAAACGTCTCGTTCCCACTAGATAGCGATCTAAGGGATGCGAGGTTGCTTTTGAAGCTGAAACTATAAAAATAACTAGATTTAAAGAAATCTCAGTCATTATAGCTTCCAGGTTCTATCAGGACCTGTTTGAATCGTTGAAAGCTAGAATTGGCGAGATTTGGATAAATCTAGTCCGCCCGCAAAAAAATCAATGCAAATTCATATACAAATGAATGTTAATTGTAGTAGTTGAATAAATTGAATAAAGCAATATATATATAGTTAAATATATATAAAAGCTGTAAAGGGCGATGGGTTTTCACTCGCAAGCTCGGACTAGAATTGAAATATATATATATATATAAAAAAACTGTAAATAGCCACGAAATAATCCAAGCTGTGACAGAAATAAAATATATATATATATATAAACAGTAAAAAGGGAGATGGATTTTCACGACTGTGCCCGTATTAGGGAGAGCACCCAGTATGGGGAAGTGTGCAAAAGCAATAAAATGGCCACTAAATAGTCCAGGCCGACTAAAAATATATATATATATATATATATATATATATTGACAGAAATATAGTCAACCAAGACTGATATGGGTACTAGTGATGGTGAATGTCGCTTATATATGCGTAAATATATATAAAAGCAGTAAACTACCTCAAATTTGAAATTCGGGCTTGACAGAATTGAAATGTTAGTATATTTATAGTTAAATATATACAAAAGAGGGCCAAACCCGGACTAGGAAGATAACCCAGTCCGGCGAAGTTGCCAGAATGTGCGTGCTAGTGCATTGAAGCTACTGGAGCTGACGGATCGTCAATCCGAGTTGTAGAAATGTTGAAAACGGAGTTTATGTACAAAAATGTATTAATTTTTGATGAAAACGGCCACGGAACTAAGTTCAAGGCATATTTAGACGATGAAACTTTGTGTGCAAGTGTAAAGCAGTGCAAAGTAGTAGTATTGACTTTCTGATCATAAAAATACTTATAATGGACCGCAATGCGGGCTTTTTGCCGAATTATAGGCTTTAAAGGCCCAAATCTACTGGTGGTTTTTGATATGTGGTAGTATATGGGTATATCTATATGTTGGAGTGAAAATATTTAGGTTTGGAATAGGTGTAAAATTTGAAAAATCAAACTGGCAAGGCTTCGCTGCGTTTTTTTTTCAAATAAACGGGGGGGGCACGTTTATTTATAGGCCAGAGAGCCTCCACTCTATCTGCGGCGGCCACAGGTAGAGCTGCGGCTCCCCTAGGTGAGGCCCATGTGCCCAGCTTGGTCATCTCAAAGTACGTGCACTCCGAGCAATGCGATGTCCGGTCGAAAACTTTCTAACTTTTGATCGGAGCGTTAGTTTGAGGCGTGCGATACCTTTCCGGAAAGCTCTCGTCGAGAGTGTCTCAATGACATGGGAAAAAACATTTTTCGGGTCCAGGAAGACGGGTTCATAACCAGGTCTTCGATTCCCCGCAGTTTGTCCGTTAAGCTGTCTTGTGTAGTTGCCACTCGGGATCGTCGTTAGGGTTCATTCTGACTTTGCCGGCATCGATTTGACTTGAGTTTGACCAAGTCGGTTAAGAGTTGATGAAATGACCACTGTACCCCTCCCAGGGCTGCCTGTAGTGTCGGTATGGTCGCTGGTTGACTTTTGAGAGCTAATTCCAAGACTTGGATCCCAGTCGAGTCTTTTGACCTCAGGGTTGTCTCTGAGGCTAACGTGGTCATTCCAGGTTTTTCTTTGGTTGTTGTGATTCTTCAGGTTGATGTATGAAGTTGGCCTGACGTCCCTGGTTGAGATCGGGGATGACCTGCACTTCTCGGGTTGAGACCGGGGTTGAGTTTGACTTCCCAGGTTGCTGCCGGTGATGAACTGTGTTTCCCGGATTGAGATCGGAGATGGCTTGACATGTCCCGATAGTGAGGTCGTGGTACCTCCCGGGTTGAGATCGGGGTTGATCTTGACTTCCCGGGTTGAGACCGGGGTTAAGCTTGATGATCCGATTGACTGTCGGATTTGATTGATGGTCCAATTGACTGTCGGAACTTGATTGATTGTCCGATTGACTGTCGGAGTTTGATTAATTGTCTGATTTACTGTCGGAGCTTGATTGATTGTCCGATTGACTGTCGGAGCTTGATTGATTGTCCGATTGACATTCAGAGCTCAAAACCTGCATTGGGTCAGTAAAAAACTCCTCTTAAAGTCAAAAATGCATGCTTTTCAAAACCTAAGATTTTGGAGAAATTTCGCCAGAGTCTTCTTTATAAAATGGACTGTCCACATGCACACAGGCATGCCAAGGTGACCATTTAGTAGCACACCTTCCCAAAAAAAAAGAAATAGTTTATATCTATCCAAAAAAATCAAAAACTAGCCTCACATGGTCTCCAACATACCATAGGCATTTTTAGTTGAAAGTCCAGGCTCACTGGGCCTCAAAAAGGATGATTAAACTGATCAAAAAGTGGAAAAATTGACTATCTCAGAACCTGAATTTTCTTACATCCAAACGTGCATTATAGTAAGATATGCATACATATGTAGATAGAAAATTTTTCACAGGTCATATGGACATACATTTTTCATACATTATGTTTAAAAGCACCCTAGGCGGTTCACATGCTTTTAACGATCAAAAACTGCGAAAGAAGGATGGAAAACGTTACCTGCGCTGCGCTGAACGTGTAGGAACTGACGAATTCATAATCCGACTGCCATAACTCCGTAGATCTGAAAAAGAAGATCGAAAATCCTTTCGCTGCTCAAACGGGAAACTTGCAAAATGAAAATCCCGCAGCACATTAAGTAGCCCAGGTGGCCGCACCTCCACCTGCGGCTGCCGCACCTCCACCTGCGGCTACCGTACCTCCACCTGTGGCAGCCCAAGTGGGTCCCACCTACCCCGGGCCAAGTTAGGTTGGAGTCGAAAAGGAGTTTAAATGGGCCTCCAAATTAAATCTGAAGAGAAATCGCTACGCAATTGAGCGGTTTGTCCTGAAATCCTGCGTTTAAGCAGTGCAATCCTGACAAAAAGGGAAACTCCACAGAGACCCTTGACATTCAGCTCGGAGCCATGTCCGGGGGTCAACAGATCAAACTACGGAAAAGCTGCGCAAAAATTGCACAAAACTGCCGAAAACTTTCATTTTTGAAGCATCGGGTACTGACCGGTGACAACTCAGCCGTTGGTTCTAGTCCAGCGAAGCATCGGGTACTGACCGGTGACAACTTAGCCGTTGGTTCCATTCCAGCGAAGCATCGGGTACTGACCGGTGACAACTTAGCCGTTGGCTCCATTCCAGCGAAACATCGGGTACTGACCGGTGACAACTCAGCCATTGGTTCCAGTCCAGCAAAGCATCGGGTACTGACCGGTGACAACTCTGCCGTTGGTTCCATTCCAGCGAAGCATCGGGTACTGACCGGTGACAACTCAACCGTTGGTTCCATTCCAGCTAAGCATCGGGTACTAACCGGTGACAACTCAGTCGTTGGTTCCAATCCAGCCAAACATCGGGTACCGACCAGTGACAACTCAGCCGTTGGTTCCAGTCTAGAGAAGCATCGGGTACTGACCGGTGACAACTCAGCCGTTGGTTCCAGTCCAGCGAAGCATCGGGTACTGACTGATGAAAACTCAACCGTTCGGGTGCCGACCGAAGTCAATTTCAACCTTCAGACTAGTCCCATGAGATGTCGGGAGACGATCTACGGTTGAGAGTCATATAATAATCCATCTTCATAAAGGACAGATGATGGAATCTGTTATACACATCCTCAAAGAAATCATTGAGGTAGTATCAATCCTGGCCACTTCCTCAATATCTACAAAGCTATCGCAGAGGACGTCATCCCTAGCAAATCAAGACGACAAAATCTGTGATAGCTCACCCCCTCAAAATCTATGAAGTTATTGCAGAGGACGTCATCCCCAACAGGTCAAGACAGGAAAATCTATGATAAATCATCTTCAACAAACTCATCAAAGTCAAACAAATTATCGTGAATGATGTCATCCACCACCGAGAATGACAAAACTGGCTCGCGATAACTTTCTAATACCATCAATAGCTATACTGGATAGCGTCATCCCAAGCAAAGTGATAACACACACAACCCAAAGTAGCCCCATTCTACTCCAAGTCGCCCAGCTTCAAAATGGCTCTGGCACTCTTTATTTCCAGTGTCTACTAATCTTTATCCTGTCCATTCCACCACGTTACATGGACATGATAAAGAGGGGCATCTATAGACACTCAAAATTTTCCTTGCCCCAATACTAACTCGGTAGGAGGGTAAAACCATCAATCAATCCAAATTCGACCACCAACGCTGGTTCTTCAACCTAAATCTGATTCCCAATATCGGTAATCAAGCTCCGACAGTTAATCGGACCATCAATCAAGCTCCGACAGTCAATCGGACCATCAATCAAGTTTCGACAGTCAATCGACCATCAATCAAGCTCCGACAGTCAATCGGACAATCAATCAAGTTTCGACAGTAAATCGGACCATCAATCAAGCTCCGACAGTCAATCAGACAATCAATCAAGCTCCGACAGTCAGTCGGACAATCAATCAAGCTCTGACAGTAAATCGGACGATCAATCAAGCTCCGACAGTCAATCGGACAATCAATCAAGTTTCAAAAGTCAATCGAACCATCAATCAAGCTTCGACAATCAATCGGACAATCAATCAAGTTTTGACAGTCAATTGGACCATCAATCAAGCTCCGACAGTCAATCAGACCATCAATCCAGTTCTGACAGTCAATCGGACCATCAATCAAGCTTCGACAGTCAATCGGACCATCAATCAAGCTTCGACAGTCAATCGGACCATCAATCAAGCTCCGACAGTCAATCAGACCATCAATCAAATCCGACAGTCAATCGGATCATCAAGGTCAACCCAAGTCTCAACCCGGGAAGTCAAGATCAACCCCGGTCTCAACCCGGGAAGTACCAATCAACCCCAACCTCACTATTGGGACATGTCAAGCCATCTCCGGTCTCAATCCGGGAAACACAGTTCATCACCGGCAGCAACCCAAGAAGTCAAACTCAACCACGGTCTCAACCCGGGAAGTGCAGGTCATCCCCGATCTCAACCCGAGACGTCAGGTCAACTTCAGACATCAACCTGAAGCATCACAACAACTTCAGAGCAAAACCTGGAATGACCACATCAGCCTCAGAGACAACCCTGAGGTCAAAAGACTCAACAGGGCTCCAAGTCTTGGAATCAGCTCCCGGAAGTCAACCAGCGACCATGCTGACACTACAAGTAGCCCCAGGAGGGGTACAACGGTCATTTCATCAACTCTCAACTGACTTGATCAAACTCAAGCCAAATTGATGTCGGCAAAGTCAGAATGAACCCTAACGACGATCCCAAGTGGCAACTAAGCAAGACAGCTCAACGGACAAACTGCGATAAATCAAAGACCTGGTTATGAACCCATCTTCCTGGACCCAGAAAATGTTTTTTCCCATGTCATTGCAACACTCTTGGCGAGAGCTTTTCGGAAAGGTATCGCACTCCTCAAACAGATGCTCCGATCAAAAGTTAGAAAGTTTTCGACCAGACATCGCATTGCTCAGAGTGCACGTACTTCGAGACGACCAAGCTGGGCACGTGGGCCCCACCTAGGGGAGCCGCAGTTCTACCTGCCGCTGCCACAGGTAGAGTGGAGGCTCCCTGGCCTATAAATAAACGTGCCCCCCGTTCATTTAAAATAAAAAAAAAAAGGCAGCAAAGCCCTGCCAGTTTGATTTTCCAACTTTTACACCTATTCCAAACCTAAATATTTTTACTCCAACACGTAGATATACCCATATACTACCACATATCAAAAAACCACCGGTAGATTTGGGCGTTTATAGCCTACGATTTGGCAAAAAACCCGCATTGCGGTCCATTGTAAGTATTTTTATAATCAGAAAGTCAATAATACTACTTTGCACTGCTTTACACTTGCACACAAAGTTTCATCGTCTAAATATGCCTAGAACTTAGTTTCGTGGCCGTTTTCATCAAAAATTGATACATTTTTGTACATAAACTCCGTTTTCAACATCTCTACAACTCGGATTGACGATTCGTCAACTCCAGCAGCTTTAATGCACTAGCACGCACATTCTGGCAACTTCACCAGCTTGGGTTATCTTCCCAGTCCGGGTTTGGCCCTCTTTTGTATATATTTAACTGTAAATGTACTAACATTTCAATTCTGTCAAGCCCAGATTTCAATTTCGAGGTAGTTTATCGCTTTTATATATATTTACGCATATATAAGCGACATTCACCATCACTGGTACCCATATCAGTCCTGGTTGACTATATTTCTATTAATATATATATATATATATATATATATATATATATTTCAGTCTGCCTGGACTATTTGGTGGCCATTTTACTACTTTTGCACACTTTCCCATACTGGGTGCTCTCCCTAGTCACTGGATGACTATTTTTCTGTCAATTTCAATTCCAATACGGGCACAGGCGTGAAAATCCATCACCTTTTTTACTGTTTATATATATATATATATATATATATATATATATATATTATTTCTGTCACAGCCTGGATTATTTCGTGGCTATTTATAGTTTATATATATATATATATATATATATATATATATATATATATATTTCAATTCCAGCCCTGGCTTGCAAGTGAAAACCCATCCCCCTTTACAGCTTTTATATATATTTAACTATATATATTGCTTTATTCAATTTATTCAACTTCTGTAATTAACATTCATTTGTATATGAATTTGCATTGATTTTTTCTACGGGCGGACTAGATTTATCCAAATCTCGCCAATTCTATCTTTCAACGATTCAAACATGACCCGAAAAAACCTGGAAGCTATAATGGCTGAGATTTCTTTAAATCTAGTTATTTTTATAGTTTCAACTTTAAAAGCAACCTCGCATCCCCTAGATCGCTATCTAGTGGGAACGAGATGCCTTGGCCACGTGCAGTCAGGATTTACTGATGAATCCTTGGTTCCATTGCGACGTAATGACACATACATTTATCTCTGTGCAAATTTAAACTGTGCAGGTTTATTGGCTACTCACATGTAAGCCTAGGAATCGTGGGATTCGTGATCAAAACGATCAAAATCAGATTCCCATTATGGACAAACTCCGATTTACAGATGTACCCTGCCAGTTTTTCTATAAACTGTACATGCACAGACCTTAAAATGGTTATCCTGATTTAAGGTCTCAATATAGTGAAAATATGAATTGTCGTGTCAGCGTCCCTCCGATGGTTTTCATACCCATGAGGAGACCGACACTTTATATTTCTGTGGTCGAGGATGCTTCGCAGCCCGACAAATTACCACTTGCATGTAGCCTTAAGGCTATAAAGATAAAATTGAAAGTGGCGATGTGCTTCAATTCCTATGTCAGCGTAGGGGTTTGATAAACAGCTTTCACAATATCACTGTTAATTTAATTCAAAAGCTTTTGCAAATCAAATTAAATATTTTTTTTGCAAATCAAATCAAAGACTGATTTTCAAATCAAATCAAACCCTTCGTATATAGGCTCAACGAAACCTGTCAAAGCTTTCAATCAATCCAAAGGCCCAATTTTCAAAACAGCATTCACTCACGCATTCCAGTTTTAAGGAAAATATTGAAAAGATTGTGGTACCGTGTTTACACGGGAGTCGTGGGGAGCCTAACACCTTCCCCACACTTAACCAAGCTCCCGAACTCAAAACTCCGATTTCAAATATCAAGTTTCGACAGTGTCCAGCAATTGGGCCTCTTTTCAAATCAAACTCGGTTGAATTGGTATAACCATTTTCAAAACTACCAACTGGCGACTCTATTTAAATCAAATCGTCGATATATACACATGTTGGCCTCTTTCCTAAAAAACCCTTCAAAACATTTTTCGCAATAAAAAGAATAAGAGTAGAGATAACTTAGGAAGATCGATTTGAGGAAACTCGGGTTACGAACCGACCCGCAGGATTCTTAAATTTTTCAACGTCGACACTATGATTATAAAAAAATAATAATATTTTTAGAAAAAGTATTTCAATTCATAATATATATTATTATAAAAATGGTATATTTAAAAAATATTTTGAAAATGACGAAAATTTATTTGAATTGTAATTTAGAGTTGATTTTGTATTTATTAAAAATAAATAAATTAACATTCATTCATTAATGAACTATACTTTAAAACTCATTATTTATTTATTTTCTTATTCTAATTATAGTTATAATAAGAGTATTCATTTTGAAATTGAAGAATTCAAAAATAATGAAAACTTATTTGAATTGTTAAACCTCTTTATTTATTTGCATCGAACAAATATGAAAAATAAATCTAATATTACAATTTGCATATATCGAGTTCATTTTAAGCTGTAACTTATAAGTAAAAGTGTTCGGCACTAATTTGACTTATAAGTAAGAATTAAGTTAAAACAAGTTGTGAAGGTTCTCTGCTGATAATGACTTATAAGTTAAAATAAAATATAAAGATTACTAAAAATGATATTAATAAAAACATATATTGATTCAATATTATATCATAAGATCATCATTTTCCGTTACGTAAAACACTAAACAAATGTGAGCCTTCATCAATGTGCTCAAAATATTTTTAATGGTTTTTCATATATCAACTAATTTTGATATTCACTTAATAATCTAACTTTTCAGATATAAAAAAATTATAAACGTGTTAATTTTCATATAATTTATGAATATGAATAGACAATTTTATAATAATAAATAATCAAGTATGATTAATATTTAATATTTTTATTTTACACTATTATAATAATAGTGTTTTACAATCTTAAATCAAATAAAATTAAAAAAACAAAGACCATGTGATAACCCGAATTTATTAGGAATTATTAAAAGAAAATATTATTTTTAAAATAATAATTATAATTAATATTTTTAATATTTAAAAAAATATTATTTTAAAAAATTTAAATAATAATTTAATTTAAAATTTTAAAATAAAATATTTTTTTAAAATAATTTGAAAATAATAATAATTTTTAATATTTTAAAATAAAATTTCTAAAATAATTAATATTTTATATTTAAAAAAATTTATTTTTATATTTAAAATAATATATTAATTTTATAAAGTTTTAAAAATAATTATTATTTTAAGGAAAAAATATTAGAAACATTTATTTTTCTCAAAAATGAATAAAGTTTCAAAAAATATAGATACAAAAAAAATGTTTAAATTTTTTAAATCTTAATAATTTTTATGAAAATTTACACATCTTTAAAAAAATTATTTTTGTTTTATGAAAATAAATTTTTACTTTTTTGAATATATATTTTATAAAAATTTACTATTATCTTCAAAAATGAAAATTTTCCCAATTTTTTTTCATGAAAATAATAATTATTTTTATAAATTTTAATTTATTTATCTTTAAAATTTGAATCAGTTTTTTTTATCTTTTACTGTTTTTATTTTTTATTTTTGTATTTTTATTTATATTTTTTTCTTTGTTTTTAAAAATTTTAATATTAAAAATACATATAATAATGATAAAGATATTAATTTTCTTTTCTGAAAATAATGTTGTACATAAAAAAGGAAAAATATCTACTTTTTTTTAAATAAAATTTTATTTTCTTCTGTTATTTTTTTGAATATATATTTTATAAAATTTTACTATTATTTTCATAAAATGAAAAATTTTCCAATTTTTTTCCTGAAAATAATAATTATTTTTAAATTTTTAAATTTATTTATTTTTAAAATTTGAATAATTTTTTTTATCTTTTACTGTTTTTTATTTTTTATTTTTTGTATTTTATTTTATATTTTTAGTTTTTATTTTTAAAATATATAATATTAAAAATAAATATAATAACGGTAAAGATACTAATTTTCTTTTCTGAAAATAATTTTGTACATAAAAAAGGAAAAAAATCTACTTTTTAAAAATAAAATTTTTTTTCTTATTTTATTTTTTTGAATCTATATTTTATGAAGCTTGACTCATTTTTGAAAAAAAAAATTCCTAATATTTTTTCTTAAAATAATAACTATTTTATAATTTTTAAAAATAATATTTTATTTTAAATATAACAAATATTTAGTATTTTAACAATAATGTTTTATTTTAAAATATTAAAACTAATAATTATTTTCAAATTATTTTAAAAAATATTCTATTTAAAATAAAAATATAATTATTATTTTAAAATTAATATTTTATTTTAAAATAATAAAAATAATAATTGTTTTAAAATTATTAAAAAATATATTTTATTTTAAAATATTAAATATAATTATTATTTTAATTTTTTTAAATAATATTTTTCTTAAAATAAGAAAATTAACTTTTTTAAAAATAATTATTTTATTTTAAAATATTAAAAATATTTATTATTTAAAAATAATAATTTATTTTAAAATATAAAATATAATTATTATTTTAAAAAATATTTTATTTTAAAATATTAAAAATTGGGGTTGGGTTCAACTAGGTTTGGTCAAAATGGTTCGGGTTAAGGTCAAATCAAGTAAGAGGAACGGAAACGCTCAAAAAATGTCAATTTAACGATTAAACTTACGAAAAATGAACTTTAGGGATGACTTTGAAAGTAAATGGCAATTTGGATAGACAAAAATGACTTTCAGCCATTTATAAATTAGTTTGACCAACTTATAAGTCATTGTCAAACACCCTCTAATTCAAGATATAAAGTGAAATTAATATCTGATTATAAAAAAATTTACAAGTCGAGAAAAAAGGAGAATTTAAAAAAGAGGAGTTAAAAAGGAACTTACACACCATTGGTGCAACTTAATTGGTCTATGTTGGAACCATTGGTGCAACTTAATTGGTGCGGTTTGGTCAATTTTTGGTGCAATTTCGGGAGCGATTTCGATTCCTTGCTCAGCCCTTGTCAAAATATATATATGTAAAATAACGAGGTACAAGAAAATTTTATATAAATTATTTAAAAATTAATTATATTTTTTTTCAAAATTATAAGTGAACGAATATGATCATTATAAACTACAACCAATTGACTACAAACTCTAATTTTTGTAAATTAGAAAATATATCTATATGTGCTCAATTTTAATTCCAAAAATTATAACTTTGAAAAAAAAAATTTAAAACTAGGCATTTATTTTGAGATAAAGGGAATGAAACATTTGACTGTGTAAAATTGCATCTAAATAAATAAAAAATTTTAAATGCAAAATATTGATGCGTTTTGGGGGGAAAAAGAGGTTGAAACATGCCTATTGGGTTTGCATACTTTTGGGCAACACTTTATTAATCGTTGCAAAAAAATCTATAAAATACGTAACGAAAAAAAATTATTGACAATGAATGTGGCCTATATTAGGCAACGAAATATAACAACAACAAAAATTTCGTTGTCGACGATGAGGAAAAATCTCATCGGCAACAAAAAATTGTAAATAGGCGGGGGGGGGGGGCAGTTTCCCGCCAATGATTTGGCAATGAAATTTTGCAACAACCTATGAATTTCGTTATGAAAAATGAAAGTCTTTCACAAATTGTAATGAATGACAAATTTCGTTGCTAAACATGCATTTTTGACAACGACTTTATAAGTCATTGTCTGAAAAATCGTTGCCAAATGTCCATTTTTTTGTAGTGCCACCTGATCAATTTTTTAGAGATTTGTGATACCTTTCGATTTAATCAGGTGTCAGATGATGCAGTTAAGCTGAGGTTATTTCCTTTTACACTGAGAGACAAAGCCAAGAGTTGGCTACATTTGTTGTCACTGGGGTCCATCACAACATGGGATGACTTGGCACAAAAGTTTTTTGCCAAATTCTTCCCAGCGAAAACGGCAAAGTTGCGGGATGCTGTCCTCTCATTCAGACAGTTTGATTCAGAGTCGTAATACGAGGCTTGGGAAAGGTACAAGGAGCTGCTTCGAAAATGTCCACACCATGGGGTTCCATTATGGCTACAGGTTCACATCTTCTACAATAGTCTTGACGAACAGTTGAGAACCAGTATTGATGTCGCGGCAGGCGGGGTCTTGAACGCCAAGGGTTGTGAGGATAGCTATAACCTATTAAAAACCATGGCGGCCAACAATTACCAATGGCCAACGAGCAGAACATCTCAACTGAAGGTAGCATTGGTATTGGTGTTGGATGCCGTAACAGCACTATCAGCGCAGGTTTCCATTTTGACAAATAAGATAGACGCTCTGGGTGTACAGAATGTTCAGAAAATGGAAGTGGTGTACGAGTTATGTGCAGGGGCCCATCCTGCAGATCAGTGTGCTATCAACACCGAGTCAGTATAGTTTGTGGGGAAATATGGTAAGCAGTAGCATTATGGGGTAAATTCGAACAGTTATAATCCAGGTTGGAGAAATCACCCGAACTTTTCGTGGAGTAATAATCAAAATCATCAACAAGCTCAACCGCAAGCTCCATGACAAGCCGCACCCCCAGGATTTCAGGCAAGACAACAACAACAGCCAACCCAACAAGAAAGAAAACCAGAGCTTGAGGAATTGTTAGTAAAATACATCAAGGATAACGAGACATGGAAGAATACTCATGAGGTAACTCTGCGGAATATTAAAAATCAGTTCGGACAGTTGGCTACAGCTATAAATTCTCGCCCTCAAGGAGCATTGCCCAATGACACAGAGACGAACCTAAGGGATGGAAAAGAGCACTGTAAGGCAATCACCTTGAGAAATGGGAAAAATTTAGAGGATGCAGCTACAGAAGGGCCAACTAAGCAGGTATCTACTGATGAGAGTAATGAGGAGCAGTCAGCGAAAGAGGTAGGAACATCAGGTGAAACAGGAGAGAAGGCAGAGATGAACAAGCCCGACGTATATGTACCACCAGTTCGATATCTAGGGAGACTCCGCAAAGCTAAAGAAGATAAATAATTTTCAAAATTTGTGGAGATATTCAAGAAATTACATATTAATATCCCGTTCACAGAAGCCATAGAACAAGTGCCGAGTTACGCGAAATTCATGAAGGAAATCTTATCGAGAAAAAGAAGGTTAGAAGATTTTGAGACTGTTGCACTTACGAAATAGTGTAGTGCACTTATACAGAACAAATTACCACCAAAGCTCAAAGACCCATGTAGTTTCACGATACCGTGTACTATTGGGGAAAAATTCTTCGAAAAAATACTATGCGACTTAGAGGCTAGTATCAATTTGATGCCGTTATCCATCTACACACAGTTGGGTTTACCGGAGGTAAAGCCCACCAACGTGACACTCCAACTAGCAGACAGGTCTCTAACTTATCCGCGGGGAATTATAGAAGACATACTGGTGAAGGTAGACAAATTTATTTTCCCTAATTTTATTGTGCTTAACTTTGAGGAAGATAAGGAGATTCCACTCATACTGGGGCGTCCATTCTTAGCCACGGGGAAAACACTGATTGATGTGCCAAAAGGAGAACTCACGATGAGGGTACAGGATCAAGAGGTGACATTCAATGTGTTTAAGGCAATGCAGTTTCCAAAAGAGACCGAGGATTGTTTTGGGATTGACTTAGTTGAGACCGTGGTACAAGAGTTTGTGGTAAGTAATGTATGTTGGGATCCACTTGACATAGCTTTGGGACATTCCAATGCAGTAGATTTTTTAGACTCGTTGGAGTATTTGCACTTATTGAACGCGACTCCTTCATTCAGGCCATATGGAAAGAGATTTAAAGAATTAGATCGGTCTGAGAAATCGAAGGCACAGCCAAAGACATCGATTAAGGAACCTCCAGCCCTAGAATTGAAGCAACTACTGAGTCACCTCAGGTATGCCTACTTAGGAGAATCTTCTACACTACCAGTTATCATCTCAGCTTCACTCATAGAATCACAAGAGGTGAAGTTACTGAGAGTGCTTCGAGAGTTTAAAACTAAAATTGGATGGACGATAGCCGACATTAAGGGAATCAGTCCCTCATTCTGTATGCATAAAATTTTGTTGGAAGAAGATGCTAGGCCAGTTGTGGAACAGCGGCGCAGATTGAATCCAATTATGAAGGAGGTTATCAAGAAAGAAATCATCAAATGGCTCGATGCAGGCATCATTTATCCAATATCAAATAGTTCATGGGTTAGTCCGGTTCAGTGTGTGCCAAATAAAGGAGGAATGACAGTCGTAGAAAATGAGAGCAATTAGCTAATTCCAACTAGAACGGTAACGGGATGGCGAGTATGCATGGATTACAGAAAATTAAACAAAGCCACCCGAAAGGATCACTTTCCCCTACCGTTTATTAACCAGATGTTGGATCGGCTTGCAGGGCATCAGTTCTACTGTTTGTTGGATGGATACTCGGGCTACAACCAGATTGTCATAGCACCCGAAGATCAAGAAAAGACGACTTTTACTTGCCCTTACGGAACATTCTTATTTCGTCGGATGTCTTTTGGGTTATGTAATACACCAGCTACGTTTTAATGATGCATGATGGCTATATTCTCAGACATGGTGGAGCAAAATGTAGAGGTATTTATGGATGATTCCTCGGTGTTTGGGGATAGCTTTGATCTTTGTTTAGCAAATCTTACATTAGTACTTCAGAGATGTGTGGACACTAATTTGATCCTAAATTGGGAAAAATATCACTTCATGGTACGAGAAGGGATCATATTAGGCCATCGTGTTACAGCAGATGGCTTAGAGGTGGATCGAGCAAAAATTACAACAATTGAACATTTACCACCTCCAACTTCTGTAAAAGGAATTCGCAGTATTCTAGGCCATGCAAGGTTTTACCGATGTTTTATCTGAGATTTCTCCAAGATCACTAAACCGTTGTGTGCTTTACACGAGAAAGATGTGCCATTCAAGTTTGATTCGGACTGTCTAAAAGCCTTCAAATCGTTAAAAGAAAAGTTGGTTACCGCACCCGTCATTATTGCACCAGATTGGACTCTTCCCTTTGAATTAATGTGCGACGCTAGTGATTACGCCATGGGAGCAGTATTGAGACAAAGAAAGGATAAGGTCTTCCATACAATTTATTATGCAAGAAAAACGTTGAATGATGCACAAGTAAATTACACCACAACTAAAAAAGAGCTCTTTGTCATGGTGTTTGCATTTGACAAGTTTCGAGCTTATCTGATTAGAACAAAGGTAGTGGTATTTACAGATCACTCAGCAATAAAATACCTCATCTCGAAGAAAGATACCAAACTGAGACTCATTCAATGGGTCTTATTGCTTTAAGAATTTGATCTCGAGATTCGATATAAAAAAGGGACAGAAAATCAAGTAGCTGATCACTTGTCATAGTTGGAGAATGAACAGCAGCAGGGAACAAAGAAAACCAGTATCAATGAATCCTTTTCGGATGAACAACTATTTGCGATGGCAACAGAAACCCCTTGGTAAGCAGATTTCATGAATTACATCGTAAGCGGGGTTGTGCCATTCGACTTTAGTTTTCAATGAAAGAAGAGGTTCTTATTTGAGGTGAAGCAGTATATGTGGGACGAGCCCTTCCTTTTTAAACAGTGTGTCGATCAGATGATACAGAGATGTGTGGCCGAATCTAAAGTTGAGGGAATATTACAACACTGCCACTCTTCGTTATATGGTGGACACTACGGAGGAGATCGGACAGCGGCAAAGGTCCTACGGTCTGGCTTCTTTTGGCCAACATTATTCAAAGATTCTCATGCATTCGCCAAAAGATGTGATAGGTGCCAAAGAGTAGGGAACATAACGAGTCTCCAAGAGATGCCGCTAAATACCATGCTGGAAGTAGAACTATTTGACGTATGAGACATCGACTTCATTGGACCGTTCCCATCATTATTTAATAATAAGTACATATTGGTTGCAGTGGATTACGTTTCCAAGTGGGTGGAAGCAGTGGCTCTACCTACTAATGATGCCAAGGTAGTTCTGAACTTTCTACGCAAGAACATCTTTACCAGAATTGGGACTCCGAGGGCTATCATCAGTGATGAGGGCACACATTTCTGCAATAAGTCCTTTGCAGCTCTCTTGGCTAAATACGGAGTTCGATATAAGGTTGCCACGACATATCATCCACAGACGAATGGGCAAGCGGAAGTGTCCAACTGGGAAGTGAAACAGATTCTGGAAAAGATTGTTAATCCATCACGGAAGGATTGGGCAAGCAAGCTGGATGAAGCACTATGGGAATATCGTACGGCTTACAAAACTCCAATCGGTATGTCTCCATATCGACTAGTGTTCGGTAAAGCCTGTCACTTACCAGTGGAACTAGAATACAAAGCTTATTGGGAAATAAAGGAGTTAAATCTGGATCTCGAAGCAGCCGGTGGAAAGCGACTGCTGCAGCTAAATGAATTGGATGAATTCCAAGTGCAAGCATATGAGAACGCCAAAATAAATGATAAATGAGAGTACTAATATTAAATTAATTCCTAACCTCCTTTATAAATTAAAATAATAATAGTTGTAATAATTTTAATAAGACTCCTCTTATTAATTTATATTTTATATTTCCAAAATATTAAATAATAAATATTAAGCTATTTAATTTATTTTATCACCATAGATTAAATTAATTACACTTAATGCATTATTACGATTATGACATTACCTTCTTAAATAATTATTCTTCCTTTTATGGTGTGACCCTTTAGGTTCTCCATATTAAACCGGTTGTGAATAAATCAACTAGAAAAATTCTAATCTTATTTAAATAAATAAATTAAACTAAAAATCTATTTAAATAAATAATATTTATTCTACAATAGGGATAAGCCTCCCTAGTGATCAACGACTTTTCAGATAGTATAGATTTCAACATTAATCATAAAAGAACCTGTGAGTAAAAGTTACCGTACAATTCAATCCTTCCACCATACAATGTCTCAATTAAATATAAGACATGGAATTACTGTCAAGTCTTATTTTATTTAATTATATGTATTTCGATTAAAAAATGCACAACTCCAAATAATGTAAATTAGAAACTCTTTTCTAATTTCATTATGCCTTGGCCAAGGACTACTGGGTTGTCATTTAACGAATCACATAGGACATATCTCTTCTTTTACTAGAAGTGGTAAATTTTTTATTGACCATTCATTATCTCCATATATAACTTATTACACCCAAGCATACCCTTTGATATACCCTAAGGGTCTTAAGGAATAAGTCAAAGTATAATTCATTACACACAAGATACTACGATGATCTCAAGTCCAAGGATTACATGTACTACTATCACATTAGGAATTCCTATTGACATGCAAGTAAAACACCATTAGGTATTCCATAGCGAGTCACTTTCAGTGAACTTATTTTTCATTAAGCACCTACATACTTGCTTTAGTGTCTCCACACAAATAATCATGAGATCAATCATCCTCATCCAATGAGCAAGCAACATATGTACCAATCTATCCGGATTTACTAATCCCCTTTTAAGTAATCCCACGATTGGGAATTATTTTAGTTTTAAGCTTTCTAAAAATTTAGATCTCATTAGCATAATCAACATTATGATTCTAAAAGCATTGCTTAAAACTATAGGTTATTTACATATTATAAAAATATCATGTAGATAATTAAATATCTTTAATAAATGAATACTTTTATTAATAAATAAATAAGATCGTTTACAAAGTATATGCTTTATCATCATACATGATTGGCTTGTATGCATACTACTTTCAATCTCCCACTTGTACTAAAGCCGATTGCCATGGTATCTCATACCAATCTTCTCTAAGTGACGATCAAACTGCTGTTGTGTTAAAACTTTAATAAATGGATCTGCAATGTTGTCTTGAGAGTCTACACGCTCTAAGGTGACGTCTCCTCTTTCAATGATTTCTTTAATCAAAGTGCCGCAACACATGTTTAGATTCAAGATGAGACTTAGAAACTATTCCTAGTTCTGTAATGAACTTTTCATCCGAAACATCAACTTGCAGCTTCACTTACAGTTATATACTTTGTCTTTGTCACTAGACCAGCAACCTTTTGCTGTTTGGATCCTTTCTAATTCACTGCACCACCTTTCAAGGTAACGACTTACCCTAAAGTGGATTTGTTGTCGTCTTGGTCAGTCTGAAAACTTGAGTCTGTTTAGTCTTCTAGTTTAATTCAGGCCCATCATTTGTCATGATGACATCCTTAGTGTCAGTTAAGTACTTCAAGATGTTTATCACTATCCTACAGTGATCTTCTCCAGAATATGACTTATCAACATCAAGTCTCGTATATTTCATTGCATACATGATAGTAACTCATGTAATCTCTCTTTTATTGAGGATAGTTTTAGAGAGATTCACTCCATGGCTCATCATCATGAGACACCTTTTGGAGATTGTCATGCTAAACGCCTTTAGCATCTAATGAATATACGTTCCTTGGGTTAAGCCGTACATCCTTTTAAATCTATCTATATAGATTTATATCCCCAATGTAGGATGTTCTACCCAAATCATTCATGGAGGAATGTTTAGACAACTTTATTTTGATCGATTGTAGCATAGGAATGTCATTCCCTATCAGTAATATATCATCAATATATAATACAAGGAATGAAACAGCGCTCCCACTAACCTTCTTGTACACACATGGTTCATCCTCGTTTTTGATAAAATCAAACTCTTTGATTATCTCATCAAAACGGATGTTCCATCTACGAGAAGCTTGCTTCAATCCATAAATGGATTGTTGTAGCTCATATACATGATTTGCTTCAACTATTAAAACAAATTCATCTGGTTGTATCATACATACATTCTCTTCTAATAATATATATATTTGACGATGGGCGACTCCACGTCCATTTTTGCCAGATCTAGTAATAATATGTTACAATCGTAAGTAAAATCCAAATGGACTTGCGCATTGCTTCAAAAAATCCATTTTAGATTTTATGGTCATCTACCATTTCTCTGAGTCTTCATTACTCATAGCCTATTCGTAATTCAATGGATCATCATCATCCATGATGTGTACCTCATCGTCATCCTCTATGACGAATCTATACCTCTCAGGTATCTTTGGTACTTCAGATTTATGAATAGGGTGTTGAACAGAAGGTGTCTCTACTTGGACAGGTTCATCCAATTGATCTGTAGTGGTTTGTGGTTCTTGAATTTCTTCAAGATCTATTTTCCTCCCACTAGCCCCTTCAAGGATAAACTCTTTTTCCAAGAAGGCAGCGTGTTTCGCAACAAACACCTTTTGCTCAGTAGGATTGTAAAAATAGTATCCCAAAGTTTCTTTAGGATATCCCACAAACGTGCACTTATCAGATCTTATCCCAAGCTTATCATTTTGAAACCTTTTCACATAAGTTGGACATCCCCAAATCTTAACATACTTAAGACCAGATTTCCTCCCTGTCCACATCTCATATAGAGTCTTGGGGACGGATTTCGAGGGGACCTTATTTAGTAGATATGCAGTAGCTTCTAGGGCATAACCCCAGAATGATACTGGAACAACGGTAAAACTCATCATGAAATGAACCATGTCCAATAATGTTTGATTTCTCCATTCAAATACTCCATTTAACTGTGGTGTACCTGGTGGAGTCCATTGTGAGATTATACCATTTTCTTTGAGATAATTGAGAAACTCACCGCTTAAGTATTCACCACCTCGATCTGATCGAAGAATCTTGATACTTTTGCCAGTTTGTTTCTCTACTTCACTTCTGAACTCTTTGAACTTTTCAAATGATTCAGATTTGTATTTCATTAAATACACATATCCATATCTTGAGTGATCATCAGTGAAAGTAATAAAATAAGAATACCATCCCCGTGCATTCGTTGTCATAGGTCCACAAATGTCTTTGTGAACCAATGCTAAAAACTCTGTAAATCTTTCTCCTTTTCCACTAAAAGGAGATTTTGTCATTTTACTCATGAGACAAGATTCACAAGCTGGATATGATTCATAATCAGATAGCTGTAAGAGCCCATCCTTATGCAGCTTGGATAATCTTGTTTCATTGATATGACCGAGTCTATAGTGCCACATATAGGTATAAATAACATCATCTATAATTAACATCATCTCTTTTCCTTTTCTTAGTTTGTTCTATTTGAAGAATATTTTCATGCAAGTCAAGTATATAAAGTCCATTTCGCAGATTACCAACACCGTATAAAATATTGTCTTCTATAAATAGAACAACTGTTGTTCTTTATTATAATTTCAAATCCATCCATATCTAATACGGAAATAGAAATAATATTTCTAATGATATTCAGAACAAAATAACAATTATTTAAATAAATGGACTTGTCCGTAGGCAGTGCTAAACAATAAGTGCATACAGCTAATGCAGCAACCTTTGCTCCATTTCCCACTAGTAGGACAACCTCATCTTTGTTCAGCTTTCTACTTCTGATCAGTCCCTGCACAATATTATATATGTGAGAACCACAGCCGGTATCCAATACCCAAGTAGAATTTTGAATTTTAGAAAAATTAATTTCAATCATGAACAAACCTTGATTGGAAGTGTAAGGACCAAGAATTTCACATGATTATATGTGTAATTTTTATGAATAAATTTTTTTTAGGAAGTATTTGAACCATATAAGTGTATATGTGAATTAAGCTAAATAGTTAATTTATTAACTAAGAAGTATACTTAATCATTTTCAAGAAAGAGTAATATAAGTTATGTTAGAAATTAACATAGCTTGAATGTTAGCCTTGATTATTAAATTAAAAGGATTTACAATCTTTAAGTAATTAATTATTGATATGAATATGTGAGTATTTATAACTTATTAAGTCAATTAGGGCTATTAAGTTAATGCACTAGGGGAATATGTTATGACATATGTGAATTATGTATGTCATTGAATAAATATGTATTATGTAATGTGTATACAATTATTTTGTATATAAAGAGAATTAAGAATAAAGTTATGTAACCTAATACATATATTAGGTATGGTAAGTAAATAACCTAATGAGTTGTAATATAAGAGAATGATAGTATTTAAAAGTATATACTAACCCTAAGAGATTTATTTTATACATCTCAATTAATTAATTTTATAACCTAAGTAAAGCAAGTCTAATTTGGTTATGAAATTAAAGATATGAGTAAGGAATTAACTTACAAATGTGTGTAAGGAAACCCTTACTAAATGATTAGGGTAAGATAAAAATTAAAAGTATGGAACTAAGTTGATTTTATGGCGCAAAGAATTAATTTGTAGCCCAATTATTTACTTGAGCATGAGACTTGTAACTAATTTGATTTAAGAACAATTAAATCATTAAGCTAGCCCAATATTATATATAAAGGGCAAGTATACTAGTAGCCCAATTAATTAGAGATGGAGGCCCAAGTGTATTTTAATTAGTAGCTAAAAGAATTAAAAGGTGCAAGCCCAAAAAGAAATAAAATGAAGCCCAAGTTTGGCCCAATTTAAACCCACTAAAGGAGGGATATTATAGTCATTAAGTGAAGCAAATAATAAAATAAAAGTGGAGTGTATAAGAGGCCACTTGGTCGGGTATAGGTAAGAGGGGGAGAGAGAGAGGCCATGTGAGTGATCATTATATTCTACCCACTCCCACCTAACCCTCCTTATGTGTCAAATAAGTATTCAACCAACACATTTAGTGTTTTTTGCAAGCAACCTCTTCAATAATGAGAGAGAGAGAGAGGAAAGCAATTTGGTGAAAGATATTTTATAGATATACATTATATATCTATATTTTTTATCTTTATGTAAACTAAACAAAACATATCACTTTATTCTTATTTCATTTACCAAGTTAAGAAAAAGAGAAAATAAAAGAAATAAGAGAGAGAAGAAGGAGTTCGGACACCATAGGGAGAGAGAGAAGGAGGAGGAGTTCAAACACCATAGGGAGAGAGAGAGAGGGAGAGTATTTGGTGTTTACATAATCCTCTAATCATATCTTAGAAAGGAGGAGAGGAAGGAGAAGCAAAGGTATATGGAAGTCCTACCTGTATATATAGTTTAAATTTCTTTTTATTTTGATTTGATTTTTGATAGTATGAATTCTTGATCTTGAGGTTAAAAACCTTAGGTCCATATGTTTAAAGGTGTTTCATGTTTAGATCCAACTCTTTTATGGATCAAAAGTTGAATCTAAACTAAGAAATAGGAGTTAGGTTTTTCAAAAGATAGAAAACCAAAAAAAAATTCTTAGCTTGGTTGTGTTTGATCTTGTGTTTGATGATTATTTGATGATACAGATCATGGATCATGGTATATCCATGAGTATATTAGTTATTTTAAGTATTATAATGAGCTATGTTGGTTTTATGTGAAAATATGGAAGTTTTCTTAAAAATCACCAAAGATTGAAAAATCAGTTTTTAGGAAAACAAAGTATGAAATGAAAACGACTATATCTCTCATTCTACTTTGAATTTTTGAGTGTGGTCAATTTTTGGAGTTATATATATGAGTCTTCTAATAGATCCAAGTGAAATCACTGAAAAATATGTGGTAGATTTTTGTATGGACTGATTTTAGTAAAGGAAACAAAATCTAAAAAAGTCAAAAAAGTAGACTGTCCGAACATTGTAAGGGACATTTTGGCAACTTAAATAATGTAATAAAATCCAATATTTTGGGACATGAAAATATATGAGATAAAGTAGCTTGTGTCCAAAAATGAGCTAATTTCGACTCAAATTGACCAAGTTATGACTATTTTAATATTTGGATTTTTTCTGACAAAAAATGCTACAACCGGAGTTCTATAACTCCGATGACCACGAAATTTAAAATGGAAGCTCATGTTAACATGTGTAAGATCCCTCCAAGAGTTGGAAATTTCTGAAGTTAAGCGTGAGGTTGCTAATTTCTTAAGCAATTAACTAAAAATGGATTTTTGAAAAATACTTAAGGGAGTTGAAAAATTCTAGAAAAATTATTTTTGTGTATGGAATATAAGTATATATGTTTGGCCAAAGGATAGAAAAATAATAAGATGATTTCGTATTTTTGTGAATAGTATATTTTAGCTTCCTGAAATGACCAATTTAGGGTGCTGAAATGGAAACTAAAATGTCAGGAAGAGAAATCAGTTTTGTTTTAGCTTGCTGAAATGGAAACTTAATTCATAAATAGTTTATCAAGTTATATTAAGAACTTATAAATGAACGAGTAAGTGTTAAGTCTAAGGTAGTATAGTTGTACTCTTTAATGATTGATTATGTGATTACATGTTAGATAAATTTCTATGAGTAAGATATGTGATGCTAATTAAAAGATCGATCTTATTAATGATAGGTCTTACATAAGAAGTTAACTTAAATTGCGTAGCAGTAGTCAACGAATCAGGCAAGTTTCCTAACTCAACTTGAGTTATTATTTTTCAAATGGTAGTGAATAATTATTGTTAGTTATTCACATCTATAATGTTTATTATTGTTCCCACGTAGTGCAATTGATTCTTGTTCTATTATTTGAACTATTTATAAGTCATGTCTAAGCTAATTGTTTTGGCGAGACTAATATTTGTTAAAGCATGAAACGTTCTATTTATTATGAACTGAATTATTATTGAAATATCTATGCCATTGTTTTCGGCTAGATCAATATTGATATTATATATTGAAATCATAGTATTTCTTTGAAAGTAATTCAAACCATATTGTTGTGGTACGGACTCATGATGTAAGACTGAGATGAACAAACTTTATTGTCGTAAATCGACCTTTGCTCTATTATTGAGTATTATGCATAATATAAGGTACAAAGGAGTTGGCCGCTCCAGGTACTTGCAGAATGGTATAGTTTAGTTTTTACAACTAACTTATACCCTTGGGGTAATTTAGTTTTAATAACTAATAATTCCTCTATTAGTTCATGATCCTTTTTTGATCACTCAGCATGAAAATCTAGGAATATCCCACTTTATTGAATATTGTTGCAGTATTGTTAATTCTTCATATTCACTTGAATATTATTGAATCTTTGAAAGAATTTTACTCTTTCATCCTTGATATGTTATTCAGTATGAAATTTGAGAAAGTTTTATTATTGATATGGAATTATTATTCAGCTACTTCAAAATCCTTTGATTATTGTTGAAGTTCTATAGAAGCTAGACTCTTCTATTCATGACCTATATCATTTATTGTATACTTTAACTTGCTGAGCAAACTCGTTGCTCACCCTTGCTTAAATAAAACATTTCAGCTAAGGCCGAGGTAGCAGAAGGTTCTAACAGGGACAAAGGCAAAGGCAAGGCTCAGGAGTAGTTATTGTCAACTTTTAATGGTCATGTCACAGTATGTAAATTAATTATGTAAACCTTTTGAATATATAAGGGTATGTATGTTATATTAAGGTTAGTTAACCAGGGATAACGATATAAGTATTTTTGAAGTATGTTTTTATTAAAAACATGTAATGAATGATGTTTTTCATTAATGAATGGGTAGTTAGATGTGATGTGTATGATGGATCGTGAGCACCAAACCCGAGGTTAGGGAACTCGGATTTGGGGGCATCACAAGTTGATATCAAAGCTGTAGATTATAAACCTTAGGTAGGGGGAAATGCCTTTAGGAATATAACCATAAGAAGGATAGAGAAAACTCATTTAGAGTTCTAAGTGTTGGATTGGGAAAAATTCATCAATAGTAAGATATGTGGACACTCAGTGTTTATGGATTTTGTTTGATAGTGATGTACTAATTAAGTTGTTGAAAACTGGTGACAAGATGGCAGGAGATGATGAGATGGTTACGAAAATGTTAGCAGCTGCACCAATACCAGTAGCCGAGGTGCCAGCTCAGGGTGAGTCAGTTGAGAAAGTTTTAATAGACGAACCTGCAGTAAATCTAGCAAGCGATTATGACGAGTACCCCGAGATGGAGCTGGATGAAGAGGAAGAAGTATATTCCAAAGAAACTAAGGTGGAGCCAGAAATAAAGATCAAAGATGGAGAAAAAGGTATAGTAGTAATTGAAGAAGGCCAAGCATTTGCGGAAGTTCAAGATTTAAGGACTACAGTATTTCTCCTGGAGGAATTATGGAAGACGGAAAGGGCATTGCGCGAGATGACAGAAGAACGAAGTAATCTGAAGGCACAAATCGATAGTAGGAGGGTTGAATGCAGTGTATCATCTAAAGATGTAAGTAAGAAAAAGAAGGGTAATAAAAGAAAAAGGAATAACGATAGTGACAAAAACTTAGGGAATTCACATTCAAAGAAGAAACAAGCATGTGGCAAGTGTGGAAAGAACCATTTGGGGGAATGTATGAGGGGTAAGAATGTGTGTTATAATTGTGGTCAGGAAGGACATATATCACCAAATTGTCCTAAACCAAAGAAAGGAGGATGTTTTTCATGTGGTGGAATGGGTCATAGGGTTAAGAATTTTCCTAAGATGAAAACAGGTGAAGGAAGTGGACGGAAGAAAAATTAAGTGTGAGGAGTAGAATCTTGTGCAGTAAGATAATATGTTAAGGATATAGTATCTTAGACGATGAGTAGGTATATATATATATATATATATGAGTATAATATTCGCTTTTGTATGAATATCAAGATAACTTTTGAATGTCTCAACTCTTTGTATAAAGTTGTAGTAATGAATCTCGATTTTTGTCACAAAGGGATAGTAAATGTTTGTACCAGTATGCGCTATGTACTAAAAAGTACTATGTACTATTTGCACGACTATGAATATAAATACAATGATATGATTGTATGTTTGAATAAGTAAATAAATTTTGAGAAATAAAATATTAAGATGTTTATCTGATGAATTTGATAACTCAGTAAGCTGAATTAGTTAATCCAGCAAGCTGAAATTGGTTTAAGTTTAAAACTTTGTATTAAATTTTTATTATACTACTAATAAGATGTGGCATAAAGACAACGTATTAATGTAAGTCTTTATTTCATCAGATAATGCCACCAAGACGACAAAACCGTAACCAAAGGGAGGAACGGTCTGTGAATAATGAAGGAGATCAAGCAGATCCAATGCAGAACTTTGTAGACATGCTAGCTCAAGCTATGCAAACTAGAGCCCCAGCAACAAGAAATCGACCAGCTAATTGATTGTCTAACTTTAAAGACTTTAAGGCTGTAGGACCGCCGAAATTCAAGGGAACCACTGACCCTATAGAAGCCCAAACATGGGTAAAGGATATGGAGAAAGCTTTTGTTATTGCTAGAGTAGCGGAGGAGCAAAAGATAGATTTTGCTACCTATTTGATGAAGGGTGAGGTGAATTACTGGTGGGAGACAAACAAAGCTAGAGCCGGGACAGCAGTAGTAACCTGGACAAGGTTTAAGGAATTATTTTTTGAAAATTATTTCTCAGAAAGTATGCAAGCAAGAATGGAGGTAAACTTCTTAGAGTTGAAGCAGGTGAGTATGTCGGTTGCAGATTACGCCGCCAAATTCAACGAACTAGCGAGATTCACTTCGCATCAGGTGGACACTAAGGTGCGAAAGGCGCGAAGGTTTGAGAATGGACTGAAACCAGGGATATATAACAAAGTAGCTGTGTTGCAGATTAAGACATTTTTGGCCCTGTTTGAAAAATCAATCATCGCCGAAGGAGGAAGTGAAGTTGTGTCAAGGTATCATCAAGAGAAGAAGTAAAAGACGAATGAAGGAGGTAGTAGTGGAGGAAGTAACTCCAATAAGCGTAAGTGGAAGGACAATACCCAATCTGGAGACAAGTCAGGAGATAATAGGAAGAGAGGTGAGCCATGTGCAAATTGCTATAAAAATCATCCGGGAGTATGTTTGAGGGGAAAAGGAGTGTGTTTCAACTGTGGACAAGAGGGACACATCTCTCCAAATTATCCAAGTCCAAAGAAGATGAAAGGTTATTTTTTGTGTGGATCGTTAGAACATCAAATTCGTAACTGTCCAAAGAGGAATGCAGAGAGGGAAAGTAACAATAGAGGAACCAGCAGTGGATCACTGGCGATCAAAGGACCTACTCATCCGGGAAGACCGATGGCGCGCACGTTTAACATGATGGTTCAAGACGCAGTGGCTGCAAAGGAAGTGGTGGCAGGTAAAGATTTTACCTAATAATATAATCGTATGTGATTTATTTGATAAATATCATTACGAGGAACTATTCCATTACTGGTCTAAGTCACAGGTTGATATATGAGTACTAAATTGGTATTATGTAGATAGAAATAAATAAATTGATAATACAACTTTAAAAAGTTGGTAAAACACGAGTATGCCCATGAGGTCTTTGGTAAACCTTAGAGGTTCCAAAATAGAGTGAGAGGAAACACAAGTTGTTTAATATATTAAAGGAATACCATTGCGAATATGATGTTGATACCTAAATACGACAGGTAAATATGAGCTATGCCATGTCAAATAAGACTTGAAGTAAGCTACTATTTTCCGCCCTGTATTGGGATAGGAAAGAATAAATGATATAATAAATACGAGGAGAGTAATTCAATAAAATTGATTGATTAATAAACGAGTATCTAAGGATGGACATAATTTGAGTGTAAGGATATGGTGATTCCGGGGACGGAATCCTTATAAGAAAGGGAAAATGTAAGGACCGAGAATTTTACATGATTATATGTGTAATTTTTATAAATAATTTTTTTAAGGAAGTATTTGAACCATATAAGTGTATATGTGAATTAAGCTAGATAGTTAATTTATTAACTAAGAAGTATACTTAATCATTTTCAAGGAAGAGTAATATAAGTTATGTTAGAAATTAACATAGCTTGAATGTTAGCCTTGATTATTAAATTAAAAGGATTTACAATCTTTAAGTAATTAATTATTGATATGAATATGTGAGTGTTTATAACTTATTAAGTCAATTAGGGCTATTAAGTTAATGCACTAGGGGAATATGTTATGACATATGTGAATTATATATGTGATTGAATAAATATGTATTATGTAATGTGTATACAACTATTTTGTATATAAAGAGAATTAAAAATAAACTTATGTAACCTAATACATATATTAGGTATGGTAAGTAAATAACATAATGAGATATAATATAAGAGAATGATAGTATTTAAAAGTATATACTAACCCTAAGAGATTTATTTTATACATCTCAATTAATTAATTTTATAACCTAAGTAAAGCAAGTCTAATTAGGTTATGAAATTAAAAATATGAGTAAGGAATTAACTTACAAATGTGTGTAAGGAAACCCTAACTAAATGATTAGGGTAAGATAAAAATTAAAAGTATGGAACTAAGTTGATTTTATGGCCCAAAGAATTAATTTGTAGCCCAATTATTTATTTGAGCATGAGACTTGTAGCTAATTTCATTTAAGAACAATTAAATCATTAAGCTAGCCCAATATTATATATAAAGGGCAAGTATACTAGTGGCCCAATTAATTAGAGATGGAGGCCCAAGTGTATTTTAATTAGTAGCTAAAAGAATTAAAAGGTGCAAGCCCAAAAAAAAATGGAGCCCAAGCTTGGCCCAATTTAAACCCACTAAAGGAGGGATGTAAGAACCGTGAATTTCATGAATAATTAAAATTTTTCTTTTATTTGATATAATAAGAAAATGAATACGTATTGGAACATAAATGTTTATGAGTTATGAGATAAGAAATTCGATTATATTAAATTGAATTTATAAATATGGAGAATTGCGACGAACTCGTAGAATGCCTTGTGTGGCATGAGAATGGAAATGATGATGATTTAATTAATTCAAGTGGAAAATCAATAAGTGAAGAATTAATTAATATTATATTATTAATTAATTGTTGTTATATGTGATATCCTATTAATGAGTATTTATTAATAATATGTTATTGTGAGTAACAAAACATTTATGAGTAAATAATTGATGAATATTATAATAGTTATATTTATTCAAGTAATTGTTGTGTGCAATAGATGTGATAGTTAATCATACAATAACGTTGTTAAGTGTTATTATGAATAATAATCGGTTAAAGAGTAAATGAATTATTAAGTGAAGAATTAATATATATTAATTGTTAATTGTTATTATGAGAAATATAATAATAGTTTGTTGATTTATTATTATTGCAAGTAATAGTATAATAATAAGAAAATGATTTATAAGATTCGTATCTATTAAACTATTAAGGAATGTGATCATTTCTCGCATAATAATAATTGATAAAGAATTACTACGCGAACAATTAATCTATATTGATTATTAATTGTTATTATAGAATATTAATTAATTGTTATAGAATATTAATGATGATTAGTTAATGATATGTGATTATTATTATTGCAAGAGACATGATAATAATAAGCAACGTGTTTATAAATATAATAAGATTTATATTTATTTAACGTGATAAATAATCATGTAAATGTTAGTTCATTATTATGGAAATTAATAATCAATGAGGAATGGATTAATTAATATTATCGTTAATTAATCGATGAGATGACTAATTTATTTATTTGACAAATAAGTAAATTATTAATATTGATTGTTATGTTCAAGCATGCGAATTAAATGTATAGCGTATAGTAGTTAACTATATAATATATAAAGTTTAAAGTGCGGTGTGACTATATTATATAAAAACCATATAATAAAAATTATATTTATTGAAACCATATGTTATGAATTATGAGAGTTACATAAAATGCCTATGTAACAATGTGAATATACATTAAGGTGAGATATCATGAGTATGTGGTAGATAATTTAATAATACTTAACTATCTTATGTTATCTTTATTAATTATTAAACAATTATTTTAATAAAGAAGATGATGTAATGTGAGAATACCTGATAAATTATATTCGGTATTATAACTGTACATGGATTATATGATGTGAATATATATATACCCCTAGTTTGCCATGTTGTAATATTATTATATCAATTAGAGTCCATCTATACACTCTAATTAAATTTATAACCTAAGTGTTGGCATTAATTTGTTACAACTTACAAATGCTGGGTATTAGAAGGTTGTCCCATAATGAGTGATCATTCTCTCCTCACGTGAATAAACTCTAAGCCTAGCCTATTCCTTGTTATCAAACTCAGCAAACATAGCCAAAGATTAAAGGGGAAATGGTCTTAACAGTAAATCCCAACCACTCTACCAACCCATCTCCATTAACCAATGTATGCTTGCTCTTCCCGTTAGTTTGATTGGATGATCAAAGGCATGGACTGTGTAACCATTTCTCTATAAATAAGGCATCTCTCCTTCTTCATTTCAATTGCTGAGAACCTATTAAGTGTTAAATATAGAGTGAGTTTACTGAGTTGGTGAGGATTCTGAGAATTAAGGAAAGCAATTTAGCAGCAAGTTCCTATCTAACTAATTATAGAGGTATAAAATTTCTTCCTTGTTCTTCATTTTATTCTCTGTCAAAAGAATTTCTATTGAATTCCAAATTTCTTAATTATGTGAAGTTAAATGATAATGGAGTTAGGAAATGATTACTTAGTTGTTATAAGCTCATATATGTGTTAGTAAGGTAATATAGTTGATTTGATAGTTAATTCGTAGAAAGAATTGGGATTTGGCTTAGCTTCTGCCGAAGCATAAGCAATCAACTTGATCCAGGCAACGGCACAGCTGCGCCCTGGTTATACTGGGGTGCTGTGCAGCTGTGCCAGTACCAGACTTGCATTTTGTTGGCCAAGGACCTGCGCAACTGTGCCAGTTTTGAACTGGTGAGCTGCACAGCTGCGCCGGCCTCTAGAGACAGTTCCTTCTTTTGTTTGCAATCTGGTCATTGTTAACTTAGATACACTACTTAGGCCAGCATGAGGAATATGACAGCATGGGTATATGTGTTTGTTGAGATAGCGTGGGTTGTTTTAACTTCACTAAAATCCCTTGCTAAATGAACTTAGAATTTGAAAAGGAACTTAGAGCTTTTAAAAGTAAATTTGACATGTGTGTATGATGTTGAGGTTCTGACTTTTGACAAATATTATTGTGACCTAGAAATGTATGAAAAGCATGTTAAATTGTGTATATATGTTTCATAATGTAACATGAACATACGGGCCTCACTAGCGGACATTTCTAAACGAAAATTTAAGTTTCAAAGGTGAACATTGGCATGTAGGTATCATATATGTAATCTAATTTTTGCGAGCATGTTAGTATAATGTAGAGATGCATGAAAAATGTATTACCTTGTGTATATAGGTGTCATATTATAACTTGAGCATGTGGACCTTAATAGTAAATATTTAACTAAAGGAAAGTATACGTTGAGAATGGACTTTGACATATAAGTATGATATTCATATTTTGATCATATGAGCATGATAATATACTTATATGACTAATTATGACCATAAGCTAGCATGATTAGTAATACACAGTTTCCTTGCTCTTGTCCAATTGTTTAACTTTAAACTAAATAGTTTTTCAAAGGAAACTTAATATATTTGAAACTAATATCTATGAATACCATATGAGAGATGTTCTAACCTTGTGAGCATGTAAATTTAACTTAACTACCTATGCAATGTGAATATAAGGTGTTGAGTTTACGCTAGCATACATGATTAAGTCATAACGATTTCAAAAGCAAAGTTCTGACTTTTTGCAAACTAAGTTGCATGATCATAGTGTAATAACATCGCTAATATATCATGTATGTACACATACTTATTAAAAACAATGTGAGTTAATCGAGTATGAGGTTGATTAAGTTTTCAAACCAATAACGGTGCTAGTTATATATATGTGATGTGAATACTCGTGAGCATGCCTAGCTTGGGTTATATGACTACAATATAGGTTTAAATGACAAGCATGATAACTTATGAGAATTCATGGCGTTGTATGACCCTAGGTCGTTAGGAACCATGAATTAGAACTATATCATGTAAATCGAACGTGAAAAGGTTGAACAAGCATGAAAGCATCCTTTAATATGCATGCATACTATGTGATATCATATGTTGATACTTGAATCCGATTTTTGACGGTTAACTTAGTGAAATACCATAACTTACTAAAATAACCTATATTTAGTATTGATTGTGGTATTATGTGATATTAATAATGTGAGAATATGTTTAAACTCAAAACGAGGAACGTTAAGGATAAAAGTATATTAGTTGAGACTTGTGAATTAAATATATGATATAACTGTGTAGCTAGGCTAAGACTTAGCTTGTGTGTTGATTGTATATCCAAGATAAGATATGATGTTATACTATATGACTAATGAATATCCTATACATATAAATATATATATTACGATAGGGATTCGAAAGTGTCAATTTATTTAACGAGGATAAACTACGCATAAGGCAAGTTTCCTGACTTACACTCATTATAGTGCAAGTTTCCTGACTTACACTCATTTATAGTGCAAGTATCCGAACCCTACTTTTATTGTGCAAGTATCCTAGACCCTTGCATTACTTTATTCGAGGAACGTCGTAAGCAAGTTCCCTAACTTATACTCTTTCATTGTGCAAGTTTCCTTGAAATCGTTCTTGTATATTAATTACAAGTATCTGACTACTCTTTTAATGAGCAAGTATTTGATTCATACTCTTTATTGAACACATATTCGAGCTTGTACTAACTTTGGTCGTACGAGTAAATAGGTGCTAGAATAATTCTTGCCTTACAAACTTATGTTTCATAGTTTGATTTAAATCACGATTATATTCTTCGAATTATTGTTGCAAGTATTGAACTCATAAATTGTTCTTATATACATTGTTGAAATTGTCTACGCCATTTAATTCGGCTAGACCAATATCATGAATTAGAAAGCAATCCACACCAATTGCCTTGGTGCGGACTCCTATAAATTGACTAAGTTGAACAACCCTTGTAAAAAGGAGAACTACATAGTCGGGGTGCAGACAGTGGTGTGACAGGTTATGCATAACTCCAGGTACGACAGGTTGATCCCCTAATTGTACTTGGTTGGGTTACCAGAAATATTTTTGGTGATTCTAGTAGAAGTTCGTGGTTCTTAGCGAGCACTCAGTATCCAGTATTTATTAACTTGAAACTTTGAACTCGTTGGATTCTTTTATTAATCTTTGGTCCACAGCGACACTCAGTGATATCTATTCATTCACTTGAAATTGTTGAAACTTTTGAAATATTTAATAACTTCTCAACCCGTAGTGGTCCTTATTCAACTTCACGGAATAGATTTGGAAGTCATTGCTATTTATTTTGTTCACAACATTCTTATTTGAATTTCTGAGCTATTAATTACCATTTTACCCTTGAAGATTTAGAACCATATATATTCCTGTTCACATTTATTGGCATATTACTTGCTGGGCAAATTTGTTGCTCACTCTTGCTTCCCATAAACATTTTAGTTAGGGCAGGGCAAGGTGGAACCCCAGGACAGGACAAGTGCGAAGGCAAGGCTATGGAGTAGTCGTGCTTTTCTATATTAGGATGTTTCCGTTATGTTGTATTAAGACTTATTTAAATGTTATGTATTAAGAAATGCTTAGTTTAAGTTATGAAGTGTATTAGTAATAGTTTCGAGACTTGGGACGAGAATATTTATGTTATATCAATGTAAATTATTCTGTTATTCCATTGTTTGATATTTTAGTTATTATTAGAATTAGTACGTGACAACTGAATTCGAGATCAGTGACGGTCTGAATTTGGAGGCGTCACAGGTTGGTATCAAAGCTGTAGGTTATAAACTTTAAGAGCGAGTCCTTCGACTATAACCTTAGAAGAATTTAGAGAGTAGAAGGAGGTAAAACTCATGTAGAGTTTTCTTAGAAAGCTAGTAGTGTTATGAAATATATTTTCATTCCATACAATGAAATTATGTTTTATTTGGAGATAATAATAAAGTTATTGGTTTTGTGATTATGGATGTTAGAGATAGGTAAACCTAGTAGGGTCATGGAGGAGGAACCATGTGATATACATGTGGTGTCTGCAACACCCCTTGAAGTTAAGCCTTTTTCAAAAATAACCTTAACCTAGGAAGAGATGGAATCGGGATATAAACGGAAATCCACGGTGGAAGTTTTCTTTCAGGATTTAGGCATGTGTGAGTTACTTTAAAATGAAAAATAAGATACAATAGTGGGAGGCGAAGTTCTAGACCTTCAAATTAGTAATTAATAGTTACAGACATAGTGAGAGGAAAGGTAGTAGGTAGTTATTAGAATAAGTGTCACGAAAGATACAATAGATGTTTATAGATATGGAACAGTGTTGTGGATCCCAATTTTAGGGATAATGTGAAAAGTATCTTTCTAACCCCAACTTTAGTAATGCCGAGAGGGGTATGTAATGAGACTAGCAGTGTTATACAATGTGATATGTTTTTATGTGGCATGTTTTTATTAAACGTTCGTGTAGTAACCAGATTTTGTTAAATAATAACAAGGGAGAATAGCAATAAAACTTATATGTCTTAAGAACTATTAGATGTTTAACAAATAGATGATAATACCGTTTTATTTCTATACAGAAATGTCAATACCCCAAGGAGGAGAGACTCGTCGAGCGACGGAGAATGGAGATAGGGAATTGAATCAAGAACCCTTACAACAATTGGTAGATCTGATAGTAAATGTTTTTGAAGAAGGAATCAATGATTATAAGAAGAGACAGACGGAAACTTCAGAGGTAGGAAAAGATATTAATTTGACTAAAGAAGGAGTGGTTAATAATTCAAAGAAAGCGAACAAAGGTAGGATGGGAGAGAGTAGTAATGGTAGCAGCAAGAATTTCAAAAGGAAATGGAATGAGAATAAGTATGTAAGAGAAGAAGGGCAATCACGAAAGAAGAAAGTAGAAGCCTGTAAGAAATGTAGAAAGAACCACATGGGAGCGTGTTTGAAAGGAAAACATGTATGTTATGAGTGCGGTGAGAAGGGCATATTTCTCCTAACTGTCCTAGGAAGGAGAAAACCAAAGAGTGTTTTGCGTATGGATCTAAAAAACGTCAAATAAGCAATTGGCAGAAGGAAGCAAACAAAGGAAGACGGGACAACAACAACATCAACAACAATCCGATGAGAAGTCACCAAGAAGGACTCAAGAAAAAGAACAAGGTTTGCCCGAAATGTGGAAAGAGTCATCAAGGAGAGTGCTGGAAGGGACGAGGCGTTTGCTATAGCTGCGGCCAGGAAGGGCATATTTCTCCGAATTGCCCAAACCCGAAGAAGATTGAAGGATGCTTCGCTTGTAGGTCAACAGATCATCAGGTTAAGAACTGCCCAACGAAAGGAAGGAAGGAAAAAGACAGCAACAAAGGAAGCCATAGCGGGAAGCCGGTAATAATCGAACTAGCTTAATCGAGTGAACCAATGCCAAGTACGACTAACGTTATGATACATGATGCAGTGGCATTCCAAGTTGTGATGTCAGGTGTTGTCTTAATCAATAATATAAATGCGTATATATTATCTGATTCAAGTGCTATATTTCCCTTTTGCATCTGAAGAATTGTGAGAGGAATAAGTTACCCAAGAGCAATTATGAGATCCTTTGAACATAGAAGTTGCGAATAAGGAAGTAATTCCCGTAGAAATTCGTTTACCGTAATTGTTGCACGTAAATTAGGGGATGTAAACTAAGCATAGACTAAATTCCGATAAAATTTGGAAGATGTGATGGGATACTAAAAAAAAATGGACTGATTACATAACCATACTACGATAATTGACTGTTAGAAGAAAAATGTGAACCTTCAGAATCCAAACCGATCCAAGGAAGTGTTTTATGGTAGCTCGTCGCTTAGGCAATTGTTTTGCCTTACGATGATGTAGGCCAATATATTGTTAAGAAAAGTTTGTGTAGATTGTTTCACCATGTTGTAGATACTAAGAGAGCGAGAGTAGAACTAAAGAATGTATCAGTTGAAATAAATAATGTATTAATAGAACCAGAATTTCAAAATGTATTCCCAGACGATTTGCCCGGCCTTCCGCCAAACAGAGAAAAACAAGTCGTAATAGATTTAGTACCAGAGACTGCACTGATTTCGAAAGCACCTATCTTATGGCGCCGGTAGAAATGAAGAATTATTAATACAATTGTGAGAAATGTTAGATAAAGGATATATTCAGTCGAGTGTGTTTTCCCTTAGGGAGCACCAGTGCTGTGAGTCAAGGAGAAGGTTAGTATTAGGGCACGTCAAATTCGGCAGAGTTGAAGGCGGTAAGTAATTGGGAGCAGACGAAGACTACCATTGTGAAATTCTCTATCGCCTGGAAGAGGCGAACGTAGTAGCCGATATGCTAAGTAGGAAAGGGGAATGGAGAAATTATTCAAGTTGATAACTCGAGAGGAACTAATCAGGAAGATGAAGAGATTGGAAATAGAAGTGAAGGGACCCAGAGAGTCCAAAGGGAAGTTTATAACGAAGGTTTGTCCAGCGTTGTTGGATAGAGTGAAGGGATAACAAGATAAAGACAAAAAGTGCGAGAAGATAAAGAGGAAAAGTTCAGAAGAAATAATAATGGTACCTTGAGATTTGTAGATCGAGCGTAAGAGTCATCGTAACTAAAATTATGAGATAAGAGTTTTCCTAGCTTTGCTAGATTTTCAAAATTTATTGACTTCGTGCTGATGTTGCACTTCTGTTTTCTTGAAAAACATTGGATCAAATGATGGAACCAACGAATTTTTTTAAAATAGTGTTATTATTCGCATGTCTATGCTAATTGCTTCAGCTAGACAAAAATAATTTTAAATTTTCAAAATATATTTTATGTGTTCTATGCATTATTTGATATGGTGTAGAGACAATAATTGAGAAAGTTATCAATGCAGTTAAACCTAGTGTTGGATGTGATCGTATAATCGTCAGCCCGCTATTGTATGATGTAGTATGACGACGTCATGTAATGACAAAATCCTCAACGTACCATTATTACAGTACGGTATCAGGATATTATGAAAAGATTTACTTACTATTTTTAGTTTCCTTAAACTATAAAAAAAAGAGATTTATCTACTTTTGTTTCCTTAAGACTACAAAAAAAAAATATTTTTTTTAAAATAAATAAATAAATATTTATTTTGTTGGTTAAAAATATATATGTATATATATATATATTTTGATTGATGTCTAAATCGTTGCTAGAGGTCTATACTACTTGATTCAGCTAGACAAATATTGAAAGATGTTTATAAAATTCGAGCGTTCTTGGTCAAACTATGCCAAACCAAATTGTTTTGGTCCGGATTCAGATGTTAAGAAGCTGAGGTGAACAACCCTATAAAAGGGAGACATGTTATCGGAGACAATGGTTCCGAAAGTAACGCATATAGTCGTTACGATGTTAAGATGTAATACGTTTTGCACGACGTAAGGGTACGATAGGCTGATCACCTAGAGTACTTGCAGAGAGTGTTTTCAGTCTATATAATTGCTAAACATTCTGTTAAAGATGGTTTACATTGGTGATGCACTATTAAACTGAGAGAAGAGTTCAAGGTCTTATGACCTTCAGCATGAATTGGAATCTTTTAAATTCCTGTTATTCATATCGCTTCCCAATTATTGAGCAATTGTGGAAGATTCTTATTATTCTGAAGGTGAAGGTGGCAAGAATGATATTCCTTAGAAAGAAATAGTTGTAGAACACAACAAGTTAGTGAATAAGATTAACGTAAAATCTACTTTGATAGATTGAATGAATGAAGATTAATAAAATTTTGAGGACGAAATTCTTAGAAGAATGGGTGAATGTGATAACCCGAATACTTATAAGATAGTGAATTATGAAGTATAAGTCTTCGACGAGTAAAGTATATGGTAATGATCCTTAGAAAGAAAATGAACGAGTTAGAGAATTTATAATATTTGAAACATAATTGTGTTTAATTGAAGGTTATGAAGTAAAACCTAAAATTTGTTGTAGAACGGAATGTAGTAGAATATATATGTATAACATATATTAAGGTAATGTTTTGAAGTTATTTAATGGTAAATGTTTTTAAAGAGATTTGATGGAAACCTGAGTAAGGTAGGGTTTCGGTGATTCTGAGGACGGAATCCTTATAAGGAGGGAAGAATGTGACAACCCGGATTTTCAGAGATTGTTAAAATAAGAATTTAATGAATTAAATTCTTATTATGACGTGTTTTACGTGTATATATATATATATATATATATATAAGAAGGCAGAAGGGGAAGGGAGTGGCGCATACAAATCTGAATCACAACTATAGTAGAACTATAAGAAATAATAACAGCAGTTCATATGTATAAGAAACAATTTGGAAAAATAAAATTTTTATTGATTGATAAATAATTACAAATAATTGAAGGTAACTTACAAACAGACTCGATTATAGAAACCTAACATATGAATTAAGATAGAAGGCAAGAGGGTTGAAGATTAGTCAGATAGAAATCTGAGTCTTCTCAAGCACTCTATCTATCCGAGTCTTCTCAAGCACTCTATTGGATATCTAAATCCTGCCTTACACAAATGACTGAGCCTCTTTTATATAGGAATGAGAGAAGGCAGAATGATTACAACTCAATAATTACAAAATATTTTTAACTATTGAAGAACAGTAATGCTTTATCAAAAGTCATAAGCATCAGAACAACTTTTGACTATTACAGACGCGTTATTACACTTTTGAATAAAATACAAACAAATTGATTATAACTTTTGACTAAACGACCACAGATGGCCGACAAAACAAACGACTCAACAAGACGACAAACCGACTCAACTTTGCTTTCGGCTACTGCTTGGGCAGGAGCATCTTGCATTAAAACGACAGCATTTGGCTGCCAAAGTAACTGTAGGCATCCTAGGTAAACGGATCCTGAGCATCCTGTAGAGAGATGCTTCCGTACGGATCATTAGGGCTAGAAGCACTATGACTAGATTTGGACGAGGAAGATGAACAGACAGAGGGAACAGAATCCTCACTGAGTTTATCTACTCGTTTTTGAATAAGTCGAGCTAATTGTTTTAACTCGGCATTTGAACAATGACCAATATCTGCAAAATCTAAATTTGAATGGGAAGATTTTTTGGATTTAGATTTACTGGAAGAAGATTCCTTTGGAGGAGGAACCGAATTAATAGGAGTCGGGTTAGGAAATTCCTTTTGAACTTGACCGACAATGCGATAAGGATCAAATTTATCCCACCATTTAACTGAAAATTCGCGGGTAACATAAGTCAACTGACTAATGTTAGAGCGAGTAACAATAGATTTGTCCTTATCGGACGTAAGATCAATTTCAACAACAGGGGAATAAAATCCATAATTCTATTTGAGAATCCATGGAATTTTATACTTGCTGACGAAATGAAGGGTAACTGGAATACAGCTGTTAGCCGGAATAAAAGGGGCTCTGCAACAAAAAATGTTCAGAACTGACTGAAGCTCGATAGGAAGAATTTTATAGATGAGACCAAATCTTTCCCACCATAAAACAAACCAATGAGGAATTTGACTTTTGAATTTGTGGTCAAATTGAATGAACCATGAGTGACTAAAAGAGGGAGTTTGAAATAGAAAAACTCTATTCCAAGCTTCCATGTAATCATAATAGCAGAACTGGCTATCATGATCATTTAACTGACGCAGATCAGAAGGATGATTACCCCAATCAGACATGGAGATAATCTGTTTAATATAGAGAGAATGATAGATGATTTTAGAAGAATCATTTCTATCATGAATAGGTTTAATTAAAATTGACTGTGTTTGAAGAAGGATGTCCTTATAATACACAAGGGATTTATAAGGAGCCAAAGGAAGAAAATGCCAACCAGTTGGGAAGAATTGGGAAGCCAATTTGACTGGATCATCAATTGATTTCATATTTCTCTCAATATGAAATAAATTGGTGGAATAAACAGGAACATACTCAGAAAAAGTACGTTGACCAGAAGTAGGGTTATTGGAAGAGGACGAAGCGAAAGGATCAAAGGGCTTGGGAGGCTGGGCCAAAACGTATTATAGGGCTTTAGAACTGTTCCAAGGACTGTAAACCTATTTGAAACATCAATAGGTGTAACTGGGCTAACTGGATGTGGGATTATGGCTCCCAAGGGCCTTTGACTAGGCGGGCCTGGGCCTGGAGGGCCAGGAGGCCTAACATTCTTGCTGGATCCTTTCACACTCATCTTGATGGGTACCTGAGTTAATAAATTCTCTTGTAAGAAAATCAGGAACAGAATTTTCACTACCTTTAATATACTCAATATCAAAATCAAAAATGCTTAAAAGAGATTGCCAACGGGCAAAAATATGCTTAGCAGCAATATTTTTAACATCTTTTTCTAAAATATATTTTGCTGACTTACAATCAATACGAACCAAAAATCTTTGATTTAATAAATCATTTTAAAATTTACTAATACATAAAACTAAAGCTAAAATCTCCTTTTTAATTGTACTATAGTTTAACTGATCTTGATTCCACGCGCCAGAGTGGAAACGAACAATTTGTTCAGAAGAAGCAGGGGTTAATTTCTGCTTCAGGATACCACCAAAACCAATTTCGGAGGTGTCGGTTTTAACAATTTTAAATGTAGATTCGCTGGAAATGCCAAGGCAAGGCAAAACCTTAACATATTTTTTGACTTGTTGGATGATGGCAGTATGCTCATCAGTCCAAGGAGGAGGATTTTTCTGTAAACGAAGAAACAAGGGTTTACAGATCTTTCTTAAATTTTGATAAAACTTTCCCACGTAATTAAGAGATCCTAAGAATCGCTGGAGTTGAGTTTTATCAATGATTTTATCTGGGAATTTATCTGCGAATTGGATGACTCGTTGAATTGGACGGACTAGACCACGATGAATATCATAACCTAGGAATTTGACTCTAGCTTGGAACAGACTACATTTTGTAGGAGAAAGAACCAAACCATTAACTTTGACGGATTTGAAGAATGAATTCAAATGCTTGAAATGTTCATCAATTGACTTGGAGAAGACAAGAATATCGTCAATATAGACGATGATAAAATGACTAAAAGGATTCAAGATTTTATTAAGAATATTTTGAAATTCACTAGGAGCGTTTTCAAGCCAAATGCTTGAACAACCCATTCGTAATGACCAAAGGGGGTAGTGAAGGCCGTTTTGTACCTATCACTAGGATGAATACTGACTTGCCAAAAACCTGACTTGAGGTCAAATTTACTAAATGAGGTAGCGTTACTAAGCCGACTAAGAAGGTCTTCCTTATTGGGAAGGGGATACCTAATCCACTCAAGAACCTTATTAAGGGGCTTGTAATTAATAACTAGGCGAGGGACACCTCTCTCTTTCTCAGCTTCGTTGTTAACATAGAAAGCTGGGCAAGACCAAGGTGATTTACTATGTTTTATTAAGCCTTTTGCAAGCAAGTCATTAATCTCTTATTTGTAAAGCTCCATCTGCTGATGACTCATTTGGATAGGCCTAGCCTTAGTAGGAATCAAGTGCTCTTTGAATTCCTTAGCATAAGGTAGTCTAACCACATGTTCCCTTCTATGCCAAAAGGCATTAGGAGAATCAGCACATAAATTTTTAGTTATAAATAAACGAAGCTCTTCAATCTTATCTTGAATTTTATCAAGAAGAAGAAGATCTTCAACCTGTTTATATCTAATTTTCTGTTTCAGGAATTTTAACTGTGAAGTTTTACAGTTTAACAAATTCAAAGATTTTGAAATAGATTCGTCTTGAATAAATTTTAAATCTCTTTCCTTAGGTTGAGTGATAAATTCAAAAACAACTTTCTGGCCTAAGTGCTCAGTTGTTAAACCATTATTACTAGTAGTAAATGGATATAATAAATATATAAACGGAAGTCCTAAAATAATCTTATCTATCAAGTTGCGAATTAAAACAAAGGAGGTTTTAAAACACATATTGTCTTGGCAAATATGAACTTTAAGCAGTTTATACTTTATCTCCATACTACTACCATTAGCAGAATTAAGACGTTCACTAGTCTTTTTATAAAACTTGGTAGGAATTAATCCTTCCTGAATGCAATTAAGATCTGCACCAGTGTCAACTAGAGCAGGAAGCTGTATTGCAAAAGTTCCATCAATAACTAGACGAACAATAATATATCATTTTTGAATGGTAATGTCTTTTAATCTATTCAAAGAATTATCTTGAACCATTAATAGAGATTCCTCATCTTTAGTATTAGAGGATTCAGGCTCTTCATCATTATCTGAAGAATCAGTAACGTGAAGTTCTGAACCTTTAGTAGCTAGAGATTCCATATCTCTTCTTAAATCTGAAATTTCGGTCTTGAGACCTGAAATTTCCTTTTTAAGCTTATTAACCTCTTGATTTAACTCAGGAAGTGTTATTTCCTTTTCAGCAGTTTTAAATCTCTCAAGAATTTTATTAAGGCTAATTACAGGTTTTTCTTTACCCTTAATAACCTTAGCTTTTCCAGAATTGCTCTTGGAAAACAAATCTTTTAACTGTTTCATGTACTGTAATTTTAACTCATCGTCAGTAAGTTTGCTAATTAACTCAATTAACAAAGAGCTTTCTTGATCCTCTTTGCTAAGTACATTAATAGTCTTACAACAATCAGTCCTACAATTATCAGTACAAAGGGTAACTTCATTATCATCACTAGGGGTTTGACTAGCTTCATCATTACCAGAGGAATAAGGAATATCAGAATGATCATTATCATCATCAGTCTGTAGTCTTATTAACTCTAAAATCTTATCAGTATCTTCAACAGAAATGTTTAGTTGACTTAATTTTTGTTTTAACTTACATTCACTTTTGTAATGACCCTTTTTACCACAATTATAACAGGTAATTTTATTCTTATCCTGTGACTTAGAAGCAGATTTTTTACTATGAGTTCTCTTTCTTGACTTAGGTTTTTCATAGTAATTATCTTGATTTTTAGATTGACTACTAGACCGCTTCTTATGATGCTTTCTCGTTTTGCGCTTTTCAATCTATTTTTTCCTATGCTTTCTTCTAGAGGGAGCAATAGGAGGTAAGCCATATTGTTCACAAAACGTGCCAAGCTCATATTTAGCTTTCTTCTTATCTTTAGCAGCCTGTTTAGCAATCTTAAAATCAATACACATCTTTAATCCAATCTTTTGAATATAACTGATTATGTCACCATAAGTCAGGTTATCATAATCGATATATCCAAGAGTTTTACTAAGTTCTTCTCTAACCTTATGGGCAAATAAGTTAGGAAGACCATTAACAAATTTTTCTTTCCAAAACGGTTTATTACTATCACTGCGCATCATAACACGAGAAATAAAAACATCTTTATACCACCTAAAATCACTTAAAGTGGGACAAGTGAGATTACTTAGCTGGTCATGAATTCTCTCAGTGATATTACTAGGTGTTCCAATAAAATGTTTTATTATTATAAAAATCAATGTGTTAATACCATCAAGAATACCGAAACCTATATCTTCTCTGAAGATAGGGTGACCATTGTCATCTAACTGGCGAGCATGGATAATAGAATTCCTTGCATCTTCGTCAAGGTGTTTTTCCCACCATAAACGAAGTACACCAGTGAAACCATTAGTTAATATTTCAACTATATCAGGCTGAGTCAGACCGCTGAAAGCTGTAATATAACTATTGGCAACCATAGACAAATGATTCATTTTAGTGAGAATCTGGTGCTCACTAAAACCATCAATATTCCATTCATAAATTTTATTAGACGACACAGAAAATTGATTATCTAGATTTTTCTCCTCATACTGCAGATCAGGGGGAGTGGGTCTAGTATACCAATTTTTTGTAATACTAGTGTTATTAAAAGTTAACTTATTTAACTGTTCAGCAAGATCTGGAATAGAAGCGACTTCAGAAATTTCTGATTGGCTTTCATCATCAGAGTCTTCGACTTGATCAATGATAGCAATAGTACCACTAGCCTCATCAAAACTTGATCCAAATTTTTTGATTAACTTATCAATACTTTTAACTAAATCAGAGTCTTTATTAGGCAATCCCATTCCTTCTCTTTTTTCTGGGAGTGTTAATAAAGGTTGATCTAGTTTCTTTTCGGGATTTTTAATTAAAATGTTATTAAATTTTTCTTCAATTTTATCTAGTTGTTTACCGATTGTAGCTAAATACTAATTAGTAAAATTATTTTGTTCAATAATTTTCTTTTCGTTAGTTTTTTCATCAGCAACTTTAAATGGGCTAGCAACAACTGGGGTGTTTTTAACATGTAAAAGAACAGTTTCTAAAGGAGGATGAGATGCTAAAATCTTAGACTTATCCTCTTTTGTCCACTAACTTTTAGTAAGGACTATACATTGTAAATGATACTTATCATACCAATCATAAAATGTAAGGTTCTCTTGATTATTTTTTAAATATTTTTTCCATTTATTAACAATTTTTTCTCTGTCATGCTTATCATATTTATTACGAAAGGCATGGTGTTTATCTTTGTTAGATGGGGAATTGAAATCTGCAACCAGACTATCCCAATCTAATTTAAATGGTTTAGTGATTACTCTTAACTGATGATTAATAGGGGCTTCGAAATCAGAAGGGGTCGGTCCTACAGAAGTAGTAGGAGAAATATCTTGTTCATCTTCTACTAAATTAGTAGGAGTGTAACAAGGATGACTGGTTTGACTCTGATTCAAAACACCTTTTATTTTAATATCAGGAATAGAAAAATCACTTAAGACTTCAGCATCTCTTCTGGTGGTAACCGAAGGGGCTGAAGAATTAGTAAATTCTTCTATTATCAACGGTCTTCTGGTACGTTCAAAGCTGACACGAACAGTACCATCAGAAAATTGTTTAATATTATCTAAATTTAGTATATTATTAATAACTAGTTTTTGTGGAATCTCTTGGGGGAGGATCCACTGACTAGGAAGCGTAATATCTTTCCAAAGAATAGTCCTTGGGGTTTGGATATTAGCATTACTAGTACTGCTTTGAATTAAAACAGTGTGATCTTTTGGACTTTTATTAAGAGCATGAATATTTAAATTGGTTTTCATGACTTTATAATAAATTTTGTATATTAAAGCTATAGGTTGAGAACACTCAATCATTTGAGTTATCTCTCATGCAGTCTTAATATTCAGAGTTAATGCTTTTAATAGATTAACATCACTTAAACTCAGAGGGAGGTCAGGAAAGCAATTGAAATGGATAGGACCATCATGCAAACTTAACTCCATGATACCAATTATGCTAGGAGCATAATTAAGGTACCTTGCATCTCTCAGACATAAGAAGATGCTTGAGTTTATCCCTTTAATTGTTAAAGGTTTAACTGCGACCTGAACTAAACCAATATGAATAAAATTATAGCCTTTCTTTCTATGTTTGTTTATAACATCAGGAGAAAGAAGACTATAATTTTCATATTCTTTGTTGATCGCATAGACACGTTCAAAAGTTTTAACATTATAATCAGTTTTAAAGTTATCAATAAAGGTTGACTGATAAATCTCCTTAGGAGACACACTAGGTATGTTTCAGTTACTAAGGGTTTGATTAATGTTTTCATAACTGTGTTCTTCCTGATTGACTATGTCCGGAACAGGAGGAAGGGCTGATCTATTACTAACTGATGAACTCGACCTGAATAATCTACTCATTTTAGAAAATAAAATTCTTAAAAATTCTGTGTTCCTCCATACATATATATATATATATATATATATATAGTCATATATTAGGATGATGAGGTTTAATAGTTAATTTAACTATTGAAGAAATTAAATGTAATTATTACGAAAAGGATATTAACTGAATGTTATTAGTTAATTTAATTAAGTTAAAGATTATAGTATGAAATAATATAATTTGGTCATTATTCCTTGTTGGGAGTGGATTTATTATGAATTAAATCTCATAAATAAGGTGAGTATTCACTTAATTAAAATAGTGAATTAATATAAATGTAATGGTTTTAATAAAATATGAAGGTAATATGTTACATGTAAGAGTAATAAGTTTATGTAATGGCTTAATATATTATATTTAGCCAAGTGTATGTAAATGAGTATGAGAATGAGAAGAACCAATATAATTCTAAATAAATATTGGTGTTAGATGAATTAAATAAATATTTTAGTTGGAATACTTATGGAATAAGATAAATATTTGATGGAAATTATTATGAAATAATTTATTCATGTATGATGATATTAAGTAAGTTGATGATAAATAATTTTATAATCGGTGCGTATTTTATTACGCTAATGGAATAACAATGCTCTAATTTAATTAAATAATTAAATTAGAGGATGAATGATTTATTAGATAAATTTATTATGTTGATAAGGAGTGATTTGATAAATTAAGTTATTAATAAACCCAATGTAATTTAATATGAAATTATAAGATTGGTTTGGTTATGTGTGACAAATGTACCATATAATAAAGGAATATTAAAATAAATTAAAAAGGGATTTTGGGTTCTAGCCAAACATATAAAAACCACAACTCAAATTCTTCACTTTCAAACAAGCTTTCATGAATTCGATACTTCAAAAATCATCTATAGACAACATATAACAGATTATGTAATCCCAATACACATAAAACTATTTTCTGAATAAATTAACCATAGAACTTCAATTACAGAGAACTTAGAAAACAAAACTAAGAACTTGAAACTTAAATTAGATTGTTTACCTTTAATTAGCTAGATGATTAGAGAAGCTTGATTAATCTTCTTCCTCTTCTTTGATTCTCAGAATTTTCTTTTCAATTTACATAGAATTCTCTCAATTACTCTATTCCTCTCTTCTGTGCTCTTAACCTTAGAAAAATAAGTTACGTATTTACATGGTCTGTTTTGGAGTCAAAATTGGTTTTGAATTTATACTCTAAACTGTAAATTGATGATGTATTATGATAGTACTTGAAAAAATGAAAACAACCCAAGTTGAACGAGTCAAAACGGATGTAAAACGAATTCGTAGTGAATAAATTCACTAAATATGTGTAAAACATGAAAAAGTAGCATGAACACTAAATTAGAACCCTTATAATGAATTGATAATGTTTTTGAAATGTTATAATTATCATGTAGATGTGTAGTTCTATGAATTACGAATCCATAGAGTCAAAAACGGACTCAATCGGATGTGCGTAGCTTGATTTATGAAGATTAGAAGGAGGAAAGGGTCAGAAATTCGCGAAGAACCAAGCCTGAAACCTCCCTTCGCCCCTTGTGGCACAGCTGCGCAGTCCCCCAAGGCCATTTGGGGCGCAGCTGCGCCGGTCATGGTCAGAAAAAAATAAACAAACAAATACTATTTTGACCTGCTGTGGTAGAATAGCCATAACTTTTTCATACAAACTCCGATTGTGGAGATTCAAGATGATTCAGAACGAGCACGCGTAGACCTACAACTTTCGTTCTTTAAGTTTTTCAATTTGAGGTCAGTAGTAAGAGTCAAAATGGTCATTTTTGAGACTGATGTGTATTCGGAGGCAATCGGAGGGCGTCGGGCATGCACATATGCAAGTGTGGTGCTTCGAACGCTAAAAGATGTTGTCCTATGTTATAAAACATGAATGTTAGTAAAAATAATGATGCTTGAAATTAATAAATGATGTATTGGATTAGTTGTATAAGCACACTAAGCATGCACAAGAGAGACAATTCGAGCGGGTGACAAATGAACGTCGAAACGCCATAACAAGTGTTAATGAATGTAAAAGTGTTTCAAGTCAAATGAAATGAACATTATAAGATATGAAATGGGGTTAGTATAAAACCAATAAGTAGTCCTAGCAAGACTTAAACACTTGAATGAATTTCAAATATTACGAAAAAGAAATATAGTGAAATATAAGTCAATAGTTAACACAATCAAATTGAACGTTGTGTATTGATAATAGGAAGGGTTATGAGATGTAGAGAAAAGTTTATATTACGACTAATATATTTTTTTATGTGACTAATAGTTGATGTGCATGATTATATAATTGTGTAGGGCACATGAAGTACAGATATCTGTAAGCTGTTAAACTGTTATTGGTAAACAACGATCAAGGCAAGTCTTTCAGTTCCTATTTTCTACGTGAACTTGATGATGAACTATTTTAAATTATTTTGCAAATAGCATGATATGTTGTATATGTGTCGTAAGCATGAAATGTTGAAGTCAATTTATGACTACATTGATTGATTAAAGAATGTTGATTGAGTAAGGAACTTAAACTTTATATTTGTTATGTGAAGTAGAGCATGTATGCCATGTTACTTTAATTATTATGAGATGTATGTTGAGTATGTATTTATGTGCTACGTGATGCATGAAAGCTGTTAGATCTTGCTGAGCTGTCGAGCTCATTCTTGTAAATAATCATTTTTGCAGGTTAAGGATTCAAGGTAACGCTATGTGCTACCTGAAAGAAATGAATTAGATGTAATGCATAAAAATTTATATACTTTGGCTGAATTGTTGTTATTTTGGACCCTGTTTTAGGTTTCAGATAATGTATTTGATAATGTATGATGGTTAACAGATGTTGAGTTGTAAAGTTTAAATTTTCCCCGATGTATAAGGGTTATTGAACGTGGTTGTAAGTTTTAGTTTATAATAACTCTGATGAAGCGATTTATGAAATAAAGTTGACTCAAAGTTATGTAATGATAAAGGTTGAGATTCAGGGATAATAAAGAATGAATAATATAAAAGTTTTAAATATTATGTATTTTTAGTGATTGTATCATTGATTAATTATGTAAAGTCTTAATAAGGATGTATTGTTAACGACCGATATCGAGAGTTGTATTGTATGAATTTTGGGGTCGTTACTGTTAGGGAACTCAGATTTGGGGGCGTTACAAGTTGGTATCAAAGCTGTAGATTATAAATTAGAGATGGAGGCCCAAGTGTATTTTAATTAGTAGCTAAATGAATTAAAAGGTGTTGTGACGCCCCCAAATCCGGATCCCAAGAACCTCAGACTTAGTACGTTACGGTACTTCATTATCATACATATTCTATCGTCTAATGCAGAATTAATAAACATATATTGTTTATTTCACATGATTCTATAACATTTCCTCAGGTTTATTAACCTTAACTGAATACATACCTTCAAAATTACAAAAGGTTTACATAAGATAACTAAATAGTTATTCGTATAACAATTTATTACTGTTCTTTGCTCTTGTCTCTGACCTTCTACAAGTCTTCGTCTTAATCTGAAATCTAATATCATGATATAGCAAGAGTGAGCAATTACTTTGCCCAATAAGTTTAAATTCAATAAAGATATATCATGATTGAAAGAAAGAATGAACTTTCGAATTTTTAACAATATAAAAATTATGAAATAGCATGAATTAACATGTCAATAATTGAATGACTGAATCAATAATGTTTAATGTCAACAACGACCATGAACACTTTAACTGAACCTTATGATAATGAAGGTGATCAGCCTTTCATACCTGATGAACATATGCAAATTGCACTAAGTGCAAATGAATAATCAGAAATGTGGAATAATTATAAATAATTAAACCACTAACATGCTTTGAGATGATAACTCGAGTTTGAGTTAAGAAAACTTGCCTGGATTGGAGATTACCACTATAATTTAACTTAACTTTTCTCCACAAATCCTACATAATTGTATTTACATGCACATACATATTAGATAATTAAATATGTCGCAAACCATGCATTTATATTCATTATCAATAAATATTAGTTTATAAAAACTAATATTATTAATACTTAATTCAAAACCAATCTTGGTTTCTTTAGAAATTTTATTCATTTAAATCCTTAATATAAATAATAAAGTCTCACACATTTTAAGATGTAAATATTTTACATCTTGAAGCTTAAACCATCATAGTCCATTTTAGAAATATCTTTTACCTTTACTCACAAATTCAGAATTTAAATAGCTAATATTTAGGTTTTATAGTAAAATTCAATTTACTATATTATTTCTTTAATTGAAATAATTTTTATATCATTTTATCTGTTCATGAGTCAACACGGACCGTTGCCTCATATATAAATATTTTATTATGTTAACATGTTAGCTTCGTGCTTCATTTAGCGAATAAATTATTATTATTACACTTTTTAACAGTTTCACACTTTTCATTTCGCTATAAAATCATTTTACATACCCTCACCGACTTCCGTTTACTTAAAAATGAAATTTTATATTTTTATTATATTTTTAATGCATTATTTATGCCCGTAATAAATTTTCGTGGCATAAATTTATCAAAAACGTCAAAACTCTCATATTGGGACTTTATTAGACTTAACATTGCTTAAAATCTCACCCGAACGCGATTCGGAACGACGAATGTCAAAACAGCCCGGTGTGTCGACGCTCGGCGTCGCTCAAATTTTAGTTATGACGTGTCTTTTTGCCTTTTTTTAATTTTCAAACCATAAATCGAATCACAGCGAATTCTTGGTATGTTGGAGTTCTTATGTCATAATATTTTTAAAAAAATTCTACCCTCGAAAACGAATCACACAACCCGCTCGAAATCGAGCTCGAAAAGCATGCCATGCAGCTGCCCAGCAGCGCAGCACACGCGGCTGGCGCAGCGCCCAGCTGTTGCTGCAGCTGCACTATTGCGGGGATGCTGCTACCCCTTTTTGCGATTTTCTCACGCCTTGCTCGTTTATCGGTTTGATTCAATTTTTGGATATGTTATACATGGCATATCAAAGTATTTTTAACAATTATAACCTCATCAATTTGGGTTTCCTAAGCTGACTAAACAGCGCGCCGAAAAAGGCTACAGAGGCTAATTTTCAGAGTTTGCGTTCACAGGCCAAAACTCACCGTGGTTCGATCCGACTCGTTTTGTTTCACAACTAAGTCTTGTTTAACATATTAAGACGCGTCTAAAGTCTTGGCTTGACAAAATTCCAAGTTTTTCACCATTTTTACTCTTTATGGTCACAAATTTTCAATTTTCGCGTTTAGAGGTCAAAACTCGCCTCGACGTATTCCAACCCAACTTGCTTTACCAATAAGTCTTATTTAACATAATAAAACTCGTCTAAAGTATCGGCTTCATTAAATTCCAAGTTTTCTTCCGTGTTTGTTCTTTATGGCCATTTAACGAACATAACACGTGCGTTATTGTTTTCGTTTGCTTTCTTATCGATTTAATAGCATTTTGGTTTCGGATATTCCGTAATTTCCTTCCTTATAACTCTGCACAACCAAACCTAGTCTCCATGACTCTAATTTCACTTTTCATCGATACATAAGCTAATATTTACACTATATAGCATACTAACTAAACTCATATTTTGATCTTTTGATTCAAAATCAATTCTAACCACATATTATATATACATAGACCAAAACTTGATTCATTACAAGAAAACTTCATCTAAATTTCCATTACAACTAACTAAACTTTTAAAAAATCAAGTTTAGCTTAAGAATTTCATAATTTCATGAATTTTCTTTAGAACTCAAAATTAAAAGTAATTTCATAACTTTTGATACATGAATTCAAGATCCAAAGACTTCCAAAGCTTCAATTTTGGATTTAAGTTTGAACCGAATTAGGATTGGAATTTTGGAGATACACGGCTACATGAGTTTTTAGCTTGAGAGAGTAAAATTTTGCTATAGAGAGAGTTGAAGTGCTTGGCTACCACATGACGAGAAAAGAATTGCTAACACTTAATTTTTGTAAGCAAATAAGTTTGGAGCCAAAGAAATATTTTCTTGCTCACTTCTCTCTCTCACTCACACTCACGGCATATAAGGAATGGAAAAGGCTTGGGAATTAAGCTTGTAACAGTAGCTTGGGTAGTTAAGGATTTAATCTAATTTGCTTCATTAAATATTTAGATCAATTACTCTCTTATTGCTTTTATTAAGTAATTTAATTACCCAATACTTAGTAACTTAATTTTATTAAATAAGACCCACTTGTAAAATATTTTCACCCTCTTGGAAATATATATACAATAAGTACACAAGATAATTGATATATATAACTTATATATCCCAAAAATAAAAACATAACATAATAAGCTTTCACTACATATTTATTTATAAATGCCAAATAATATGCAACACATAATTTTTCATGTACATTTAATTATTTACTTACTTAAGATATTATAATAAATATAATATCCTTGCTTTATTAACACAAATTTATTTAAGAAGTTATTTAAATGCTCTTGGGTAAAGTATATATAAATATTATATACTTAAACCGCTTCTTTCCCTTCATTACGCAAATTGTTCTCAACAATTTTATTTCCTCGCGTAATAAATATATATATGCATATATAATATATATTTATTATCTCACAGCTAAGCATCACACCACACATGTGCACATATTACTGATAGAAAATAAATAATGAATTTATCCTCTCACAATGCATATTCCATATAAATGGAATTTATTCAATAAATAAGATATTACAATTAAAAATAATAATTCAAGGCTAGAATTTATTTTAATATCCTTTATTTAAAGTATACCATATTTCTGTATACTTAAACTAATTATTTCGCTTCGTAATATAAATTGTTTCATAACAATTTATTCATGCGCAATAAATATACATACCTATATTTATCATATATAATAAAATACAAATTTATTTACTCAATTCTTATTTTAATATTTATCAAAAAATTCGAATTATTTTCCTTTCCTTTCTATAAATTATTTTCAACAATTTAACTGTAGTAAATATCATAATATATTCACTACATTAGAAACATACATACATTACATCAAATAACGTATTACATGATTTCCTTAGAAAAATGGTGGTTATAAATTAGGTATATTTAATGCCACCAATTTACGACATTAAAATTAATTTAATATTATAAATTAATTTAAATTACTTATTTAAATCTTACCCATCTTGTTTCCTTTAATAAATTGACCATACAATTTATTTACATATAATAAATATATAATAATAATATATTTATTAAACATAAAATCACATATTGTATAGTTTGTATTCACTTATACAATACAATCTCACTTTTCGAACTCTAGGTCTTGTACCTCAACCTTTATTTAATCATTGATGACTTTATTATTAAGTCTTAAATATCAGGGATATCATAGGTGCAAGCCCAAAAAAATAAAATGGAGCCCAAGCTTGGCCCAATTTAAACCCACTCAAGGAGGGGCATTATAGTCATTAAGTGAAGCAAATAATAAAATAAAAGTGGAGTGTATAAAAGGCCACTTGGCCGGATATAGGTAAGAGGGAGAGAGAGAGGCCATGTGAGTAATCATTATATTCTACCCACTCTCACCTAACCCTCCTTATGTGTCAAATAAGTATTCAACCAACACATTTAGTGTTTCTTGCAAGCAACCTTTTCAATAATGAGAGAGAGAGAGAGAGAGGACAGCCATTTGGTAGAAGATATTTTATAGATATACATTATATATCTATATTTTTTATCTTTATGTAAACTAAACAAAACATGTCATTTTATTCTTATTTCATTTACCAAGTTAAGAAAGAGAGAAAACAAAAGAAATAAGAGAGAGAAGGAGGAGGAGTTCAAACACCATAGGGAGAGAGAGAGGGAGAGTATTTGGTGTTTACATAATCCCCTAATCATATCTTAGAAAGGAGGAGAGGAAGGAGAAGCAAAGGTATAAGGAAGTCCTACTTGTATATAGTTTAAATTTCTTTTTATTTTGATTTGATTTTTGATAGTATGAATTCTTGATCTTGAGGTTAAAAACCTTAGGTCCATATGTTTAAAGGTGTTTCATAATTAGATCCAACTCTTTTATGGATCAAAAGTTGAATCTAAACTAAGAAATAGGAGTTAGGTTTTTCAAAAGATAGAAAACCAAAAAAAAATTCTTAGCTTGGTTGTGTTTGATAATTATTTGATGATATAGATCATGGATCATGGTATATCCATGAGTATATTAGTTATTTTAAGTATTATGATGAGCTATGTTGGTTTTATGTGAAAATATGGAAGTTTTCTTAAAAATCACCAAAGATTGAAAAATCAGTTTTTGGGAAAACAAAGTATGAAATGGAAACGATCATATCTCTCATTCTACTTTGAATTTTTGAGTGTGGTCAATTTCTGGAGTTAGATATATGAGTCTTCTAATAGATCCAAGTGGAATCACTGAAAAATATGTGGTAGATTTTCATATGGATTAATTTTAGTAAAAGAAGCAAAATCTAAAAAAGTCAAAAAAGTAGGCTATCTGGAACTTGTAAGGGAAATTTCGGAAACTTAATTAATGTAATAAAATCCAATCTTTTGGGACATAAAAATATATGAGATAGAGTAGCTTGTTTCCAAAAATGAACTAATTCCGACTCAAATTGACCAACTTATGACTATTTCAATATTTAGATTTTTTTTGACGAAAAACACTATAACCGGAGTTCTATAACTCCGATGACCACGAAATTTAAAATGGAAGCTCACATTAACATGTGTAAGATCCCGCCAAGAGTTGGAAATTTCTGGAGTTAAACTTGAGGTAGCTAATTTTTTAAGGAATTAACTAGAAATGAATTTTTGAAAAATACTTAAGGGAGTTGAAAAATTCCAGAAAAATTATTTTTGTGTATGGAATATAGGTATATATGTTTGGCCAAAGGATAGAAAAATAATAAGCTGATTTCATATTTTCATGAATAGTATATTTCAGCTTCCTAAAAATGACCAATTCAGGGTGCTGAAATGAAAACTAAAATGTCAGGAAGAGAAGTCAGTTTTGTTTTAGCTTGCTGAAAAGGAAACTGAATTCATAAATAGTTTATCAAGTTATATTAAGAACTTATAAATGAACGAGTACGTGTTAAGTCTAAGATAGTATAGTTGTACTCTTTATTGATTGATTATGTGATTACATATTAGATAAATTGCTATGAGTAAGATATGTGATGCTAATTAAAAGATCGATCTTATTAATGATAGGTCTTACAAAAGAAGTTAACTTAAATTGCGTAGCAGTAGTCAACGAATCAGGCAAGTTTCCTAACTCAACTTGAGTTATTATTTTTCAAGCATGGTAGTGAATAATTATTGTTAGTTATTCGCATCTATAATGATTATTATTGTTCTCACGTAGTGCAATTGATTATTGTTCTATTATTTGAACTGTTTATAAGTCATGTCTCAGCTAATTGTTTTGGCGAGACTAATATTTGTTAAAGCATGAAACGTTCTATTTATTATGAACTTATTTATTATTGGAAGATCTATGTCATTGTTTTCGGCTAGATCAATATTGATATTATATGTTGAAATTATAGTATTTCTTTGAAAGCAATCCAAACCATATTGTTGTGGTACGGACTCATGATGTAAGACTGAGATGAACAAACTTTATTGTCGTAAATCGATCTTTGCGCTATTATTGAGTATTATGCATAATATAAGGTACAAAGGAGTTGGCCGCTCCAGGTACTTGCAGAAGAGTATAGTTTAGCTTTTATAACTAACTTATACCCTTGGGGTAATTTAGTTTTAATAACTAATAATTTCTCTATTAGTTCATGATCCTTTTGTAATCACTCAGCATGAAAATCTAGGAATATCACACTTTATTGAATATTATTGCAGTATTGTTAATTCTTCATATTCACTTGAATATTACTGAATCTTTGAAAGAATTTTACTCTTTCATCCTTGATATGTTATTCAGTATGAAATTTGAGATAGTTTTATTATTGATATTTAATTATTATTCAGCTACTTCAAAATTCTTTGATTATTGTTGAAGTTCTATAGAAGTTAGACTCTTCTATTCATGACCTATATCATTTATTGTATACTTTAACTTGCTGAGCAAACTCGTTGCTCACCCTTGCTTAAAAAAAACATTTTAGCTAAGGCCGAGGTAGCAGAAGGTTCTAACAGGGATAAAGGCAAAGGCAAGGCTCAGGAGTAGTTATTGTCAACTTTTAATGGTCATGTCACAGTATGTAAATTAATTATGTAAACCTTTTGAATATATAAGGGTATGTAAGTTATATTAAGGTTAGTTAACCTGGGATAACGATATAAGTATGTTTTGAAGTATGTTTTTATTAAAAACATGTAATGAATGATGTTTTTCATTAATGAATGGATAGTTAGATGGGATGTGTATGATGGATCATGAGCACCAAACTCGAGATTAGGGAACTCGAATTTGGGGGCGTCACAGGAAGTCGAAGCTTCTCCAAGCTTCTTCTCTGCCAAAAACTTCTTGCAGTTCCTCTTCCAATGACCCTACTCGTTACAATAGAAGCACATTCCTTTGCTAGCTGGATCAGGTTTCTTTTGATCCTTCACTTTCGCCTTGCTCTTAGCCTTCACAGATTTCTTCTTTTCAGAAGATACCTTGGGTCTCTTCCTTTTCTTGGCTAAACCCTAGTTTTCTATCCTCTATAGCTGCAAATCCTTGGAGATTTTGTGAGACAGACTTTGTAGTTAATTTCCTAAGTTACTAAACTTTTATTGAAAATGCTGTAGGATATCATGTCAAAGGAGAACCAAATGACCAAATCAGGCAGATGGGCGCGGACCGAGCTCCCTTAAAGAGCAACAAGGCGCGGGGCGGGCTATATAGGCAGCGACTGTGTCCAAGTAAGCGAGGGGCGCGCTACATATGCAGCGAATTTTATCAAACCTCCACAGAGAGGCTCGGGGCGCGCCGCTTCAGGCCTACACCAAGCACTAACTGCGCTAGTCGGCGAGAGGCATTTTAAATAGCAGGTTTTAAACCCTAGTTCGTCCCTCCTCTCCTAATCTAATTCAACCTCTAATTCCCCCTTCTCCTATTCTACCTCAACCTAACTTCATACTCCCCTTCACTCACTACATATTTAAATTAAACACGAATCCCTCTTCCACTCACCCCATCTCTACTTTACCCACAACAAATCAAACTCTACACACTCCACACCCCCATCAAACTCACTCATAGACCACATCCCATCGCCCATCTTCATCACCTATCTAATTACACCAAACATTCAATCATAATCGAAAATTTGAAATTCACTAAAGGCACGCTCCCAATCTCTGAATCTATAGCTCGAAACGGAGGCTCCATCTACAACATTAAGGTTTACAGGTTATTTTTGATTGCAATTGCATGTGATTTTCATATTTGGGACTGGAATTGTAATTGTATTGGGTACATTGAGTTGATATTTTATTGGGAACCTTTGGGTTACTGATGACCCAAAGTTGAAATTACTTGTGTTGATTTGGGAGAAACCTGACACATATAAAGGAAAGTAAATTTAGGGGAAAAATAAGGTTGCCCGCCAACTGTTTGACAAAGTGCCTCTACCATTAGTGTGTGTTCTAACAACTAGTTGACATCCAATATGACTTCCAAACGTCAAAGAGCTTCTAGTTCCAGTGTCAGGCAACAATTTAATGGGTCAAGGTTCGTCAGCGAGGCCGCTGAAATAAGGTTCAACACCATGCTCGATAAAAAGACTTTGGTTTTGGAAAGAGGGTTGAAGCCTGACGCGAACTTAGATGGCGACATAGCACTAATGATCGTTGAACGGAATTGGTTTCAATTAGTAGAACAACCACAACCAGTCGTGCCTTCTATAGTCAAGGAATTCTATGCCAATGCAATTGAACATGTGGGGCGAGTTGTGATGGTCCAGGGCAAACTGGTCTTCTTTCATACCACAGCCATTAATGACTATTTTAGATTGGAAAGGCCGATGGGAAACCGATATGAAGACCACCTCCTAGACTTGGATAAGCTTATCGCATGTCTATGCAAGTCGGATACACAGTGGGTAACCAAGGCTAGGAGAGATATAAAAATCACTTTTCCACATTCGACGCTTAGCAAATATGGCAAGGCATGGTACGCATTCCTCTGTGCAAAACTCATGCCCACACGCCATCAGAATGATGTAACTAAGGAACGGGCACGCCTTCTGTATGGTATAGTGCATCATTGGTTCAATACACCTAATGTCGTTGAGATCCTGCAGGTTAACGTGGGGTTGTGCATTCAAAAATTTTTAGACTGAATTTTGCGAGGAGGCACCACCGACGGCTTACTACATGGGTTTCTTATCATGGGTTTATGCCATATGGACGGGGTACAGTGGAATTCAGTTTAGCTTCCCACGGCTGTGATTGACCATCAAATAATTGACAAATACCGCGCATGGGAAGGCGCCCAGTCACACCCTAGAGGAGAAGGATATATCATGCTACAGCCGCCATCACCACCAATAGCCGATGAGCCAATAATCGAAGAGGCAGCCGCAGAACCTTCTAATTCTTTTCAGAGACGAAGTCAAAGGCACAGTTTATGGCTTGCTGAACGTCAGGCTACAATGCATGCATACAACATTGGCGCATTCACGGCATTGGCGGATGCTTTTTCCCGGTTCACTAAGAACTCTGAACCAGTCCAGCTGCCCATCCCTCCTATTCTACCTGCATACCCCCCCTTCGGATGATGAAGGTCCTCAAGACGAGCTTTGACTCGTCTCGCAGGGATGTCCACGTGCTTAATTTCTTTTCTTTTCACGTAACGAGGACATTACTAATGTTAAGTTTGGGGGGGTATGTTTATGTTAGTTCATAGTAGATTGTATATAGTTTCATTCTGCATTTCTATAAAAAAAAAATTGCATTCACGTAGGATTTGTGTTAGTAGAAGCATGCATATAACATTTTGCATTAAGAGTGAGCATACATGTCATAGTAGTTTAGGTAAGAGCCAATGAAGAGACTGGTTTACTAATTACATGTTTAAATTAACTATCCATGTGTGGATTAATTTTGAACATAGGAACCTCATAGCATAGTTCTAGCATTTTTCTAATCTCAAGCACACTAACTGATTATCAGTAGCAGCGAGGAAGTTTATGTGAGATAAATCATGGCCTTTCACTTGATCATAATTTGAAATTCAACATTGGGTTATACATAAGTTTGGGGGAGTATTGGTTCGAAATATTTATACAATAAAAAAATAAAAAAGAGAAAATCAAAAAAAGAGTTACATAAGGAATAAAAAGTGACTTAGTTCGATTTGGTGGCCTTTGTTACTCGGACAAGTAAACCCTAGGGGATGTCTCTACACCTAGCGCCCTAAAGCCTTCGGGTTTGGGAGTCGTTAGTCCAAAATCCGTTGCATGGGTAGCATTGACGAGCCTAAGGGAGTTGAACATTGCACAAGTTAGATTTGAGAAATAACTGGGGGGATGGAGCATTAAAATGCACCCGCCTGGATGGCTTAATATTTTGATTTCCCCTATACTTATGTGGATGCTAGGTTGGTTGCAAATTTTTTTAAAGGATGAATGTGCATGAATTTGATTACATTAATAATTGCCAATGCTGAAGTCATGTTAGACACACACACACATAGGAAGATGCTAGAGTTGTGTTTGTGAGGTAAGAATGTGAGAAGTTAAGAAGATGCATGAGGTGATATTGACTGCATGTAGGTGTTTATCTCTGAGGCATATAAATTATCTATTTACCATGGTTGTTTCTCGATCTCTATAGTTGCATTCATTGTGAGTAGTTTGTTAGTATAGTTGTGTTTGATTGAGGACAAGCAATGGTTCAAGTTTGGGGGAATTTGATGAGTAAGTTGAAAACCTATGATTCGATCTCATTTAGCTTGATATATTGTGAGTTTTTGGGTATTGTTCATGTTACTTGTGGTGTTTTTATGCTACTTTACAGGTGAGAGGATTGGAGCGGGATAGCAAAAGGACTTGGGAGAAAAAAGCTGAGGAATTTGGGTGATCTGACAATCGGGCGCGGACCGCGCTGGTTATGCTGTGAAATGGGTGCGGGGCGCGCTAAAGGAGGAAGAGTTGTTGTATACCTAGCGCGGAGCGCACTGCTTTGGGAAGAAATCGAGCGCGGGGAACGCCGGTTGGACGGGAAAAGTGCATATTTTGTTCCTTAATTGCTAAAGTTGAGTTAAAAAAGGATTTTGATTTACCAATTGTAATAGGGTTTTGATAAGTCTATAAATACTAGTTATTCTCTTAGTTTTAAATATCTTTTGACTGAAAATCCTTGGAGGCTATTCTTTTGGAGCGGATTGGTATTACATTTGAGATTTCGTGAGACAGACTTTGGATTGAAGATTGAAGATCATCGATAGAGTTTTTCCTTCTTCCTCTTAAATTAATTTTTGTATCATAATGTCTATCAATTATTATCTTTGTGTTCCTAGGTTGATGATGAACTAAATTTCTATTAGGAGTACAATAGTACCTTTTATGAAGCTTTAATTCAATTACTATTATTTTCACTTGATAATTCTTCTGAATTGTTTGATATGTTATGTGTATAATTTAATGATTGTTTGGCCAACAATTAATATTATATCTTAGATTTAGTTTAAAAAGGATATCTTAGATTAAAACTGAATATAACAACGCATGACTTTGTTGATTCTTATTTAAGAATAACATAGCAGTGTATTCGAACGTACTTATATGCCATGTGCAACTGTGAGACAGGTATGAACTTAATGTATCTATTTTAAGTATTTTACACGAAAGTAGTAAAATAATTAAAATAGGTATTTTTGCTAATAATCGAAAGGTGTTAGTAAATTATAGAGTAAACCTAGTTGTCAATTTGGTGGAATAAATTAAGTGGAAATAAGGTAAGAGAGTTATTGTGGAGTAATTAGGGAAATTGTATTCCTATGCTTTAATCATCTGTATTCATTAATTGTCAGTTAATTGATTCTTAATCACTTTAATTTAATTAATTCTCAAAAATCAATTGAAGTGACTGTTTAAATAGAATAAATTAGTAGAAATTGGATAATTAAAATAGTTGTTTGATAATTGTTCCTTGTGGGTTCGACACTTTTCTTACTACTATATTACTTGATTGACCGTGTGCACTTGCGCGTAATTATTATTGTATAAAACGGACAACAAACACAAGAAGGTATACATATCTAAACCTTAATTTCTACTTCCTTATATCAAATTTGATAGAGAAGTAAGTTAATGAAGCATGATTAGTGAGAAGTAATGAGATTGGCCTTAGGATGGACTTAAAACACTAATAAGTTACGAAGAAGGAAAGTCATAATAATTGATTAAAGACTTGACCAAGAACTCATTAAATTCATGAGAATTTGAATGACAAACATGTAAAACCATTGAACATAGATGTTTACAATGGTTAGAATCATTAATAATCAACCAATGGATTGATTCCAATTGGTTTGAAGTAAAAATAACGAAGAACGAATATCCGGTTAAAGTTACGCGATTAGACGTTAATTGTCGATATCGTAAATTTCCCGAAATAGAGGTCAAATGTCGTCGTGTGATTCGAAAACGATGGTTTTCGATTACAACATGTGCAATTAGGTAAATAAGACTTGCGAGAGCAAGAACGAACCAATTCTGACTTAAAACGAAGAATTGAGCGTCGAACGTTCACGAACATTTAACGAACGCGTAAAAATGGACTAATCAGCTAAATTCCCGCCGACGGATTCAAAAATAAATTCTGACTTAATAGAATGATAGAACATAACATTTATGAACTATTGGCTTTGGAACGAGCCAATTTTGAGTTGAAACGATCATGTTTTTGACTCGTTAAAATTTGAACTTTTCAGAATCTGGGGGCCAGCGCTGCCACGCCGCCAAACCCTGCTTCCCAGCGCTGCAGCGCCGAAGCAGGGGAAAATTTCTGCGAGATAGCGCTGCCTCTAGGTCTTGTACAGGTGCTGCAGCGCCCTTAACAAAAAATTTCCCGACGTGGTTATTTCTTAACTTGGCTTTCTACATGGTAATTATGGGGCATCTAAATGATGAATATTCATGAAGAGAAATCACTTAAACAACATGTTTAAGAACGATTTTATGAATTAAATGTTGACGAAACGTATTTAAATTTAAAACTCAAAAATCGATAATGTAAACCATGAATTGTAATCGAGTTGTAAGTGTGCCTTATGGTTATATAACATATAATAGAGGTGCGTGATGTATGATTGACATCAAATGAAGTTAAAATTCATATAAATTCTATACGAAGTCCGATGACGGGGAACCGATGAGAATGTGGTTAATGTAACGAATCGATTAGGGTTTTGTCGGTCGTTGTGCATAACGATGATCGACGAGAGTCGGCTTATAACTAATGTATGTTAATAACACTACAAGAAATTACACAAAAAATGATGCTAAAATTTGTCATATAAAATTCATTTTTCGTCACTAAAATAATTGGTGACGAGTGTTAATTGTCACGAAGACCGCCACCGTATGAGAGTGGTATTAGGTTTATTTGACAATATTTGATGTCATCACTAAATGTTTTAACTTATGATGACGATCTACACCATTGTCACTATAATTAATTACTTGTAGTGACGTTAATAGCATCATTATTTGAATGACACTTTTGTCACTCTATATTATGTTTCGTCATCAAAACTTAGTACATTAAATGACGAAAATCTTTCTTCGTCATTAAATGCTATTGTTTTAATAACGAAAATATGTTACTCTATTTAAATCATCTAATTTTAATGATGACAATATTGTCATATTTATGATTATCCTTTCGTCATGTTATTGTGTTTATCGTCACCAAAAATAAGAAAATAAATGATGACAGAACAATTCGTCACCTAATAATATATTTAACATGACAATTATGTCATTGTCATTTCATATTTTAAATAATATTATAAAATAATTTGTCACCAAAGAGTTACTTTCGGGAACACATTTTTCAATGTCACTAATTGAATACTTATGGTGACGATACATCTCGTCACAAAAAGAGTTATTAATAGTGACAAAATTAGTTGTTGTGACTAAATGAATATATAATAGTGACGATATAGTTTGTCACCAAAGAGTTACTTTCTATGACACATTTTTCACTGTCACAAATTGAATACTTATGATGACGATACAACTCGTCACAGAAAGAGCTATTAATCACGCTACTGAGCAAACCATGCATCAATCAAATACCTTCCATTTTGTAACTAACATGAGTAATTGACTAATTTAGTACTGAAAAAATAAACATCATCTTTGCTTTCATAAAACTCCATTACATATTTAGATGACAAAACATGAATATTTAGAACTATACATATTTCTTTAACTATTTGATCACACCATAGTAGCAGAAAATGAAAGGGAACTATATAGCTTAATAAAATCACTCTAAAGAAAAACACTAGTAGATATTTTCACACTAAATAGTCTATGGTCAATAACGAGAACAATCTTTACATTTATTAGTAAAGCTGCATTTGCTTATTGGTAAATTTACATCTACGCACTCGATATTCACCCCGAGCTGTGAAGAAAAAAAAAATCCTGCAAATAATGTGAGTTTTAGTAAGCATTGATACATAAAAGCAACTAAAAAAGTTTAAAGAATAAAATGAGTTATTAGAGCACATGTGTTCTATTGAATGTCATCATCAGTATCATTTTCAGAATCACTATGTTGTTGAGAATCATCCTCGGTACTACAATAATTAACCAAAGTGTCATCTAACTCGTCTTCTTCATCGACATCCTCTAAGTTATCCTCAACAACTTCAGGTACTCATCTTCTGCATTGAAATAAGGTTATGATGTACGAGAAAGAAGTTTAAGAGCGACAAGGTGCACAACATTTGTTTTCAGCTAATGAAAATTGTTGGTCACTTTATTGATTTGCTCTCTGCAATGTGCTTTTTCTTGTTCTTTTAATAAGTAAGACCTCTGTCCAACTATATGTGGCTACCATAGTGATTTAGGATGTCCCATAATATTTGCCAATTATTCAAAATAAAGGTACCTTCTGATGAGAATATCCTATATTTACCTTGTATAAAATGATAAGGTAAACATGTGGACCCCATCATATGTTAAAGGAGCTATAATGGAATGCAATAATTTAATCTTTTCTCTCTTTAATTGTGTAGCCATTTGAAGTGGCCACCTAAAGTTGGACGGAGGTTACATATATTTTAAAATTTCAGCGTGCTGCTTTAAGATTTATGATTTTCTCATCCACACCCATCTGCAGACGGTTATCATGTAATCTACTATCAAACCTCTTAAGACTATTACGGGTTGTATGTATTTGTAAGGAAACAAGTGTAAATAGCGTATTTTTTTTACAGCATACGCTTACTCTCTGATGCCCAGTCTCTGACTTCTATTTTGACAATGAAGAAAAAGACACCAGTAGAGAGAAAAAAAGAAGAGAAAAAGCAACAGTGTCATACGTCTTGTGCTAGACATAATTTCACCGAAGGTGAAGGATTAAAAAATCGTTTCTAGTCAACTTATATATAAAAGTTGGTAGACTTTACAAGTAATTATCTAGTCATGTGTAATATAAGATTCTTCAACTATAAAAAAATACTTGAAATCATGTGGTGCTATATTGTCTTTCCAAATTGAAAGCCAACTCAAGTTGATAAACCATAGTCTGTTAACTTTTTGTATTGGGGATTATTTCTAAATAGAGAGAAACCACATATTTCTATCATACTTATTCAATGATGTTGCATTTTGGATATGTTATTTCTAAATAGAGAGAAACCACATGTCTCATATGTAGGATACTTTTTGTTACCTTAAAAATTTAATGTTTTCACAAAACGTGAAATTAATACACATGTACTGAGCTTATACATAACCAAAACTAAATACATGAAGAAAAAAAACTCAACATCAGATAAATCTGACATGTCCGAGCTAAAGTATGTCCTCGGTAAGATGTCCAAAATCGATGCTCCAATGAATCGCTAGAGCTCTCTTGAAGTTCAGCATCCCCAGTACCACCACGTCCAATGTGTTCCAATAAATTCTCCCATTCATCTATGAAGGACAAAAGAATGTTTGTAATACAACTTAGTAGAGAATATCATAAATATTTATAATATAAAAATTCGCAAATATTCAATCACAATCAAGCAAAGCAAAATTACTTTCTAAGCTCCTAAATATAATATAATCAATTCAAGCAGGGGTGTAAAGGTACCACTCGAGATTTTTGGCTTAGTGTGTGTTGCATGAACTGATTTCAAATTATTGTCTGCACCCTATTTTTGTCAAGAGCTTGCTACTTCAGGACTGCTCCGATTTACACAGTTGGTAAAGTTTCTTCATCGAATGAAGGAGAGATTTGTTCTATTAATGCTGGACAGCCTCTAAGAGGAAATTTACAAACACCCTATGTGCATCTTTTATAAAAACAGAATTCACAAATATTTAGAGATGGTTAAGCTTAACCAGAATTTCCTCCCTTAAAACTCCATATGATCTGCACTAAAACATGGGTGAAAGAAGAACATTTATAACAAGAAGAGACTGCCACTGACCCACAATTTCTCTTTTAAAGAACAACACATGATATCACTGTGATGCATATCTAAGACTTGAAAGGGGCAAGAAAACATAATTGACTCAACTATGAAAATTCACTGCTTAATTAACACTCTTGCATTTATGTACTTTCTCATAATAACTCATCCATGTTGACCATGTTTTTGTGACCCTCTCTGTCATCTAGAAATTGCTTTCCTTTGAAACATTGACAGATAAATAGATGGTACAAACAAATTATAAATGAATTTTGGTCACATCCTCTTCAATTTTATTCCAGTAGCATTCTAGAGATTAGGTATGATATAATAGCAATAGAACATATTACGGAGTTCTTCAGACTTATTTGCAAGCACTGATTTATGACCTCATAAAAGTTAAAAATTTGCTAGAGTAAACATAAGGTAATCTATTCCCACAAAACATACTAATAACAAAGTATCAACTAACTAGAGGGGTTCACTTAAACTTGCATAAAAGCCTAGAAATTCCTAAAATCAAAATCAAAAATCAATCAACACAAAGTATCAATTAACTATAGTTAAACAACACCATGTCTCCATTTTTGTCAAAATAACCACCAAAATCCATTATAGGACCTTCCCATAACAAAACTTTGAACCAAAAAAACTGAAAGGTGGAAGAAGAATCATGATCTAGAAGAATAACCAAGCAATTACCCATACACTCTTGATGATTTTGGTATCTTCTTTCGTGTCTTTCTTAGCTTTTTCCTTGTTCTTTTTCCTTCATATCTTTTTTCGACGCGTTGCTATTGTTTCGGTGGATCTAAGAAGGTCTCAAAGCTCCCACCTTTTAGATATTCTGCTTGAATTGAAATTTGTACAACTTCACGAAGACTCCTTTGTCGTTTCCATTGTCATCGTCGCCGTCGTGATCGTGATTCAGAAACTTAGTTTAGATCGATTTGAGGATTTTGGAATTTGCTGTCATGATTTGGGAATTTAGGGATTTGTAATTTTATATTTTGGTTTTAGCCTTGGAGTAATCTACTACCACGATTTTCCTAAATTTTCTTTTTCTTTTTCTTTACTTTAATTATGTTTGTATTTTTTATTTTAACTTTAATTGGGCTAATTATTTTATATGACTTAATTAGTTTAGTTGATTATTTTACTTGCGTTAATAATTTTATTTGGATTAATTGGCATGTTCGGGAGTGACTTATTTTAAAATGACTTATAAGTTAAAATATAAGTTGACTTATAAGTTGTTTTAAGTAATGACTTATAAGTAAAAGAGTTCGGCTGATAATGACTTAAAAGTCAGGAATTAAGTTAAAATAAATTATGAAGGTGTTCGGCTGATAACGACTTATAAGTTAAAATAAAATATAAATATTACTAAAAAGGACATTATAAAAATATACATTGATTCAATAGCATATCGAAGGTTATTATTGGTAAACAACTTATATCAACAGCTTATTGGTAAATAACTTATTAGTGGTAAACAACTTATTATTTAAACAACTTATCTGTAAACAACTTATTTAAACACCTTATTAGTAAACAGCTTATTGGTAAACAACTTATTACTGGTAAATGACTTATTATTGCTAAACAACTTATTATTTAAACAGCTTATTGGTAAACAACTTAGGTTGTGTTTGATAAATTTGGGAATTAAAATCTGAATGATTATGATGTCTTAATAAATTAGATCATCTGAATGGTTATGAGGTCTGAATCTAAAAAAGTGTTTGATAACTAAAAAGTAAATTGTCTCTTAATGACACTATTTTACCATTTTAAAGGGTAAAATTTTATTTAATATTTTTAAATATTCAATTTAATAAAAATGAGTGAATAATATTGTTGAATATATTTATATAAAATAAATTATCAAAAAAAATTCATTAAGAGCTACCTCTTAATTATTAAGATTTTATTTTCTGTCTTACCGATTAAGAGTCATTCAGAGATAACAAAAAAAAACAGCATCATGCCTCTTAGCGAAGAAAAGGCAGTCCATTAAGAGGCAATCAGATGTAAACAAACAGCACCTTATTGTTTAAACAACTTATTGGTAACCAACTTATTATTTAAACAACTTATTATTGCTAAACAACTTATTATTTAAGCAATTTATTGGTAAATAACTTATTTAAATAGCTTATTGGTAAATAATTTATTATTTAAACAGCTTATTGGTAAACAACTTATTATTGGTAAATGGCTTATTATTGCTAAATAACTTATTATTTAAACAGCTTATTGGTAAACAACTTATTTAAAAAGTTTATTGGTAACAACTAATTATATAAACAACTTATTGGTAAACAACTATTAATAATAATAATAGTAATAATATTAATTATTTAATTTAATAAATAAAATTATAAATAATATTAATTAAATTTAATGTAATAATAGTAATAATAACATATTGTTATTGTTTTTTTATTATTATTACTATTATTGTTATTGTTAATAACAATAATAGTAATAATAATAATAATAATAATAATAATAATAATAATAATAATAATAATAATAATAGTAATGATAGTAATAATAATAATAATAATAATAATAATAATAATAATAATAATAATAATAATAATAATAATAATAGTAATAATAATAATAATAACAATAACAATATATTATTATTATTATTATTATTATTATTATTATTATTATTATTATTATTATTGTTATTATTATTATTACATTAAATTCAATTAATATTATTTATAATTTTAATTATTAAATCAAACAATTAATACTATTATATATATATATATATATATATATATATATTAGCTGTGTCCCGTGCCTCCGCACTACATGGAAGGACGGTGAGATTTATCCTAAATTTTTGACGATCCAGATGATTTATTGATTGAGCGAAAAATTCAAAATTATTTGTATTTTATTAGATAGATATAGTCAATTGGAGGGAAGGAGAACAGTTAATTTTATTCCAGTGGTGCCAGCTTGACGAAGAAGGTGCGCAGATTAAGAGAATCTCCTTTCAACCAAGTGGGCGCAGGTTAAGCCCAGCAGCGTACTAGATGTAATTTGGAGGGTACAGATGTAATTTGTCAAGACAAAGGAGGGGCAAAATAGTCATTACACTTGGTCAAAATAACTTATTAAGAATGACTTATAAGTCATTTTATTTTAAGTTAGAAATTGTTACTTATTTTTTTGACTTAAAAGCCAAAATATAAGTCATAAAATAAGTTATTCCCGAACACTCAAATAGTAAAAAGCTACTTATAAGTTGGAAATTATTTTATTTGAGTTAATTAGTGGGAAATTATTTTAAACTTAATTAATTTGATTAACTATTAATATTGGGTTCATTAGTAGAATAAATGTCAAATTAAATAGTTTTTATGCTTTTTATCTTATTTTTTGTTTACTTTGTATTTGTATTAATTATATTAGTCAACTACGATCATTATAAAGTCAAAGCGTATTATATTTTAAATTGGGCATGTACCAATTTTTCATTAGAAAATTTGGCCAGAAAATAAAATGGGGTCCATTGTGCTTACTAAACATAACATTGGGTAGCGAGATTTGAGCTTTTATACTTTGAAGTATGAAGTGTAAAAAATGTGTATACTTTAACTCTTTCTGTAGAAAATATATATGAGTTTTTTTTTGGCATTTGTGATCTATTTCACAAAAGAGTGTTATTATCTTCTTCTTTTTTTCTCCTTTTTTTGTCATGATATGTATGAAATTTTAAAGTTTAAACTAGTGTACAGTTATTTATTTTTTAGTTTATTAAAAGAAATAATCAATATTGTAAGCTACTTAAAAAGTGTTATTAAAAGTAAATTTACTACTGTAAAAAATTTAATGTATTTATATATAATACAATTTATATTCACTATAATTAATTTTAAAAAACTTATTTTAACAAAATAGTGACCAATTTTATCTCTCGCAAAAAACCTCTCATCAATAATATATAGCGAGTAATAATTCTTTCATTAATAGCATTTTTCTTCGCAAATTTTCATCAAAAATTGGCGCCAAACATCCCTTTACCATCTCAATTTTGCGAAAGAAAAAATCTAAATTGTGAAGGATGTTTCTTTCAGAATAACTATATTGTCACTAATTTATTTTCCTTCATTGTTTCCTCGCTAGAAAATTCATTTTGTGAACAAATTTTCCTTCACTACATCCCTAATTTCTTGTAGTGATTATCTTTTGGCAACACTATATATTCATACATAACTAACAGAGCAGCCTTATAAATTTAAGTCTCCTGATAAGCGAAATGACTACACTCATTTTCTTTTCAAGAAAGCAGAACCATTCTATGATGTCGATTCACTATACTTACTAATCAAAGCTATGAAGTTGCTTCGTCAAAAATTTAAACAAAATAGTGATTTAGATTATCAAACTTGTACAAGATCATCAACAACAATAGCAACCATTACAACAACAATGACATGAAATCATTTCAAAATCGTAGTTGTTCAATTAGAACAACTACTAATCAATTCAATTCAAAATCTAGAAACATACCTAAAATGTCAAATTATTTCTGTCTTCAAATTGGGATTATTAAAAATTGATAATGGAGGTTCTTGACTAAATGGAGGCTGCCAATGATAAAAGGAAGACCGATGACGTCACTTGGATACAAGTTTGTTTGGGAAATTTTTTGCATCCATATAAAAATGTGACGTCATTACATACTTTGTCACTAAATATAAGAATTTATGATAAACTATTATCTCGTCATATAAATTTGATATTTGTGACGATAAAAATTGGCATAAATTATTAATTTTTTCGTCTTTACAAAATTTGGCTCCAAAATTTTTTAAATTTTTTTTGCCTCCAAATCAAATTGTGCCTATATTACGTACTTTGTCACTAAATATAAGAATTTATAACGAACTATTTTTGTCACTTATCCACTCATCTAACTAGTGACGAACTATTATCTCGTCATATAAAATTGGTATTTATGACAATACAAATTGTCATAAATTATTATTTTTTCGTCTTTCAAAAATTTTCCTCCAAAACTTTTCAGACAATTTTTGCCTCCAAATAAAATTGTGATGAATTTGTATTTGGCGTCACTAAATGTGAACATTAGTGACGAAATCACATTGTCACTAAATTTTACAAATAATTAATGACAAACTATTATGTTGTCATCGAAAGAAATATTGTGTCACGATAAATATTGTCACAATTATTACAAACATGTCATTAAAAGGTTTTCCTCCAAAATTTTGGTACGAAATTCTACCTCCAAAATAAATTGTGACGAAATTTTGTTAATCGTCATCAAATGTGTAAATTAGTGACGATATACATAATTAATAGTAACAAAATTAAAGGTCGTCACAAAAGCAAAAGTTTTAATGACGATTATGAATTTCGTAATGATTAATTAACAAATTGTGACAAAATATTATGCGTGGCAAAAACATTCGTCATAAAATGTGTGATTTCTTGTAGTGTAAGCCGTAAAGAATGTTAAATAACTTGAACGGATGTTATTAGTTTAACAATTCATTTAAGTTATACGAGAAGAGGAAGATAGGTTACACAATGTATATCGATTATGATAACCTAATTGGTATGCTATGTGTTTATATCTTGTAGAAGTCGTAAAGACCGAGTAAAGTACAAATAAAAGGTTTAAAGACGCGAAGGCAAGTTTTCTAACCTTTGTATTAACGTTGCGTTATGCAAGCTTTCTGAACTCTTGTCTGTACATAATATTGGATAAATTGTCAATGTGCATGGTTGCCTATGCATGAACTATTGTTGAATAGTCGATGCCATTTGCTTCGGCTAGACGTATATGTAAAGTATCTTGATTGATTTACATAAATCTTTCAAAGTATTCTTGATGTGCTATCCTATGCCAATTGCTTTGGTACAGACTCTGATGTAAACCTGAGTATGAATACACAAAGGTTTTAATGTCGTTAAATCGACGGGCACTTGAAGTTGCCAAAAAGCTTAAACGTGAAAACGTTTAAGGATGGAGTGTTGATCAACATAGAGTACTACAGGCTGATCACCTGGACTTGCTCGTAAGATATATTGGGCTTACGGTCTTGTACCGGGTTGTCCTTTTATGAATGGAAATGGAAAACAATGTTCATGGTCTTTGACCGGCTCAGATTCTCAAGTGACTATATGTCCTTGAGAATGATTTTAAAGGAATTCAAAACATTATCTTGATTATTCCCACTACTTCATAACTATTGTACAGTTATTGAAGATGAAGTCATATGATTCTTGATTTTGTGGTTGCAACGTAATATATTAAACTTGTTGAGCTAGTTATGCTCATTCTTGCTTAAAATCATATGTTTTAGCTAAAAGCTATCGGTCCGAAGGATCCGATAAGGACAAGGGCAAGTCCAGGATGGATACTTAGCTATCCTTGTAATAATATAGTACTTTTGTTGTAATGAACAATATTATGACAATGAACGTATATAAAGGTTAATAAGAACTGGGAAAGGAAGTATTGCAATGAAATGTTAGTAATCTTATGTATGTGATTGATGTATTCAATTGAATGTATGAGTAGACCATAGTACCGTGTAGCACCATATCCAGGGTTTGAAGGTACCCGAATTTGGGGGCGTCACAATATGACTTACACATTGGTTTAAATTTCACTTTCCTTCATATAGTTTGTGTTCTTGTAATTTAAGTCTACGCGACCAACTCCCATATTCATTTCTTCTATTCTTTTAATTTACACTTAGCACACATCGAGTCTCTAACAGTATTCAATATAGTATACTGAGTGATTTTCCACAAACAATCAACAAACTAGTTTCACGTCTCGTCTACACTGTCTTTCACAGGGAGTTAAATCGGTTACTAGTTCGTATTAACTGTCGCTATCTGACGGAATCGTTTAGCCCAGATACTATATCTCGACCATTATAGACTACGATTGTACTACATCTTAAACTTAACTTAGCCGAACCATTTTAACTATAATGTTCGTTAAGTAAATCGTTATTTCATATCTTACAACGTTCGGTCCATTTGACTCGGAACGTTTATCCAAGTTATTATTGTTAACTTGGTTTGTCAACATTATGCGTATTCTTCATTCTCTTATTACCGTTCATTACGGCTTATTCATATGTCATAAACAGACTCTCGTCGATCATCGTTAAACACTATGACAAGCGAAACCCTAATCGGTTCACTAGGTCGCACATATTTTCACCGGGTTACCGTTATCGAACTCCGTATAGAAATTACATAAGTTTTATCTTCACTTGTTAACATTCTCATATGCCACACCTCTATTACATATCATGTAACCTTGAGGCGCGCATTAAACTCGACTACAATCCACGGTTCACGTTTTTGGATTTTGAGTTTTAAATTTAAATACGTTTATTCAACGTTTAATTCTTAAAACCATCCTTAAACATGTTGTTTAAGTATTCTCTCTTCATGAATATTAATCATATACTTGCCTCACAATTACCATGTAAAAAGTTGGGAAATAAAATAATCGTGTCGGAAATATTTCACTTAAGGGCGTTGCGGTGCCACTCTTAGTGTTTAACCCGGCGCTGCAGCGCTGGCTTGCAGTGCCTTGCTCTCGGGTCTGGCGTTGCGGCGCCAGCTTCTAAGGCTTGGGCGCCGCTACAGCGCCGGCCCTATCTCTATGAAAAATTTTCTAAGTTTTTCAAATCATGAAATTCCCGAGCTCATAACGCGATAGTTATAACTCGAAATTGGCTAGTTCCAAAGCCAATAGCTCACATATCTTATGTTCTACGATTCCCTCTAGTCGAAATTCATTTCTGAACCCGTTGGAGAGAAATTCGCCGTTCCGTCCATTTTTACGCGTTCGTGAACGTTCGACGCTCAATTCTTCATTTTAACTCTGAATTCGTTCGTTCTTGCTCTCGCAAGTCTTATTTACCTAATTCTGCGATACGCCATTGAAAACCAAGGTTTTCGAGTTATACGACGACTTTTGACTTTAATTTTGGGAAAATATACGATTCGACAATTAACGTCTAATCTCATAAATTTCACCATAACTTCGTTATTTGATATTTTTACTTCAAACCCAATGGAATCAATCCATTGGTTATTAATCTATGATTCTAACCATCATAAACATCTAAATTTTAATTTCTTTTTTATTTAAGTTCCTTAACCATTTCATTACGATTTTAACTCATTTCTTCATTAACTTCTTAACCATTCATTATGGTTTTACTTGTTCTTGGTTATTTGTGTTTTAAGGTTTACTAATATCCACCTTATCCCTTCGTACAATCCATGCACCACCAATTATCACTTCTCTATCAATTTAAGAATTGAAGGAAGATGAAAATTATTGTTTAAACATATATACCTCTTAGTGTTCTTGAGTTCTTGACTTTGTGTTCTTGACAAAGTCTTACATAGCTTCTTTGCTTCTTTGATTTTCTTGTCATAAGCTATCCCTTCTCCCTTCTCATCTCTCTCCATATAGGAGTAGTTGGTGATTTTCCAAACTCACAAATGAGCTCTTAAGCTTGCTATTTATAGCAATTGCAAGAACAAGGCTAGTTTGGTCTTTAGACAAACCTCCTCAACCTATGCCCCCCCACATGCCATCTATGTCCTCCCATATGCTAGCACATGGCTAGCATATGGCCACTATGTCACCTCCATGTGCTCCCATATGCCATCATGGGTTGCACCATGGGTTTTACCCACCCGATGACCTATCGGTTCGACCCACGGGTTCGATTATTAATTTGGGTTTAACATTAAATCCCATTGGGCTTTAATCATCCACCAATTAAGCTTAACAAAGTTCAAGTCCAATAATTAAAGTCCTTTAAGACTTATCGTATTCCCCTTGTATAATTCTCGTATTCTCTACGTATATACTTCGTATAATATTCGAATCATACATCGTATTACCCTCGTATTGTACTCGTATAATAACTAGTATTATACTCGTATTCGGTATGTATAATAATCGTTATTATTACACTAAACCATTTTTACGCATTTCTCGGAATTCAAATATTTTTGAATATTTTGTCTTTATTCTACCGACTAACTTTTACGCATTCTTCGAAACTCTGAAAAATTGAAAAACACTTTTTGATGTTAAGCATTTTCCTTCACGTTTTCCCCTAACGTAGTTAAACGAATGAAAAGTGCATGACAGCACTTTTCGTCATTTTTATTATATCCCATTTTCTGCGCGTTTTTTGAGAAAAAATTTTATCGGCTAACTTAACTTTTCACGACATATTATTGTCAAATCTTTCGACATAATGTCATTTTGACATCCCGATCTCCTAGAATGTCTTAGGGTTCTCAAACCCTAACCCTTAGGTTTTCAACACATGAATAGTGCCTATTTCGTCTTTTTCTCAAAAATATTTTTGTTCCCGAAAATCTTTTATTTTCGTCTTGAAAATTCTTACTTGTTCATTCTAGCACGTAGCCAGAATCCTCCCTGTTTCTAATCATCCTATGTCATAGAATGACTATTAAACACATAATACAGAAAATACTTAATAAAATTCATTTTATTAATTAATAATTCTTTAAACTTACTTTTTGAACAATCCGATTTTTCGGGTTGTCAAAATAATTATTCTTATTACTCACTCCAGTTGATTTGTGAAAATTGTTTTAAATAAAAGTAAGTAAGAGCTAATTAAACTGGCAAATATCTAGATGATTAAGACATAGGAATACAATTTTCCCCAATTGCTTTGCAATAATCCCCTTACCTTATTCCCACTTGATTTATCCAGTGAATTGATAACTAGGATTGCCTATCAGTTTACTAACATCTTTCAATGATTAATAAAAATACATATTTCAGTTATTTTGTTATTTTCATGCAAAACACTTAAAATAGATTCATTAAGCACATACTTCTAACATAGTTACGCATGGCATACAAGTATTTTTGCCTCATACTCTGTTATGTTATCCCTTACAAGAATCAACAAATTTATGCGTTATTATATTCAGATCTAATCTAAGATTTTCTCTTTCAATTCAATCAAAGATATGAGATTAATTGTTGGATAAACAATTATTAAGTCTAAGCACAGAATATAATAATCAATTCAAAAGAATCATCAAGTGAGAATAAAGATAATTGAATTAAAGCTCCGTAAAAGGTTCCATTGTATTCCTAATTAAGAAATTAGTTCATCATCATAAAAGAAACTAACAAATTAATATCAAATAACATCTCAATTACAGACAAAGAAATTAAGAGAAGAAGAAAAACTATGTCGAAGAATCTTCAATCTCCAAGCTTCAATCTCCACCTTGAGTGCTCTCCAATGCAATCTCCAAGTCTCCAAGAATGGTTCCCAATGAATATCCGTCCAAAAGTCCTTTTCTTTAAAACTAAGTAAACAACTAATACATATAGTCCAAGCAAAACCCTATTACATAAGGGAAGTCCAAATCCTCAATTAAGTCAACTTCTGCATTAAAGGAAACAAAATCAACATTAAATCTGTCAGACTAGTGCGCCCCGCGCCTGGTTCCTTCACTAAGCGGCGCGGCCCGTGCTAGGTAAGCAGTGTCTCCCTTTAGCGCGAAGTGCCCTGCGCCTGCTTTAGTGCAAAAGTGGCGCGCCATGCGCCATCCTGCCAATGCATGTAATTTTTCTTGATTTCTTTCCTGCTTCAGCTTTCTAGCCCATCCATGCTCTATTCCTGCAAATCATACAAAAAAACCATCAAAAGTAACATGCAACACTCAAGAATTAACATTACACTAAGCCTAAAAATACCAGATGAGTAGGTTTTTAACCCACTCATCAAATATCAAGAATGAAAAGGAAAGCCAACATGGCTTAATTTATAATTATTCTCAGCATGAAAACTACCTATGTGATCAATGAAATAATTATACTACGATATAATTAATTTCATTCAATTGTGTAACAAATAAAGAAATGGGGTACTATCATGAATTATTTAAATTACATGGAACCATTATCTTTAATTATGTGTGTGCTAATTACTTTGCTAGCCTAAGTAAAGATGGAAGATAAAATTCATGTACATTGGAATGTAAGGAGTCTATAATAAATTATTGGGCCATATTAAATTTTGATATGTGTGCTTGCAAATGTGCTACATTGGTTTTAATATTATGGACTCTTGCCTTACTTAAAAAGATGTAATGAAAGTCCAAGTGATACAAATTGGGCCAACTTAATTTTCTCATGTATGCTTGCAATCCTTTATTTTATTAGAGTATGAGATGAGTATATTAAAGGCCAAAACAAAGCCATAGCAGCTCCTTTTCTTTGAACTATCCGGCAGCCCACATGGGGGGAAATAAAGAGCTGAGTTTTTTTTAAGTGAACAAGGATGATATTTGCAAAGCTAAATAAGTCAGCTAGTTAAGCTTGGTTAGACCAGTTAGTAGTCAATGTAATTTGCCTCCAAGAGCCTGGGAAAGGGCAACTAAGGAGCAGAGGACTGACACTTCTAATAGGGGTTGGGAATACTAGGCTAGGAATGATTGTTGGGAGCTTGATAGGGTGGCTGTGTAGAGGCCAACTAGAGGCCAATATGACTGACTGCAAAAGAAGAAAGATCAGCCATAAATGGCAGTCCTTCACCCTCATTCCAGCCAACTATTCAAAAAAAAAAATTGGGGTCTATTTTGCTGCAGAGCTCTGGCTGTAAAAGGGAAATTAGCAATAAAGCAACCATTCATCCTGTTTTGGAGTCTTAGAAAACTAACCGCCAGCAAGGTGAGCAATCCCATATCATTTCATGCATTTCCATTCCATTTTGATAGTGTTAGTGGACTGTTAAGGGCCGAATGGCTTGAATGTCCATGACTAAGCTGTTACAGTAATTTGTTATGACAATAGTTGTTATTGCAAATTGTAATTGTTTTATATTGTGGCTATGACTATTATTGTTGTTATGTTTGGCTTACACATGTATCATTATCAAATCAAAAGCCATAAGAGAGGAAGATGGCTAGAATAATGGTAGTTGTATGCTAATGAAGAGGTAGCTCACCAACTGTTTGATAAAATGTTAAACTAAGGACTGTTATAGTATCAATGTATGCTAGCTGTGATGTAGAGTAAAATGATGTCTAGTAGCTTATATAGTAAAACTAATGCTTCAAGTACGCTTCTATGCTTAAGTGTGGTAGATTTTAATATAACTTACAAATCATAAAAGATTTCTATGTGAAAAAATCAGTCCTTGTGACTGTTATTGGAAGTTTATCTTATAATGGTTATGCCTTGTTTCTAGTACGGTTATTATGCTATAACATGGGGTAATTATACCAAACCTTAAAAGCTAATAATAGTGAAGTTTTAAGTTCCATTTTCAGTCAAAAAAGGGCAGTCTGGATCTGTTTAAAATAGGTCAGACCAGGCCCCTATTTTGAAAGCTTGAATGCTAGCTTAAATGCCTTGTTAAGGGATGTTAAGGTGTAATTTGTTTTGTGTCATCCAAATATATATTATGCATGTTCATGGACATGTAAAAAGTTAGTACAAGCTCATGTGATGCATAACCATGTCATCCTTGTAGACTTTATTTCTAAACCATACTTTCTTGTGGAATTAAAAAGCCTATTATGTGTTGTTTTGAACTAAAGTTAGAAGCCTTCCATTTAGGTGCTTTAAACCATGAACATATAGTATATAGTAGGTTCATAATGTGATAATGCATATACTTGAATGCTTGGGATTGTTTTGGTGAAATGGTGTTAACTCATGCTTAATATGCCTAGGTAAGGGACTGTTTTGGTATGGAAAACTGAGCTAAGTTTTGAAGCATGCTAGAGTGCATAGTAATAAGTTTTCATGGTGATTTAAGATTTATAGGAATGCTTAAAGACCCTATGTGTTCTATTGTGAACTGTTTGAAAATTGGTAGCCAAAATTGTGCCTATAAGGGACTGTTATGGCTAATTTTAGCTACTGGTGTTGTAAATTAGTAAAGTGTACATACATTATCTATATATACCATTTAAAAGTTGTTCCTTAAGTTAGTTAGGGTCTAGGTTGGGTATTATCCAAAAATCATGTTTAAAAGCTATAAAAAGTAAGCTTTAAGTTGCAACTAACACCTAACTAAAGAACTACCATACATGGACCATGTAGACAAATTTCAATAGTTATAAATGACATAAATAAGCTACTCAAGCTAAAAAATCAAGGCTAAACTGTTTTGAGCATTAGACTTGTTGAAAATCACAATTTAAGCCAAAAGTGGACTGTTTTGGGTAATCTTTAGCACCTGAACATATTTTACTATAATGAGCTCATATAAAGTTGCCAATGCATGCTTTTAATGATTCCCAATAATTTCCAAGACCAAAGATAGCAAGAAAACCAAGTTATGATCTATTTTTAAAGCCTAAAGTAAGCTTTGATAAGTCAAAATTAACTAGATGACTAAATAAAGTGAGATAATGATAAAAGTAGCCTTAGGAAACTAAAATATACATGCCTATACTATCCTAGTAGCCAAAACTGGAAAAAATAGAAAAGTGTCAATCAGTTTTTGTGAAAAAGTGAGAAATAAGCCTGTTTGAACCTCTATTTTAGAAAGCTTAACTGACATATATAAGAAACCTAAACCTTGATTAAAATACATTGATGTATGGTCTAGAATTAGGGCCAAGTGGTTGAGCCAATAGCTTAACCAATAAATTCATAAAAATCACCAAACAAGCTAGTAAAATCATTCAAACTGCAGTTTCTATAGATTTTCCGAGTGTACAATTTGAAAATTTTCCATTTTGCTTATAAATCAGTTTTGACATCTTAAAAAGGTGAGTTAGAAGTATACTAGATTATTCCAAGTATTAGAATGCTAATAGATACAAGAATATGAGAAATTAGTATATAAAAACTTGAAAAAACTAGGTTTAGAGGGTCAAAACCAAATCTATGCATAGCAAAGTTAGGAAAATGCTAAAACTAGTCTTAAATAGTAATAATTCAAGTGTTGGAATGAACCCAAGTGGCCAAAAATGAAATTGTCAAAAATTGACTAAAGTTAGACTAAAAACTGTGATGAACAACCTAGTTTGGACATTGGTTGCAAGAAACATAAAAGGCTTGCTTGAGAACCTAAACATGTACAAAAATACTTTGGTATACAGTTTATAAATGTCCAAAGTTCATCTCCAAAAGCTTATTACAAAAATTCATAAAAATTATCAAAGTAGCCTTGAAAATCATAAAAACTACAATTTTGGCTAAGTAATGAAAAGTATAAAACATCCCAATTGGGGCCTATTTTTGGATTGCTTAACTGATAGTTTTAAAGACCTAAACCAAGAATAAAATACTTTGGTATGGAATCTATAGGATTTCACAAAAGGGAGGTTCAAAAGGTTGCTATAGAAATTATTAAAAATCTCCAAGAGTGCCTAAAAAAATCATATTTTTGTGTTTTTGAGTCATGTTGTAAAACTAAAGTTTAAAACTTGTAAATGTCTTAACATGACTAAATAAGATAATAAAGGTGTTTTATGATTTAAGATATATATCATGTTATGCTTGGACTAAAACTTGTATGTTTAGGATGTATGAAAGCTATGTGTGTTGTGTGCCTATATGAGCTAGCTATGTAAAAGTATTGTGGATATACTAAACTATAAAAAAGTGTTGTGATAAACTATAGGCCTATGTGTACTAAGTTATATTTGCAAATAAAAGTTGGATGTATACTTGGTTAATGTTAGTAAGTAACATACCTGATAGTTATTGAATATGACTTCAATAACTATAGTTGAACTATGTGTATCAATAATATAGACTTTGTGCTATAAGATAACTAAGTAAACAGACACTTTATATATATATAGGCTACTCAGTGGCAAGTCACTTTCTTAAAAAAGTTTAATCGACGTGAGAAACAAGTACGTCAACCTTTCTTACTCAAATAAGTTTATGTTGCAAGTATTTAACTCAAAAGTTTATCTTTTCAATTTATTGAAATTATTGAACTGCAATACTTTAGATTTAGTTTTTTTTTTATGATATTGAAAGTATGTCGATGCCATTATTTCAATTAGAAAATGTTGAGATAAATTCATATTATTCATTAAAATCTCATTTAATGTTCTCCAAACCATTTTGTTGTGGTGCGGACACTTATTTATCTGTGAACGAACAACCCTTTTATAGGGGCTTATGAAACCGGACATGTGATTTCGAAGGACATGTAATGTGTCATTAAACTATTATGTTGAGCACAATATAGGGTACCTGTGCTGATCACTTAAAGTACAAGTCTAGGGTATATTCAATTTTTAGTATCTGTTTATATCCATAGATTGTAGTTTTAGTACTGTCAATTCTAGTACAGAGTTCACTGGTCATTTGACCTTACAGCATGTTAAAGCCTGATTTCAAACTCAAAGCTTTTAAAGAATTGTTTTGTTTAGTATCTCATGATTTATATTTCCTTTATTATAAATATTCCTGTTCCATTATATTCAACTATTTATTTCCTTGTTAAGCAAGCTTTTGCTTATCCTTGTGTTGAATATAATGTTTTCAGTTAAAATCGAGAATGATGGTACTTCAGGGAAGGATAAGGGAAGAGACAAAGTTGCAGAATAATATTATTAAGCAATTGTGCTTAAATGAACTTAGAAGTTATTGTAATAAATACTTTTAGTACTGTGTTTGTAATAGTATTTGGTATTGTATTATGTAAAGGTCTATAGAACCTAGGATTTAAGTTAAGATTATTATTGTAATCTAAGACAAGTTTAAGTTAGTTTATGCATGATTGAATGGATATTTATAGTATTGTGAGCACCAAGTCTAGGGTAAAGGTAACTCGAATTAAAATTAAAATGTTGCAAACTTCGAATCAAGTATTGCAAACTTAAAATGTTGCAAACTTCGGATCAATTTTTTTTTAAAGCTTCCATTTAAATTAAAATGTTGTGTTCTTTTATTGCAAACTTCGGATCAAGTAATTATTTTTGAACTGTGAAATGATATTATATGATCTTAAACTGTGAAAAAAGTATAGTTTTGAATATCGATGAGATTGTGAAATATTTTTGAAATCATCTGTCGACTATGTATAGAATCCGTTAGTGTTTACGTTTAGTTCCGGAGTTAATATAGAACCTACTAAGGCGCACACATTTTTGATGTCCTTTGGGGAGCGTGCATTTTATAGATACTTTAGTAGGGTGCGTGATCATTGACATTATCAAACTTTTGGGTCGTGTTATAGGGTTATTGTAATCTTAATAGCTCAGGCTGTGGATTAAAAGATATATTGTATACATTGAAATCATTTTTGAATGTGAATTCTCTTTGTTATTAATTGTTTTAGTTTTGAAAGCATATATACTATTATTATCGAACAAAAGTTATTTTGAAAATGTGTTTTGCAAGTTATACTTGATCCACCTAAATAGTAAAGACCGTCACTTGTTGAGCTTTATCGCTCACCCCCTCCCTTACATAAATTTTTATATGTTACATCTTTAATAGCTGAACACTTGTTTGAGACACTTTGGATAGTTGGAGTTTAGTTTAAGATGTTTATTTTTTTTATCGTTGCATTTTTTTGGCAAAACTCATAATTTCGGGGAGTTGCGTCTCTATTTTGCGATTTTGGTATTTAGTTATATTTCATTTTGAATTGGATTGAAAGATGTTTATTGTTGAGTTTTAATTTAAGATTATTGTTGAGTTGTTTTGTTTGGGTTGGGTGCTATTGATATTTTTACTTTGCGGACCTTTGGGCTTGCAACGTGTAGTACTTCGAACTTGTATCGGGTTCAGGGTGTTAGAGAGAGTACTTCATTCGTTATACAAAGAATCATATTTGTAAAATTTGTAATATCCACGCTTTTTCTTTCCACAAAGAGAGTACTATTTATAAAATTTGTACTATTTATCACAGGAGGCATGTACCACACAGTTACCTGTATTAGGTAAACTTTAATTATTGTAATTATTGTGATAAAATAAGTTGTTAGTATGTCAAAATCCACTCTGAACGAAATTGTAATGACAAATTTGAGGATAACTCGTCTTTTTAACCGACCAATAAAAAGAAGCCGCTTTTTGTGAAACAAAAAATATGGACAAATGGAACTTTTTTGTCTTACAAAGGGATCATTCTCTTTTCACCAGATAGCCAATTCTATTGTACAGAAGCGACCTGTCTTAGTTACCTCCTGGTTTATGAGATTGTTTCAGAAACAAGTATTTGTCTTGCAAAACCACAGTCATCAATATGCATGAAAATAACTTGGTTAACACTAGCAACATCAACTAGCAATCTAGCAGGAAGAAGTCCTTGCGAGCGAAAAATGCAGCCTCGCCTAAAAAGTAAAAATCGTAAACAAGACACCAAAACTATGCAAAATCTTCTCTAAAGCTACATTGGATTGCTTCAATAAGAAATATCCAGGTAGAGCCGTAAACTAGTCGGCACTGGCTCGGCTGAATTAAATTGGACTCAGCTCTCCCTGATTAAATTCAACTTGAGCTCAACTAGAGCTCGTTAAACGGGTCGAACTCGAATAAGCTCTTTTGTCCGTTTAATTAAATGAGATAAGCCCGAACAATGTGGTGTGACACTTGAACCCTGCTCATTTAGGCCCAGTTCAAGTATGCCCAATTCGTTTAGCATTTAGTTAATTATTTTTTCTTATTTTTAAAACAAAAAAAGTTAAACTAACCACGTTTAAACTCAACTAGGCTCAGCTTGCTTAAGCTCGACTCGACCTCAAAGTCGACTCATAGATCAAGTTTGTACACCAACTATCAAACTCATTTAAAACCCGATTTGACTCGCTTGTTTTACTTTTAAATGAGCTTGACCTCAACCTCGGCAAGTCAAAGCCCAGCTCAGCTCCGCTCATTTACATCTCTAGATCCAGTAAAAGAGAGCTCATAGCATCTACACCAAGTGCGAGTCACCTTCAAATGGCATCTCTAAATTCCCCCAAAGGCCACAGCAGGACACCTTCCAGCAGTAACCCTACTGCCTGGTTTCAACACACAACCCAAACCATCTAAAAACTGGCCCTGACAAGGTTTGTTAGGGAACCCATTGCTAGAATGGAGATATTTTCAAGACGTCAGAAAGATTTGAGATGGTCATTGCAAGAAAATTTTGTTGTCTTGACAAATAAACAAGTAGGACTAAGAAATTGTTCTTTCAAAGATGGACAACGCCATCAAAAGACGGACCAATACCATTTCATGGACATCATTCATACTACTAATAAACAAATTCTTCAGAAACACCACAGCTCAAATAGAAAAGTAAAATTCTTATAATCTCATTACAACAGGAAGAGACCAAAGTAGTTCTAGGCTTCTAGTTATCGATAACTGGCACAAATGTAATTTCTGCAAGCACTACCAGTGACGAAAATTTCACAACTTTACAACAATGATACTGCTAACAGTTTCGTTATACTTTTTTCCCCTACTTTTCTTTCGGGCTTTGTATATGTGGATTTACAAACTAGTAGTAGTTCCAAAAGGCAAAAGAAACATACAAAACTACTTCACCACTGATCATTTGTAAATACATACATCTGTTATTCATGCAAATAAGACCTACTGAATCTCAGGTTGAGATATTTATTTACAAAAGATTCTAGGAAGTGTACTTGGCTACTCCAAACTTGTTTAATAACTTAATATCCTTTACCACCACCACCACCACCACCACCACCACCACCACCACCGCCGCCACCACCTTTAGCTGCTTCTGCACCACTTGTTGTCATAAAAGATTCCCCACAGCCACACTGTCCTTTAGAGTTCGGATTGATAAATATGAACTCGGACCTGCTCAGAAAATAACTAGAAATGTCAAGTCGCAGTGAAAGCAGCACCACACGCACAGAGACGTATGAAAATGGAATTAGAAGCAATAAGCTTGGACTGTTGAATTTAATAACTAATGCATAAATGCAAAAGAAAAGTAAGGAAATTATTGCAATCAGCAATGAACGCTAAGAAAGATCCGCGCACACAGACACATAAACTTGTGTTATATAGCAGATGCTAGTGTGTGTGTATAGGAGAAAGATCCATAGCCACAATTGTAAAGACAGCATAATCTTACAACACATTTTTCACCGTTCAAAATTTGATCAAATGGTCAAATATTTCCAATTGTCTGCCAAACTAAACTGCGGACTAAGACACACCATGTGATTTGTCAAAAATATCTCTTTTTCAAAAACAATTATCGTCCGCATAATTAAACTGTAGACGAAAGCCAAATTTGGCTTACGTCCGTATAATTAAATTGTGGATGGAAGCTGCTTCCGTACACAGTTTAGTTTGTTACGTCCCCCAAATTAAACTACAGACGATGATTACCCTAGGCATTCAATCACAATTTGGACAGTAAGGATCTATTGTAAGACTAGGACTATCCTTACTATGACTAAAAGAGAAATGAATTGATAAACTAGAGAAGAGTAACCTATGTAGCACGGAAACTTTCCCAATTCCCCTAGTTAGCGTCTCACGTTTCAAAAATGTTTTGGAGCTAAACGTTCCTGAAAAGCAGCTAAAACTTTCCATTTTTCATCTTTTCTTTTTTATTTGGAATTTGGATACATTTGAGAAACTTCCAGAGACGCAAGCAAAATGTGGGGGGTCAAAATGTAATTTCTTTATAAAATTTCGGGGGTGAAGTTATAATAAACATTTAGGGGTAAAGAGAATAAACAAAAGACCAAAATAAAAGGCTCAAATTGAGCTCAGTCATGAACAAGTTTGATCAACAAAGAGAAATAAGAGAAGAAATTATTGACAGAAAGAAGAAGAAAGAAACAAATGAGTAGAAGTCTAAGAAACAGGTTCTTTAAATTCTGGTTACTCTGTTATTTATTTTCCTTAGTTACTGTACGTACTCCTAGGTTCCAAATGAAAGTAGTACGCATACAAGCCAATCATGTATGATGATAAAGCATATACTTTGTAAATGATCTTATTTATTTATTAATAAAAATATTCATTTATTAAAGGCATTTAATTATCTACATAATGCTGTTTTTATAATATGTAAATAACCCATAGTTTTAAGCAATGCTTTTAGAATCATGATGTTGATCATGCTAATGAGATCTAAATTCTTAGAAAGCTTAAAACTAAAATAGTTCCCAATCGTGGGATTACTAAAAACGGGATTAGTAAATCCGGATAGATTGGTACATATGTTGTTTGCTCATTGGATGAGGATGATTGATCTCATGATCATTTGTGTGGAGACACTAAAGCAAATATGTAGGTGCTTATTGGAGAATAAGTTCACTGAACGTGACTCGCTATGGAATACCTAATGAAGTTTTACTTGCCTGTCAATAAGAATTCCTAATGTGATAGTAGTACAAGTGATCCTTGGGCTTGAGATCATCATAGTATCTTGTGTGTAATGAATTATACTTTGACTTATTCCTTAAGACCCTTAGGGTATATCAAATGGTATGCTTAGGTATAATAAGTTACATATGGAGATAATGAATGGTCAATAAAGAATCTACCACTTCCACTAAAAGAAGAGATATGTCATATGTGATTCGTTAAATGACAACTCAGTAGTCCTTAGCCAATGTAGAATGAAATTAGAAAAGAGTTTCTAACTTATTCTTATTGTAGAATAAATATTATTTATTTAAATAGATTATTATTTTAATTTATTTATTTAAATAAGATTAGAATTGTTCTAATTGATTTATTTATAACCGGTTTAATATGGAAAGACCTAAAGGGTCACACCATAAAAGAAAGAATAGTTATTTAATAAGATAATGGCATAATCGTAATAATGCATTAAGTGTAATTAATTTAATCTATGATGATAGAATAAATTAAATAGCTTCATGTTTATTATTTAATATTTTGGAAATATTAAATATAAATTAATAAGAGGAGTCTTATTAATATTATTACAATTATTATTATTTTAATTTCTAAAGTAGTTTAGGAATTAATTTAATATTAGTACTCTAATTTATTCCTAATGAGATTAGGAGGAAAATTAATTAAAGGAGATTAATTAATTAATCCCAATATGATTGGAAAGCCTAATTAATTAAAGGAGTTTAATTAATTAAATGAAAAACCTATTTCTAATATGATTAGAAGGGTTGACCAATATCTATATAAGAGAAGTCTTATGTTAGATATCAGTTGATGCAATTCCAATTGTTGTAGAGTACTCATTTTTTATAAAGGATAAAAAATTAGGGTTTAGCTAACCACCCTCCTTGAATAATTCCTCTTCCTTGGTAGATCACCTATAAAGACCAAACATTTGGGTGGCTAACGTTGATCAAAGAAAGAAATCTAACCCGAAAATTCAAAGAGATCACGAAGAACAAGGAGTTAAACTCGTATCTGTGAAAGCTTCGTTCTATAAGGGTATGATTCCATAACTTCTTATTTATCGTTTTAAATTAATAATTTGCATAAAGGAAGATCCGGGTAATGGTTTTGTATAAATTTTTAAACTCTGATATATCATAATTCCGCTAATTTTTATAATTTGATTGCGCCATGATTTCGAACAAACCCAACACCAAAAACTGGTTACTCTGTTTTTTCCTTTTATTACTGATATACTGTCTCTCTTTTTTGTGATGTTATATGTACTCCGTCTTTGTTACAATATGGTGTTATTTGGAAATTATAAAATGCTTTATTTTATTCTTGATAAAAAAAATTCATTTTCTATTTTTATTTATTTTATTTTATTTTCAAGAAACACTGCCAAACTGGGCAGCTTGGCTCACTCGGGATCATTTTGATCCGCAAGTGGGTTTTTTTTTAAATATTTATTTTTACATATTCTAGTTTTGATTGAAATGTATATAGTTTATTTCTATGAAATCAGTATAAATGTACATTTTCCCAATGTTTCATATTACATCATGCATAAAAAAAAAAAAAAAAATCCTCCTATCTCTTGTATGTAAGTTCCTTTCCCCAAGCCTCTTAACTTACTGAGCGAGCCTAAATAAATGGATTGTTGTCCTCCCTGGTGACATCTATGGTGTAAAGGAATTACCTTTTTGGGCCTAGTTCAAATTTAACCATTTCTGAAAGAAGATCGAGGGAAAAATACAACACAACTTCATCCAATTTGGTTCATCTGATAATGTTGCATAATCATTTCAGTTAGCCTACAATTTTTGACCAAACAGATTGAAAAGCACCACTACTTAAACAGTAATCATTTTTTGGACAGTATAGCATGATAAGGCTAATACCTGAGTTTGTCATCAACAAAATCCATCTTGGTCCCTATGACATGCATAAGAGCCTTTGGATCAATCAATATCTTCACACCCTTGTCCTCGACCAACTCATCAAACTTTCCTTTCTCATCTGAATATTTCAGGCATCATCACGTTATGAACTTCATAGAAACTATAGTAGTTTCGGTATTGAAACGAGCAGTTGGGAAAAAATAAAATCATGACCAGAGGCATGTGAAGATGAATTTGATCAATGCTTAATTTTTTATTTTTTATTTTTGCAATGTCTCACGTGCAAGAGTAAGGCCCCATGATGAAAAAACTTTATGAAGTCCTACAATGACAGAACACCATTTTGTAGCAACGAAATAAATCTAGCAGATGTTTAAGAAAATAGCTTAAAAGCAAGCTGAAGTAAAGATTCAGCACAAAATTGGAAGCTGACCATACAATTCTCAAAAGCAGTGGCACAACAGTTTTCATTTACTTTCCTTTCTAGTTCCCCCCGCGCGCGTGGGGCAATTTTGGCATTACAGTTTTCAGGTCTTAGAGAGGTAAGCATCTGGCGAAGGAAACAGTTGTAAGCCCTTTGTTTCTCAATGGGGTATCAGATATGGTGCAAGTCCTTGTTTCTCTTGGGTTCCAGGTTTACCAGGTCACAAGGCCCTAATTCTATATATTAATTGGTAGCGTATAACTTTGTTCTCAAAAAGGAATGAAGAAATACTATAAATCTTATTACTGCTGCTGTGTGTGATGCATGTTACGTAGGCATATAATTAGGCCTCCATTATACTAGAAGAAGCATGGTTTTTCTTGAACAAGGAACCTCGACTCCTCAGCCTCACTTTCCTGCATGCCCCTTTCTTTATCGTGTTCTCCAATTTCAGAATTTTTACTTCACTGTATACACCTTTTCAGCAAGGAAGCAATTATATAGGATAAATACATCAGTAGTCTGGAAGCCTGAAGATTAATATAACAGAGACCGTTCATGCAGAATCTGAGATTCCCTCTTTGTCTAATGTATATATGTTAATCAAATCCTACATCCCTATCATATCTTAGAGTAAGTGTGACGCCCCCAAATCCGGGTCCCTAGAACCACGGACCTGGTACTTTACGGTACTTCATCTTCATACATATTCTTTAACTAACGCAGAAAAATATAAACATAAATTGTTTATTTCACATAATTCTATAACATTTCCCAAGGTCTGTTAACCTTAACTGAATACATACCTTAAGTAAAGGTTTACAACATTACTTGCATATGATAACTAAATAGTTATGACTGCGTAATAATCTATTCTTTGGAATTTGTCTGTCTCTGTCTTTCTACGAGCCTTCGTCTTAATCTGAAATTTGTTATCATGATATAAAAAAGGTGAGCAACTAATTTGCCCAACAAGTTTAAATACAAGGATATATCATGATTGAAAGAAAAAATAAACTTTCGAATTTTCAACAATATAATAATTGTGAAAGAACATGAATCATAACTTCAATAATTGAATGACTGAATCAATAATGTTTAATGTCAATAAGGACCATGAAAATTTTTATCTGAACCTTTTGGTAATGAAGGTGATCAGCCTTTCATACCTGATGAACATATGCAACTTGCACTAAGTGCGAATTAATAATCAGTATAAATGTGAATAATCAACAATAATTATTCACTAACATGTTTTGAAAATATAACTCAAGTTTGAGTTAGGGAACATGCACGTACCGTCGATTACTGCTACGCAATCTAATTTAATCTCTAATACAAAGACATATCATTAATAAGATTGATCTTTCAATTAGCATAACATACTATATCTAAAAATACTATTACTTTATAAGTAAGCTATCTAACATTTAACCACATAGTCAAATATTAAATAATACCTTAACATTATACGTATTCACAAGTCCAAACCTAGCACACATCGAGTCTTTAATAGTATTCCATATAGTATACTGAGTGATTTCCCATAAACAACCAACAAACTAGTTTTCCGTCTCATCTACACTGTTTTTACATAGCGAGTTAGATCGGTAGCTAGTTCGTATATACCTCCGCTCCCTGAAGGAATTGTTTAGCCCAAATACTATACATCAACCATTAAAGAGTACAACTGTACTACTTTAAATTTAACACTTATTCTTTTATTTATAAGTTCTTATTTATAACTAGTAAACCATATAACAAATTATAAATAAAACTTCTTGTACTATACATGAAATAATTTCAGCATTATAATTGTTTACAAAATAAATATTCATCAACTATATTTAAAATAAATTGAGTATTATAACTGCTTGTAAAATGAATATTCGTTTACTATGTTTGAAATAAATCGAGCATTATAACTGCTTTATAAAATGAATATTCGTACTAAATACTTGAAGAAAATCGGACATAGTAACTGCTTATAAAAGTATATTTGCAACATTTTAAGAGAAATAAATCGGACATTATAACCGCTTGTAAATAGTACTTTTGTACAATATACTTAAAATAATTTAGGCATTATAACTGCGTATAAAAGTATATTTTTATTAAATATATAAAGAAGAATAAAAATAATAACCACTAGAATAAATACCTCTTGAAGTTGCAAGTTTTAACTAATCCTTTGAAATCTTGAAATTAATCTAACTCACAAGAACTCTATCTTTCTAATTCTAGATTATAACTTTGCTTTGGAAACTGGTGAAGAAAATGAAGAGAATGGCTTGCTATTTATAGGAAAACATAATTTCGATAATTGCACATTAGAGACTCGGTTTATTATAGTTTGCACCCGGATTATTACAGTTTGGTACCTAGGTTAATTACACTTTAGTACCTCATTAATTGCACCTTAGTCCCTGAAAATATCCACCAAGTGACATCATCATGATGACATCATCTTTGTGCTTCTTTAAGGATGATGTCATGCTTGCATCATATCTTCTTTGATTGGTCGATTTAAGTTCACATGGATTGGAGGGTATTTTGGTCATTTCACAAATAATTTTAAGGATAATTTAGTCATTTCACATATTTTTCTTAAATTGTAACCCTTAATATTTGCTAATTAGCATTAGAGTTTGCAAATTAGGGTTAGGGTCTTCAAATCTTAAATTAGGGTTTCCAAATGAACATTAGGAATTTTAACTGCACATTACGGTTTCCTAATTAAACATTAAGGTTTTCTAATTAGGTTTACATACTTGCATTCCATCTAATCAGTACTTAACATTAATCATATAATGTACATACACATAATCTTAAATACAATTATAATAATAACTGTATTAATATATAAAGCCCTATACAAATTAGGGTTTTGATCCGCTATTCACCTTTACCTCCTTGACATTTCTTAGTCAATAAATAAATTGACTAACTTGCTAAATTCATATCACGTATGCTCAAATATTACTGATAACAATAATGATAATATATAAAATTTCTTACACTATTCAGTTCGCATTAAATTTATAGGTATCGTAGTGCCTTATCCTTAATATTCCTTCAAGTACATATAAATTCATTTCTATGGTTTTGGAATTTTGTAACCCATATTTTCTCTATTCTCATTCAAATAAATAGTAAACCATATAGGTTTACTTAAATTTTTTAATAAATCCTCAAATTTTCATCTAGGTTTTATTCTTTAATCTTTATTTTAATCATTCAAAATCTTATAAATTTTTGGGTTGTCACATTCTTCCCCCTTGTAAGGATTCCGTCCCCGGAATCACTATTCACCAAAAGTACATACTACTATCATCCTTTTATGAGGATCTCCTCTATCTCCACATGCTACCATGACTATTCACTAGGAGTTGGAAAAAAAACTTTTCATATCATGCTGAGTGGCCATATAGACCATGAACTTTTATTTTTCAATTTCGAAAAGGTTTGAACAGAAATTCATCTGTAAACCGACATACTTGTGGGCACGGTGGGTGATCAACCAGTTATACCCTGCATTGATCAATGCTACATGCTAGAACGACATTTGCGTTCATCATAACCGCCTTTGGGGCATAAATATTTCCCAATATAGGTATGTTCATACTCAGTCTGGAGTCCGAACCAAAACAATATGATTTGGAATAAATTCTCAAAGAGATACTTGAATTTTCATAAACATTTGTCTAGCTGAATCAAATAGCTTAGACATATACTAATAATCCGAATATCAATTGAAACATGTATCTGGCCAAATTCAATTGGCAATAATTTATCTTTAAAATTCTGAAAATTATTTTATGACGTCATGATACCGCACTGTATTTACAGTCCGTTTGAGGATTCTGTCATTTTTGTGACTTTGTCATACTACATCGTACCATAGTGGCTGAAGATCCTTAGATCATATCCAACACTAGGTAATTCTGCATTGATAACTCCATCATTTTTATCATCTCTGCACCAGGTTCCATGATGCATCGATGATATATAAAATATATTTTGATATCTCAAATCATTTTTATCTAGCCGAAACAATTAGCGTAGACTTTTTTTTAAACAGTTCAAAACCATTGAAAATTATTTTTGGTGTTAGCATGCCGCAACAGGTAACGATGTGTTAGTGGTTCAAATCCCACTTCTACACACTTGTAACCATGGGTTGCTGATAACAAAAATTCATTTATATCTTTAAAGGCACATCAATGCGAATTTAGCTTGATTTCAAAAATTTCGAAGTCTAGCACAACTAGAAGATTTGGAATACCTATGCTTCCATCATCAACTCCAATTTTTCTAATGATCAATTACTTAATAATTCTATCTATTCTATCACCATTAAAAATTAAAAATCCTCAATTCTTCATCCATAACTTTTCTATACCCCAGTATAGTTCATCAAACATACCACACGTTACGAGTTCAGGAACTTTCCACAATAATGAGTTTAGGAACTTATCTTAGCAATACGTAGTTCAAGAACCAATCAGGAACTGTCCATATGCTTAGGGTTCAAAAACATACCATACGATTATAAGTCACAAACTTACCATAAGCATGAGTTTTAAGAACTCGCAACTAATCTTATATTCTCTACCTATCCAGTATAAACATGAGAAAAGAATCACCCTGTCAACATACATATATCGAATAGCGCGGCACCAACATTTCAATGATTATCAATGTGATAAACTAAGTAGTCGTTAGACCCATACAAAAATTTGTACAACTCAGCTATCACACGAGTCCTCAATTGAAATCCCACATAATCCTAGTTTCCTCTTTGCTCAATACGAATTTCATTTAATCCATATCTCATCATCCTTTTCAACTCTTTCCTGAGTTTACATAGTACCATTTCATAGTACAATAGTCGTACAGTAAATCTGCTATAAAGTTTTCAATCAAACGATTGATCATCTATCCTCCTATAACCTTATCAGATCACGTTGTGATCTCTTCTTATAATCGTGTTATATTACGATTCTTTTCTATCTTATGATTGTTTTGTTTTACGATCTTCTTATTTTTTTCACTTTAATCATATATTATGATTTTATTTAAGATTTTCATCTTTATTACTAGAGTAAGGTAACTCTGGATTCTTATCTTTATAATTTTTCGAGATTCTTCTTTGAATCTTATTTATCTTCTCCCATACTTAATAATGAGTTTTCCAAAATTCATCTCTTAGCAATTAAACTCTATTTGAGTTTTTTCCCTATCCTCGTCTCTGCGGTTATAACCTAAGGTAACCCTACCTAAGGTTTATAATCTACAGCTTTGATACCAATCTGTGATGCCCCCAAATCTGGGTCCCTAGAACCACGGACCTGGTACATTGCGGTACTTCATCTTCATACATATTCTCTAACTAACGCGGAAAAAAATAAACATAAATTGTTTATTTCACATGATTCTATAACATTTCTCAAGGTCTGTTAATCTTAACTAAATACATACCTTAAGTAATTAAAAAGGTTTACAACATTACTTGCATATGATAACTAAATAGTTATGACTGCGTAATAATCTATTCTTTAGAATTTGCCTTTGTCTCTGTCTTTCTTCGAGCCTTCGTCTTAATCTGAAATTTGTTATCATAATATAACAAAGGTGAGCAACTAATTTGACCAGCAAGTTTAAATACAACAAGGATATATCATGATTGAAAGAAAGAATAAACTTTCGAATTTTCAACAATATAATAATTGTGAAAGAGCATGAATCATAACTTCAATAATTGAATGACTGAATCAATAATGTTTAATGTCAACAAGAACCATGAACAATTTTATCTGAACCTTTTGGTAATGAAGGTGATCAGCCTTTCATACCTGATGAACATATGCAACTTGCATTAAGTACGAATCAATAATCAGTATAGATGTGAATAATCAACAATAATTATTCACTAACATGCTTTGAAAATATAACTCAAGTTTGAGTTAGGGAACATGCACGTACCGTCGATTACTGCTACGCAATCTAATTTAATCTCTAATACAAAGACATATTATTAATAAGATTGATCTTTCAATTAGCATAACATACTATATCTAAAAATACTATTACTTTATAAGTAAGCTATCTAACATTTAACCACATAGTCAAATATTAAATAATACCTTAACATTATACGTATTCACAAGTCCAAACCTAGCACACATCGAGTCTTTAATAGTATTCCATATAGTATACTGAGTGATTTCCCATAAACAACCAACAAACTAGTTTTCCGTCTCATCTACACTGTTTTTACATAGCGAGTTAGATCGGTAGCTAGTTCGTATATACCTCCGCTTCCAGAAGGAATCGTTCAGCCCAGATACTATACATCAACCATTAAAGAGTACGACTGTACTAATTTAGATTTAACACTTATTCTTTTATTTATAAGTTGTTATTTATAACTAGTAAACCATATAATCAATTATAAATAAAACTCCTTGTACTATACATAAAATAATTTCAACATTATAATTGTTTACAAAATAAATATTCATCAACTATATTTAAAATAAATTGAGCATTATACCTACTTGTAAAATGAATATTCGTTTACTATGTTTGAAATAAATCGAGCATTATAACTGCTTTATAAAATGAATATTCGTACTAAATACTTGAAGAAAATCGGGTATAATAACTGCTTATAAAAGTATATTTGCTACTTTTTAAGAGAAATAAATCGGACATTATAACCGCTTGTAAATAGTACTTTTGTACTATATACTAAAATAATTTAGGCATTATAACTGCGTATAAAAGTATATTTTTACTAAATATATAAAGAAGAATGAAAATAATAACCACTAGAGTAAATACCTCTTGAAATTACAAGCTTTAACTAATTCTTTGAAATCTTGAAATTAATCTAACTCACAAGAACTCTCTTTTTAATTCTAGATTATAACTTCGCTCTGGAAACTGGTGAAGAAAATGAAGAAAATGACTTGCTATTTATAGAAAAACATAACTTCGATAATTGCACGTTAGGGGCTCGGTTTATTACAGTTTGCACCCGGCTTATTACAGTTTGGTACCTAGGTTAATTACACTTTAGTACCTCATTAATTGCACCTTAGTCCCTGAAAATATCCACCAGGTGACATCATCATGATGACATCATCTTTGTGCTTTTTTAAGGATGATGTCATACTTGCATCATCTCTTCTCTGATTGGTCGATTTAAGTTTATGTGGATTGGAGGGTATTTTGGTCATTTCACAAATAATTTTAAGGGTAATTTAGTCATTTCACATATTTTCCTTAAATTGTAATCCTTAAGATTTGCTAATTAGCATTAGAGTTTGCAAATTAGGGTTAGCGTTTTCAAATCTTAAATTAGTGTTTCCAAATGAACATTAGGGATTTTAACTGCACATTACGGTTTCTTAATTAAACATTAGGGTTTCCTAATTAGGTTTACATAATTGCATTCCATCTAATCAGTACTTAACATTAATCACATAATGTACATACACAATCTTAAATACAAGTATAATAATAATTGTATTAATATACAAAGTCCTATACAAATTAGGGTGTTGATCCGCTATTCACCTTTACCTCCTTGACATTTCTTAGTCAATAAATAAATTGATTAACTTGCTAAATTTATATCACGCATGCTCAAAATATTACTGATAATAATAATAATAATATATAAAATTTCTTACACTATTCAATTCGCATTAAATTTATAGGTATCGTAGTATCTTATCCTTAATATTCCTTCAAATACATATAAATTCATTTCTAGGGTTTTGGAATTTTGTAACCCATATTTTCTCTATTCTCATTCAAATAGTAAACCATATAGGTTTTACTTAAAAATTTTAATAAATCCTCAAATTTTCATCCAGGTTTTATTCTTTAACCTTTATTTTAATCATTCAAAACCTTATAAATTTTCGGATTGTCACAGTAAGGATGTCAGAAGATTATACTTCTCGAAAACTTTTTGGAACTGCATGTCCAACATATCTAATAGTTTATTATGTCGAAACTGGAAAGTATTTTCCCACTAACATGTAAAAATGTGCATTTCTAAATAGATTTTTATTTATTTATAGAATTAGAGGATATTTCAGAAGACCTGTAAAATACATGAACATCTTTATGTTCAAGTTACCTTTACCAAATTAACTTTCCTAAACAATCTCCAAAGAAATGACTTCCGACTGCCTCCAAACAAAATGTTATCTTGGATTCATTTATTTTTTGAAAATGATTTTTTTTTTTTGAAAAGCATGTAAAGGTCACAAAAGCATCAGGTAGGGAGGCATGAATCTTTATATTCGATTCATATATGATCAATCTTTCTTTTGTTTGCTCTAAAATTCCCCACAATGAAGTGTGAAGAAAATCTAGTCAGTTCAACAAACACAAAGATTCACATGATAGTGATCATAAATTTAATTTTTCACCTCGAATTCTCGAAATCACAAGTGCAAGATGTGACATCCCAGATTTTTAGAATTTATAAATGAGAATTTAATAAATAAAATTATTATTATCTGATGTTTGGAGTTTGAGTATGTGAATACGTGTTATATATGGTGAAATATGTGAATTTATGGGAAGATAATTTAAATGTTAATTTTAATAGTTATTGGAGTAAATAAATATTTTAATTGAATTATTTATTGAGTCAATTAAATAAATTATGTGATTTATGGAATGATTTAATTAAGTGTTATATATCGATTAAATGAATGTGTAATATTTAATTTAATTGATGTATATTAATTTTATATTATAGTTCTAATTTAATTGAGAGAATTAAATTAGATGATTTATGTGTTAGTGTTACATGAATTATAATTAGCAAGTAATTATAATTATGTGATAAATTTTATGTCATTTATCGATGTTAGATTTTAATTCATATCAGTATTTAATTTATCATTCTTAAATATTTGTTTAGCAGCAGAACAATCACTTGGGGTATCCATCCTCACACTACCTCAAAAGCTTTCGAATTTTACTATTGGGTGTAAAATCCATTAACATTCAAAATGCATATCACTAGCGGTAGGACTATTAGGTCTTCTGTTAGAGGTACTAACATAAACCCTCAACGCGACTTGAGTGATGTTCCACTTATACATATCTTGATTAGAGTAGATTGTTCTGCTGCTAAACAAATATTTAAGAATCATAAGGGAGAAGATTATAGAATAAGATCACAACGTGATATCTTTTAAAGTTGTAAAAGACAGATGGTCTGTAATGATTGTATAGTTATAGTTTGAGACTATAACGAGAATGTACTATGATATAGTACGAGATTAACTCACGAGGAGTTATAAATGATGAGATACAGGAAATCTGTATCGAGTATAGAGCAAGAAGTTAAGAAGAAGATAGAGTTAAGTGGGATTTCAACTGAGGACTCGTGTGGTGACTGAGTTTTACAAATCTTTGTATGGGCAAAGTTTTGTGCTTACACTTGGCTTATCATATTGATAATCGTTGGAAGGTTGGTGTCGCGCTATCGATATATATATGACAAGAAGGTGATTCTTTTCTCATATTATAATTGATAGTTAGAGTCAATAGAGATTAGATTAGATGATATTAAGATTTGATTAGATGATCTTAAGGTTAGGCGAGTTCTTAAAACTCATACTTATGGTAAGTTCGTGACTCATAGTCGTATGTATGTTTCAAACCCCTAAGCATATGGACAGTCTCTGATCAGTTCTTTGACTACGTATTGCTAGGACAAGTTCTTAAACTCATTATTGTGGCAAGTTCCTGAACTTTCAAAGTGTGGTAAGTTCGATGAACTATACTGGGTATAGAAAGTTTATAATATAGAAAACATTGATGTTGTTTAAGGTTGATAGAATGATGGAGTAATGATGGAGTAAAGATTTATATTGATGAAAGTTTTTATATTCTAAATCTCCTAGCTTTGCTAGTTTTTCGAAATTTATTGACTTCGTGCTGATGTTGCACTTCTGTTTTCTTGAAAAACATTGGATCAATGATGGAACCAATGAATTTTTAAAATAGTTCTATTATTCACATGTCTATGCTAATTGCTTCAGCTGGACAAAATGATTTTAAATCTTCAAAATGTATTTCATATGCATCATTTGATATGGTGTAAAAACAATCGAGGAAGTTATCAATGCAGTTAAACCTAGTGTTGGATGTGATCGTATGATCGTCAGCCCACTATGGTATGATGTAGTATGACGATGTCATGTAATGACGAAATCCTCAACGTATCATTACTACGGTACGGTATCAGGATATTATGAAAAGATTTACTTATTATTTTACTTTCCTTAAAAAAAAAAATTTATTTACTTTTAGTTTCCTTGAACGAAAAAATATATATATATTATTTTATTGAGTTGGTTAAAAGTATATATATATATATATATTTCGATTGATGTGCGAATTTTTGCTAGAAGTCTATGCTACTTGATTCAGCTAGACGAATGTTGAAAGATGTTTATGAAATTCGAGCGTTCTTGGTCAAACTATGCCAAACCAAATTATTGTGGTGCGGATTCAGATGTTAAGAAGCTGAGTTGAACAACCCTATAAAAGGGGGACATGTTATCGGAGACTATAGTTCCGAAGGTAACGCACATAGTCGTTATGATGTACTACGTTTGGACCCGACGTAGGGGTACGATAGGCTGGCCACCTAGAGTACCGATGCGATTTTATAATGTGAAGTACCGGGGGTGAAGCACTAATAAACCTAAAAACAAAGTTCAAGGTCTTGTGACCACTCAGCATTATTGGAATCTGTTAAATTCCTGAGTTATTTATATCGTTTCCCAATTATTGAGCAATTGTGGAAGATTCTTATTATTCTGAAGGAGAATGTAGCGAGAAGGATATTCTTTAGAAAGAAGTAGTGGTAGAATGCAATAATTTATAAAATCTATTTTGATAGATTGATATATAAAGATTGATAGACTAAAATTTCGAGGACGAAATTCTTAGAAGAAGGGGTGAATGTTATAACCCGAATAATTATAGATGGTGAATTATGTAGTATATGAATTCTACGAGTAGAATATATAGTAATGATCCTTGGAAATGAAATGAATGAGTTAAAGAAGATATATAATATTTGATATATGATTGTGTTTAATTGAAGGTTAAGTAATAAAACTTTAACCTTGTTGAAGAGGTGAATTTAGTAGAGATATATGTGTAGTTTATATAAATGTCGTTAAGATAATGAGTTGAAGTTATTCAACAATAAAATTGTGAAAGAGATTTTTGTGAAAATCAAGTAAGGGAGGTTTCGTTGATTCCGAGGACGGAATCCTTATAAGAAGGGAAGAATGTGACATCCCAGATTTTTAGAATTTATAAATGAGAATTTAATAAATAAAATTCTTATTATCTGATGTTTTGAGTTTGAGTATGTGAATACGTGTCATATATGGTGAAATATGTGAATTTATGGGAAGATAAATTAAATGTTAATTTTAATATTTATTGGAGTAAATAAATATTTTAATTGAATTATTTATTGAGTCAAATAAATAAATTATGTGATTTATGGAATGATTTAATTAAGTATTATATATCGATTAAATGAATGTGTAATATTTAATTTAATTGATGTATATTAATTTTATATTATAGTTCTAATTTAATTGAGAGAATTAAATTAGATGATTTATGTGTTAGTGTTACATGAATTATAATTAGCAAGTAATTATAATTATGTGGCAAATTTTATGTGATTTTCATAGTTATTCCAAATTTATCCCACCAAACGAAAAACCAGTTTGGGATTTCGTTTCTTAGGACATCAGGACAAATTCTGATAAACCAAGAATGGTTATGGACAGGATTCTGATAATAAAAGACATAGGTAAAGGAATCAATATAATCCCAATACTATATCTGGTTTCTGAATTTCTAGATTCAGCAGTTCGGGTAGTGTGAGGATGGATACCCCAATTAGCAATGGGCATAATATTTCGAATAGTTGTTTTGCTGTAAGAAATTGGACTGGTGGTTTTAGTTGAATCATAAAGCGTATGCTTTATGTCCATGGATGCTGTTTCTATGATAATTTGCTCATAAGACATAACGGTACTGGTCAAAATGAGTGGGAAATTGTTGAGTCACTAAATAGCGCCTCTTGATTTCCCATGGATCTTTCATCCATTTTTCATCATTTGGTTCAATATAAAGAATTATTTCTTCAATATTACTGTTAGGGATATATTGTTCTGGTAAGAGCAGAACATCCTTTGCTGTTTGACTGGAAGAAGTTTGAGCTGTACTGTTGGGAGTAGTTATACTCGGGAATTCTGTATAATACTGCTGCCTGCCTCGGCCTCAGCCTCGGCCTCTTCCTCTATTCATCAACCCTGTAAATATTCACGGGTCAGAAAATCGGGTAAAGAATTCTGTTCGCCTTTGAAAATCGGGTAAAGAATTCTGTTCGCCTTTGATATGTTCAATATCAAAATCAAATACTGATAAGATACTTTGCCAAGTAGCAAATATCTATTTAGAAGCAAGATTCTGAACATCATTCTTAAATATTTGTTTAGCAGCAGAACAATCTACTCTAATCAAGATATGTATAAGTGGAACATCACCCAAGTCGCGTTGAGGGTTTATGTTAGTACCTCTAACAGAAGACCTAATAGCCCTACCGCTAGGGATATGCATTTTGAATGTTAATGGATTTTACACCCAATAGTAAAATTCGAAAGCTTTTGAGGTAGTGTGAGGATGGATACCCCAATTGATTGTTCTGCTGCTAAACAAATATTTAAGAATGATAAATCAAATACTGATAAGATACTTTGCCAAGTAGCAAATATCTGTTTAGAAGCAAGATTCTGAACATCATTCTTAGAGGCGCTATTTAGTGACTCAACAATTTCCCACTTAGATGATTTATGTGTTAGTGTTACATGAATTATAATTAGCAAGTAATTATAATTATGTGGCAAATTTTATGTGATTTATCGATGTTAGATTTTAATTCATTAAATTAGTTGTTTAATATTTAATTGATTAAAATATGACATTAAAGTATGTGTTAAAATGATTTATTAAAATAAAAGAAAAAGAATTTGTAAATGATTTTTTACCAAACAAGGCCCTTGCTTTTGTTTTAAAAGACTGTTGCCAAACAAGGCCCTTACACTAGCCTAACCCTAAATTACCTAAACTATGTTTGGATTTAATAAAACTAGTTTCAAATTTTCTTGTAGCCAAACAAGCCAAGTTGGCTTTTGAATTTGTAACTTACCTAATTAATAAGAGTTAGTATATATAATTATTATTAGGAGTTACATGTTTTATGTAATATATGTATTATATGTATATTGTATATACTACAACTACGTTAGTTTTACAAACTAAGAAAAACAAAGAAAGAAAAGAGCAGAGGAAAAAGAAGAGCAGAGAAGGGAAGAAGAAGAGAAAGAAAGGGGAAAGAGACCTTGAAAGAATTCTCGCTAAGCCATCATCTACTTCTCCTAAGCCTAATCAAAGAGTATAACTTCTAAATTTAGTTTTAATAATGTGTTTTATGTTGTGGAACTTCTCTGTAAAAAAAAACGTTTTTCATGAAAGTTAGTAATTTTGTTGAATATATGTTGGAATTTTGTTAATATACTGTTTATAAATTTAATTAGATGTCATAAACAATGATTTTCAGAAATCAAACTGATTGTAGAAACATGTTTTAATAGAAAAGTTATGTTCATATGAGTTCATACGAGTTTTAGATATTATGGTTGATTTTAGTTAGAAGAAATTGATGAAATTGATATATGTTAATATGTTTATTAGGAATTTGTTTGATGCTATCTTCAATTACGTATATAATACATGTATATAGAGTTAAATTGCTTGAGAAAGTGATTTACAGTGAATGGTTTTATAAAATATATAAGTTTTATGAAAATATCAAATTTAATTTCTAAAACTTTTGATTATTGTTGTTTAAATGTTTTTGTGTTTGGAGATATGTTATATGAGTGTATTGTATCAAGTATATGCTATACATTGTTCTAGTAGCTTGTTATTGCCGTTTGATGGCATGTTGGGTTTAATCGGTGAAACAGGGAGGCTGCACTGCCTGCTTCTGTCTGCGTACCTGCGCAGCTGCGCCTCTGGGTTTTCTCAGGCTGGTCACCTGCGCAAGTGCCAAAGCTTGTGGCTGCGCAGCTGCGCCAGTACCTGAGCAGAGGCAGAAAACTTAAAGTATTTGTACAGTTTTAAAACCTAAATTGATTTGGTTATGTGTTAACATGAATCAAGATTTGCAATAAGACGTTATGAGTAGGTATTTGGCTATTTCAAAATAGAAAAGGAAGAAGGTGGTGAAAACCTTAAATTGTTATTAGTTAATTCATTTTAATTAAGTAAAGGTTTAACTTAAGTTATAATTTGTTTGGTTATAATGTAGTGAACATCATATGCAATTATAATTAGAGTAAGGATTTAATTTAATCTATAACTTGTTAAATTATAATGAAGGTTAGTGGATTATTTGTTTAACTTAAATTATAATTTTGTGTAATTATAATTTAATTGATTAATATGGGATAATTATGATTAAGATGAATGTGTAATTTAAATTATAATTATAGTTTAATAAATGCATGATTAATTATAAATTGTAATTTGTTTAATTATGCATGATGTAGATTGATTAATCGTTATAATTGTTAAATTATAATTTGATTAACATAAGATGTAAATTGATTAGTTATAACTAAAGTGGATGTTTAAATTATAATTTGTTTAATTATAATTTAATATGAGTATGTAATTATTAATTGATTAATCATGTGATATATAATATGATTATGAGAAAATGTAATGTGAGTATGTGATGTAAATTATTATGTGATAATAATTATTAATTTGATAGTTAATGAGGAATGAGTTAACCTAGATTGGTTAACTAACGATGAGGATTAGCTATGTGATAATTAACTGATATTGTTAATTATACATATGATTTGACAGCGAGTGTCAAACGAGTAAATAGAAGAGAATTAGAAAGTATAAAGTATTATTTACTTAGACGTTTGATAAGCGTTGCTAGGTGACTAATAATTGATGCGTATGGTAATACGTTATGTAGGATCATGAAGCAGATTATATTAAGCTGTTTTTCGGTAATTGGTAATCTACGAGCCAGGCAAGTCTTTCAGTTCCTATTTTTTACGTGAACTTGATAATGAACTGTTTTAAATTGTATTGCAAAGAGCATGCCATGTTATATATGTTGCAAGCATGAAATGTGAAAGTCAATTTATGACTACATTGATTAATTTAGGAATGTTGGTTGAGTAAGGAACTCAATCTTTATATTTGTTATGTGATTAAAGCATGTATGTCATGTTACTTTAAGGTTTATGAGATGTATGTTGAGCATGTTAATTATATGCTACGTGATGAATAATAACTGTTAGTTCTTGCTGAGCTGTCGAGCTCACTCTTGCAAATAACCATTTTTGCAGGTCAAGGATGCAAGGTAAAGATACGTGTTAAGTGATTTATAGAGATCAATGTTCAAGAATATTAGTTATGTTAAATTTCAAATTTTAGTTGATGTTTTGATTGTAACTTAGTTGTTAAGTTGTAAGTTGAGCTATCCGACGTATAATGGTTATTGCTTAGTGAGGTAAGACTTTATATAGTCATTTTGTTGTAACAATTCATGATATAGATTTGAATTGAAGAGATGTAATGTAAAGGTTGCGATTCAGGACAATATAGAAAGAAAGTTTATAAAAATTTTAGATATTCCGCATTTTTAGTGATTTTTAATATCGAATACTGATGTAATGAGATATTAAAGTTGTATTGTTAACGATCGAGAAGAAAAATATTATATTATATGGGTCGTTACACAAGACTTTTTACAATTTTCCTGTTGTGTTCCATAGAAAACCAAAACAGTATTACTCTTAGAAATGGGTATATAGCTCACAAGGCTTAGTGACACCACCACAACCGAAACTAAGATTTATTATCCAACAGTGTGAAGCTTCTTTGGGACTTCAAGAGTTGGAAACAACCAGAAGCTGAGCCTAGGTTACTGCAAAAGATACTTATATGAACTCTGGAGGATCTCATTCAATTCTACATATAAACACTCAAAAAGACTTGCCTCTCCAATAAGGTTGAAGATGGACAAGTTGGTACCAGCCCTCGAACTCTAGAGCTAAGGCTTCACAAAATTTAACTTAAATGCAGCAACCATTTTGAAGAGCTCCATTAATTTTCCTTTTCTTTTTTCTTCTTTTCAGTTTGGATAAGTAAAGTCCCATCAAGTTTCCTATCCACATTTTGGACCTTTAACTTAGAACTGGACAGCAGTAGAACATTTCATAAATGAAATACTTGCGTTAATTATAATTATAAATAACCTTGCTCAGTGAACTGGACTGTAACCATTTGCCATCTAAAACCTCACATCTTGTAATGCTTTGGAGATCCGAAACTGGACATGTGAAGCACTCTCCCAACACGAGACATCATACCAAGAATGAAACTGGATTCTTTCAAAGGCCTCATAATTCCTTTTACAACCTTACAAATAAAATCTTCTATTACCCTCTTTCCAAATTAAACCTTAAAAAATCATGCAAGGCCGTTCATCCATACAATGTAAAATGCAGATCTCAAGAGCTCTCAATTCAAAAAGGGATACTGTCTGAGCAAATGACAGGGAGACTAGAATCCTCCTCATCCATCCCAGGTAATTGCCTCATCTTGTGTACACTGTGACTGTGACATCACTATAGTACATTAAAAACCATGGTAGTCAACTTATGAACATGATTATAAGCACATACTTAAAGAACTCATAGACACAGGTGGCATTTCAAAAATTTGGTCACTCGGGAAAGAAGAACTACTATAAAGTCCGAAAAATCTTTCCGACTTTCTACTCCCGACTCCGAGTGCATGTGGCAGATTCAATCAGCACAAAAGAGGGTTCACCATATTAATTGTAGACAACAGGTCTTTTGGTCTATAGGACATTACTCACATATCGTTATTGCACTCTGTCTTCACCAAAAAGTCACAGGCATGTTTGATATTCCTATAATCTTTATTAACCTAGTAACAGGTTCTCTTCTTCATCTACCTCATTTTCATTATAAAAAAATTATAGAAAGTATCCTAGTCATCTACTTGCTTAAACCTTTCATAAATCATCCATCAAAGTTAACTCCGAAACTGGGTTCCCTGCTTTTCCTCCACTCTTTCTCCAAAATAAACTAAAATCTGCTTTACCATTGACAAGTCAAAATAAGGTGATCTACCTGATAATGAGATATAACTTCACTGTAACTTTGCTTCCCACGGATTGATGTATGAATTTATAAAGTGTTCAGGATTTCACCAAAAGTGTGAAGTTGCAAAAACGATATAGGTTACGGTGAAAGTACAAATACAAACTCTAGTCTTGTTGAACTCATAGGATTTCTTTTTTTGGCAAAACTCATGTTTACCCATTGGACTTTTTCCATTTTGTGCAATAGCCCAATAAACTATTTTTTGCTGCAATTGACCAACTCTGTCAAATTAATTGGATGTCCGCTAATTAATTATCTACGATGTTGTTAAAAAAAGGGCATGGAATCATAGTTGTTAGAATCTTACGATACAAAATATGTATCGTGCATTACACTATGATACATGAGCAATTCGATACCTATATATTGTTGGCGTATTAGAAAGTGAGCCGTATCTTACGATACATCGCACGTATTCTACGATATGATTTACGATCGGTTGATACATTTTTAAGTTAAAGGTAAACCTGATAAGAGTTAAAATAATTTAAAATAACAGTATTTTTGTAATTAGAAGAGGTGTTCACTTGATCTACACAATAATTCTTAAAATGCTTTTTAAAATTACATTTTTTAAAGGACTTTATTTCCACTTTCTTTTTTTCATGTCTGATGCTTATATGGAGACATAAATACATAGTTTTGGAGTTGTCGTTTACCCTACACTTTTGGATTTTGGCTTTATTTCACATTGAGTTTATACTTAAAAGTTAATTGAGCTATTTTTTCTCCTATCACTTCATAAGTATTACTTAAACAATATTGATTGTTGATTAAGCCTCTAGTTCAAACTCTTCAAATTATAATTTTAATATTTAAAATTTGTTTATGGGCTCATTTGATTACTATAACGTTACAGTTAAGATAATGAACTTTATTGTCCAATAAAATGAGCTCTCTATATGTTTAAAATATATAACTATTATGTTTTGCATATTTTTTTGTATCTTATGATAACGATACACGATTTAGGAATTTTAGGTACATGATACATTCCACGATTTAACAATTATGCATGGAATTAAAAGAAAGAAAAGACTATATATATAAAAAAACTTGAACAAACACAAACTAAAAAAGTAAAGGAAAAAACTTCGACTTTTTCAAACTTTTTCTTTCTCTCTTCTAAAGTTCTCTTTTCCTCTTTTCTTCTTGTGATGGTGCTTTGACACCATAACTGTAATACCCGAGAATTTTATAAATAAATTTAGATATTTAAAATAAAGATATTTGCAATTATTTGTGTGCAAGTATATATATATGTGTGAAATGCGATTAATAATTTTATATAAATTAAATCGAGTATGAAATGATTAAGAAGTATATTGATAATGATAATAAGCTTAATTAAGCTTAAGTGTTTAGCCTTGTGTGACATAATTAATTTCTTAATGGAATTAATTAAAGAAGGATTTAATAATATATTGGACTCATGATTATACTAAGCCCAATATGACTTAATTACAAGTGTTAGTGGCCGAGTAATTTAGTTAGGAGTCCAATAGATATGAATTGGTAGTCCAATAAAGTTAGTATAATAGTATATGTGTTTAGTCCAATTTAAATTAACTTGAGAATAGCTAATATATATATATATATATGGATAGTAGATATATGTATTTATATACATGTACAGGTAAGTATATATATATGGGAGTATGTGCATAAGTATATATACATATATATGTGTATAAGGGACATGTATGCTAGCATGTGTACAAAAGAAAATAAAATGTGACTTAGGGGCAGTGCACCCCCCAACCGAACCTCCCCATGGCCTAAGAATGCTGATTTTTGTGCCTTGGATAAGCTAACAAGCAAGACCCATGTGATGGCAATGATGGTGCAGCCCAATAGCTAGTAGTACTATGAATAGTGTTGGTTGGTAGAAACTTTTCACCAACTCCACTTTTACCATTAGGAAATGACCGAAGTCTTGACAAAAATTTTCCTATAAATAGAGACCCTTATTCATCTTATAAGAATTACTAGAATCATTTACTCTGCATTAGAAAGAACAATATAGTGAGTTAAGAGATATATAGAACCCAAGAGGAGCTCCTGCAGTTCGGAGGGCAGAGGAGAGAGGAAAGAAGGGACCAGCCAGTAGCTACCCAGTGTTTAGTCAATAGAAGGAAAACGTCAAGAGGTACACATCCTTTTGACCCTATATTGTTAATTCAGCCTTCTGCAAATCAGTTAAAAAGAAATATGCATGCTAGTAAGAGTTGTTATGAAAACAACATAAACCGAACAAAAAGGAAAGTATAACATGTCATACTAAGATGAATTTAAAAACCATATCAGCAGTGAAAGAGTAACATGATATTCTATGCTAATGAATAATGCAGGCCATAAAGGCTAACAGTAAGATTACGTCCGGACTCTAGAACAAATAAAGAAAAGTGTTAATTTGATTAAATGTGGTGATGCTATGCCAAAATCATTCATATACCCATACACCCATTAAACTGCATGTATCAATAATTAAATTGGAGACCAGTTCAACCCATTAGGTTCTGCAATATTATGCCTTAGTCTCCTATTGTAGTAGTAGTAGTAGTAGTAGTAACCAACAATGGTAAAAACTTACCCCACGATCGCAGACTGACTCTGCAGATCGTGGAGTCCAACACCAGACCAAGATCTTTGGTTAGTTTCGGAAATAGCAGACTGACTCTGCAGATCGTGGAGTCCAACACCAGACCAAGACCTTAGGTTAGTTTCAAAAGTAGTAGACTGACTCTGCAGATCGTGGAGTCCAACACCAGACCAAGACATTTGGTTAGATTTGGAAGTCTTAGACCGAACCCCACGATCGTAGACTTACTACAGATCGTGGAGTAGACCAGACCAACCATGAACCAAATCTTAGACCAAACCCCACGATCGTAGACTTACTACAGATCGTGGAGTAGACCAGGCTGACCTTAGACCAGATTGTAGAGTGAACCCGAAGGTAATCTCTCACAAATCGTGGAATGAACCCGAAGGTGATCTTTCACAAATCGTGGAGTGAACCCGAAGGTGATCTCTCACAGATCATGGAGTGAACCCAAAGGTGATCTCTCACAGATCGTGGAGTGAACCCGAAGGTGATCTCTCACAGATCATAGAGTGAACCCGACCATCAGAAGATGATTTTTCAAAAATCGTGGAGTGCCTGTAAATCGTAGACCACTCCTGCAGAATGATCAAACACTGAAAATTCTTACTCTAGACTTGTTTAAATAATTACAGATCCTTAATAAGACTATATCCAGTTTGCCTTCAGCATAATAGTGTGATAATAACAAGTTGGGAGTGTTAAAGAAGGTAATGGTGATAGAACCATCAACTGTCATATACTGTCATGTACTGATAGGATATAAGTAACTCAGAAGTATTAAGAGAATAAAGTAAGAATTGACAAAAGTGTCATCTGATTAATATCAAATAAATACTTAAACAAATCAGGCATAATGAACTGTTATAATAGGAGAGTTTTGTAGTTAGGCCTACATCTATTATTATAACTCAGCAGGGTTTAATTATTAGGATGACTCATGATTAATGTAGGTTATCTAAAGAGCAGAATCGTAGAGTAAAATATTAAGCAGCAGTTCAGGCAAGTTTCGTACATTTGATTTTGATATTGAATGCAAGTTCTCTATCTTATATAAATCTGGATATTGTGCCAATACCTAAACCTTATTTCATTGTGTAAGCTTCTAATTACTGTTATACCATGATATACTTGAGCAAATATACTTATTGATCTTATAATCATTATATGGAATAACCCTTGTGTTATCCAGACTCTTGAGAAATATTATTCATACTCTAAAGTTTGGTTTAAAGTTAAAGCTATATTCTGTTAATCATGTTGCAAGCATTGAACTCATATATTGTTCCTAAATGCATTATAAAGGTTGTCTAAGCCATTTGTTTCGACTAGACTAATATCATGTGTTAGAAAGCTATCAAAATCAATTGACTTGGTGCGGACTCTAATAAATCTACTGAGATGAACAACCCTCATTGAAGGGGAAATTATATAACTGTCGGGGAACCGACGTGCGCACAAACTAGCATGTTTTGAATGTTATGCATAACGTAGGATACTTTAGGCTGATCACCTATTGTACTTGTGTATATTGGATTTTCAGTATAATACTGTTAATTCTAGTAAGAGTTCTTAGTCCATAGTGACTACTCAATGTTCATTATTCTTGAACTTCGAAATTATTGAACTTTTAAATCTTGACGATATCTTTTAGTCCATAGTGACTCTTATTTAGAACTATTGATACTCCTCGTTATTCTTGAACTATCAATTACCATTATATCCTTGAGACTTGAACTTTATAATTGTTCGCCTTTATTGCTATATTACTTGCTGAGCAAATTTGTTGCTCATTCTTGCTTTTCTTAAAATATTTCAGTTAAGGCAGAGCAGTGTGGGCCCTCTGGCACGGACAAGGACAAGGACAAGGGCAAGGCTACGACGTAGCTTTGTTCTCTTTTAGGATTATTATGATGTTGTAATAAGACTTATTTTACATTATGTATTAAGTTATGTTATGATATGTTTAAGTTAGTCATGGTTGCGAGACCGTGGGACGCGAATATTTATATTAAATCAATGTAAATTATTCTATTATTCCGTTGCATGAGATTGTAGTATGTTATTAGAATTAGATCGTGATGCACCGAATTCGAGGTATATGTATCTGAATTTGGGGGCATCACAATAACTACCGGTAAAAACTCACAACGACACCACTAACACTTTTCGGAATTGCCTTTCCCTCGTACCCATCACTTTTTTTCATTATTTTTTTAGCTAACGGCAAAATTTTTATTTATTCTAAAGAAATCATTAATCCAAAAGACTTGGTCTAATGACTGATAAAAACAGACAAAATCTGCCAAAATACATTACACTTAAGAAAAAAACCATCTCCTCCTCGATTTGACACCAAAAACAACAAACCACCATCCCTCCGCCACCCAAAACAAAAGAAAAAAAAGAATAAAAGTTTGAGATCTAGAAGAAACCCCTAATTTACTCGCGAATAGACTTTTGAGTTTATGCAATTATCCTCATAGATGAAACTATTAAAAAGCAATCACTCTACAACAAGTTTGCCCCCAACAGCGGCACAAATACCACAAGAAGGTGAAGAATCAGAGATCAAATTGATTTGTTAAAGAATAATTATTACTGACCATGCTTCAAGCGGTTTGGAAATTGTGAAGTGTGCAGACTTCATGTTCACTTCCTTCTACATTCATTCCCACCCTCGATAAGTTCATGTTTCTCTCTATATATCTCTACGTTTCAAGCTTTTGAATGTTGATTCAGCACCGAAAAAGATGAAAGCTCTTTTTTAATATATTATTTATCCACGACTTATTTATTTTTTCATTTCTTTGTTTTTCTCACACAGCCATATAGGAATAAAACTATTATCAGTTTGATTATTTTGACTGAATGACAAAATTACATTTTTTTTAAGTTTAGTTGGCCAATTGCTGGAAAATTAGTTTAGTTGGGTATTGCACAAAACGGGAGAAGTTCACTTGGATAAACATGAGTTTTCTGGAAAAAAAATGGTATACCTGATCGTTGCGGCATCCACTGGAATGGAGATTTAAGAAGAAAGTAAAAAAATTAATTTGGACTTGGAAGAAAGAGAGGGAAAGATTATCTTACTGCCTCACTGAGACGAATCTCATGCTTTGATGTTTGGCATTCACCTGTCAATTGTCACATGAGTCTGAATCGTTATTTCGATTAGGATAATGCTAGGAGTTTCAAATGATATATCATCTCTTGTGGTTGAGTACATTAATTGTGATTAATTATGTCATAAAGTATTATTACAATATTCAATACCACATTATTTGAGACCAATTTTTTGAGACCCCTAGCATTACCCTTTCGATTATTTAGCATGCTGCTTGTCTATAATGTCTCTTAAAACTACCACCTACCAAATTAAAAATAGAATAAAGTAACTGTTTCAAGTATTTAACACAATCAAATGAAGAGCTAAAACTGTAAAACATCCCACCAATGCATCTATCATTTTAGTGCAATAGTGTTGAATTATTACAGCTCATTGATCTATACTAATCTTTCTACCAATATACTACAACACAGTAGATAACACAGTAGATCACCTATACTGAAGAACCTTTTTTCCAAAGACCACCATTGCATAGTTATCAAGGCGCCAAGTCCAGGCAAAGCGACAGCCGGGAGTTTAAACGCTTAGTTGACAAAGCGCCCGACTAGTCGTCCACAAGTCGACAAGTCGTTAACAATGTAAATTTTATACGTATAAAATTATATATATTTAACATTTATATGAATATTTATATATTTATATTTCTAATGATTTTTCATATTCAAAATGCAGGTTATAGCATATCAAATCACAAGAAGAAGACAAAATCAAGTCAAAATGATAATTTTATTATAGTTGAAGTAATTTATAAATATATTATAAGTATAAGACAACACTGCATCACATATTATATATAAAAAAAATTGAGCAGCAGCACTCTAACAGAATATAAAAAATTACCATGTCATATAAAAAAGCATACCAATTACCATATTAATTAGCGCAACAGTCATGACTGATGAGTCAACAAAGAGTTGTGAGTCAACAAAGAGTTGAGAGTCAACACTTAACAAAGCAGAACAATATCATATATATATACAAAAAAATTAGCACATGACGACTGACTAAGCATAATAGACAAGAAATATAAAAAGAAAAAAATTGTCAACAAAGCCGGAAATAAAGAAAGAAAAAAAATTGTCAACAAAGCTGGAAATAAAGAAAGAAAAAAAATTGGGCAGCATGTCAACAGACTCAACACAGCAGAATATATACCCAAAAAGAAATAAAAGAAAGAAAAAAAGAAAAAAAGAAAAAAAGAAAAAAAGTCGGAGCAGAACTCAGAGAAGAAGAACAGTAGAAGTAGAAGAAGAAAAAGAGTAGAAAGGAAGAAGAGTAGAAGAAGATGAGTGAAAGAAGCATACCTGTAGAAGTGTAGATCGCGATTCGTGAGCTGGCGGAGTACGGGAGTAGTCGACGAAGCCGGTAATCCCTTTCTCCCTCTCTATTGCAGACTTGTAATCCCTTTCTCCCTGCTTGTTGCGAATAACGTTCGATCTAACGATCGATTAGGTTTTAGCTGCTTCTTTTTTTACCTAGTTAACTTCGGGTCAACCCGCAATATCCAAGGCAGACGCTTTGCTCGTAAGTCGTCCAAGTCGGTACGTAGTCGTTCGAGGCGTCGCCTTTAGCGGCTGAGCGCGCGACTTACTTACCTCCAACCAAGTCGTCCAAACGACTTCAAAAATTCTACCGCCCGGACGACTAAGCGTTGCCTAGGCGATGCCTAGGCGACGACTTGATAAGCTTGCGCCATTGTACCTTGAAAACCGGTAAATAATAAAACATTTGCCCTCTTATCAAGGCTACTATAGAATTCTTGTAAACTATGGACAGCACCGGGTATATAAGCAGTGATTTCAAGGGTCGTGAAAATGTTAATGGTCTCCCTATCCTGTTCAAAATTCAAACTACCAACATATACCTCAAACTTCCATTTACATATATATGACATCTGTGATTTCCAAATAAATTAAAATGGATTCCTTAAATTTCCAAAAGAATTTTCACCATTTATTCTCTTTATTTATTTCTATTTAGTAATCTCCTCAATTATAATGCACAGAATTTCATAAAAACTTAAAATCAGACAATTTATGCTACTATTAAAAAATTATATTGATGGGAAGGTAGGTACCTGCGTAATTGAGGGTGTATGATAAGCCGTTGCAGCCGCGAGCCTTGACCCCAAGCTTGAGGAAAGGGCGTTGGCGTTGCTGTAGAAGGTGGCGTATTCTAGCGGCGGCGGCGTCCGTTAGGCTTACGGCTCGCCGTCGAAGGGTGGGTCCCGCCTTTGACGCAGCTGCGGCCAGGATTTTTGATGAAGATGAAGCTGACATGCCCTCAAATCTCTGTTGATGTTTCTAGTCAGTAGTCTCTATGAATCTCCTATATTATTAATTTGTTTAGAAGAAAAAAAAAATTAACATGTACAGATTTTATATGTTTGTTCCACGGAAAATGAGGGGAAATTATTTTAATATGAGTGAAATTTATGTATATGGTTTAATAAATTTATTGTATGTAGACACGAAATTTTCTTCGGTACTGTTGTAGACATTCGAAATTTGGCATTCTTATTACTAACCCTGCAAGAGAGCAAAATCGTCTTTTCAAATCAACCCCGGTCTCAATACCGGGACGTCAAATCAACCCCGATCTCAATACCGGTACGTCAAATCAACCCCGATCTCAATACAGAGACGTCAAATTAACACCAGTCTCAATATCAGGACATCAAATCAACCCCGGTCTCAATACCGGGATGTCAAATCAACCCCGATTTTAATATCAGGACGTCAAATCAACCCCAGTCTCAATACCAGGATGTCAACTCAGCCCCGGTCTCAACCCGGGAAGTATAGGTCAGCCCCGGTCACATCCCGGGAGGTACAGGTCAGCCCCGGTCACATCCCGGGAGGTACAGGTCAGCCCCGGTCACATCCCGAGAGGTATAAGTCAGCCCCGGTCGCATCCCGGGAGGTACAGGTCAGCCCGATCATATTCTGGGACGTACAGGTCAGCCCCGGTCACAACCCGGGAGGTCAGGTTAGCCTCGGTCACGACCCGGGAGGCCAACTCAACTTCGGAGACAACCCTGAAGCCTCACATCATCTTTAGAGACAAACCTGGAAGAACCAAGTCAGCCTTAGAGACAACCCTGAGGACAAACAAAATCGGCTGGGATCCAAACCTCGGAGACAACCCCGAAAAATCAGTAGAAGGCCATGCCAGCACTGGAGGCAACCCACGGACAGGGCAAAATGGTTATTTTACCAACTTCAAGCCGATTCGATCAAACTCAAGCCGAATTGATGCCACCAAGGTCAGAAAGAACCATAACATTGATCCCGAGTGTCAACAGCGTAAGATAGTTCAACGGACAAACTACGGGGAAACGAAGATCTGGTTATGAACCCGTCTTCTTGAACTCAAAAAAGGTTTAATCACATGTCATTGCGACACTCTCGGCTAGGGCTTTCTGAAAAGTTACAGCAATCCTCCAACGGACGCTCCGATCAAAAATTAGAAAGTTTCGAATCTGAACTCGTATTGCTTGAAGTGCACGTACTTCGATGCAACGGGACCCACTACCCTGGGCCTGCCACGTGGCGCCGCAGGTAGACTCGTGGCTGCCGCGGGTAGACCCGTTTCCACCGGGTCTATAAATATGAGTGCACCCCCAGGCCAAAATCAATTCAGAAACGCTCTGAACCTCTGCCCGTTTCGTTTCTTAGCCCTACCTCTTGTACTCCAAACCCAGATTTTATTACTCTAACACGTAGGTATACTCACATACTACCACATATCAAAAATTAACCGGTACAAATTGTGATGCCCCCAAATTCCAGGACCGCCACTTGTTCTCTCGAATTCGGTTCATCACGTGCTCATGGTAATACATCACAATAATAATAACTAAATAACAGACATCACAGCGGAAAATCTATTCTAGAATAATTTACAATAATTTATTATAATTATTCCCCCAAGTCTCGCAACCTACAGTACTTAATAGATTACATAATAATATCAATTAACGACTTATTACATAACCTAACTTAAGCTTAAACATAATCAAAACCAGTCTTACTACATCATCTTAATACAACAATAAAATATTTAAAAACATAAAAGAGACAAGCTAGTTGGTAGCCTTGCCCTTGCCCTTATCAACGCCCGAAGGTTCGCCCAACTCTGCCTTAACTGAAATGTTTTAGGGAAAGCAAGAATGAGCACAAATTGCCCAGCAAGTAATATACAATAAGGGTAAGTGATAAAATCCTTAATTTTCGAAAGGGTATAACAAAGTTTGATAGTTCAAGGATAACAAGAATATCAACAGTTTTCAATAATAGTCGCTAAGGACAGAATAATATCAATGCGATTCAATAACAAATCAATTCAAGATTTCAAGATAACTGAATACTGAGCAGTCGCTAAGGACTATGAACTTCTACTAGAATTAACAGTAATAAATTGAAAATCCAACAAAAACAGGTACAACAGGTGATCAGCCTAAAGCACCATCGTTATGCATAACAATCAATCATACTCAAGTGTGCACGTCGGTTCTCCGACAATTATATATTCCCTTCAAAAAAGGTTGTTCTTCTCAGTCAAATACAAGATCCTGCATCAATCAATTAGTTTGGTTGCTTTTCAATAATATAAGTCTAGCCGAATCAAATGGCATAGACACTTTCACAATATTCAAGAACAATACTAAGTTCAACATGAATAATAGCTTTAATGAAATAAGAGTTCAAGTATGCTAATTCAATTCAAACGATTAAGTAGGAAACTAGTTCGCAATATACAAAGATAGAATACTTGTATCCAAAGAGATAAGGTTTAGATACTCGCTTACGATATCCGTTGAATAAAATAATGCAAGGGTTTAGGATACTTGCCTTATGCGTAGTTTACTCATGTAAAGCTAGCCAACACTTTCGAATTCCTATCGTAATACCATTACGTAAATATATGATATTCATTAGTCATATAATTTAACTTTATATCTCATCTCGTACATACGATAATCACATAAGCTAAGTCTTAACCTAGCTACACAGTTATATAGAATATAATTTCTATCCTTAACTTCCTCTTTTAGAGTTTAAACACATTCTCATATCATATAAGATCGCAACAATTAGCAAACATACTCGCATATTATTAATATCACATAAAATCATAATCAATACTAAATATATTTCATTTTTAGCAATGTAGGCATCATATAAGCTATCTGTCCAAAATCAGATTATCAAACTGCATGGCTTCTGATTCCAGGCCGGCGCAGCTGCGCCATGGCTAAGCCTAGGTCCAGCGCAACTGTGCAGCCCTCTGGCCAAGCCAAGGCTGAGCTGTGCCTTATGGTTTCTGTCCGGTCATGCAAGCTAACAACACCACATAGCATATAAACATATTAAAAGATACTTTTATGTTTGTACAACCTTTCCTCGTTTCAAATATATGTGATATGGATTCTAAGTCAATACTTTCAATAACTTAAAGCCATCAAGGATACGAACTCATATGGTCTAACATGCTCGCTTTTTAAACACATAAGATATTCATATAACTTGTATTAGGCATGCTCATGAGTACTCGTATCGTATATATGTAGCTAGCATTGTTATTATCTTGAAAACATGCTTCGTTTACGCTAAACCTTAATCACGGCAACTAATCATGGTATATATACATGCATGACACATGAATGAGTCTAAGAGTACTATCACATGTGTCCATAAATATCAGAATTTAAATCTCCATGTATCGTGTCAATGCTCACGTGCAAAGCTTGTATTTCCATTAGTAAATCTTACTAATAGGGCCTAACATGTTCATGCTTCCTTACGAACCATATAAACACAAGTTAAGGGTTCATTCATGCATTTCAAAGTTATCTAAACATGCTCATAATATCAGAATGTATATATAGCATTTACATGATCATATCCACCTTCAAACTTACATTTTTGTTAGGAATGAGCACTAGTTAGGTTCACATGTTCATATCTTATTACGGAACCAATATAGATAAGCTAACATGCACTTCATGTGTCTCTAGGTGGTACTAACGTGCTTGCAAGGTCAGTATATAAACATGGCACGCATAATATCGAGTTCACTTCTAAAGTTCTAAATTCATTTCAAACTATACGCTTTTGGTAACCATACATGCTAATATAGTATAACATGCTCAAATTAGATCAATATACTCATATATTTACATTACCCACGCTTACATACTTGCCTAAGCTTATAGTAATTCATTACACTTAGCAGCTTTTTTAAACAGAAGACAAAACTGCAGCAGGGTGCCGGCGCAGCTGCGCCGCATCCCAGGCTAAAACCTGCGCAGCTGCGCCACTACTGGTTCACACCAGACAGCAGGCAGCCACGACAGTTTCTAGCCCAACTCACGAAATTACTTCATGAACTTGATTGTGATCAGTCACATTGTCTCATTAACACATGTATAAGACTATATAACAACTAAATAAACATCCTTTAATCCAATTGCAATCTAATTCATCATAGTCAAGAATTTGGATTTTGACAGAAAACAGAAATGGAGTTTTGACAGAAATGAAAATGAAGAACATGAATCATGGGATTATACCTTTGCTATGAATTAAGCTTGCTGCTATCTCAATAACACTGATATATATATATATATATATATATATATATATATATATATATATATATATATGCTCTCTAGTCTCCCTTAGCCAAAATGCTCAACAAAAGAAATGTGAAGGAGATGAGGCTATATTTATAGAACTCCCATTACACAGACAATGCAATTACCTACCATTTCAAACCAACGGAAAATTGAATTGCAGGGAGGTTACAAGGGGGTTGGTAATTAGTTGGTAGATGAAATCATGAGAGCCACACCCTTCTTCATCATTTGCTAGCCTATGTTGCTGAGTTTAAGGAAGAACAGGGGAGTAGGATAGCTTGTATATTTCACGTGAAGGAGAAAGTGACTCCCCCAGCAAAACAATCCTCAGCCTTCTAGCAACATGCATATATACATACTTAGGCTATATACATATATATTCATACTATATATTTAGATTATAATTAACATTATAATGTAAGTCACATGCTTAATATATCAAGGTAGTAGATGTGATATGGTAATGTAACATATATATAATCGATGTACATTTATTAATACCGGATATAATCTACTCGGATATAATCGCATCACATTATCTCCTTTATTAATTTCATTATTACATTATATAAATAATCATCAATTATTATTTATATACATGATACACTATTTTAATGTACACCCACACATCATTTGTCACCTACACATATCATAACATATAGTTTCATAAATCTTAATATATGGTCACACTACACTTTACATTATGCATAACATATAGTTAGTTACTATACATTTAATTCGCCTGCTTGCATATAGAAGTAAATGATTTACTTATCTTATTAATTAAATTAATAATAATATCAATTAATCCATTGCTCATTAATCAATGCAATTATCAATGTCCACAATAACTGATTAACACTTACATGAATAAATGTAAATCTTATTATACTTATAAATACGTCGATTATTATTATTATATATTTCACACTAATAATAATCACATATTATTAATTAATCACCATTAATATTTTATAACAATTAATTAATATTCTGCAATAACAGTTAACAATTAATATAGATTAATTGTTTACTTAATAATTCATTCGTTAATTATTATAATCATTAAAAATCCTCATCACTGTGCCACACAAGGCATTTCATCGAGTTTATTATAAACTCCATATTTTTCTCAATTGTCATAAATATTCAATTTAATATATAATTGAATTAATTATTCTCATAACACAAAATTATTTATATTTCAAATAAATTCTCATATCCATTAATATATTTATTTCATAATATTAGAAAATTCTCAGGTATTACATCCTCCCCCCCTTATAAAAATTCCGTCCCTGAATTGCTACAAGGTTACACAAATAAATGGGGATAATCCCTCATTATCCTATCTTCTAATTCCCACGTTGCCTCCTCGACATCATGGTTACGCCAAAGTACTTTTACAGAAGAAATAATTTTATTTCTCAAAGTTTGCTCTTTCCTATCTAATATCTGGACAGAAATTTCTTCATACGCCAAGTTCTTCTCCACTTGAATGGGCTCGTAAGAAATCACGTGCTTGTAGTCGGCCTTGTACGGTCGTAACACGGAAATGTGAAACACGTTGTGGATGTGCTCCAGTTCGGGTGGTAACGCAACTTTGTATGCCACTTCGCCCACTCGCTTCAGTATCTCGAACGGTCCTATGAATCTTGAACTCAATTTTCCTTTCTTGCCGAAACGGATTTTTCCCTTCCAGGGAGATACCTTCAAGAATACGAAACTGCCGACTTTGAAGTCTCGGTCTTGCCGATGCAAATCTGCGTATTTCTTCTGGCGATCTTGAGCTGCTACTAATCTGGCTCTTATCACTGTCACCACGTCTGCGGTTTGTTGTACTAACTCTGGTCCGAGTATTCGTCGCTCCCCGACTTCGTCCCAATATAATGGCGTTCTACACTTTCTTCCATAAAGAGCTTCGTACGGTGGCATGCCGATACTTGCATGGTAACTATTATTATATGCGAATTCTACTAAAGGTAGGTGGTCGTCCCAATTTCCCTTAAAATCCATCACGCAAGTCCTAAGCATGTCCTCCAGCATTTGTATTGTTCGCTCATTCTGTCCGTCTGTCTGAGGATGGTAAGCAGTACTCAACCTCAACTGCGTTCCCATTCTTTCTTGCAAACTCTTCCAAAAATTAGACGTGAAGCGCGGATCTCGATCAGAGACAATTGACACCGGCACTCCATGTCATGAGACAATTTCTTTTACGTATAAGCTCGCTAACTGATTCAAACTGTAGCGGATCTTGATTGGTAGAAAATGTGCGGTCTTGGTTAGTCGATCCACGATAACCCAAATAGCATCATAACCTTTCTGCGTAACTGGAAGTCCTACCACGAAGTCCATCGTAATATGCTCCCATTTCCACTCTGGTATTTCTAATGGTTGTTGTAAACCACTTGGCCGTTGATGCTCTGCTTTAACGCGTTGGCAAGTCAAACATCTACTGACGCACTCTGTGACTTCCCGTTTCAAATTGGGCCACCAAAAATGTTGCTTCAAATCTCGGTACATCTTAGTGCCTCCCGAATGAACGGAATATGTCGTATTGTGTGCCTCGTGCAAAATCTCTTCCCTCAACTCGGTTACCGCTGGTACCCACACTCTTCCTTCAAATCTCAAAATACCGTCTTTATCCATTCGAAATTTTTCTTCCTCATTTTCCGTGATCCTCTTTCGAATTTTCTCACACTTTTCATTCTTTTCCTGGGCTTCCTTTACTCTATCCAACAATGTCGGATGAGCTCCCACTACAAATAACTTCTCTCCAGGCTTCTTTGGTTCTTTCACTTCTATTTCCAATTTCTCCATCTCTCTTCTCAATTCTTCCTGAGTCGTCAAATTAAACAACTTTTCCCTTCCTTTTCTGCTCAGAGCGTCGGCAACCACGTTTGCCTTTCCCGGGTGATAAAGAATATCGCAGTCATAATCCTTGATCAATTCTAACCACCTCCTCTGACGCATATTCAACTCCTTCTGTGTGAAGATATATTTCAGACTCTTATGGTCCGTGTATATCTCGCATTTTTCTCCGTACAAATAATGCCTCCATATCTTTAACGTAAAAACTACTGCCGCTAACTCTAAGTCATGAGTAGGGTATCATTTTTCGTAATCCTTAAGTTGTCGTGACGCATACACAATGACCTTGCCGTGTTGCATGAGCACACAACCAAGTCCCTTGTGCGATGCATCACTATACACCATAAAATTTCCCGCATCATCTTGTAATGATAACACAGGTGCTTCGCTCAATCTCCTTTTCAGTTCTTGAAAACTTTCTTCGCATTTGTCGGTCCATACAAATTTCACCGTCTTTCTAGTCAAATTGGTCAACGGGGTTGCTATCTTAGAAAAATCTTGGATGAATCTTCGATAGTACCCAGCTAACCCTAAAAAGCTTCTCACCTCCGTCGGTGTTCTCGGTTGTTCCCAATTACTTACTGCTTCTACATTCGCAGGGTCTACAGCGATTCCATTCTTATCCACCACGTGGCCTAAGAATTGAACCTTCTCCATCCAAAATTCACACTTTGAAAATTTCGCATACATCTTCTCCTTCCTTAGTGCCTCCAAAACAATCTTCAGATGTTCGGCGTGTTCTTCCTCTGTCTTCGAGTAGATCAAAATATCGTCGATAAAAACTACTACAAATTTATCCAAGTATGGCTTGAAAACTCGGTTCATCAAGTCCATAAATGCTGCCGGAGCATTAGTCAATCCGAATGACATTACCAAAAACTCGTAGTGTCCATAACGGGTTCGAAACGCAGTCTTTGGTATGTCCTCATCCCTCACTTTCAGTTGATGATATCCTGTTCGTAGGTCGATTTTTGAGAAACACTTTGCTCCCTTCAGTTGATCAAACAGGTCGTCTATCCTCGGTAGCGGATATCGGTTCTTGATCGTTACTCTGTTCAATTCTCGATAATCGATACAGAGTCTCATCGATCCGTCCTTCTTCTTAACGAATAGCACTGGTGCTCCCCAAGGAGAAACACTCGGTCGAATTTAACCTTATCCAACAACTCTTGCAATTGTATCATCAATTCCTTCATTTCTACTGGCGCCATACGATATGGAGCTTTCGAAATCGGTGCCGTTCCCGGTGCTAAGTCTATTATGAATTCGATTTCTCTGTCTGGCGGAAGACCAGGCAGATTGTCCGGAAACACATCTAGAAATTCATTAACTACGGATATATCTTTAATTTCTACTCCCTTTTTCTGAGTATCAACGATGTAAGCTAGATAACCTACACATCCTTTTCTTAACAATTTCTTGGCCTGCATCATCGTAACACAACACGATTGCTTAAGCGATGAGCTACCATAAAACACTATCTTAGACTTACTCGGAGTCTGAAGGTTCACACATTTGTTCTGACAGTCAATTATCGCAGCATGGTTATACAACCAATCCATTCCCAGTATTACGTCAAATTCTCCCAATCTAATAGGAATCAAGTCTACGCTCAGTTCATGTTCTCTAATGTTTGCGTGACAATCTCGATAAATGTATTCTACAGGGATCACTTCCTTATTAGCAACTTCTATGATTAAAGGATTTTCTAATCGTTCTCTGGGTGTACTAAGTCTACTAGCAAATTCTTCAGATACAAAAGAATAGGTGGCACCCGAATCAAATAATACATAAGCATTTATATCATTGATTGGGATTATACCTGACACCACGTCATTCGCAGCCACGGCGTCCTGGACGGTCATGTTAAAGGTTCTGGCGGTTGGGCGGTTGGATTGTGTCGGTTCGCCGATCATCAGCTTGTTGCCTCCTTGCTGATTACTACCCCCGCCACTTCCCTTCTTTGGGCAATTCTTAATACCGTGCTCAGTTGAGCCGCAAACAAAACACCCTTGAATCTTTTTCGGCTTCGGACAGTTGGGCGAGATGTGCCCTTCCTGTCCGCAGTTGTAGCAAGTGTCACGTCCCTTCCAGCACTCGCCCTGGTGATTCTTCCCACACTTTGGGCATCCTTCAGCCTTCTTCTTGAAACCTCCACTAAAATTCCCTGATTGATTATTGTTGTTCTTGTTGTTGTTGTTCTCCCACTTTCTCTTTCCCAAATTGCTTCCTCCGCTACTGCTTCCTCCAGTACGGTTCTCTCCTCCAGCATTCTTTCCTTTCTTCTCTTTGTTATACAGACTTAAGGCCTCACTGCCACCTTCCGCAATGATTGCCTTTTCCAGTAATGTTGCAAAGGAATCAATTTGAAGAACTGATACATTATTGAATAGCCACGGCTTCAACCTTTGTTCGAAGCGTCTAGCCTTTCTCTCTTCATCACCAACTTGGTGCTCCGCAAATCGCGCTAGTTCGTTAAACCTAGCCGCGTATTGCGCCACCGTCATCTCACCTTGTTTTAACTCTAGGAATTTCACCTCCATCCTATTCTTCATGCTTTTCGGGAAGTAATTTTCGAAAAATAGCGTCTTAAACTTATCCCAAGCTATTATCCCTTCTCCAGCTCTTTGTTGATTAGCCTCCCACCAATAGTTCGCTTCTCCCCTCATCATGTACGTGGCAAACACCGTCTTCTGATCTTCGCCTACGCTAGCTATAGTGAAAGCTTTTTCGATCTCTTTGATCCAGGTTTGTGCGACGATTGGGTCGGTAGTTCCCTCGAACTCCGGGGGTCCTACACTCTTAAAATCTTTAAAGGTTGTTACTGGCACAGTCTGAGGGTTTGGGCGAACGGGTTCATTGTTCCTTCCCCTTAAGGCCTCTCCTAACAAGTCTACCAGTTTCTGGATCGGGTCTACTTGTTCCCTCTCATTGTTAACAGATTCTTCGGGTGCAGTCAATCTACGTCTGGGCGGCATTATCTGCATCACAAGTTTTCATTTTAATATTATTCAAGTATATTACTTAAGTATTTCTTTTAATACAAAAGAATAAATTTATAACACATTTTTGAAATAAACTTCATTTATATTCATATGCCAAATCGTTTCATTACATGATTTCCTAGCATACTGCTATAAATGTTATCACATATATCCCCTAATATCACAAAAGACGGGGAATCTACCAACCTACTACCAAACTACCCCTCTAACAAAAGCTAACACGGGGTTCACATCATTATCCCACATCTTACACAAAAGATTGGGATTACAACATAGTATGTACAACACATAAAGATAAATTCTACTAAACTACTACTAGACTGACTAAGGGAATCTCATCCCATCATCCCGCGCTCCACTGCGCTCTTGTACTCTAACTGTGCTATATAAGCAACCAGCTCTCGGCTCATAGTGTGTAGGGTCTGTCCCTGCTCTGTCGGGTAGTGGTACACACCATCAAGTACCCTCTCAAAAGCTGAATGGAACACATACCCCATCTTGTTCATCTTTCTCTTCTTGCACCTAACCTCGTCCTCTAGGTCGTCAGCTCTCTCATTGGACGCCTCCCACTTCTCCTCGAAGTGTAACCTATCCATCACCTCCAACTCTAGCTGAGTACGGAGTGCCTCTTTCTCAGTCTTCTCACTCAATTCTCTCTGTTCTACTTCTTCTAGCTTTCCTGCTATATCCACGTTCCTAGCCACTGACCTGTGAAACAGAGTCCCCATCTGGATCCCTGCCTCCCTACGATAGGCAATCTCCACCTCTAACTCCTGCATGGCCAGCTTCCTCTGGTGGTCCTCGTCCCTCAATTTCTGGAACTCGGACTCTCTCTCTTGGGCCTCTACCTCCAGCTCCTGAACCCTGCAGTCTAACTCTAGGATCCGCTCCTCATACTCGCCTAGCATCTGCTCCTCTACAGTAGCCTCATCAGAGTCCTCTACTGGCTCATCCTCCATCGGCTCGTCCTCTGGATCAGACTCTATCTCAAACTCGTCCTCTTTGTCAGACTCGAACGGTGCAACAGCCTGCACTGGTGTAGCCTCTAGAGGTGCCTCGTATACTACATGTATATCCCTAGGCTCCTCCTCTGTCACTCTACTAGGTACACCTGTGTCTGTCATCCTACAATCGCAAACACAAGACAAACAAACAGTAACTCCATTAGAAAGTTAAATAAAACATAAGTTCATTGTATAGAATGAAGTTACATTTCATAACACGCTAAGTCTTGCTCTAGGGAAAACTCTATGTGAGTTTTATTTCCTTTCCAACTTCTAAGTTCGCCAAAGTTATAGTCTAAGGACACTCGTTCCTAAGGTTTATAACTACAGCTTTGATACCAACCTGTGACGCCCCCAAATTCCAGGACCGCCACTTGTTCTCTCGAATTCGGTTTATCACGTGCTCATGGTAATACATCACAATAATAATAACTAAATAACACACATCACAGCGGAAAATCTATTCTAGAATAATTTACAATGATTTATTATAATTATTCCCCCAAGTCTCGCAACCTACAGTACTTAATAGATTACATAATAATATCAATTAATGACTTATTACATAACCTAACTTAAGTTTAAACATAATCAAAACCAGTCTTACTACATCATCTTAATACAACAATAAAATATTTAAAAACATAAAAGAGACAAGCTAGTTGGTAGCCTTGCCCTTGCCCTTATCAACGCCCGAAGGTTCGCCCTGCTCTGCCTTAACTGAAATGTTTTAGGGAAAGCAAGAATGAGCACAAATTGCCCAGCAAGTAATATACAATAAGGGTAAGTGATAAAATCCTTAATTTTTGAAAGGGTATAACAAAGTTTGATAGTTCAAGGATAACAAGAATATCAACAGTTTTCAATAATAGTCGCTAAGGACAGAATAATATCAATGCGATTCAATAACAAATCAATTCAAGATTTCAAGATAACTGAATACTGAGCAGTCGCTAAGGACTATGAACTTCTACTAGAATTAACAGTAATAAACTGAAAATCCAATAAAAACAAGTACAACAGGTGATCAGCCTAAAGCACCATCGTTATGCATAACAATCAATCATACTCAAGTGTGCACGTCGGTTCTCCGACAATTATATATTCCCTTCAAAGAAGGTTGTTCTTCTCAGTCAAATACAAGATCCCGCACCAATCAATTAGTTTGGGTCGCTTTTCAATAATATAAGTCTAGCCGAATCAAATGGCATATACACTTTCACAATATTCAAGAACAATACTAAGTTCAACATGAATAATAGCTTTAATGAAATAAGAGTTTAAGTATGCTAATTAAATTCAAACGATTAAGTAGGAAACTAGTTCACAATATACAAAGATAGAATACTTGTATCCAAAGAGATAAGGTTTAGATACTCGCTTACGATATCCGTTGAATAAAATAATGCAAGGGTTTAGGATACTTGCCTTATGCGTAGTTTACTCACGTAAAGCTAGCCAACACTTTCGAATTCCTATCGTAATACCATTACGTAAATATATGATATTCATTAGTCATATAATTTAACTTTATATCTCATCTCGTACATACGATAATCACATAAGCTAAGTCTTAACCTAGCTACACAGTTATATAGAATATAATTTCTATCCTTAACTTCCTCTTTTAGAGTTTAAACACATTCTCATATCATATAAGATCGCAACAATTAGCAAACATACTCGCATATTATTAATATCACATAAAACCATAATCAATACTAAATATATTTCATTTTTAGCAATGTAGGCATCATATAAGCTATCTGTCCAAAATCAGATTATCAAACTGCATGGCTTCTTATTCCAGGCCGGCGCAGCTGCGCCATGGCTAAGCCTAGGGCCAGCGCAACTGTGCAGCCCTCTGGCCAAGCCAAGGCTGAGCTGTGCCTTATGGTTTCTGTCCGGTCATGCAAGCCAACAACACCACATAGCATATAAACATATTAAAAGATACTTTTATGTTTGTACAACCTTTCCTCGTTTCAAATATATGTGATATGGATTCTAAGTCAATACTTTCAATAACTTAAAGCCATTCAAGGATACGAACTCATATGGTCTAACATGCTTGCTTTTTAAACACATAAGATATTCATATAACTTGTATTAGGCATGCTCATGAGTACTCGTATCGTATATATGTAGCTAGCATTGTTATTATCTTGAAAACATGCTTCGTTTACGCTAAACCTTAATCACGGCAACTAATCATGGTATATATACATGCATGACACATGAATGAGTCTAAGAGTACTATCACATGTGTCCATAAATATCAGAATTTAAATCTCCATGTATCGTGTCAATGCTCATGTGCAAAGCTTGTATTTCCATTAGTAAATCTTACTAATAGGGCCTAACATGTTCATGCTTCCTTACGAACCATATAAACACAAGTTAAGGGTTCATTCATGCATTTCAAAGTTATCTAAACATGCTCATAACATCAGAATGTATATATAGCATTTACATGATCATATCCACCTTCAAACTTACATTTTTGTTAGGAATGAGCACTAGTTAGGTTCACATGTTCATATCTTATTACGGAACCAATATAGATAAGCTAACATGCACTTCATGTGTCTTTAGGTGGTAATAACGTGCTTGCAAGGTCAGTATATAAACATGGCACGCATAATATTGAGTTCACTTCTAAAGTTCGAAATTCATTTCAAACTATACGCTTTTGGTAACCATACATGCTAATATAGTATAACATGCTCAAATTAGATCAATATACTCATATATATATATTACCCATGCTTTTATACTTGCCTAAGCTTATAGTAATTCATTACACTTAGCAGCTTTTTTAAACAGAAGACAAAACTGCAGCAGGGTGCCGGCGCAGCTGCGCCGCATCCCAGGCTAAAACCTGCGCAGCTGCGCCACTACTGGTTCGCACCATACAGCAGGCAGCCACGGCAGTTTCTAGCCCAACTCACGAAATTACTTCACGAACTTGATTGTGATCAGTCACATTGTCTCATTAACACATGTATAAGACTATATAACAACTAAATAAACATCCTTTAATCCAATTGCAATCTAATTCATCATAGTCAAGAATTTGGATTTTGACAGAAAACAGAAATGGAGTTTTGACAGAAATGAAAATGAAGAACATGAATCATGGGATTATACCTTTGCTATGAATTAAGTTTGCTGCTATCTCAATAACACTGATATATATATATATATGCTCTCTAGTCTCACTTAGCCAAAATGCTCAGCAAAAGAAATGTGAAGGAGATGAGGCTATATTTATTGAACTCCCATTACACAGACAATGCAATTACCTACCATTTCAAACCAACGGAAAATTGAATTGCAGGGAGGTTACAAGGGGGTTGGTAATTAGTTGGTAGATGAAATCATGAGAGCCACACCCTTCTTCATCATTTGCTAGCCTATGTTGCTGAGTTTAAGGAAGAATAGGGGAGTAGGATAGCTTGTATATTTCACGTGAAGGAGAAAGTGACTCCCCCAGCAAAACAATCCTCAGCCTTCTAGCAACATGCATATATACATACTTAGGCTATATACATATATATTCATACTATATATTTAGATTATAATTAACATTATAATGTAAGTCACATGCTTAATATATCAAGGTAGTAGATGTGATATGGTAATGTAACATATATATAATCGATGTACATTTATTAATACCGGATATAATCTACTCGGATATAATCGCATCACATTATCTCCTTTATTAATTTCATTATTACATTATATAAATAATCATCAATTATTATTTATATACATGATACACTATTTTAATGTATACCCACACATCATTTGTCACCTACACATATCATAACATATAGTTTCATAAATCTTAATATATGGTCACACTACACTTTACATTATGCATAACATATAGTTAGTTACTATACATTTAATTCGCCTGCTTGCATATAGAAGTAAATGATTTACTTATCTTATTAATTAAATTAATAATAATATCAATTAATCCATTGCTCATTAATCAATGCAATTATCAATGTCCACAATAACTGATTAACACTTACATGAATAAATGTAAATCTTATTATACTTATAAATACGTCGATTATTATTATTATATATTTCACACTAATAATAATCACATATTATTAATTAATCACCATTAATATTTTATAACAATTAATTAATATTCTACAATAACAGTTAACAATTAATATAGATTAATTGTTTACTTAATAATTCATTCGTTAATTATTATAATCATTAAAAATCCTCATCACTGTGCCACACAAGGCATTTCATCGAGTTTATTATAAACTCCATATTTTTCTCAATTGTCATAAATATTCAATTTAATATATAATTGAATTAATTATTCTCATAACACAAAATCATTTATATTTCAAATAAATTCTCATATCCATTAATATATTTATGTAATAATATTAAAAAATTCTCGGGTATTACACAAATGGACGTTTGAAGCCTACGATTTGGCAAAAAAGCCCGTGTAGCAGTCCATTGTGAGTATTTTTACGATAAAAAAATTTCTACTACTTCATTGCGCATTTATACACTTGCACGTTAAGTTTCGCTTTTTGATTTTGCCCGAAACTCAATTCCGTGGCTGTTTTTGCGTATGATTTCGTACATATTAGTATATAAACACGTTTTCTGGCATTTCCACCGCCCGGATCGTCGATCCGCGGCTTTTAACAGCTTCTATATATATAAATATCTACGTATAGAGCAACTTTTCCAGACTGGGTTATCTTTTCAGTCCCGGTTTGACTTTTTTATGTATATATTTAATTGTATATATACTAACTTTTTAATTCTATCAAGCCCGGATGTCAAATCCGTGGTAGCTACTGCTTTCATATATATAACTATATATATATATATATATATAAATTTTTCTGACTTCGTTTGGCCTGGATTTATACTTCGTGGCCTTTTTATTGCTTTAATATATATATATATATATATATATATATTAACTATATATATTAACATTTGCATTCCAGTTTGGCCTGGATTATTTCGTGGCCTTTTTACCGCTTTTACAAATATATATATATATATTTACATTTCTGTCCGGGCATCGGAGTAAAAACACGTCGCCCCTTTACAGCTTATATATATATATATATTTATATTCTGTTCAGCTTGGATCACTCCGTGTATATATATTTCAATTATGTCTTGCTTGGATTATTCCGTGGTTTTTTACAGTTTTTATAAATATATATATATATTTCCATTCCAGTCTAGGCACAGGATTGAATCTGTTGCCCTTTATCGCTTTTATACACACATATATATATATATATATTTTTATTTTGTCCAGTCTGGATTACTCCGTGGCTTTTTACAACTTATATATATATATATATATATATATATATATATATTTACATTCCAGTCCGGGAATCGGAGTGAAAACCCATCGCCCTTTACAGTTTTTGTACATATATAACTATATATATATCCTTTATTCATTGTGATTAAATTGCTGCTTTAAATATTCATTTGATATGAATCGGCGCTGACATCTCTTTGGGTGAACTAGGTTTCTTTAAATCTCGTCAACTCTAGCTTTCAAATGATTCAAAATAGGTCCAGACGGAATCGGGAAGCTAGAATGGCTAAGATTTACTTAAATCTAGCAATTTCTCTAGTTTCCTTTCCAAAAGCAACCTTGCGGCCCTTAGATCACTATTTAGTGGGAATGAGACGCTTTGGCTACGCGTATACCTGGATTTACTAATGAATCCTCGGTTCTTGCGATATCTGGATATAAATATACATTTTTTGTACATATTTGAGCTGTGCAGGTTTTATTGGCTTCCCTTTGTGAGCCTAGGAATCGTGGGATTCATGATCAAACTGATCAGAATCTGATTCCCACTATAGACAAACTCCACTTTACAAATGTACCCTGCCAGATTTTCTGTAAAAATGTACTTCCAAAAGACCTTAAAACGGTTATCCGAATTTAAGGTCTCAACATAGTGGAAATATGGCTTATCGTGTCAGAGTCACTCAGATGGCTGTCATGCCCATGAGAAGACCGACATTTGTATATATTTTGTTGTCGAGGATGCTTTGCAGCCCGACAATCACCATTTAAATTGAGCCTAAAGGCTGAAAAGATAAAATGAAAGTATCGACATGCTTCAATTCCTATGTTAGCGTAAGGGTTTGAAAATCAACCTTTCAAAACATCACTTTCATATCTTGTCTAAAAAAGGGCTTTTGTAAATCAAATCAAACCTTTCGTATATAGGCTCAACGATGCATATATATACTTTCAACAAACCAACATAGGCCTAATTTCTTCCAGCATTCACACACACATTGCATATTTAAAAGAAAATATTAAAAAGATGAGGTACCGTGTTTTAACAGGAGTTGTGGGGTGCCTAACACCTTCCCCACACTTAACCAAGCCCCCGAACTTAGAACTTCGGTTTTAAAGATCAAGTTTCGACAATGTCCAGCAATTGAGCCTACTCTCGGTTGAGTTGGTACAACCATTTCAAATCTACTAACTGGCGACTCTGTAAAACGTTCAAATCGTCGACATGATACATGTTGGTCTTTCCTAAAAAACCCCTTCAAAACCTTTTTCATAAAAAAGATAAAATAAGGGTAGACAAAACTTAGGAAAAGAGAAAGATTCGGGTCCAACTCGAACCGGATTTTTTTCCAACGTCGACAGATGGCGACTCTGCTGGGGACAGTAGAGGGCTTAGGCCGCGCTCAAATCTTTTCAAATTTTTCCTTTTATATCTGCGTATGTGTGAATGCTGCGTCTTTACATTGAATGAACGCGTGAATGCTGCATCTTTACATTGAATGAATGTGAATGAATGATTTACTGCTTTATATTAGTGCTTCGCACCAATGTCATCATATGCATACGGTGAGACGCGATGTATGTGAATGTATGTTGTGTGATTCCTCCACTAGGAGGCAAACCCGTCGGTGATAGAGTCGAGGGCGAATAAGTCTTCGGGGCTCATGAAAAAGCACCACTCAGATCCGCTCCAGTTGAAAGATCTGATTAATTTCCCCTCTAGTAGATTGCGATGATATGGGGACTTTTATGCTGAAAAGCCACGAGAGTAGCCTAAGATAGGCCAGCCTCTGATTAACCAAACCCGAAGGGAAGCCTATTCATACCTTCCTATTTCAATTCAATGTCAAGTTTTCAATTCCAATGTAAATGTCATAATATACATTCCATGTCTTGTAAATCCTGTCATATTATCTTGTCATCAAAATAACTGACCTCTGTTTTGCAGGATAAGATTAAAAAACCTTAAAAACACATCATGGCATGCATCCTATCCATATCTAAATCAGGAAATTGACACGCCTACATTTGTTGTAGGTGAAAAATTGGTCATGTCACTAGATCTAAGTCTAAGAAAGCACTAAGTCCATCTCTGGACATGGCTTCCAATGCTCAGCCAGAATCCACCCTATCTCTAGAGATGAGTTTGAAGGACTGAAGAACCAGATAGCCAAATTAGCCACTTTCTTGAGAGAACAGAGTAAAGCTCTTAAAGGAAAACAAGCACAGGGTCACACAGAACCAGGAACACCTGGTGGCAGTCAAGAGACCGGAAAGACAGACACTTAGATTCTTGATCCTCAGAACCAGGGTCCTACCAACAAAACCCCTGAAACCACCATCCTTAACAAAGAGCAGGAAGCTGGTGACATTATGAAGAAAGTTCAACAAATGGAAGAGACCATCCGGTCCATCAAAGGGACTAGGGCATTTGGGAGTGTTAATTACTCAGACTTATGTATATTCTCCGGGGCTCGTTACCCTGAAAAGTTTTAAATCCCTGATTTTGAGAAATACGATGGATTGGGAGACCCTTACACTCACTTAAAGGTGTTCATTGGAAAGCTCGGATCCTATGCAGAGGACGAGAAACGCCGAATGCAATTATTCTAGAAAAGTCTGACTGGAGAGGCTAGAGCCTAGTATGCACGATTGGACAACTCTAAAATTCACAGTTGGGAAGAGCTGGCACATGCCTTCCTCAATCAATATAGTTTCCAGTCTCAATTAGCTCCAGACAGATATCAAATAACCAAAATCAAGAAACAAAACACTAAGTCATTCAAAGAATATGCTCAACGCTGGAGACGAATGGTGGCACAAGTCACTCCACCTATGACTGAGTCTGAGATAGTCATGACCTTCATTGACATTCAAGAAGCTCCGTATTATGAAAGGGTCCTAGCAGGCATAGGAAAGCCATTCTCGGAGATGATCAAATAAAGCAAAATGGCCGAAATGTGGCTCAAATCTGGGAAGATAAAGGATCTGACTGCCTTAGAAGCTATTGCCGAGCATATTCAATCTAGGAGTTATGGGAATAATCCCCGAAGGACACACAAGAAGAAAGACAAAGAAGTTTCCTTAGTATTGCAAGGACAGAATCAGAGGGGTGATTCAAGCAGCATGTCCATTCAAAGGAGGAACTATTCCCCTTTTCAAGCTTCAGCACAACCTTTAAACCTGCTATTCCAAAAAAATTTGGAGGCTAGGCGTCGAAGAATGTTCACCCCCTTAGGGGATTCACTCGAGAATGTGTTAAAACTGTTGACGGCATAGAAAAAGATTGTGCAACTCCTGTAATAACTGTGAAATTTTAAACTTCATTATTAATTTACTATGTGATTTAAATTTTAATGAGTTAGTTTTGTGAGCATATTTAAACCTTATGTGGTTATGTGATTATGTGAGTTGAGCCTATGCGAATAAATGCTAGGATATTATTAAAGGGAGTCACTAATGGTCTAAATTAAATTAGTGGACTAGCCCTAAGTTTTATATCAAAAGAATTGATAGAATGATTATTAATTAAATATTCAATTTGCTTGAATATAGTGAAAGGATTAATTGTGATTACAGTGGATAAATGATTAACGAGTAATTAATTGATAATATGCCAATTAACTATTATTGTGAATAAATAATATATTAATGAGCAAAGGATTAATAAATATAATGAGATTATATTTACCCGATTAATTATTTTATGCAAGCATGCGATATTAAACCTTTAATATATGGTAGTTAACTATATTGTATATAATGTAATATGACGCATTAATGTGGCTATATATTATATATATAGACTATATAGTAAGATTAATTGCATTATGTAAGTTACATAATAATAATGTTGATGTGACAATAAATGTGTGGGTAAACATTAATGTATACCCTATTGGCATATAGTAAGTTCAATTGTTAATTAATATTGATTTCTATAAGTTATTATAATAGTAATAATAACTGTTATGATAATGAGTAATAATAATACCCAATCGAATTATATTTGGTATTAATAAAATGTACGTGGAGTATATGTTGATATATATGTACCCTACTTGATACATTGTAATGAGAAATTTTAATTGTAATTCATTATAACCTATGTGTTTATAAAATGAAGTGTGATATAGCCTTAGTAAGTGGTAGACTATATATATATATATATATATAACATTAGTATGTTGTATTTGTAAGCAAGTTACTGAGATTTATTGTTGTGTCCTAATATGAGTGCCATCCTCAATTTTCTCTCACGTGAACAAACAATAAGCTACTACACTACTCTATATTCTCTCAAATTCAACAAACATAGCTAATCATTACGAGGGGAGTGGGATTCATGATTGAATTTACCAACTCTCATCCACTCTCCCTTAACCATTGTTCAATCTTGCAATCCTTTGGTTTGATTTGGGAGCTTTGTCTGGATATCCATTTGCCTATAAATTAGCTTCTTTTCTTCTCATTCCAATTGCTGAGAGTTTATATTGATTTGAGAGAGAGTACTATAGTAGCATTGTAGAAATTATTTAGCTACAAGTCCATAATAGCAGAGGTATAATTCCTATCTTTTTCCATTCTTGTTCTTCAATGGCAAGTTCTTGATTACGTAATTTAAATGGTAATTGAATTGTGGAATATGATTGTTAAGTGTTATATATGATTATAAACATGTTAGAATTATATTATAGCATGGCTAGAATAGAATTCATATGAAATTTCTGAGATGGGTTTCCAGATCTGCTGAACAGGAAGCTATTTCTGGTTTGGCCGGACACCGGCGCAGCTGCGCTGGGTTTATACCTGGTAGCAACGCAGCTGCACAGGGTCCTGGAATTTATTTTCTATTTTCTGCTGCAACCTGCTATGTGATAACTTGTTGATATTGTTTAAGACAAGCATGAAAACTGGTATAACTCCTATAAACATGTTCCTTGATACAACATGCATGTTTATGGCCATGATAGCATACACTATTGATAAAAAGCTTTCTAGTTTAGAAGTAAACTTAGAATGGTTAAAGTGAACTTCGTCGCGAACATATCATGTGAGCATTCTAATTTTTATGAACATGATAGTACGGTCTATATTGACATGAGAACTAAGTTTGAAGTGTTAAGCACACCCTATCATACATGATTGATAAATTCAAGTGATTTCAAAGGAAAAACTTAAGAACTTTGAAAGCAAACTTCACCACGACTTATGTCTTTTAGATTCTGACCATTTGAGTATGTTTTTGTGGCTTTAATATATGTTTCAAATGTATATGAATTATATGTCGAGATGCCTTGCACGTACTAAAAGGACTTGTGCAATTTCAAAGAAAGCTTAGAATGGAAAGCTAATATCATCAAGTACTAAGTGAATTACGTTATGATCATGCAAGTATGTATATTAGTATTTCTTTATGCCTATAGACATGTTGACATTAGCATCATACATGAATTTCACATATACACGCATATTCATAGAAAATGAATTTCTAAAGTATAAACTATGTGGTTAAGGTATACATGTGTAGTATACGTATAAGCATGACTACTTAGCATTGTTTAACCTTGCTATATGATACTATGATTTTAATAGTTGACCCTTGAGGCATGAATTCGATTAGCTTAAGGATTACCGGCATATGGCTTTGAATTGGATTAGGATATGCATGCTAGGTTACGAACTTAAAATTATAACCATAGAGCATATGTATTGAATGATATCAGTAACCTGGATGCTAGTAAATAAACTTGGGTTGTCCAGCACCATGAAAACTCATTTCTGGTTTGTCTAGTGAGTGGCGCAGTTGCGCCACTCCTAAAGCCAAAACCTACGCAGCTGCGCCAGCCTGTTTTCAGGATTGGTGCAATATGCTAGTTTCCTGACTATTCTAGTTGACTTATATGATATTTAAACAACAAACTAGAATCTGACCCTACTGATATGTGCTTACTTGAGATGACTACATACTATGATAATGTGACATGATAATTAGATTCTTGTTTAGTATAAACTCTTACCCGTTTACACTATACTAATTTGAAAGACCAACTTGTTAATGTTAGGTCAATTCAACACAGTTTAATTAAAGCTAGAATAATTGTAGCTGAGCAAACAGGCATGTTTTCCTTGAACTGTTCTTGTACTATTATTTGCAAGTTCCTTAACTTACACGAACTTGTATAATGTGCAAGTTTCCTAACTTCATTTGATTGTTATATTGAAAGCAAGTTTCTGAACTTCACTCTTTATTGTGCAAGTTTCTAATCCTTCTCATATTTGTATTGAGCAGGTTATTATGGTATTGAAGTTATTCATTTAAGCTTGAACTTTATTTCCAAGCATGCTTTAGGTGGTTTAATTACTTTATAAGTATTCCACATCGATCTTATTGATATTCGCACTTGGTGCATTTGAGTTCGTACAGTCTTGGACTTGTACAATATTTAAAGTTCTATAATTCTTAAACTGCGTCAGATAGAGTCTGAACCCTTGTTCGGTCAGACAATTGTATGAAAGTTTATAAAAGGTATCCAGACCAATTGATGGTATGGATTCTTAGACTGAAAGAACACCCCTTAAATTATAGGGGAGTACCCCAGGTATCTAATATAAGATACAAACAGTAGAGTTAAATGTTATGCATATACATAGCATACGCGAGGCTGATCCCCTCAAGTACTTATTCTGTAGCCAGTAACCAAAGGGTCAATTAGCTATTGATTCCATTGGAGTTTTATAGTTCAAAGTCTACTTGACTATCTGTTATTCTAAAAGAAATTATTATTCGTGCTTCCGATATTCATATTGTTTAATTCATTGTCAGATACATTCCATTCATCATGATATATCCTTTATTGTTGTATTTAAACTTGCTGAGCAAACTTGTTGCTCATTCTTGCTATATCATGACTTCTATTGCAGTTAAGCCCGAGACTTCAGGAAAGGACAAGGGTAAAGGAAAGATGTAGGAATAGTTTGCAAGGAGAAGACTTTGTCTTATGATTAGTTTAATTACTGTTATGTAATATGAACCCTAATGATAATTCTAGGGTATATTTGTATGACTGTATTAAGGTTATCGAATCTTGGGACTAGTAACACCTTTTGAATGAACGACACACGTTTATTATATTTTCGCATTTAGTTATTGTATTTTGTTTAGAGGTGAATGTTTGTACTGTATCGTGACGACCGAATCGGGGTTAGAGGACCCGGATTAGGGGGTGTCACAGGTTGGTATCAGAGCCATAGGTTATAAACGTTAGGAATGCGAAACCTAGGTTATAACCTTAGTAGAAAACTCAAATAGAGTATATAAGTGATGGGTTGAGGAGATCCATCGAGTTTTATTGTGATACTGAAGTTATTTATTTGAATCAAATATGATTGATAGACGTCCTAACTTCTTAATGCTAACATGAATAGCATATCACGTAAAGCCTAAAGTTTTCTTCCTTTCCTCAGATCATGCCGCCTAGGAGACTACCACGAAACTAGAGGGAGGAAGGATCCGTTAACAATGGAGGGGGAAATGCAGATCCAATGTAGAACTTCGTTGATCTTTTAACATAAGCAATACAAAATAGATCCCCACCAGCAGGGCAGCCAGGACAGCACTTGGCTAGCTTCAAAGATTTTAAGTTGGTAGGACCACTGGAGTTCCGGGGAACCTTAGATCCAATCGAAGCCCAAACATGGGTAGAAGAGATGGAGAAAGTGTTTGAGGTCGCACGGGTGGCCAAAGCACAGAAGACGAGTTTTGCCACTTTCATGATGAAGGGCGAAGCTAACTACTGGTGGAAAGCCAATAAGGGACGAGCAGGCGAAGGAGTTATTCTTCGGGACAGATTTAAGGAGCTATTCCTCGAGAATTACTTCTCCGAGAATACGCAATAGGATATGGAGGTTGAGTTTCTTGAATTGAAACAAGGTAGTATGTCTGTCGTAGAGTAAGCGGCAAAATTTAACGAGTTGGCCTGATTCGCTTCACATCAGGTGGACACGGAGGCCAGGAAGGTAAGAAGGTTTGAATTAGGATTGAAACCATGGGTACAGAAAGCAGTGGCTGTGTTGAAGATTAAGAGTTACTCTGATCTACTGGAAAGGGCTATCATTGCAGAAGGAGGCAATAAAGCCATAACACGATTTAAACAAGAAAAGAAGACCGGACATGAAGGACAGAAAGGGGGAAGCAGCGGAGGCAGCAACCCCAACAAGCGTAAATGGATGGAGAGCTAATCCTCCGGAGGCAACAAGTCTGGGGGAGAGGCCAAGAAAAGTGGAAAGTGCAATAACTGTGGGAGGAATCACTCGGGGGAGTGCATGAAAGGGAAGAGCGTTTGCTATTGTTGTGGACAACCGGGGCATATGACTCCTCAGTGTCCAAACAAGCAGAAAGGAGGGTGTTTCTCGTGTGGAGCCCCAGACCACCAGATCAAGGACTGCCCGAAGAAAAAGGGCGATGCAGCTAGCGGCAATCACAACAACAACAACAACGGGCTGAGCATCGGAGGGCCAGCCAGTCAAGCCAACAGACTAGCGCCATGCACGTTCAACATGACCGTATAGGATGCGATGGAGTCTAAGGACGTGGTGTTAGGTATCATCCCAATCAATGATATAGATGCCTATGTGTTATTTGATTCGGGTGCTACCTGCTCTTTTGTTTTCAAAGAATTTGCTAAATAGTTAGACTTACCCTTTGAGAGATTAGAAAACCCTATGATCGTAGAAGTAGCAAATAAGGAAATTATCCCCGTAGAATACATTCATAGGAACTGTTATACCGAATTGCGAGGATTTAAGCTCAACGTGGATTTGATACTGATTCGTTTGGGAGAGTTTGATGTAATCCTTGGAATAGATTGGTTATCGATTCACAGAGCAGTTATCGACTGTAAGAAGAAGTGTGTACACCTTAAGACTCCGAATAAGTTGAAGGTGGTATTTTATGGTAGTAAATCGCTAAGACAATCTCATTGTCTGACGATGATGCAAGCACAGAGATTGCTTAGGAAGGGTTGTATAGGTTATTTGGCTCACGTGGTTGATACTCGACGAGTCAAGGGTGAAATGGGTCAGATACCTATTGTAAGGGAATTCGCCGATGTCATCCTAGACGAGATTTCGGGATTGCCACCGGATAGAGAGGTAGAGTTTGTTATTGATTTGGCACTAGGGACAGCACCGGTATACAAAGCGCCGTATCATATGGCTCTAGTAGAAATGAAAGAACTGATGGAACAATTACAAGAGTTATTAGATAAGGGATACATTCGACCGAGCGTATCACCGTGGGGAGCACCAGTCTTATTCGTAAAGAAGAAAGATGGGTCATTAAGGCTTTGTATCGACTACCGAGAGTTGAACAAGGTCACCATTAAGAACAAGTACCCGTTACCCATAATCGACGATCTGTTTGATCAGTTGAAGGGGCAAAATACTTTTCAGAGATTGGCTTGAGGATCGATTATCACCAACTGAAAGTGAGGTCGGAGGACATTCCAAAGACGACATTCAGAACTCGGTATGGGCACTTTGAGTTTCTAGTAATGTCATTCAGATTGACAAACGCGCCGACAGCATTTATGGACTTGATGAATAGAGTGTTCAAACAATATTTGGATAAGTTCATTGTCGTATTCATCGATGACATTCTGGTGTATTTAGAGACGGAGGAAGAACACATCGAGCATCTTCAGATAGTGTTGGAGACATTAAGGAGGGAGAAGCTGTATGCAAAATTCTCCAAGTGTGAGTTTTGGTTGCAGAGAGTGCAGTTTTTGGGACACGCTATATACAAGGATGGTGTTTCGGTGGATCCGACGAAAGTAGAAGTGGTTATCAATTGGGAGCAGCCGAAGACGCCGACAGAAATGAGGAGTTTCTCAGGATTAGCGGGATACTATCGAAGATTCATTCAGGATTTTTCGAAGATAGCATCGCTATTAACCAATCTTACCAGAAAAGCAATTAAATTTGTTTGGACGAAGAAATATGAGAAGAGTTTCCTAGAATTGAAGAAGAGGCTTAGTCAAGTACCTGTGTTGGCTTTACCGGACAACACGGGAGGGTTTGTAGTGTATAGTGATGCGTCACATAAGGGTCTTGGCTGTGTACTGATGCAGCATGGTAGGGTCATTACGTACGCTTCACGTCAGCTGAAGGATTATGAGAAGGGCTATCTGACTCATGACCTGGAGTTAGCAGCGGTAGTTTTTGCCCTGAAGATTTGGATGCATTATTTGTATGGCAAAAAGTGTGAGATATATATGGATCATAAGAGTCTGAAGTATATCTTCATGCAGAAGGAGCTAAACATGAGGCAGCGCCGATGGCTAAAATTGATCAAAGATTTTGATTGTGAGATTCTGTACCATCCAGGCAAAGCAAATGTAGTGGCAGATGCCTTGAGCAGAAAAGGCAGAGAGAAGTTGTTAAAGTTGACCATTCAAGAGGAATTGGTGAAAGATTTCGAAAGACTAGACTTGGAGGTTAAATATCCGATAGAGACCAACGAGAAATTATTTACAGTGACAGCAAGCCCGACTTTATTAGATAAGGTTAAAGAGGCACAAGAGATGGACGAAGATTACAATAACATCAAGAAGCGGTTGGTTGAAGGTGATAAATTGAAATACAAGATTGATAGCACTGGACTGCTAAGATTCGAAGGACGAATTTGGGTACTGTTAGTACCAGAACTAAGAGAAGAGATTTTGCAAGAATCGCACAGTACGAGATACTCGATACACCCAGGAAGCACGAAGATGTACCAAGATTTGTGTCACCACTTCTGGTGGCCAAACATGAAGAGAGAGGTTACGGAATGCGTAAGCAGATGTCTAACTTGTCAGAGAGTTAAGGCAGAGCACCAACGACCAAGCAGGTTATTACAACCATTAGAGATTCCAGAATGGAAGTGGGAGCACATCACAATGGACTTTGTGGTGGGACTTCCGGCAACGCAGAAAGGGCACGATGCCATATGGGTGATTGTAGATCGTCTTACCAAGTCAGCTCACTTTTTGTCGATTAAGATTAAGTATAGTTTGGACTAGCTAGCCAAATTATATGTCAAGGAAATTATCTGGTTACACAAGGCAAATAGAGATATTCCTATTCTAATATGCAAGAATCGCTCATAACACACGTCATGAATAATACAAGTTAATGCACTTAAGTTAGGTCATAATATCAATTTTCCAATATCAATTACTATCTCAAGAAATCAATCAAAATAAGCATAAAGTGCAACAATCCGATCACACATGAGTCAATACAATAAAAAGGAGAGATATTTGATTAAACTAACATTAGGTTACATTGCAATCCTAGAAATGAATTAGTTCATAACTGTTGAACTAATTTTCAACATCAAAGAGTTCAACATGCTCAAAATTACACAAAAGAATAAAAGATTTGGCTAAAGAAGACTCCTCTTATGAAGTTTTATGGCTCCAACTCTTCTCTTTGCTGTGTAGAGTCCAAGTTTTGAAGGAAGCAAGGAATTTTGAACACTTACAGCACCACTAAATCTCTCCTAAAGCTAGAAAACCATAAAAGCTAGTCTAAAACTGTTGTAGGAAGTTAAGGAGGCTGTAGGAAATTAATTGTGTCTATCTCCCATTCCATTAGATCATTTAATGACCTTGTCTGCCAAAACACCGGAGTTGGCACTGTGGTGCCAGCTTTAAGCCTTGCAGCAGCGTTGCGGCGCCGGCTAAATATCTTCTAAGGACGGTGCTGAGGATCTGGGGCTGCGGCGCCAGAATAAAGCTTGGCAGAGGCGCTGCGGCGCTATGCATGTAGGGAAATAAGAAGGCCACTAGCGCTGCGGCGCCAGAATAAAGCTTGGTAGAGGCGCTACGGCGCTATGCATGCAGGGAAAATAGAAGGCCACTGGTGTTGCGGCGCCAGCTGATAGAGGAAATCCGGCGCTGCGGCGCCAACTTTATGAAAATGCCAGAAAAACTCCTCAAATGTAGGAATTACCCCAATAACACATGCAAAACACTTTGAAACCAAAAACGCAGTACTAATATGTAAAAGCATTAGAAAAATAGGAAAACACGCTAAATCTCACGGTTAAAAGATAGCAATTTGTGGGAATAAATCCCACTTATCATACCCCCAAACTTAAGCTTTTGTTTGTCCCTAAGCAAAATAAAATACTAAACAACATAACTGAAAATGAACAACTAATTAAACGCTAATCTATTACTATATACCCACCTTGAGGCCTCAAGATAGAGAATAACAATTTCAAAATGGAAGCAAAAATTAACGAAAGCCCACGAATTAATCTCATGACTTGACTTGTTATTATCTCTATCTGTGAGTGTGTGAGTACCAACTAGTCTGACTAAATATCATTTAAAACCAAGACCATTGCAATAGGGGAAGTGCTAACTCAATATACTCAAGTTATATCAAGAATTCAGAGTAAGATGCAAATGCAAGGACAAATCTTCCGGTAATAGCATGCGAACGGTAAGAGTTGACTCGTGCAACACTCGGTAACTTTAGGATGAGTTACTCATGTAGCGAGGTTTTGATCTGTGACTCCCAAGTCAGATGACTTTTGGGCACTAGGTGTAGAACACCCCTTAGAATCTAATAACTCAAGCAACACTAGCCACGTAACTGAATTTAAGTTAATCTAGAATTTTTAACCGTTATCAATAAAAAATTCAACCTTTAATACGACTGTGCAATGCCTAATCACATTAAGCTATTTAGAGTTACCTAGGTAACGAGGGTTCAATCAATGACTCCCAAGTTAGATGACTTTAGGGCATTAGGTGTAAAACACCCCTAAGGATCTAAAACTCGAGTAACAAAGTCCACGTAAATAGACTTGGTCAACTAAAGATCTCAACATTGATCCCTTTTTATATATATATTTACAGACCAAGGATGAATCCGAACTTGCATAAAAATCTATATCCTACTTCATCGATTCATTTGAGTTCACAAGAGCAAAAGGAAAAAAAAAATCTCAAAATTACCAATTAAGTCTGTTGGAACAATAATTAGAAAAAATCCGTTTGTAAGTGCATGTGGAATAGACAGGATCAATAGCAGTCAAACCTAAAATTAATCTACGAATTTCCTCCAATAAAGCTTAATCCGTTTGACAGAGCCATACGCATGTATATCATTGGCCACAATCAAAAATTACTATAAATATCCCTTAATTATATCAACAGTTCACTAAAAGGGATAAACCAGAAGGTTAACTATGATGCCAATTATGGCCGAGTATACCGATTGTGAAAGCCCCAAAATGGCTATAACCAATAATTATACTAACATATACACATTCATCAACAGAAAATAAAACAACATAAATAATAGATAATATGTACATAAGCATTAATAATAATTAGAGTACGAGGCTACCAAAGCCCAAAAACCAACATCCAGGGCAACCAATGCCCACAAAACCTTATTAACATAGCCTGACTACCAAAGCCCAACATCACAAACGTAGATACTCACAGACAGTTCATATATGTAGCAGATAATAGATAATATATCATAAAAAATGAGAAATCTTCCCCCCCCAAACTTGAGTCCGACAATGCCCTCATTAGAGTTAAGCACATAATTCTGAAAGCAAGGGCTTGCCGTCAACTTCCAATCACTCGCCTCCGCCTTCTCCATCTCCATGCTCTTCGCAGTGGCCATTTGGTGACGGTGGTGGTGTTGGGTTTGTACGTAACACAATCATGCAATCAAATCACATAAATAGGGCGGAAGCGTAAAAACTAGGTTTTCAAAAATTTATACAAACCCATTGCCATGATCATTCTTGTGCATCAATTATCAGTGAATGAAGAAGGAGAAAAACAGAATTATACCTTTGAAGATCCAAGCTTCCTCAGGTACAAGTTCTACTCCTTTGATTCCTTTGATTCCTCTGTAGTGGCTCCTTCCCTTGATCAATGTCAGCCACCCAAATGTTTGGCCTCTAACGGTGATCCACCAAGGAAGATGAAGAACTCAGTAAGATGGGTTATTGGCTTAACCCTTGTTTCTATCTCTATAGAATATGTGTACTCCCAACTCTTGAAAAATTCACGTACCTTATTTCTGATATAAGACTCTCTTATATAGATATTAGGTTAACCCTCCTAATCCAATTAGAATAGGGTTTTATTTAATTAATTAATTAATTACTTTTAATTAATTTATATCCTAATCTTTATTAGGATTGAGAGAGAGTACTGATATTATATTAATTCCTAAACTCCTTTAGAATTAAAATAATAATAATAATAATAATATTAATAAGACTCCTCTTATTAATTTATATTTAATATTTCTAAAATATTAAATAATAAACATTAAGCTATTTAATTTATTCTATCATCATAGATTAAATTAATTATACTTAATGCATTATTACTATCATGCCATTTTCTTCTTAAATAATTCTTCTTCCTTTTATGGTGTGATCCTTTAGGTTCTCCATATTAAACCGGTTGTGAATAAATCAATTAGAACAATTCTAATCTTATTTAAATAAACAAATTAAACTAATAATCTATTTAATTAAATAACATTTATTCTACAATAGGGATAAGCCTCCCTAGCGATTAACGACTTTCCAGATAATATAGATTTCAACATTAATCATAAAAGAACCTGTGAGTTAATAGTTATCGTACAATTCAATCCTTCCACCATACAATGTCCCAATTAAATATAAGACATGGATTTACTGTCAAGTCTTAATTTATTTAATTATATGTATTTTGATTAGAAAATGCACAACTCCAAATAATGCAAATTAGAAACCTCTTTCTAATTTCATTCTACCTTGGCCAAGGATTCCTGGGTTGTCATTTAACGAATCACATAGGACATATCTCCTCTTTTACTAGAGGTGGTAGATTCTTTATTGATCATTCATTATCTCCATATGTAACTCATTACACCCAAGCATACCCTATATATGCCTTAAAAGGCCTTAAGGAATTAGTCAAAGTATAATTTGTTACATACAAGATACTATGATGATCTCAAGTCCAAGAATCACATGTACTACTATCACATTAGGAATTCCTATTGACAGGCGAGTAAAACTCCATTAGGTATTCCATAGCGAGTCACGTTCAGTGAACTTATTCTCCAATAAGCACCTACACATTTGCTTTAGTGTCTCCACACAAATGACCATGAGATCAGTCATCCTCATCCAATGAGCAAGCAACATATGTACCAATCTATCCGGATTTACTAATCCCCATTTTAGTAATCCCACAATTGGGAACTATTTTAGTTTTTAAGCTTTCTAAGAATTTAGATCTCATTATCATGATCTCATCATGATTCTAAAAGCATTGCTTAAAACTATGGGTTATTTACATATTATAAAAACAGCACCATGTAGATAATTATATGCCTTAAATGAATATTTTATTAATAAATAAATAAGATTGTTTACAAAGTATGTGCTTTATCATCATACATGATTGGCTTGTATACACACTACTATCAGGTGGGTATAGGGGAAACAACGACATCTGTGGGAATTGGTGGGGCACGGACTCTGGGTCATCTCCACTGAATTGGATGTAGACATTAGACACTGTGGAGGAAAACTCTGCCTGATATTGTTGGAACAAATCCTGACGCACCGCCACCGTATCAATCCTTTGGGTGATCCACTGGGTTTCTCCTCGTAGAAGGTTGAGAGATGCCATGATCAATGCTAAGGCTTCTGATTGTGCCTCAAAATTCGGCTACTGCTCGGGCGGCACCTCTTCAACAGGAGAAGGGTTCACGGGTGGCAAAAATCCTTCACGACAAGGATGCGCCACTGCTCCTGTCCAAATTCCAAACCTCTGAATTTGAGTTTGGTCAATGGTATGCATTGGGTATTGGACCATTTCTTCGGTACGCCATGGAACCTGGGCCTGCTTGCATAATTTTGTGATCAGGGATGGATGTGGAAGGCCTCTAATGGTGCTGCTTTTAATAGCACGGAGAATGGACTCCTGAATGACAACAGCGACATCCACCTCTAAACCTCTAAAAATTGCGAACAAGAGCACCGCCCGGTCTTTGGTAACATCATTTATATGACGGGTGGGCATGAGGTTGGCGCAGAGGAAACTGTACTAAGCTTTTCCATACAGGATAAGTGCGGCTTGGGGAAAATTTGTCTTTTCCCCTGTGTTCTGGTTTGTTTTCTAGGTTGTCCCTAGTTTGCATAGCCTTGCGACCACATAGTTGAGGTTATATTCTTGCATCCCCTGAGCGAGGTAGTCCCGTCCAATATCTGGCATTTGGAAGTATGCCTGGATGGTGTCCCTGTGACAAGACACTCTCTTTCCTCGGACAAAAACTTCTAGAGGTCCCTCCGACTTTGCGTTTGTGTAGAATTCATGAACTAAAGCAATGATGGCTGGTTGTGGCTGCTCCGTGAAATGGACCCATTATTTTTAAACGATCATCGCCCAAAGCTCGCTGTCGACGTTAGGCTCAAGACGGAATCATCTTTCTGGCAATAACGCCTTCCCTGATATGGAGGAATTGTACTTTGTCCATGCCTCCTCTGTGGCAAATTTGGTTTTGTCCCACTTGTGTGTCGATGACGAAGTACTTCCCTCAGTCCTTTGTCTTTTGGAGGCCATTTTCAATGTGTATCTGAAAATCACAACAAAACTCAAACAAAATCATGTTAAGGTTACGCCAAAAACAAATAAAAATTCATTTCGGCATTTTATCAAACACATGGTGTGCCTAATAAAAAACCTATTGAATATAGTCTTGTTTGTAATTGACATCTAGCTAATTTCCATAAGTGGAAATTATCCCAAGCAATTCATACATATGCATATCCAAAACCAAATGAAGAAGAAGAAGAAGTCTATCTAAGTCACAAATGATGGAGAAAGCAACATAAAACTTCATACCTTTGCTGTGGATGGAAATTGAGATGAAGAAAGTATGTAATAAAGGATTAGCCTAACAAGTTTGTAGAATATGGCTTGATTGATTTTTGTTTACAGAGTGTTTAAGGAAGGAGGAAGGATGTTATTATATAGAGAGGGAAAAGGGAGCCTGTTCAAATTCAGCAGTTATGGGAAAAACTGCTGAAAACGGCTGTTTTAAAAAACAAAAAACCGCACCTGGCGCTGCAGTGCCAGGTTTTGTTCGTGAAGCGGCACCGCAGCACTACCTATTCAGGGAATTTACTCTGCCTCTGGCACTGCGGCGCTGGAATTTGATATGTGATAGGCGCTGCGGCGCTTGGTATACAGGGTTGTCCATGGGACACTGGTGCTGCCGTGCTACCTATTGGTCTGTGGGTAGCGCTGCGTCGCTACCTATACAGGAAATATAAAACATCTTGGTGTTGCGGCGCCAGTTTCAAGGCCTATGGTGGCGCTGCAGCGCTAACCCTACATCAGGCAAAATAAATTCATCTTATCAGCACAGCCATTTCAAACATAGATATCTACATCTAAACGCCACTATAACAATGAGCTAAACAAATACCAAACTGTACAGCCGTAAACTATTCGACATACGACATAATATACTAATTTAAAAAATAAAAAAGGAATAGAAATTGATACTGAGATGGGGGTGCCTCCCTACTAAGCGCTTATTTTAAAGTCGTTTGATTGACTATTTTCCCCATATCAAACCGGGTCAGCTAGGGTAACCGACGTCACTTGACGGTCGACGTCTCCACCCCAATAGTGTTTGAGCTGCTATCCATTTACTTTAAAAGACCTTTCTAAATTTGGATCAGCAACTTCTATGGCACCATGTGGGAACACCTTCAAAATTTTAAATGGTCCTGACTAGGGACTTCAGCTTCCCTAGAAACAACCTCAATCTGGAATTAAACAATAGGATATCTTGCCCTTCTTCAAACTCTCTTTCAACTATTTTCTTATCATGCCACCTTTTTGTCTTCTCTTTATACAACTTAGCGTTCTCATACGCTTGAAGACAGAACTCGTTCGACTCATTAAGTTGTAATAATCTCTTCTCACCAGCCGCATCGATGTCAAAGTTGAGCTTCTTATTGGCCCATTATGCACTATGTTCTAATTCCATTGGGAGATGACATGCCTTACCATATACCAATTGATAAGGAGACATCCCAATAGGTGTTTTATAGGCCGTTCTGTATGCCCATAATGCATCATCTAACTTCTTTGCCCAATCCTTACGGTTCGGATTGACAACTTTTTTAAGAATCTGTTTTACCTCTCTGTTGGACACCTCAGCCTAACCACTAGTCTGGGGATGGTAAGCTGTAGCAATCTTATGGGAGACCCCATACTTAGCTAAGAGGGAAGAAAAATATTTATTGCAGAAATGCGATCCTTCGTCGCTTATGATTGCCCTTGGAGTTCCAAACCGGGTAAAAATGTTATGTCGCAAGAAATTGAGGACGACTTTGGCGTCATTGGTGGGTAAGGCAACGACTTCAACCCATTTGGAAACATAATCCACCGCGACTAAAATGTAAAGATTATTATAAGAAGATGGGAATGGACCCATGAAATCAATCCCCCATACATCGAAGAGCTCAACTTCCAGAATATTTTGCAACGGCATTTCATGCCTTCTTGATATGGTTCCTACTCGTTGGCAATTATCGCATCGCGATACATAAGCATAAGCGTCGTTGAACAGGGAAGGCCAGTAAAAACCAGATTGCAATACCTTTGCAGCTGTACGTTGTCCACCAAAATGCCCCACATAAGTGGATGAGTGACAATGATGAAGAACACCTTCTATTTCATCTTCTGGAATACTTCTTCTTAGGAGTTGATCAGCACATTGCTTAACCAAAATTGGCTCATCCCAAAAGTACTGTCTGGCATCATATAAAAATTTCTTCCTCTATTGATAAGTTAGATTTGGAGGAAGTACATTGCAAGAGATATAAATGGCAAAGTCCGCATACCAGGGCGCCATTGTGTGTACTGCATAAAGTTGCTCATCGGGGAATGAATCATTAATTTCTGCCTCATGAGCCCCTGAGTAATTTGAATTCTCAAGTCTGGAGAGGTGGTCCGCTACCGAATTTTCTGTACCTTTCCTGTCATGAATCTCCAGATCAAATTCCTGGAGTAAGAGAATCCATCTAATTAGCCTCGGTTTAGCATCTTTTTTAGAGATCAAGTACTTAATTGCCGAGTGGTCAGTATACACAATCACCTTGGTTCCTATTAAATATGCCTGAAATTTGTCAAATGCATAAACAACCACCAATAGCTTCTTCTCAGTCGTCGTATAATTGAGTTGAGCATCAGTCAAGGTTTTACTGGCGTAGAAGATAGTATAAAACACCTTATCTTTTCTTTGCCCCATTACTGATCCAATAGCAAAATCGCTAGCATCACACATTAGCTCAAAGGGTAATTCCTAATTCGGAGCTATCACAATAGGAGCTGATATGAGCCTTTGTTTCAAATCATTGAAAGCAGTATGGCAAGCCTTATTAAAAGTAAACTGGACATCTTTCTCCAACAAGCTACACAGCGGTTTGGTGATTTTAGAAAAGTCCTTAATGAAACGTCTATAAAATCCGGCGTGCCCCAAGAAACTCCGAACTCCTTTAACATTTGTAGGAGGAGGAAGCTTTTCTATCACATCTATCTTGGCCTTATCTACCTCAATACCACTAGCTGATACTCGATGACCCAGAATAATCCCTTTATTCACCATAAAATGGCATTTTTCCTAGTTAAGCACCAAATTGTTTCCACACACCTTTTTAAAACTTTTGATAGGTTGGTTAGGCAAACATCAAAAGATTTCCCAAAGACGGAGAAATCATCCATAAACACTTCGACAGTCCTCTCCGCCATATCAAAAAATATAGACATCATGCAATGCTAGAATGTCGTAGGAGCATTACCCAACCCAAATGACATTTTTCGAATGAATGTTACCAATGAATGTTGTTACCAACTTTTGTTACCAATGAATGTTGTTTTCTCCTGATCTTCAGGCGAAATAGCTATCTGGTTATAGCCCGAATTTCCATCCAGCAAGTAATAAAATTCATGTCCCGCAAGTCTGTCCAACATTTGGTCGATGAAGGGAAGTGGAAAGTGGTCCTTGCATGTAGCTTTATTTAACTTACGATAATCCATACATACATGCCATCAAGTCACGGTCCTTGTGGGAATGAGTTCATTATTATCATTGGTAACAACCGTCATGCCACCCTTTTTGGGTACGCATTGAATAGGGCTCACCCAGGGACTCTCCGAGATGGGGTAGATAATTCCCACATCTAACAGCTTTATAATCTCCTTCCTTACCACTTCCTTCATGATTGGATTTAAGCGCCTCTGGTGTTCAATGGTCGGTTTAGATCCCTCCTCAAGGAGGATATTGTGCATGGTAAAGGAGGGACTAATGCCCTTAATTTTCGTAATTGACCAACCCAAAGCTGTCTTAGAGGTCTTCAGAACTTGTATAAGCTTTTCTTCTTGGGTCCCATCCAAGGATGCAAAGACAATAACAGGCAAGGTCGAAGACTCGCCCAGATAAGCATACCTCAGATGGCTTGGTAAAGGCTTTAAATCAAGCACTGGAGGTTCAATAATAGATGGCTTTGATCCAAATGTCAATGCCCCATTATCACCCAAAGATTCAAAATGCAGCTTGAATTGACTTGATGGCAGGTTAGCATCTAACCAATTAGAAGACTCTAGTTGAGTGGCCTCATCCTCAATACCGACACCCATCACATAAGCCTCCAGCGGGTCAATACAACAATTTTCAAAAAACAACTTCTCCACAACTTCATCTACCAAACTGACCTTGAAACAATCCTTAGAGGCAGCGGGGTACTTCATCGACAGAAAGACATTGAAAGTGACTTCCTGGTCTTGAACTCACATGGTGAGTTCCCCTTTCTGTACATCAATAAGCATTTTGCCTGTAGCCAGGAATGTTCTACCCAAGATGATAGGGACCTCCCTATCCTCCTCAAAGTCCAGGATGATGAAATCCGTAGGAAAGATAAACTTGTCCACCTTTACCAGAATATCCTCTACTATTCCCTTCGGGTCGGTAAGAGATCTATCAGCCAATTGAAGAGTTATACTTGTAGGTTTGGCCTCATGTAGTCCCAATTTTTTGTATATTGATAGGGGCATAAGGATGATGCTCGCCCCTAGATCACAAAGAGCTTTCCCAATAAATTGTTCACCAATTGTGCATGGAATAGTGAAGCTGCCAGGATCCTTCAATTTTGGAGGAATTTTGTTCTGAAGAATAGCACTACACTCTTCAGTCAATGCTACTGTCTCATAATCTCCCATCTTTTGCTTCTTGGATAAGATGTCTTTCATAAATTTCACATAGCTGGGCCTTTGATCCAGGGCCTCCGCAAATGGAATATTAATGTGGAGCTTCTTGAAGATCTCTAAGAACTTAGAGAATTTCTTATCTAGCTTTTGTTTTTGCAGACGTTGTGGGAAAGGCACTTGCGAAAGCTCGGGACTTTGCTTATTCACAACAATAGGAGTTGGTACTGTAATTTTCTCAGGCACCTGCTCCTTTTCCTTAGATTGTTCACTAGGTGGATCTTCATTACTTTCCTCTTCAACTATTATTGGTGGTTCCGTTGAAGCTTCACCCTTATCCTCACCCAATGGTTTACCGCTTTGAGTAGTCACTGCCTTGCAATGCTCCTTCCCATCCCGTTTGGGATTAACATCTATGTCACTAGGCAATGTGCCTAAGGAGCGACTATTAAGAGCAGTAGCTATCTGTCCCATCTGCACCTCTAAATTTCGGATAGACGCTTATTGATTCCTTATAGAAGCTTCTTGAGTATTGCTCCTTGATTCACTCTGAGCAATATATTTGGAAAGAAGATCTTCCAAACTTAAATTTCTCTCTTGAGGCAGTGGTGGTCGGTAGAATCCTTGGTGTTGTGGTGGTTGTGGATGATTTTGGTTCGCCTGTGGTACATGATGTTACTGTTGTTTAAATTGTTGTTGGGGTTGTTGTGGAAATTGTTGTTGTTGGGGTTGTTGAAAACCTGGAAGATTTGTAAATGAAGATCTGGGAATGGTAGTTTTTTCTTGGTTGTTGCTGCTCCATGAGAAATTTGGATGATTTCTCAATCCTGGTTGATAATGTGTAGGGAGATTAGCATTCTGAGGCCGCCCATAATTGGATACAAATTGGACCGCCTCGTGGCTAATAGAACATTGGTCAGTGGAGTGGCTCCCCGCACATAATTCACACAATGGAGTAACACTTTGCACAGTTTGTACTCCCATTCCATCTAGCCTTTTTGTTAAAGCAGCCATCTGTGCAGACAATGCAGTCACTGTGTCTAACTCATAGACCCCTGCGACCCTTGTTGGTGTTTGCCTATCATTCGGCCATTGATAATTATTTGCTGCCATTGTCTCCTCAAGATTATAAGCATCAGTATGGAATTTGGTCATAAAAGCTCCTCCGGATGCCGCATCAATGCTTGAACGAATAGCTCCTGAAACCCAATTATAGAAAGTCTGATCGGGAAGCCATTCGGGCAACCCATGATGTGGACACTTCCTTAACAAATCTTTAAACCTCTCCCATGCCTCATAGAGAGTCTCCGAATCCATTTGCTTGAAAGAGGTAATATCACTTTCGAGCCTTGCAGTCTTTGCTGGCGGAAAGAACTTTGCTATAAATTTATCAGCCACATCGGCCCAGGTGGTGATAGAACCTGGAGGAAACGAATGTAACCAACTCTTGGCCTTGTCCCAAAGAGTAAACGGGAACACTCTGAGTCAGATAGCCTCATCGGTAACTCCATTAATCTTAAAAGTGTCACAGATTTCCAGGAAATTCATCAAATGGTCATTGGGATCATCGTTTGGCATCCCACTAAACTGGACATTATTTTGGATCATTTGAATAGTACCCAGCTTTATCTCAAAATTATGACCTTGAATTGCCGGCCGGAGTACACTTGCTTGAATATCCTCGACATGTGGCATAGCATAATCCCCAAGAGTTTTCCTCATATTTTCAGCCATTAAAAAGGGATTGATTTCTCCCTTCATCTGTCCAACTTAAGTCTTCTGCCGGTTCTTGAACTTTCGGGAACAGGAGATTTGTTATTCTGGTCCCGACGAGGTGGCATAAACAGTCAAGAAGTACCTGAGAGAACGATTAAATAGATGAATCAGTTTAAAGCAAGACTGATATGAACTAGTCCTAGAATTGAAAGACAAATAATACTAAATCCCCGGCAACGGCGCCAAAAACTTGTTGGTCGAATTACCGATCGATGAACACGCGCAAGTATACGATGTCAAACAAATAATATAGTGATAAAAGTAGAGTGTCGAAACCACAAGGACTTAAGTACTAAAATCTATCCAAACATTAAACAAATCATTACAATCTGGTTTAAACGGTTGAAAATCAGTTGTTTGTTAAACTAGAATAGATTAAAACAGTGAGTGTGAGAAAAAGTGAGTTCAAAGAAGGCAAACTAGAATTACAATTCCCCTAATGAGTTGTTAATCTCCTAACTCTCCAAATATATAGCAATGACTCACAAGAATGGTTAACCAAGAACTAACAGTGTACAAGAGCCTTTTTCGAGTATCAAATGCAATCCTTTAGCTATATAAATCATCACATTCCAATGGTGAAAATAAATAGACTATGGTCATTAAGAGCCAATCTCACTGGTTACACAAGGAAAATAGAGATATTCCTATTCTATTATGCAAGAATCGCTCATAACACACGTCATGAATAATACAAGTGTTGATGCACTTAAGTTAGGTCATAATATCAATTTTCCAATATCAATTACTATCTCAAGCAATCAATCAAAATAAGCATAAAGTGCAACAATCCATTCACACATGAGTCAATACAATAAAAAGGAGAGATATTTGATTAAACTAACATTAGGTTACATTGCAATCCTAGAAATGAATTAGTTCATTACTATTGAACTAATTATCAACATCAAAGAGTTCAACATGCTCAAAATTACACAAAAGAATAAAAGATTTGGCTAAAGAAGACTCCTCTTATGAAGTTTTCTGGCTCCAACTCTTTCCTTCGCTATATAGAGTCCAAGTTGTGAAGGACGCAAGGAATTCTAAACACTTATAGCACCACTAAATCTCTCCTAAAGCTAGAAAACTATAAAAGCTAGTCTAAAACTGTTGTAGGAAGTTAAGGAGGCTGTAGGAAATTAATTATGTCTATCTCCCCTTCCATTAGGTCATTTAATAACCTTGTCTACCAAAACACCAGAGCTGGCGCTGCGGTTCCAGCTTTAAGACTTGCAGCGGCGCTGCGGCGCCGGCTAAATATCTTCTAAGGATGGTGCTGAGGATCTAGCACTGCGGCACCAGAATAAAGCTTGGCAGAGGCACTGCGGCGCTATGCTTGCAGGGAAATGAGAATGCCATTGGCGCTGCGGCGCCAGCTGATAGAGGAAATCCGACGCTGCGGCGCTGGCTTTATGGAAATGCCCGAAAAACTCATTAAATGCAGGAATTACCCCAATAACACCTGCAAAACACTTTGAAACCAAAAATGCAATACTAATGTGTAAAAACATTAGAAAAACAGGAAAACATGCTAAATCTCACAGTTAAAAGATAGCGATTCATGGGATTAAATCCCACTTATTAAGGGCGCTGATGTTGACTGCCCTGTCTGGCAGAGATATAGCTTTTACTGATAGGGATGAGGGTCGAGCCACTCGGGATGCCACATTGGTTGAGAGAGATGAGGCTCGATCTTCTTGAGATGCTGCTTTTGTCGAGATTGAGGAGACTTTGATTGCCCGGGATGCTGCTTTTGTAGAGAGGGATCAGGCCATAGCTTCCCGAGATTTCCACATTACCGATAGTACTGCTCTCCGATCATATACAGACAGCCTGGTTGGAGAGATGACTACTTTCATCGACGGTCATAGCGCCACTATACAGATGACTGTGGATGTTCTGGCTTGTATGAAGGCTGAGGGTATTGCGCTTGTAGCGGCTCCTCCATTTTTAGAGCGAGATGCCATGTTGGCATTGCTGTCCCACTTGTCCATGGGTCCATAGACTAGCTTTATTTTTCCTACATATACTAGGTCAGCCATTTTTGTCATGTACAGGACACATTGTATATGTCAAACAGTATTATATATCAGAGAAATATATTTTGATTCACTTCCCTGTTGGATATGTATTGTCATTGCTGAGTGATTACCACTTCTTTCATGACTTGTTGTTGTTAATATATCATGATCTTTTCCTTGATGGATTGACAGTGAGATATTAGAGAATATCTCGGACGGGCCCGTTGACAGAGAGGCTTGATAGAATTTAGATTTTATCGGGTTTCGGTGTCTTGGGATTAGTTTTTATTGGTTTTTGTAATTTCTTGAAGGTTAAACCGCACCATAAATGGTTGCCTACGTACTCCCGGGCTGAGGGAGATCAGGTCATTTGTAGTTCAGTTTTTTCTGAGAGAGGCTTGAGAAGTTTTTCTTTGGAGTTTGGTTTGATGAGTTTTCGAGTTTTTTGTTTGGTTTGACTACACCAGGAATGGCTACCAACGTACTCCCGGGTTAAGAGAAATCAGGTCATTCGTAGTTCCGTTTTCTTGTGAAAACCAAAATTGATTTGATTGATTCGCAGGACCAGGATGCTAGTATGCATATTTTTTAGATATAGTACCTTTTATGGTGTCTGAGTTGATAGGTTAGGGAAATTCATTCCCGTTCATCTCTTGCAATCTGACAGCTCCTCCTGTCAACACTTCTTTAACAATAAAGGGGCCTTCCCAATTTGGGGAGAACTTTCCCTTGACTTCATCTTGATTGGCCAGGACTTTCTTCAATACCAAGTCATTTTCTTTGAATTGTCGTATTCTGACTTTCTTGTTGTAGGATCAAGCAATCCTTTGCTGATATAACTGCCTATAGAAAATGGTTGTAGCCCTCTTTTCATCTATCAGGGACAATTGGTGGTACCACTCTTGTAACCACTGGTCTTCATCCATCTGAGCGTCTATTAATACTCTCAAGGAATCCATCTCTACTTCTATGGGAAGGACTACTTCCATGCTATAAACCAATGAATAGGGGGTAGCCCCAATAGAGGTACGCATTGACGTCCTATATACTAACAGGGTTAGAGGCAATAGGTCAGGCCATTCTTTGTGATTGGTGGACATTTTTTGCATGATTTTCTTGATATTCTTATTGGCCGCTTCGAGAGAACCATTCATCTTGGGCCGATAAATAATGAATTTGAGATGCTTAATGTGGAACTTGTTGCATAGTTCTATCATCATCTGATTATTTATGTTCTTGGCATTATCTAAGACGATCACCTCCGGTTGTCAATATCGACATACGACATTATTTTTAATGAAACCAATGATTACCTCTTTGGTAACTTTGGGAAAAGAGGCAGCTTCAACCCACTTGGTGAAGTAATCGATCATGGTGAAGATGAATCGATGACCATTGCTGGCTTTGGGTTCTACGGAGCCTATCACATCCATTCCCCACATGGCGAAAGGCCATGGCAAACTCATATTATGAAGCTCATTTGGAGGAGAGTGTATGGCATTTCCATGGATTTGTCATTGATAGCACCTCTTGACGTGGTCGTCGTAGTCAGCTTTGAGAGAGATCTAATAATGCCCGGTTCTTATATCTTTTTGGCCAGCAGATGACCGCTCATGTGTGGATCGCAGATTCTAACATGGACTTCATCCATCAATCTCTGGGCCTGCTCTTTATCAAGGAATCTTAAAAGGCCTATTCCACCATCCCTTTTGTAGAGTACGTCTCCGCTCAGATAAAACTTCATGGCCATCTTGTGAATCTGCTTCCGCTCGGATTGGCTTGCTCCAACGGGTGTAGATCTATCTCGGAGATATTCTTTGATATCTTGATACCAATGATGTTTGATATGAGGTATTTTATCTGATACTTCTCCAATATAATTCCCGTATGTCGGGGTCTTTTATATTGTGAATTTGATGTCGAGAATTCCCCTCCTATCGGATATGTTGATCAAGGAAGCCAACATTGCTAATGCGTCAGCGAAGTCATTCATACCCCGAGAAATATGGATGAAGGTTATGTCTTCAAACTCCATAGATATGTTGATGACCTACCGATGATAAGGCAGCAAATGCAGTTCTTTGGTGTGATATGCCCCAGTGGTTTGTCTTATAACCAATTCAGAGTCTCTAAAGACCAATAGATGTTTAATACCCATGGATTGGGCTGACTTCAACCCCATTATGTAGCCTTCATACTCAGCTATGTTGTTGGTGTTGACAAACTACAGCTTGGTGGCCACAGGATATTGTTCTCCCGTACCAGAGATAAGGACTGCACCAGCTCCTGCACCTTCCATGTTTACTGCTCCATCAAAATACATTTTCCATGGTTGGACTGCATTTTCTTAAAGACCTTGCTGAATTGTCATAATCCCATCATCGGAGAAATAAGTCTCCAGAGGTTCGAACCCTCCTTCGGGTGCTTCGGCTAGTTGATCTGCAATGCCTTAACCTTTGATGAACTTCTGAGTCACGTAGATAATGTCGAATTATTAGAGGATCAACTGCCATTTGGACAGTCGACAATTCAACATTATCTTGTTGAATACGTATTTCAGTGGATCCATACGGGATATGAGGTAGGTCGTGTGCCCATTCTGATAATGTTGTAACCTCATGGCGGCCCATTCTAACGCACAGCATGTCTTCTCTATCATGGTGTACTTTTGTTCACCACTGCTGAACCTTTTGCTGATGTAGTAGATAGCTCTCTCCTTACTACTATCGTCTTTCTATCCCAGCATGCAGCCCATTGCATTGGCATTGACGGACAAATACATAAATAGGGGAACTCCATCCCTTGGGGGTACCAAGACTGGTGCTTCGATCAACTGCTTCTTGATGGCAAGGAAGACTTTCTGACAATCCTCATTCCATTTGGTGTAGGAATTCTTTCTTAGTAGTTTGAAGATGGGTTCACAAGTTGCTGTGAGCTGGGAAATGAGCCTACTTATGAAATTGATCCTTCCCAGGAACCCACGTATCTTCTTCTCTGTTTGAGGTACTAGCATCTCAGTAATGGCTTTTATCTTGGCAGGATCCATCTCAATGCCTCTATTGCTTACCAGAAATCCCAACAACTTGCTCGATTTGAAGCCAAAAGCACATTTGGTGGGATTCAGCTTGAGGTTGTACTTACACAACCTGTTGAACAACTTCTTGAGATGGTTAATGTGATCATCCTCCTTCCAAGATTTAATGATGATGTCATCCACATAGACCTCTATCTCTTTATGCATCATGTCATAAAATAGGGCCATCATGGCTCGCTGATATGTGGCACCGGCATTAATAAGGCCGAATGACAATCGCCTATAACAGAAGGTTCCCTAAGGAGTGATGAAAGCTGTTTCTCCCTGTCTTCTTCACCGTCCATAATTTGATGGTAACCAGTAAAGCAATCCATGAAAGAATACATGTCGTATTGTGCCGTGTTATCTATCAGGATGTGGATGAAAGGTACCGGGAAGTTGTCCTTGAGACAAGCTTTGTTCAAATCCCAATAATCCACGCATACTTGTACTTTCCCTCCGGGTTTAGGCACAGGAACTATGTTTGACAACCATTCCTGGTATGTTGATACCATGATGATGCCGGCTTTGAATTGTTTAACAGCTTCTTCTTTGACTTTCAGACTCCATTCAGGTTTCAATCGCCTGAGCTTTTTCTTAACTGGCTTGAATCCTTCTTTGATGGGGAGTCGATGGATGACAATAATAGTATATAGGCCAATCACATCTTCATGTGACCATGCAAACACATCCTGGAACTGTGTTAGGAGTTCAATCAGGTCCACTTTTTGGTCTATGGTGAGGTCTATGCCTATCTGAATTTCTTTAAGGTTTTCTGAGGTTCCGATATTGACAGTGGTGGTTTGGTCGAGGTTTGCTTTGGGTTTGTCTTCGACCCATTCTTTGATCTCCTCAAGCACCTCATAGTCATCTTGATCCTCTTGATCAATTTCCATCAAATCGAAGCTTAGTTCTACATCAAAATTGTAGTCACTATGATAGGTTGTCATCTCATCAGTAGGGACAAACAAATCCAATCTTGGAGTTCTGAAAACAAAATGTTTTCGCTTTAATATATGCAACTATTTAAACATACAAAGCATTTGGAAAGGCATGACAAAAGTTATTGCTATAGTTGTGCAACAAAACAAGCAGTAAATGAAACCATGTAACAGGGCAGACAGATTCTCTGGCCTTTTACCCTTTTTGAATGAGGTAAGGGATGTTGCTCCAGTTATCCACAGTCAGATCCTCGTGAACAAGGAGGATCAAAGAATTATGCTCGTCACTGTCTGGGATATCATCATTCATACCCTCATAGTGTATAAGAACACGCATGTTAGCAAATGGGTCTCATCCTTCGTACAGGAGCTTTTCTTTTCCCTTTTTGCTATCCCCCTTAGGCTTGGGTCTTTATCTCACATACTGATATGATTGGAGGAAACAGCATGGCTGATACCACAACAGGGATCTTCCTCATTGGTTCTACAAATCCAGCATCAGTGAGATTTGGTAATTGTAAGGTGGAAGCATAAGCCTTAGGATGCTTATGTGGGTTCTGATGGCTTAACCCGGATGAATAACCCAATCCGGCACTCCCTGACTGGCTCGGGATTGGTACTTGGCTTTTAACACCTTGCTGATTTTTTCCTAACCTTTCTCCAGGTTGGAAACCCAAAGATACCATCTCTTGGCCCACTGTCATTATTTTGGAGGACACTTTAGGATTCAATGTTGGTGCCCCAACTGGTAAGTACTGAGTATAGCTCACCTCCAAGGATTGGAAACTAGCAGGTTCAATCCCTGCATCCAAACTAATTACTGGCATGTCTCCCTGTATGTAGACCGGGAATTCTGGTTCGGCATTCATCGTGATTAGGTTGCCATTGATAATGTATTTGAGTTGCTGATGGAGGGTGGATGGAACAGCTCCTACTATGTGGATCAATGGCCTTCCCAACAACAAGTTGTAGCCGGTGGCAATGTTGAACCCCTGGAAAGATACATAGAAAGTGTGCGGACCAATCTCTAGAGGAAGCTCAATTTCTCCCATAGCTTATCGGCGAGATCCATCAAAAGCCCGGATGACCACATGCCTAGTTTTGATTCGGTACGGGTTAATATTCATTCTTTCCAAGGTGTCGTAGGGACATATGTTTAGGGATAACCCTCCATCTATTAGCACACCTCCCATCACATACCCGGATGACATTACAACTATGTGCAGTAACTTGCATTGACCCATCCCCTCTGCAAGTATATCATCATCAGTGAAAGATATCACATTGCTATTGAAAATGTGTTCTACCACATGACAGAATTTCTCGGCATCCACAGTCTTTGTCAGCTGGGCTTCTTCTAGTACGTTCACCAGAATGTTGCGATGATCCACCGATGATAATACCATATCTAAAATTGACATTTGCTTGGGTGCGTCTTTCAGGATTTGCACCACTTTGATTTTATTGTGTCCCATTTTACTGAGGAACTTTTCAATTTTCTCTTCAGCCACCTTTTCTTTGGCCTTGATGATTGGTTTGATCACCCGCTGAGGCAGGTACAATAGATTCTCCTTTTGTACTATGGCAATGTTGTTTGAGGTGGAACCTTCATCATTCCTGTAGTTCAACTAGACTTTCTTCAGATTGATCGCTGGATACTAGGGTTTGAATGTTAATATCAAAGGTTCGGGAGCGGCCACCTTCACATGATTTTGTGCTTCTTAGCTCCCTTTCCCTGGTAGCATTAGGGGTGTGAGGTTTGGTTCCTTATCATAGGAAATAATAGCCACTATATCCTGATTCCACGCAGTGGGAATAAAGATAGTTTCTTCATCAGGAAGGCCATAATCTTGATTTCCTCTTGTCAGTTCACCACTTTTAATCATGTTCTGAATTAAATGACGAAGTACCCAGCAATCCTTAATATCATGGCCGGGTGCATTGGAGTGATATTGACAGATCCTTTCAAGCTTGAATTTTTTGGATCGATGGTTCACTGGGGGTAACAGATCTGTGACCATCCCCTCATTGATTAACAGCTGGAGGATTTCCTTCATCGGCTGGTTTAGGTTGGTGAAATTCATCTAGAAAGCGAATTCCCTATCAACCTGGAACTTCTCTTCCTTGGCCATCTTGTCAGCCCAGGGTTCATGCTGATGAAAACGATAATGGTCCCCCATAGGAATGGGACTGATTTCTGGTGTAGAAGGATTTGCATCAGATTGGTTGGTCTGGTTTATCAGCTATCTGGTAATCCGATGTTGGTATACAACCATCTCTGCCAACTATCCAATTTGTTCCTTGATAGACTTAATCTCCTGTTCTATCAAGAATTGCCTTTTTGAGACTTCCCAACTGTCTGGGCTGGATTTAGTTAATTCTTCGACATATCAGAGGTATTTGGATCCTTCTCCATTTTGGGTGCTAATCATGTTGACACCCTCCTCTTTATGCTGAGGGCGACAATCTCTCCATTGTCAATCAAGTCTTGGATTTGGTGCTTAAGAGACCAATAGTCTTGTGGATCATGGCCCGATGATCCGAAATGGTAAGCACACTTTTTTCTTGGGTCAAAATTTCATCCACCGATATTGGTTGGTGGAAGGAGTTGCACAATCTTTTTCTATACCGTCAACAGTTTTAGCAAATTCTCGAGTCAATCCCCTAAGGGTTGAATGTTCTTCAACGCCTGGCCTCCAAATTTTTCTGGAATGGTGGGTTTGAAGGTTGGTTTGAAGCTTAAAAAGGGGAATAGTTCCTCCTTTGAATGGGCATACTACTCGACTCACTCCTCTAATTCTGTCCTTGCAATACTAAGGACACTTCTTCGTCTTTCTTCTTGTGAGTTCTCCGGGGATTATTCCCATAACTCTCGGATTGAATATGTTCGACAACGGCCTCCAAGGCGGTCAGATCTTTTATCTTCCCATATTTGAGCCCCATTTCAGCCATTTCATCGTGTTTGATCATTTCTGAGAATGGCTTTCCTATGCCGGCTAGGACCCTTTCATAATACGGGGCTTCTTGAATGTCGATGAAGGTCATGACTATCTCAGACTCAGTCATAGGTGGAGTGACTTGTGCTGCCATTCGTCTCCAGCGATGAGCATATTCTCTAAATGAATCAGTGTTCTGTTTCTTGATTTTGGTTATTTGATATCAGTTGGGAACCAGTTGAGACTGGAAACTGTATTTATTAAGGAAGGCATGTGCAAGCTCTTCCCAGCTGTGAATTTTAGAGTTGTCCAGACGGGCAAACCAGGCTCTAGCCTCTCTGGTCAGACTTTTCTGGAATAACTACATTCGGAGTTTCTCGTCCTCTGCATAAGATCCGAGCTCTCCAATGAACACCTTTAAGTGAGTCTAGGGGTCTCCCAATCCATCGTACTTCTCAAAATCAGGAGCTCAAAATTTTTTGGGATAACAAGCCCCAAGAAAAATACATAAGTCTGAATAATTGACATTGCCAATGCCCCAGTCCCTTTGATGGACCGGATGGTATCTTCCATCTGTTGGACTTTCTTTTTAATGTCACTAGCTTCCTATTCTTTGTTAAGGATGGTGATTTCAAGGGTTTTGTTGGTTGTGTCCTCTGTGGTCTAGGAATCTGAGTGTCTATTTTTCCAGTCTCTTGACTGCCACCGGGTGTTCCTAGTTGTGTGTGACCCTGTGCTTGTTTCCTTTTAAGAGCATTACTCTGCTCTCTTAGGAAAAGAGCCAATTCGGCTATCTGGTTCTTCAGTCCTTCAAACTCTTCCCTAAAGACAGGGGTGGATTCTAGCTGAGCATTGGAAGCCATGTCCAGAGATGGACTTAGTGCTTTCTTAGACTTAGATCTAGTGACAGGACTAATTTTTCACCTACAACCAAACATACAGGTGTTAATTTCCTGAGATATGTATGGATAAGATGCATGCCATGATGTGTTTTTAAGGTTTTTTTAATATTATCCTGCAAAATAAAGGTTAGTTGTTTTGATGATAGGATAATATGACAGGATTTACAAAAATACAGAATGTACATTTACATTATGATATCTACATTGTGCTATTTACATTGGAATTGAAAACTTGACATTGAATTGAGAGAGGAAGGCATGAAGAGGCTTCCCATCGAATTTGGTTAATCAGAGGTTGACCTGTCTTAGGCTACTCTCGCTGCTTTTTCGGCATAACGGTTCCCAAATCATCGCAATCTACTAGAGGGGAAATTAATCTGATCTTTTAACTAGAGCGAATCTGAGTGGTGCTTTTTCATGAGCCCCGAAGACTTAGCCGTCCTCGAAGACATTACTCTATCGCCGACGGGTTTGCTTCCTTGTGGAGGAATCAGACAACATACATTCATATACATCGCGTCTCACCGTATGCATATGATGACATTGGTGCGAAGCACTAATATAAAGCAGGAAAGTATTCATTCACGTTCATTCAATGTAAAGATGCAGCATTCACCCATACACAGATATAAATGGAAAATTTTGAAAAGATTTGAACGTGGCCTAAGCCCTCTACTGTCCCCAGCAGAGTCGCCACCTGTCGACGTCGGGAAAAAATTTGGGTCAGGTCAAACCCGGATCTTTCTCTCTTCCAAGGTTTTGTCTACCCTTATTCTTTTTATTTGTGAAAAAGGTTTTGAAGTGTTTTTTAGGAAAAGGCCAACATGTATAATGTCGATAATTTAAACGTTTTACAGAGTCGTCAGTTGGTAGTTTTGAAATGGTTGTACCACTCAACCGAGTTTTGTTTGAAAAGGAGGCCAAATTACTGGACACTGTCGTAACTTGATCTTTGAAATTGAAGTTTTGAGTTCGGGGGCTTGGTTAAGTGTGGGGAAGGTGTTATGCACCCCACAACTCCCGTGTAAATACGGTACCGCATCTTTTCAATATTTCTCTTTTAAATCTGTAATGTGTGTGTGTGAATGCTGGGAGAAATTGGGCCTACGTTTGATTGATTGAAAGCATGGACCTGCTTCGTTAAACCTGTATACGAAGGGTTTGATTTGTTTTGCAAAAGTCTCTCTTTTAGACAAGATTATTAAAATGATGTTTTTGAAAGCAAGTTTTCAAACCCTTATGCTAACATAGGAATTGAAGCATGTCAACACTTCAGTTTTATCTTTTTAGCCTTTTGGGTCAATTTGATTGGAGATTGTCGGGCTGCAAAGCATCCTCGACCACAACATATATACAAGTGTCGGTCTTCTCATGGGCATGACAGCCATCGGAGTGACTCTGACACGACAAACCATTATTCTCATTATGTTGAGACCTTAAACCCGGATAACCGTTTTAAGGTCTTTCGGATGTACATTTTACAGAAAAACTAGCAGGGTACATTTGTAAAGGGCAGTTTGTCCATCGTGGGAATCAAATTTTGATTAGTTTGATTATAAATCCCACGATTCCTAGGCTCACAGAGGGATGACAATAAAACTTGCACAGTTCAAATATGTACAGAAATATATATTTACATCCAAATATCGCCAGAACCAAGGATTCATCAGTAAATCATGGCTCGCAGATGGCTGAAGCATCTCGTTCCCACTAGATAGCGATCTAAGGGCCGCGAGGTAGCTTTCATAACCGAAATTAGAAAAATGCTAGATTTAAGTAAATCTCAGCCATTCTAGCTTCTCGGTTCTGTTTGGACCTATTTTGAACCGTTTGAAAGTTAGAGTTGACGAGATTTAAAAAAATCTAGTTAGTCCACATAAATGTCAGTGCCGATTCATATCACATTAATATTAAAGAAGCAATTTAATCATAATGAGTAAAACAATATATATATATATATATATATATATTTATATATATACGAAAGATGTAAAGGGCGATGGGTTTGCACTCCGATGCCCGGACTGAAATGTAAATATATATATATATATATATATATATATATATAAAAGTTGTAAAAAGCCACTGAGTAATTCAGGCTGGACAGAATTGAAATATATATATATATATATATATATATATATTTATAAAAGCAGTAAAAAGGTCACAGAATGATCCAGGCCAAACTAGAATGTAAATAATAATATATATAGTTAATATATATATATATATATATTAAAGCAATAAAAAGGCCACGAAGTACAAATCTAGGCCCAAATAAGTCAGTAAACTACCTCGGATTTGACATTCAGGCTTGACAGAATTGAAAAGTTAATATATATATATTGTTAAATATATAAATTAAAAAGCTAAACCCAGGCTGGGAAGATAACCCAGTCCGACGAAGTTGCTAGAAACGAAGATATATATGTATAAAAGCTGTTAGAAGCGACGGATCGATGATCCGAGTTGTATAAATGCCAGAAAATGAGTTTATGTACGAAAATGTACAAAAATCGAAGCAAAACGGCCACGCAACTGAGTTCCGGGCATAATCAGAAAGTGAAACTTAACGTGAAAATGTATAAAAGTGCAATGAAGTAATATGAACTTTCAGAACGTAAAAATACTCACAATGGACTGCTACACGGCCTTTTTGCCAAATTGTAGGCTTTAAACGTCCGTTTCTAACAGTTAATTTTTGATATGTGGTAGTATATGAGTATATCTATGTGTTAGAGTGATAAAATCTGTGTTTGGAGTACAAGAGTGGGGTTGAGAAACCAAACGGGCAGAGGTTCAGAGCATTTTCTAATTATCAAATGAGCTGGGGGTCACCTCATATATATAGACCCGGGAGAAGCAGCTCTACATGCGGCAGTCACAGGTAGAGGTGCGGCTCCACATGGTGGGGCACACGTGGTGGGTCCCATTACATCGAAGTACGTGCACTCTGAGCAATGCGAGGTTAGATTCGAAACTTTCTAACTTTTGATCGGAGCGTCTGTTGGAGGCGTGCTGTACATTTCTGGAAAGTCCTCGCCGAGAGTGTCGCAATGATATGGGAGTAAACCTTGTCCAAGTCCAAAAAGATAGGTTCATAACCAGGTCTTTGATTCCTCGCAGTTTGTTTGTTGAGATGTCTTGTGCTGTTTCCACTCGGGATCATTATTATGGTTTGTTCTGACCTTAGCGGCATCAATTAGGCTCAAGTTTGACCGAATCGGCTTTAAGTTGGTAAAATGACCATTTTGCCTTTTTCGGGGTTTCCTTCAGCGCTAGTATGGCCTTCGGCTGATTTCTCGGGGTTGTCTCCGTGGTTTGGATCCCAGTCGATTCTGTTTGTCCTCAGGGTTGTCTTTGAGACTGACTTGGTTCTTCCAAGTTTATCTTTGGATATGATTTAAGGCTTTGGGGTTGTCTCCGAAGTTGAGTTGGCCTCCCGGGTTATGATCGAAGCTCAACCTGACCTTCTGGGTGGAGACCGGGGATGAACTGTACCTCCTGGGTTGAGATCGGGGATGACCTGTACTTCCCGGGTTGAGATTGGGGCTGACCTATACCTCCCGGGTTGAGACAGGGGCTGACCTGTACCTCCCGAGTTGAGACCGGGGTTTACCTGTACCTCCCGGGTTGAGACTGCGGTTTACCTGTACCTCCCGGGTTGAGACTGGGGTTTACCTGGAAGTCCTACCACGAAGTCCATCGTAATATGCTCCCATTTCATGATGCTCTGCTTTAACGCGTTGGCAAGTCAAACATCTATTGACGCACTCTGCGACTTCCCGTTTCAAATTGGGCCACCAAAAATGTTGCTTCAAATCTCGGTACATCTTAGTGCCTCCCGGATGAACGGAATACGTCGTATTGTGTGCCTCGTGCAAAATCTCTTCCCTCAACTCGGTTACCGCTGGTACCCACACTCTTCCTTCAAATCTCAAAATACCGTCTTTATCCATTCGAAATTTTTCTTCCTCATTTTTTGTGATCCTCTTTCAAATTTTCTCACACTCTTCATCTTTTTCCTGGGCTTCCTTTACTCTATCCAACAATGTCGGATGAGCTCCCACTACAAACAATTTCTCTCCAGGCTTCTTTGGTTCTTTCACTTCTATTTCCAATTTCTCCATCTCTCTTATCAATTCTTCCTGAGTCGTCAAGTTAAACAACTTTTCCCTTCCTTTTCTGCTCAGAGCGTCGGCAACCACGTTTGCCTTTCCCGGGTGATAAAGAATATCGCAGTCATAATCCTTGATCAATTCTAACCACCTCCTCTGACGCATATTCAACTCCTTCTGTGTGAAGATATATTTCAGACTCATTTGGTCTGTGTATATCTCGCATTTTTCTCCGTACAAATAATGCCTCCATATGTTTAACGCAAAAACTACTGCCGCTAACTCTAAGTCGTGAGTAGGGTATCGTTTTTCGTAATCCTTAAGTTGTCGTGACGCATATGCAATGACCTTGCCGTGTTGCATGAGCACACAACTAAGTCCCTTGTGCGATGAATCACTATACACCACAAAATTTCCCGCATCATCTGGTAAGGATAACACAGGTGCTTCACTCAATCTCCTTTTCAGTTCTTGAAAACTTTCTTCGCATTTGTCGGTCCATACAAATTTCACCGTCTTTCTAGTCAAATTGGTCAACGGGGTTGCTAACTTAGAAAAATCTTGGATGAATCTTTGATAGTACCCAGCTAACCCTAAAAAGCTTCTCACCTCAGTCGGTGTTCTCGGTTGTTCCCAATTACTTACTGCTTCTACCTTCGCAGGGTCTACAGCGATTCCATTCTTATCCACCACGTGGCCTAAGAATTGAACCTTCTCCATCCAAAATTCACACTTTGAAAATTTCGAATACATCTTCTCCTTCCTTAGTGCCTCCAAAACAATCTTCAGATGTTCGACGTGTTCTTCCTCTGTCTTCGAGTAGATCAAAATATCGTCGATAAAAACTACTACAAATTTATCCAAGTATGGCTTGAAAACTCGGTTCATCAAATCCATAAATGCTGCCGGAGCATTAGTCAATCCGAATGACATTACCAAAAACTCGTAGTGTCCATAACGGGTTCGAAACGTAGTCTTTGGTATGTCCCCATCCCTCACTTTCAGTTGATGATATCCTATTCGTAGGTCAATTTTCGAGAAACACTTTGCTCCCTTCAGTTGATCAAACAGGTCGTCTATCCTCGATAGCGGATATCGGTTCTTGATCGTTACTCTGTTCAATTCTCGATAATCGATACAGAGTCTCATCGATCCGTCCTTCTTCTTAACGAATAGCACTGGTGCTCCCCAAGGAGAAACACTCGGTCGAATGTAACCCTTATCCAACAACTCTTGCAATTGTATCATCAATTCCTTCATTTGTACTGGCACCATACGATATGGAGCTTTCGAAATCGGTGCCGTTCCCGGTGCTAAGTCTATTATGAATTCGATTTCTCTGTCTGGCGGAAGACCAGGCAGATCGTCCGGAAACACGTCTAGAAATTCATTAACTACGGATATATCTTTAATTTCTACTCCCTTTTTCCTAGTATCAACGATGTAAGCTAGATAACCTACACATCCTTTTCTTAATAATTTCTTGGCCAGCATCATTGTAACGCAACACGATTGCTTAAGCGATGAGCTACCATAAAACACTATCTTAGACTTACTCGGAGTCTGAAGGTTCACACATTTGTTCTGACAGTCAATTATCGCAGCATGGTTATACAACCAATCCATTCCCAGTATTACGTCAAATTCTCCCAATCTAATAGGAATCAAGTCTACGCTCAGTTCATGTTCTCTAATGTTTGTGTGACAATCTCGATAAATGTATTCTACAGGGATCACTTCTTTCTTAGCAACTTCTATGATCAAAGGATTTTCTAATCGTTCTCGGGGTGTACTAAGTGTACTAGCAAATTCTTCAGATACAAAAGAACAGGTGGCACCCGAATCAAATAATACATAAGCATTTATATCATTGATTGGGATTATACCTGACACCACGTCCTTCGCAGCCACGGCGTCCTAGACGGTCATGTTAAAGGTTCTGGCGGTTGGGCGGTTGGATTGTACCGGTCCGCCGATCATCAGCTTGTTGCCTCCTTGCTGATTACTACCCCCGCCACTTCCCTTCTTTGGGAAATTCTTAATACGGTGCTCAGTTGAGCCGCAAGCAAAACACCTTTGAATCTTTTTTGGCTTCGGACAGTTGGGCGAGATGTGCCCTTCCTGTCCGTAGTTGTAGCAAGTGCCACGTCCCTTCCAGCACTCGCCCTGGTGATTCTTCCCACACTTTAGGCATCCTTCAGCCTTCTTCTTGAAACCTCCACGAAAATTACCTGATTGATTATTGTTGTTCTTGTTGTTGTTGTTGTTGTTCTCCCACTTTCTCTTTCCCAAATTGCTTCCTCTGCTACTGCTTCCTCCAGTACGGTTCTCTCCTCCTGCATTCTTTCCTTTTTTCTCTTTGTTATACAGACTTAAGGCCTCACTGCCACCTTCCGCAATGATTGCCTTTTCCAGTAATGTTGCAAAGGAATCAATTTGAAGAACTGATACCTTATTGAACAACCACGGCTTCAACCCTTGTTCAAAGCGTCTAGCCTTTCTCTCTTCATCACCTACTTGGTGCTTCGCAAATCTCGCTGGTTCGTTAAACCTAGCCGCGTATTGCGCCACCGTCATCTCACCTTGTTTTAACTCTAGGAATTTCACCTCCATCCTACTCTTCATGCTTTTCGGGAAGTAATTTTTGAAAAACAGCGTCTTAAACTTATCCCAAGCTATTATCCCTTCTCCAGCTCTTTGTTGATTAGCCTCCCACCAGTAGTTCGCTTCTCCCCTCATCATGTACGTGGCAAACACCATCTTCTGATCTTCGCCTATGCTAGCTATAGTGAAAGCTTTTTCGATCTCTTTGATCCAGGTTTGTGCGACGATTGGGTCGGTAGTTCCCTCGAACTCCAAGGGTCCTACACTCTTAAAATCTTTAAAGGTTGTTACTGGCACAGTCTGAGGGTTTGGGCGAACGGGTTCATTGTTCCTTCCCCTTAAGGCCTCTCCTAACAAGTCTACCAGTTTCTAGATTGGGTCAACTTGTTCCCTCTCATTGTTAACAGATTCTTCGGGTGCAGTCAATCTACGTCTGGGCGGCATTATCTGCATCACAATTTTTCATTTTATTATCATTCAAGTATATTATTTAAGTATTTCTTTTAATACAAAAGAATAAATTTATAACACATTTCTGAAATAAACTGCATTTATATTCATATGCCAAATCGTTTCATTACATGATTTCCTAGCATACTGCTATAAATGTTATCACATATCCCCTAATATCACAAAAGACGGGGAATCTACCAACCTACTACCAAACTACCCCTCTAACAAAAGCTAACACGGGGTTCACATCATTATCCCACACTTACACAAAAGATTGGGATTACAACATAGTATGTACAACACATAAAGATAAATTCTACTAAATTACTACTAGACTGACTAAGGGAATCTCATCCCATCATCCCGCGCTCCACTGCGCTCTTGTACTCCAACTGTGCTATATAAGCAACCAGCTCTCGGCTCATAGTGTGTAGCGTCTGTCCCTGCTCTGCCGGGTAGTGGTACACACCATCAAGTACCCTCTCAAAAGCTGAACGGAACACATACCCCATCTTGTTCATATTTCTCTTCTTGCACCTGACCTCGTCCTCTAGGTCGTCAGCTCTCTCATTGGACGCCTCCCACTTCTCCTCGAAGTGTAACCTATCCATCACCTCCAACTCTAGCTGAGTACGGAGTGCCTCTTTCTCAGCCTTCTCACTCAATTCCATCTGTTCTACTTCTTCCAGCTTTCCTGCTATATCCACGTTCCTAGCCACTGACCTGTGAAACAGAGTCCCCATCTGGATCCATGCCTCCCTACGATAGGCAATCTCCACCTCTAACTCCTGCATGGCCAGCTTCCTCTGGTGGTCCTCGTCCCTCAGTTTCTGGAACTCGGACTCTCTCTTCTGGGCCTCTGCCTCCAGTTCCTGAACCCTGCAGTCTAACTCTAGGATCTGCTCCTCATACTTGCCTAGCATCTGCTCCTCTACAGAAGCCTCATCAGAGTCCTCTACGGGCTCATCCTCCATCGGCTCGTCCTCCATCGGCTCCTCCTCTGGATCAGACTCTATCTCAAACTCGTCCTCGTCGTCAGACTCAAACGGTGCAATAGCCTGCACTGGTGTAGCCTCTAGAGGTGCCTCGTATACTACATGTATATCCCTAGGCTCCTCCTCTATCACTCTACTAGGTACACCTATGTCTGCCATCCTACAATCACAAACACAAGACAAACAAGCAGCAACTCCATTAGAATGTTAAATAAAACATAAGTTCATTGTATAGAATGAAGTTAAATTTCATAACACGCTAATTATTGCCCTAGGGAAAACTCTATGTGAGTTTTATTTCCTTTCCAACTTCTAAGTTCGCCAAAGTTATAGTCTAAGGACTCGTTCCTAAGGTTTATAACTACAGCTCTGATACCAACCTGTGACGCCCCCAAATTCCAGGACCGCCACTTGGTCTCTCGAATTCGGTTCATCACGTGCTCATGGTAATACATCACAATAATAATAACTAAATAACACACATCACAACGGAAAATCTATTCTAGAATAATTTACAATGATTTATTATAATTATTCCCCCAAGTCTCGTAACCTACAGTACTTAATAGATTACATAATAATATCAATTAACGACTTATTACATAACCTAACTTAAGCTTAAACATAATCAAAACCAGTCTTACTACATCATCTTAATACAACAATAAAATATTTAAAAACATAAAAGAGACAAGCTAGTTGGTAGCCTTGCCCTTGCCCTTATCAACGCCCGAAGGTTCGCCCTGCTCTGCCTTAACTGAAATGTTTTAGGGAAAGCAAGAATGAGCACAAATTGCCCAGCAAGTAATATACAATAAGGGTAAGTGATAAAATCCTTAATTTTCGAAAGGGTATAACAAAGTTTGATAGTTCAAGGATAACAAGAATATCAACAGTTTTCAATAATAGTGCTAAGGACAGAATAATATCAATGTGATTCAATAACAAATCAATTCAAGATTTCAAGATAACTGAATACTGAGCAGTCGCTAAGGACTATGAACTTCTACTAGAATTAACAGTAATAAACTGAAAATCCAACAAAAATAGGTACAACAGGTGATCAGCCTAAAGCACCATCGTTATGCATAACAATCAATCATACTCAAGTGTGCACGTCGGTTCTCCGACAATTATATATTTCCTTCAAAGAAGGTTGTTCTTCTCAGTCAAATACAAGATCTCGCACCAATCAATTAGTTTGGGTCGCTTTTCAATAATATAAGTTTAGCCGAATCAAATGGCATAGACACTTTCACAATATTCAAGAACAATACTAAGTTCAACATGAATAATAGCTTTAATGAAATAAGAGTTCAAGTATGCTAATTCAATTCAAACGATTAAGTAGGAAACTAGTTCGCAATATACAAAGATAGAATACTTGTATCCAAAGAGATAAGGTTTAGATACTCGCTTACGATATCCTTTGAATAAAATAATGCAAGGGTTTAGGATACTTGCCTTATGCGTAGTTTACTCACGTAAAGCTAGCCAACACTTTCGAATTCATATCGTAATACCATTACGTAAATATATGATATTCATTAGTCATATAATTTAACTTTATATCTCATCTCGTACATACGATAATCACATAAGCTAAGTCTTAACCTAGCTACACAGTTATATAGAATATAATTTCTATCCTTAACTTCCTCTTTTAGAGTTTAAACACATTCTCATATCATATAAGATCGTAACAATTAGCAAACATACTCGCAAATTATTAATATCACATAAAACCACAATCAATACTAAATATATTTTATTTTTAGCAATGTAGGCATCATATAAGCTATCTGTCCAAAATCAGATTATCAAACTGCATGGCTTCTGATTCCAGGCCGGCGCAGCTGCGCCATGGCTAAGCCTATGTCCAGCGCAGCCCTCTGGCCAAGCCAAGGCTGAGCTGTGCCTTATGGTTTCTGTCCGGTCATGCAAGCCAACAACACCACATAGCATATAAACATATTAAAAGATACTTTTATGTTTGTACAACCTTTCCTCGTTTCAAATATATGTGATATGGATTCTAAGTCGATACTTTCAATAACTTAAAGTCATTCAAGGATACGAACTCATATGGTCTAACATGCTCGCTTTTTAAACACATAAGATATTCATATAACTTGTATTAGGCATGCTCATGAGTACTCGTATCGTATATATGTAGCTAGCATTGTTATTATCTTGAAAACATGCTTCGTTTACGCTAAACCTTAATCACGAAAACTAATCATGATATATATACATGCATGACCCATGAATGAGTCTAAGAGTACTATCACATGTGTCCATAAATATCAGAATTTAAATCTCCATGTATCGTGTCAATGCTCACGTGCAAAGCTTGTATTTCCATTAGTAAATCTTACTAATAGGGCCTAACATGTTCATGCTTCCTTACGAACCATATAAACACAAGTTAAGGGTTCATTCATGCATTTCAAAGTTATCTAAACATGCTCATAACATCAGAATGTATATATAGCATTTACATGATCATATCCACCTTCAAACTTACATTTTTGTTAGGAATGAGCACTAGTTATGTTCACATGTTCATATCTTATTATGGAACCAATATAGATAAGCTAACATGCACTTCATGTGTCTCTAGGTGGTACTAACGTGCTTGCAAGGTCAGTATATAAACATGGCACGCATAATATCGAGTTCACTTCTAAAGTTCTAAATTCATTTCAAACTATACGCTTTTGGTAACCATACATGTTAATATAGTATAACATGCTCAAATTAGATTAATATACTCATATATATACATTACCCATGCTTATATACTTGCCTAAGCTTATAGTAATTCATTACACTTAGCAGCTTTTTTTAACAGAAGACAAAACTGCAGCAGGGTGCCGGCGCAGCTGCGCCGCATCCCAGGCTAAAACCTGCGCAGCTGCGCCACTACTGGTTCGCCCCAGACAGCAGGCAGCCACGACAGTTTCTAGCCCAACTCACGAATTACTTCACGAACTTGATTGTGATCAGTCACATTGTCTCATTAACACATGTATAAGACTATATAACAACTAAGTAAACATCCTTTAATCCAATTGCAATCTAATTCATCATAGTCAAGAATTTGGATTTTGACAGAAAACAGAAATGGAGTTTTGACAGAAATGAAAATGAAGAACATGATTCATGGGATTATACCTTTGCTATGAATTAAGCTTGCTGCTATCTCAATAACACTGATATATATATATATATATATATATATATATATATATATATATATATATATATATATATATGCTCTCTAGTCTCACTTAGCCAAAATGCTCAGCAAAAGAAATGTGAAGGAGATGAGGCTATATTTATAGAACTCCCATTACACAGACAATGCAATTACCTACCATTTCAAACCAACGGAAAATTGAATTGCAGGGAGGTTACAAGGGGGTTGGTAATTAGTTGGTAGATGAAATCATGAGAGCCACACCCTTCTTCATCATTTGCTAGCCTATGTTGCTGAGTTTAAGGAAGAATATGGGAGTAGGATAGCTTGTATATTTCACGTGAAGGAGAAAGTGACTCCCCCAGCAAAACAATCCTCAGCCTTCTAGCAACATGCATATATATACATACTTAGGCTATATACATATATATTCATACTATATATTTAGATTATAATTAACATTATAATTTAAGTCACATGCTTAATATATCAAGGTAGTAGATGTGATATGGTAATGTAACATATATATAATCCATGTACATTTATTAATACCGGATATAATCTACTCGGATATAATCGCATCACATTATCTCCTTTATTAATTTCATTATTACATTATATAAATAATCATCAATTATTATTTATATACATGATACACTATTTTAATGTATACCTACACATCATTTGTCACCTACACATATCATAACATATAGTTTCATAAATCTTAATATATGGTCACACTACACTTTACATTATGCATAACATATAGTTAGTTACTATACATTTAATTCGCCTGCTTGCATATAGAAGTAAATGATTTACTTATCTTATTAATTAATTTAATAATAATATCAATTAATCCATTGCTCATTAATCAATGCAATTATCAATGTCCACAATAACTTATTAACACTTACATGAATAAATATAAATCATATTATACTTATAAATACGTCGATTATTATTATTATATATTTCACACTAATAATAATCACATATTATTAATTAATCACCATTAATATTTTATAACAATTAATTAATATTCTACAATAACAGTTAACAATTAATATAGATTAATTATTTACTTAATAATTCATTCGTTAATTATTATAATCATTAAAAATCCTCATCACTGTGCCACACAAGGCATTTCATCGAGTTTATTATAAACTCCATATTTTTCTCAATTGTCATAAATATTCAATTTAATATATAATTGAATTAATTATTCTCATAGCACAAAATCATTTATATTTCAAATAAATTCTCATATCCATTAATATATTTATTTAATAATATTAGGAAATTCTCGGGTATTACAGAGACCGGAGTTGACCTGTACCTCCCTGGTTGAGACCGGGGTTGACCTGTACCTCCCGGGTTGAGAACGGGGTTGACCTGCGTTGAAAAGACGGTTTTGCCTTCCTACAGGGTTAGTAATAGAAATGCAAAATTCGAATGTCTACTACAAGGCTAAAGAAAATTTCAAGTGTCTACAACTGGATCATCATCCTCTATGATGCGTACATCATCACCATCATCTATGATGAATCCATACCTGCCGGGTATCTTTGGTACTATTCTAGATTTTCGATTCGGTTGTGGTACAATAGGTCTATCCACAGGTTCCTCCTTTTGACTAATAGTATTTTTGTGGTTCATGAACTCCTTCAAGATCTATTATACTCCCACTAGCCCTTCAATGATAAACACCATTATCTTAGAAAGAAACGTGTTTCGCAATAAACACCATAGATTAATTAATTCCCAAACTTCTTTAGGAATGAAGCTAATAATAATAGTAATAATAAGAATAAGAGTCCTCTTATTAATTTATATTTAATATTTCTAAAATATTAAATAATAAATATTAAGCTATTTAATTTATTCTATCACCATAGATTAAATTAAACACATTTAACTTATTATTACGATTATAACATTTGCTTCTTAAATAAATATTCATCCTTTTATGGTGTGACCCTTTAGGTTCTCCATATTAAACCGGTTGTGAATAAATTAATTAGAACAATTCTAATTTTATTTAAATAAATAAATTAACTATTATTTTATTTAAATAAATAATATTTATTCTACAATAAGGGTAAGCCCCCTTAGCGCTCAACGACTTTCCAGATAATATAGATTTGAACATTAATCATAAAAGAACATTTTAGTAAATAGATATCGTACAATTCATTTCTTCCACTATATAATGTCCCAATTAAATATAAGTAATGGAATTACTATCAAATCTTATTTTATTTAATTATATGTATTTCGATCCTAAATGCACAAATTCTAATAATGCAAATTAGAAACTACTTTTTAATTTCATTCTACCTTGGCCAAGACTACTAAGTTGTCATTAATCGAATCACATGGGATATTCTCTTCTTTTACTAGAAGTGGTATATTCTTTATTGATCATTGATTATCTCCATGTATAATTAATTATACCAAGCATACCCTTTAATCCCTTAGGATCTTAAGGGATATGTCAAAGTATAACTCATTGTCGACGTCGGGAAAAAATCCGCAGGTCAAGTCACAACTCGGATCTTTCTCTCTTCCTAAGTTTTCTCTACCCTTACTCTTTTTATTGTAAAAAAGGTTTTGAAGGGTTTTTTAGGAAAAGGCCAACATGTATCATGTCGACGATTGAACGTTTTATAGAGTCACTAGTTGGTAGATTTGAAATGGTTGTACCAACTCAACTGAATTTTGTTTGAAAGAGGCCCAATTACCGGACACTGTCGAAACTTGATCTTTGAAAACAAAGTTTGAGTTCGGGGGCTTGGTTAACTGTGGGGAAGGTGTTAGACACCCCACAACTCCCGTGTAAACACGGTACCGTGTCTTTTCAATATTTCCCTTATAAAATTAAAATGTGTGTGTGAATGCTGTTTGAAAATTGAGCCTATGTATGATTGAAAGTATGTCTTATGCATCGCTGAACCTATATACGAAGGGTTTGATTTAATTTACAAAAAGTCTTTGATTTGATTTGCAAAAGTGTTTGATTTGATTTGCAAAAGCTTCTTTTTAAGAAAAGATTGTTGAATGATGTTTTGAAAGAAGGTTTTCAAACCCTTACGCTAACATAGGAATTGAAGCATATCGATACTTCAGTTTTATCTTTTCGGCCTTAAGGCTCAATTTGAATGGTGATTGTCGGGCAGCGAAGCATCCTCGACCACAATATATACAAATGTCGGTTTCCTAATGGGCATGATAGCCATCGGAGGGACTCTGACACGATAAATCATATTTTTACTACGTTGAGACCTTAAATCCGGATAACCGTTTTAAGGTCTTTTGTATGTACATTTTTTACAAAAAAATTGGTAAGATACATTTGTACAGTGGAGTTTGTCCATCGTAGGAATCAGATTCTGATCGGTTTGATCATGAATCCCCCGATTCCTAGGCTCACATAGGGAGGCCAATAAACCTGCACAGTTCAAATTTGTATAAAAATATATCCAAATATCGCCAGAACCAAGGATTCATCAGTAAATCCTGGCTCGCACATGGCCGAAGCATCTCGTTCCCACTAGATAGCAATCTAAGCGCCGCGAGGTTGCTTTCGCAACTGAAACTAGAAAAATGCTAGATTTAAATAAATCTCAACCATTCCAGCTTTCCGGTTCCGTCTGGACCTATTTTGAATCGTTTGAAAGCTAGAGTTGGCGAGATTTAAAGAAATCTAGTTCGCCCGTAGAAATGTCAGTGCCGATTCATATATATAGAAAAGTAGTAAAAAGGGTGATGGATTTTTACGCTTGTGCCCGTACTGAAATTGAAATATACATAAATGTAGTCAACCAAGACTGGGAAGATAACCCAGTGGTGGTGAAGATTGCATGTATATAAAAACAGTAAAAAGACCACAGAATGATCCAGGCTGAACTAAAATGTAAATATATATATAGAAAAGTAGTCAACCAAGACTAGGAAGATAACCCAGTGATGGTGAATGGTGCAAAAATAGTATAAAGGCCACAGAATAATCCAGGACGAACTGAAATGTAAATATATATATATATATATATATATATATATATATATATATATATATGGACAAAAACGTAGTCAACCAAGACTGGGAAGATAACCAAGTGGTGGTGAAAGTTGCTTATATATATATATAAAAGCAATAAACTACCGCGAATTTAACATCTAGGCTTGACAGAATTGAAAAGTTAGTATATATACAATTAAATATATATAAAAAAAAGTCAAACCCAGACTAGGAAGATAACCCAGTCCGGCGAAGTTGCTAATAACGAAGATGGAAGTATATAAAAGCTGCTGGAAGCGACGAATCGTCAATCCAAGTTATAGAAATGCCAAAATATGTGTTTATGTACAAAAATATACCAAAGATTGACAAAAAGGGCCACGGAACTGAGTTCCGGGCATATTTAGAAAATGAAACTTGATATGAAAGTGGATAAAATTGCACAGAAGTAGTATTGACTTGCTAATCGTAAAAATACTTATAGTGGACTGCTATACGGGCTTTTTGCCAAATCGTAGGCTTTAAATGTCCGAATCTATCGGACATTTTTTGATAGGTGGTAGTATGTGGGTATATCTACGCGTTAGAGTGAAAAAATTTGGGTTTGGAAGACAAGAAAATAGACTGAAAACCAAACAGGCAGGGGTTCAGAGGGTTTCTGAATTCTTGAAATAAGAGGGGGTGGCTTCTTATTTATAGGTCAGGGAGCCTTCACTATACCTATTGCTACCACAAGTAGAGGTGCGGCTCCCTATGGTGGGGCCCACATGGCACGTTCTATTATCTCAAAGTACGTGCACTCCAAGCAACGTGAGGTCTGATTTCAAACTTTCTAACTTTTGATCAGAGTGTCCGTTTGAGGCGTGCAATAACTTTTCGGAAAGCCCTCGCCGAGAGTGTCATAGTGACATGGGATAAAACATTTTTTGTGTCCAAAAAGGCGGGTTCATAACCAAGTCTTTGATTCCCCGCAGTTTATTCGTTGAGCTGTCTTGCGCTGTTTGCAATCAGGATCATTGTTATGGTTCGTTCTGACATTTGTGGCATCAATTTGGCTTGAGTTTGACCGTATTGTCTTAGATTTAGTAAAATAACCATTTTACCACTCCCGAGGTTATGTTTGCTGTCGGCATGGCCTTCGGTTGACTTCCTGGGATTGTTTCCAAGGTTTGGATCCTATTCGAGTGTATTTGTCCTCAGGGTTGTCTCTAAGGCTGAATTGGTCGCTCCAGGTTTTCCTCTGGAGATGTTATGATGCTTCAGGATTGTTTTTAAAGTTGCCCTGACTTTTCAGGTTGAGATCGGGAATGACCTGCACCTCCTTGGTTGAGATCGAGGTTGAACTGTACTTCCTAGGTTGAGACCAGGGCTGACCTGTACTTCTCTGGTTGAGACCGGGGTTGACCTGTACTTCTTGGGTTGAGACCGGGGTTAAGCTGTACCTCCTGGGTTGAGACCGGGGCTGATCTGTACCTCCCAATTTGAAACGGGGGCTGACCTGTACCTCTTGGGTTGGGACTGTGGCTGACCTGTACTTCTCGGGTTGAGACCGGGGCTGACCTGTACTTCTTGGGTTGAGACCGGGGCTTACCTGTACCTCTCGGGTTAAGACCAGAGCTGACCTGTACCTCCCGGGTAGAGACCGTGGCTGACCTATACCTCCCAGGTTGAGGGCAGGATTGACCTGTACCTCCATGGTTGAGATCGGGGCTGACCTGTACCTCACGGGTTGAGACAAGGGCTGACCTGTACTTCTTGGGTTGAGACCGCGGCTGACTTGTACCTCCCGAGTTGAGATCGAGGCTGACCTGTACTTCCCGGGTTGAGACCGGGACTGACCTATATCTCTCGGGTTGAGACTGGGGCTGATCTGTACTTCCCGAGTTGAGACCGGGGCTGACCTGTACTTCCTAGGTTGAGACCGGGGCTGACCTGTACCTCCTAGGTTAAGACCTGCGCTGATGTGTACTTCCCGGGTTGAGACCGGGGCTGACCTATACCTCCTGGGTTGAGACCGGGGCTGACATGTACCTCCCGAGTTGAGACTGGGGCTGACTTGTACTTCTTGAGTTGAGATTGGGGCTGACCTGTACCACCCGGGTTAAGATCGGGGCTGACCTATACTTCCCAGGTTGAGACCGAGGCTGACCTATACCTCCCGGGTTTAGACCAGGGCTGACATGTACCTCCCGGGTTAAGACCAGGGCTGACCTGTACTTCTCGGGTTGAGACCGGGGCTGACCTGTACCTCCCGGGTTGAGACCGGGGCTAACCTGTACTTCTCGGGTTGAGACCGGGGCTAACCTATACATCCCGGGTTGAGATCGGGGTTGATTTGATGGCCCAATATTGAGACCGGGGTTGAATTAATGGCCCAATATTGAGACCGAGATTGATTTGATGGCCCGATATTTAGACTGGGGTTGAACTGATGACTCGGGGTTGATAGTTTTGCCCTCCTACAGTGTTAGTAACATGGAAAGAAAATTTTGAGTGTCTACAGATGCCCCTCTTTATCATGTTCATGCAATGAAGTTAAATGGACATGACAAAGATTGGTAGACACGGGAAATTCACATGCAAAGGGGAGGCAATGCATGACATGATTTGCGATGAATTTTAGATACCTTCGAGTGGGTAGGGTGATCACTGATTTGATTAAGTTAGCTCTTAATGGGGATAACGTCAACTGGGATAACCCTCGTAGCGGCACTATCCGACGATTATTTGTAGGATAACCACTGACAGGTTATCAGAGTTAGACTGCTGTCTTGTTCTGCTGGGGATGTCACTAATAGGTTACCATGAACTGTTTTCGTCACTTTCTACAGGGATGACGTTATTCATAATAGCCCAGGGATGACATTGTTGCCACCGAGTTATGCCAATACACTCCCGATGCCTACCTTGATGATAATATACACCGGTAGTTGGCAACAGAGGGATTGAATCACCAATCCTTCTTGGTGCACTTTTTGAGAATGTGTTGTTGGGTTTGTACGAAATCGTGACGCAATCAAATTGCAAAAATTAGCGGAAGCATGGTATATCAGAGTTTAAAAAAAATTTCTACAAAACCATTACCCGGATCATCCTTTATGCAAATTATTAATTTAAAACGATAAATAAGAAGTTATGGAATCATACCCTTGTAGAACGAAGCTTCCACAGGTACTAGTTAACCTCCTTGTTCTTCGTGATCTCCTTGAATTTCCGGATTAGATTCCTTCCTTTGATCAACGTTAGCCACCCAAGTGTTTGGCCTCTAGAGGTGATCCACCAAGGAAGATGAATTATCAAGAAGGAGGGTGGTTGGCTTAGTTTTCTATCCTCTATAGAAAAGGAGTACTCTCCAACAATTGGAATTGCATCAAGTAATATCTATTATAAGAATCCTCTTATATAGATATTGGTCAACCCTTCTAATCCTATTAGACATGGGATTTCTTTTAATTAATTAAACTCCTTTAATTAATTTAGGCTTCCCACCACATGAGAAATAATTAATTAAATTCATTTAATTAATTTGTCTCCTAATCTTATTAGGAATAAATGAGAGTACTAATATTAAATTAATTGCTAAACTCCTTTAGAAATTAAAATAATAATAATTATAATAATATTAATAAGACTCCTCTTATTAATTTATATTTAATATTTCTAAAATATTAAATAATAAATATTAAGCTATTTAATTTATTCTATCACCATAGATTAAATTAATTTCACTTAATGCATTATTACGATTATGTCATTACCTTCTTAAATAATTATTCTTCCTTTTATGGTGTGACCCTTTAGGTTCTCCATATTAAACCGGTTGTGAATAAATCAATTAGAACAATTCTAATCTTATTTAAATAAATAAATTAAACTAATAATCTATTTAAATAAATAATATTTATTCTACAATAGGGATAAGCCTCCCTAGCGATCAACGACTTTCTAGATAATATAGATTTCAACATTAATCATAAAAGAACCTGTGAGTAAATAGTTACCATACAATTCAATCCTTCCACCATACAATGTCCCAATTAAATATAAGACATGAATTTACTGTCAAGTCTTATTTTATTTAATTATATGTATTTCGATTAGAAAATGCACAACTCCAAATAATGTAAATTAGAAACTCCTTTCTAATTTCATTTTACCTTGGCCAAGGATTCCTGGGTTGTCATTTAACGAATCACATAGGACATATCTCCTCCTTTACTAGAGGTGGTAGATTCTTTATTGATCATTCATTGTCTCCATATGTAACTCATTATACCCAAGCATACCCTTTTATATACCCTAAAGGGCTTTAAGGAATAAGTCAAAGTATAATTCATTACATACAAGATACTATGATGATCTCAAGTCCAAGGATCACTTGTACTACTATCACATTAGGAATTCCTATTGACAGGCGAGTAAAACTCCATTAGGTATTCCATAGCGAGTCACGTTCAGTGAACTTATTCTCCAATAAGCACCTACATACTTGCTTTAGTGTCTCCACACAAATGATTATGAGATCAACCATCCTCATCTAATGAGCAAGCAACATATGTACTAATCTATCCGGATTTACTAATCCCCTTTTTAGTAATCCCATGATTAGGAACTATTTTAGTTTTAGAGCTTTCTAAGAATTTAGATCTCATTGGCATGATCATCATCATGATTCTAAAAGCATTGCTTAAAACTATGGGTTATTTACATATTATAAAAACAGCACCATGTAGATAATTAAATGCCTTTAATAAATGAATATTTTTATTAATAAATAAATAAGATTGCCTCCAAAGTATATGCTTTATCATCATACATGATTAGCTTGTATGCATACTACTTTCAATCTCCCACTTGCACTAAAGCCAATCGCCATGGTATATCATACCCAACTTCTCTAAGTGACGATCAAACTGCTGTTGTGTTAAAGCTTTAGTTAATGGATCTGCAATGTTGTCTTGAGAGTCTACACTCTCCTCTTTCAATGATTTCTTTAATCAAAGTGCCGCAACACATGTTTAGATTCAAGATGAGACTTAGGACCTATTCCTAGTTCTGTAATGAACTTTTCATCTAAAACATCAACTTGCAGCTTCACTTACAGTTATATACTTTGTCTTTGTCACTAAACCAACAACCTTTTGTTGTTTGGAACCTTTTCAATTCACTGCACCATCTTTCAAGGTAAACACATACCCTAAAACAGATTTACTGTCATCTTGGTCTGTTTGAAAACTTGAGTCTGTGAATCCCTTGAGTTTTAATTCAGACCCACCGTAGACAAGAAAAATATCTTTAGTCCTTCTCAAGTACTTTAGGATATTCTTCACTGCCTTCCAGTGCTCTTCTCCAGGGTTTGACTGGTATCTGCTCATTACACTAAGTGCATGAGCAACATCCGGTCTAGTACATATCATACCGTACATGATAGATCCTATTGCAGAAGCATAAGGGATCTTACTCATACGGTCTCTCTCCTCAGGTGTCTTTGGGGCCTGTTTCTTGGAGAGATGTATTCCATGGCTCATCGGCATGAGACCTCTTTTGGAATCTTCCATGCTAAACCTCTTTAGCATTGCATCAATGTATGTTCCTTGGGATAAACCAAGCATCCTTTTAGATCTATCTCTGTAGATCTTTATCCCCAAAATATAGGATGCTTCTCCCAAGTCCTTCATGGAGAAGTGTTTAGATAACCAGATTTTAATCGATTATAGCATAGGAATGTCATTCCCTATCAGTAATATATCATCAACATATAATACAAGAAATAAAACTGCGCTCCCACTAACCTTCTTGTTCACACATGGTTCATCGTCGTTTTTGACAAAATCAAACTCTTTGATTGTCTCATCAAAACGAATGTTCCATCTACGAGAAGCTTGCTTCAATCCATAAATGGATCGTTGCAGCTTACAGACTTGATTTGTTCCAACCTTTGAAACAAATCCCTCTGGCTGTGTCATATACACATCCTCCTCAAGTTTCCCATTGAGGAAGGCTGTTTTCACTTCCATCTGCCAGATCTCATAGTCGTTATAAGCTGCAATCGCAAGCAAAATCCGAATGGACTTGAGCATAGCTACTAGTGAGAAGGTTTCATCATAGTCAACTCCTTGTCTTTGTTTGAAACCTTTTGTAACCAGTCGGGCCTTATAGGTCTCTACCTTGCCGTCCGCTCCAGTCTTTCATTTAAAGACCCATTTACACCCAATAGGCTTAATGCCTTCAGGTGGTGAAATCAAAGTCCATACTTTGTTTTCATACATGGAGTCCATTTCGAATTTCATAGCTTCAAACCATTTCCCTAAGTCTTTATTACTCATAGCCTGTTCGTAATTCAATGGATCATCATCATTCATGATGTGTACCTCATCGTCATCCTCTATAACGAATCTATATCTCTCAGGTATCTTCGGTACTCTTCCAGATTTACGAACAGGGTGTGGTATAGTAGGTTCTTCTACTTTGTCAGGTACCTGACTTTGATCCGTGGTAATTTGTGGGTCTTGAACTTCTTCAAGATATATCTTACTCCCACTGACCCCTTCATGGATAAAATCCTTTTCCAAGAAGGCAGTATGTTTCGCAACAAACACCTTTTGATCAGTTGGATGATAGAAATAATACCCTAAAGTTTCTTTAGGGTATCCCACAAATCTACACTTATCGGATTTAGTCTGTAGCTTATCGTTTTCAAACTTTTTGACATAAGCTGAACAACCCCAAGTCTTAACATGCTTAAGATTTGGTTTCCTCCCCTTCCATATCTCATATGGAGTCTTTGGGGCGGATTTGGTAGGTCCCTTGTTAAGTAGGTATGCAGCCGTTTCTAGGGCATATCCCCATAAGGAAATTAGAAGGTCGGTAAAACTCATCATAGATCGAACCATGTCCAACAGTGTTCGATTTCTCCTTTCAGATACTCCATTTAACTGTGGTGTACCTAGAGGAGTCCATTGTGAGATTATACCATTTTCTTTGAGATAATTGAGAAACTCACCGCTTAAGTATTCTCCACCTCAATCTGATCGAAGTATCTTTATACTCTTGCCCGTTTGTTTCTCTACTTCACTTCTGAACTCTTTGAACTTTTCAAATGATTCTGACTTGTATTTCATTAAATACACATATCCAAATCTTGAGTGATCATCAGTGAAAGTAATAAAATAAGAATACCCACCCCGTGCACTTGTTGTATAGGTCCACAAACGTCTGTGTGAATCAATGCCAACAACTCTGTAACTCTTTCTCCTTTTCCACTAAAAGGAGATTTAGTCATTTTACCCATGAGACAAGATTCACAAGTTGGATATGATTCATAATCAGATAACTCAAAGAGCCCATCTTTATGCAACTTGGATAATCTTGTTTCATTGATATGACCGAGTCTACAGTGCCACATGTAGGTATAATTAATATCATCTCTTTTCCTTTTCTTAGTTTGTTCAATTTGAAAAATATTTTCTTGTAAGTCAAGTGTATAAAGTCCATTTCGCAAATTTCCAACACCATATAAAATATCGTCTTTATAAATAGAACAACTATTGTTCTTTATAACAACGTGAAATCCTTCCATATCCAATACAGAAATTGAAATAATATTTTTAATAATATTCGGAACATAATAACAATTATTAAGATAAATGGACTTGCCCGAAGGCATTGCTAAATAATAAGTTCCTACAGCTAATGCAGCAACCTTTGCTCCATTCCCCACTCGTAGGATCACCTCATCATTGTTCAACTTTCTACTTCTGACCAGTCCCTTCACATTATTACATATGTGAGAACCACAGCCGGTATCCAATACCCAAGTAGAATTTTGACTTTCTGAAAAATTAATTTCAATCATGAACAAACCTTGATTGGAAGTCGAAGCTTCTCCAAGCTTCTTCTTTGCCAGAAACTTCTTGCAGTTCCTCTTCTAATGACCCGGCTCGTTGCAATGGAAGCACATTCCTTTGCTAGCTGGATCAGATTTCTTTTGTTCCTTTATGTTCACTTTGCCCTTGGTCATCCGAGATCGGAAGAGCTCCTTAGATATCTCATATCTAGCAGTCCTACTTTGTTCACCATACAACTCCTTGAGGTGAATCAGCATAGTAGGAGCATCCATGTTTTCGTGCTGACGCTGAAGCTCGTTATTCATGGATGCGAGCATGATGCATTGAGCCACAGATGCATCATCTTGCCACTTTACAATGGTGGCAATCTCTTCCTCAGAGGCTGTTTCTGGAACAGTTCCAGGGACAGGTGAGTTTAGGACATAAGAAATCTTTTCAGCAGTGAGAACTATTCTCAGATTTCTTAGCCAGTCCGTATAATTCGGCCCGGTAAGCTTATTAGCATCAAGTATGCTTCGCAGTGAAATTAGTGATTTTGACATTTTTAAAATTTTGCATGTGAAAAACAACATTTTAGCAAACATTCATTTTATTAATTTTGCATACCAAAATAAATTTAGGTCTTTATTTTAAATTGGTATCTCCCACTATTTTTATCAAACTATATTACCCTCACTTATATAGTTCGGCAACATCTAATTAAAGATTTGCTAGTGAGAATAAGAATTCCATTTCAAATGTATATAACCTTGTGGATAGCACAACAAGCGATATACAAATAAATAGGTAGACAACTCTTGTCAATTATATCACTATATAACTCCTTTTATTTTGCCTCTTAAATCATAATGGTCAAGTGTGTGCACATCCGAACTAAAACGATTTAAGTTAAGTCCAGCCTAGCACTTCTATAAATTCAAAAAAGAAAAATGTTCGTCCTTGTGGATAGCACAACAAGACTAGATCGTTCAATTTTCTTGATAAGCATCAAATGTGATTAATTAACATCTTAAATATGCAATACTCGCCTTGTGGATAGCACAACAAGCTCATATTAAATATTTAATACTCTATTAATTTATCATGCTAGAAGGCGACGTTCGATATTCCAAATATTATTTGAACGCTTCGGACTTAATATTATTTCTTTGAGGGATTTGTTATTATTTGTCTCATCTTGTTTAGCGTGCATGCACATATATAATATAAAATACGCGTCATTTTATTAAACATGCGAAGCATGTTTGCATAAAATATAATATATATAATATTTAGCATGCAATATAGAATACTATATTCTACCCAGATTGATTATGGACTTTTATTCTAGTTTGGTTCACTAGAGCCACCAAGTGAACCAAAAGGTCAAACCTAGGAGTGCAAGAATTTAAATTTAAATATAACTATTACATTTAAACCCGGGCTCCATACAAACGGGTCTTCACGCGCTCCTTGCTCCTTGGTCTCCAATTTTTTCAAGATAATTCTAACTATTTCTATTACATTAAACTATTTAATTTAAATAGAAACCTTGATCAGCAGTCAAGGGGAAGTACATAGGAGGGAGATAGAATTTTACATCACGAAAATTTTTTTTAGAGAAGACGAGGTACACAGACCCCATTTAATAAAACCCATTCATTCAAGCATTCAACTAAAATAAAATCTAATCACATTGGTCAAATAGTCCATAATCAATCCTCATTTATTATCATACATATCACCATATATATCAATAAATAAATATTCATCTCATGAATTAAAACATTCCATATATATATGAGTATCATTTAATCGGCAATTTTAAATTGCATGAAATCCAATTTCAAGATTAAAATAAACTCTTTATTTTAATTATAAAATTATTTAGAATATAATATATAAATATATCATATTTATTTTTTTAAAAAGAAGTCACCTTCTTTTATTAAAAGAGTCCTGCAGGTTTATTAAAAGAGTCCTTTCCTGATGGGTCACATTCTTTTTGGAGTAAGAAAGAGACAACACATTTTCTTTGCAGAATTCAAGATTAGCACCCAAAAAAAAAAATTTGTGATTCGTCCCAAAAAAAAACGTCATTTTTTTCTTAAAAATAATAATTTTATACAATAAAATTATGCCCAATAAATTATTTTAAATATATACCCATATGTATATGAAATCAAAAATAAATTAATAATTGCATAAAAGTTTGGCTCTGATGCCACTGTTGGGTTTGTACGAAATCGTGACGCAATCAAATTGCAAAAATTAGCGGAAGCATGGTATATCAGAGTTTAAAAAAATTTCTACAAAACCATTACCCGGATCATCCTTTATTCAAATTATTAATTTAAAACGATAAATAAGAAGTTATGGAATCATACCCTTGTAGAACGAAGCTTCCATAGGGACTAGTTCAACTCCTTGTTCTTCGTGATCTCCTTGAATTTCCGGATTAGATTCCTTCCTTTGATCGACGTTAGCCACCCAAGTGTTTGGCCTCTAGAGGTGATCCACCAAGGAAGATGAATTATCAAGAAGGAGGGTGGTTGGCTTAGTTTTCTATCCTCTATAGAAAAGGAGTACTCTCCAACAATTGGAATTGCATCAAGTAATATCTATTATAAGAATCCTCTTATATAGATAATGGTCAACCCTTCTAATCCTATTAGACATGGGATTTCTTTTAATTAATTAAACTCCTTTAATTAATTTAGGCTTCCCACCACATGGGAAATAATTAAATAAATTCATTTAATTAATTTGTCTCCTAATCTTATTAGGAATAAATGAGAGTACTAATATTAAATTAATTACTAAACTCCTTTAGAAATTAAAATAATAATAATATTAATAATATTAATAAGACTCCTCTTATTAATTTATATTTAATATTTCCAAAATATTAAATAATAAATATTAAGCTATTTAATTTATTCTATCACCATAGATTAAATTAATTTCACTTAATGCATTATTACGATTATGCCATTACCTTCTTAAATAATTATTCTTCCTTTTATGGTGTGACCCTTTAGGTTCTCCATATTAAATCGGTTGTGAATAAATCAATTAGAACAATTCTAATCTTATTTAAATAAATAAATTAAACTAATAATCTATTTAAATAAATAATATTTATTCTACAATAGGGATAAGCCTCCCTAGCGATCAACGACTTTCTAGATAATATAGATTTCAACATTAATCATAAAAGAACCCGTGAGTAAATAGTTACCATACAATTCAATCCTTCCACCATATAATGTCCCAATTAAATATAAGACATGAATTTACTGTCAAGTCTTATTTTATTTAATTATATGCATTTCGATTAGAAAATGCACAACTCCAAATAATGTAAATTAGAAACTCCTTTCTAATTTCATTTTACCTTGGCCAAGGATTCCTAGGTTGTCATTTAACGAATCACATAGGACATATCTCCTCCTTTACTAGAGGTGGTAGATTCTTTATTGATCATTCATTGTCTCCATATGTAACTCATTATACCCAAGCATACCCTTTTATATACCCTAAAGGGCTTTAAGGAATAAGTCAAAGTATAATTCATTACATACAAGATACTATGATGATCTCAAGTCCAAGGATCACTTGTACTACTATCACATTAGGAATTCCTATTGACAGGCGAGTAAAACTCCATTAGGTATTCCATAGCGAGTCACGTTCAGTGAACTTATTCTCCAATAAGCACCTACATACTTGCTTTAGTGTCTCCACACAAATGATTATGAGATCAATCATCCTCATCTAATGAGCAAGCAACATATGTACTAATCTATCCGGATTTACTAATCCCCTTTTTAGTAATCCCATGATTAGGAACTATTTTAGTTTTAGAGCTTTCTAAGAATTTAGATCTCATTGGCATGATCATCATCATGATTCTAAAAGCATTGCTTAAAACTATGAGTTATTTACATATTATAAAAACAACACCATGTAGATAATTAAATGCCTTTAATAAATGAATATTTTTATTAATAAATAAATAAGATTGCCTCCAAAGTATATGCTTTATCATCATACATGATTGGCTTGTATGCATACTACTTTCATGTGTATAACAGATTCCCTCATCGGGGATGGATTATTAGATTGCTTCCTTTACTGGATGCCTTCCGATGCTTCATTGGGGTTAAGCCAACGGTTGAACTGTCACCGGTCAGTACCCGACGTTTTGGGGTTGTGCCAACTGCTGAACTGTCATCGATCAGTTCTCGACACTTCGCTTGGGTTGTGCTAATAGCTGAACTATCACCGGTCTGTACCTGATGTTTCCCTGGGGTTGAGCCAACGGCTAAACTTTCACCGGTCTGTACCCGACGCTTCGCTGGGGTTGAGCCAATGACTGAACTGTCATCGATCAGTTTTCGACGCTTCGCTAGGGTTGTGCCAACGGCTGAAATGTCATCGGTCATTACCCGACATTTTGCTGGGGTTGAGCCAACTGTTGAATTATCACCAGTCTGTAACGGACGCTTTTCTGGGGTTGTGCCAATGGCTGAACTATCATACGATAGTACCCGACGCTTCGTTGGGGTTGTGCCAACGACTGAACTTTCATTAGACAGTACCCGACGCTTCGCTGGGGTTGAGCCAACGGCTGAACTGTCATTGGTCTGTACCCGACAGTTTACTGGAGTTGAGCCAACGGCTGAACTATCATCGATCAGTACCCAACACTTCGCTGGGGTTGTGCCAACGGCTGTACTGTCATCGGTCAGTACTTGACGCTTTGAAAGTGATAGTTTTCGGCAGTTTTGCACAGTTTTTTGTAGTTTTTCGACAGTTTGCATCATTGATCCCCTGATATGTCTTCGGGATGAATACCAATGGTTTTCAAAGAGTTCCCCTTTCTTCCAGGATTACGCTGCTTAAACGCAGATTTCAGGACAAACCGCTCAATCACGTAATAATTTTTCTTCAGATTTGACTTGGCAGCTAGAGCTGCGGCACCCTGTCGTGGGGCCCACATGGCGCGTTCTGTGGTCTCAAAGTACGTGCACTCCGAGCAACACGAGATATGATAGGTCAACCTCTGATAAACCAAACATGTAGTGTGTCTCTTCATGCCTTATTTACTATTCCGCGTATATAAATGGCAAGCATCTTTAACTGGCATTTGTACATCTTTCTTATCTGGTCATCAAGTAGACTAACCCTTTGTTTCGTAGGAAAAGATTAAAAAACCATTAAACTGATGCATAACATATCATGCATCTCTGTCCATCAATATCCAGTCTAAACTAGATATCAGTTTTGTGCATATTGGTCCTAGAACTCGATTCTGAGCAAAAAAGGCCCATTCACCACCAGTCAGAATGGCTCAAGGAAGTTCATCAGAACCCATGCCTTTATCTAGAGAGGAATTTGAGTAGTTTAATAAGCAGATTGCCGAGATGACTACCCTATTAAGAGAACAGTGTAAATTATATCAGGAACCTAAGCATAAGAGTCAAACTGAACCCTCTGTGCAAGGAGATATGAAAATACCAAAAAAGGATGGTGATACCCAGATGTCCACACCTATATCTCCCCTCGATGTTGAAGTAGCCAAGGAGGCCCCGGTTCACAAGATGACACGAGAAATAGTAGACCTCCGAGACGACAGAGAAACTGAGATATCGGGAAGTAAGTTAGGCAAATGGAGGACGCTATCTGGTCTATGAAAGGGACAGGATCCCACGGGAGCGTGAATTATTCAGATCTATGTACTTTCCAAATAGCGAGATACCTGGATAAGTTTCAAGTCATAGAGTTTGAGAAATACAATGGATTGGGTGATCCCTATACTCACTTAAAAGTCTACGTAGGCAAACTTAGAACTTATGCCGAGGATGAGAACCTCAGAATGCAGCTATTCCAGAAGAGCCTTACTGGTGAAGCCAGAACTTGGTATGCCCAAATAAATAATTCTAAAGTCAGAGGTTGGAAAGATTTGGCCCACGCTTTCCTCAACCAGTATAGTTTCCAATCCCAGATGGCACCTAATCGCTACCAGGTTACCAAAGTCAAGAAACTAAGCAATGAGTCATTTAGAGAATATATGTAATGATGGAGGCGAATGACAGCCCAAGTTAACCCACCGGTGGATGAAAGTGAGATGGTGATAACTTTTATTGACATACAAGAAGCCCCTTTCTATGAAAGAGTCCTTACCAGGTTAGGAAAATCTTTCTCTGAAATGATCAAACATAGAGAAATGGCTGAAATGGGTTTGAAGTCTGGTAAAATCAAAAATCTCACTGCTTTGGAGGCCGTAGCAGAGCACATACAAACTATGGGGGTGCTCCCAAAAGAGTATCTAAAAGGAAGAAAGAAAGATGTCTCTTTGATATTAAAAGAACAAGCAGCCATTAAGAGCCCTAGTCCTCCTATCCAGAAATAGAACATTCATCCTTTGAATTCTCGAAATCCTACAGCATTAAAGGTTGGGGAGAATAAGCAAAGAAGGATATATACTCCTTTAGGGGACTCTTTAGAGAATATATTAGCACTATTGGTCGCCCAGAAGAATATTGTTGAGCTTGCTCCACCTTCTTATCCAAATGGAAGGCAATTTGATCCCAGCAAGAAATGAGCTTACCATTCCAACTTACCGAGGCATGACACTCAAGAATGTTGGACTTTAAAACACAAGATTTAGAACTTGATTGACAGTGCAGAGATTGTAGTCAAAACGCCAGAACAACAGAATGTCAGCAATAACCCTTTACCTCAGCATAACGCGGAAGGAGTCAACATGATCAGTGCAGGAGGTAAGGAAAATTGCAAGTACCTGAGGAAGCTGGGGGAAGCACCCTCTGTGAATGACTATGCAATATGGGGATACTTAGAAGAGATGTATGTGGTGGAGCAAGACTTGGCCTCGATTAAGGCACAAGTTAACCAATTGGCAGATCAGGTCATATACCAACATCAGTTGACCCGACAGCTAATAAACCAAGTCCTACCAAGGCAAAACGACACCATATTTGTCCAAGATGTCCCAATCTCAAGAAGGGACAGGATTCACTGCCAATAGAAAAATAAATGGACAGAAAAGATGGCTACGGAAGCTAGATTTTAGTACCGACAAGAATTTACAGCCAAACAAAAATTCAGCCCATTGGGGCAGTACGGGGAGGAAATTCTGTGCACCTTGATCGATGAAGGAAAGATCACAGAATTTCTGTCACCCCCAGACCCACGATCAAAGTGTTTCGATCTTTTTAGGTCCTGCCTCTATCATTCGAATGCCCCTGGACATGCCACTAAGGAATGTTGGGCCCTGCGACACTTAATTCAGAATATGATCGAATCAGGAGAGCTAGAACTGATGAGCAAAACTGAGATTTTCCATGAGGAAGAGATAATATACCCTCGAGGGGCAAGGAATTTAGAGGAAATGGTAGTGGTTATCCTTTGTATAGAAGGAGTGTCTGGCGGACCCATAACCACAAAAGGATTATCTGGGAAGGGAAATAGACTACTTTGGAAATACTGGCATCAAAACCATTGATGTTGGCTCCATGGCCTCAAATCCCAATTCTTAGTCTAAAGAAGGTACCATGAAATTATGGAGAGGGCATAAAATTGGCACCCGATTGTACAACTATCGTACCTAAGAAGAATCCACTTTACCTCCCGGGGCATTTATTGAAACCAGTAACCAAGATATTGGGGAAGGTATTAATCGAAAAGGTCGCAAAATTCCTCCATAAGATGGGGCATAGTGAAGCAAGAACGGTGAAGCAGTTGGAAGTTGAACCACATTAAATCTCCATTCTGGATTTAGTATTGGCTTCTGACGACCATCATCAAATTCTAATCCAAGTATTGGAGGAGGCACACCTGCCCAAAGCCATTGATACTGAAAAATTCTGACACCTTATCAGCCATGTAGTGGACAGTAATGTGATATCATTCACCGATGACGATATACCAGCCGAGGGAACTGGGCATCATAGACCCTTACATATCATTGTCATATCATCTGGATATGTGGTAGGAGGCGTACTTATCGATGATGGATCATCCTTGAACATCTGTCCATAGGATACTCTTGATATGATGAAGATCAACTAGAATCGGATTCAAAAAAACCATGTAGTGGTACGAGCATTTGACAAATCAAGAAGGGGTACAGTTGGGGAAATTGAGTTTCCTATAGAGATTGGCCCATTCACATTCAATATACCTTTCCAAATCCTGAAAATCACTACCGAATATAATCTGATGCTAGGACGACCGTGGATCCATATGGTTGGTGTCGTTCCTTTGACTCTTCATCAACAATTGAAATACATCGTCAACGGCAATCTAGTCACCGTCAGTGCAGAATCTGATTATCCTTTCCATAATCTGGGAGATATGCCCCTGAGCAGCGTAAATAAGGGTGTTGAGCCCCCCAGTTTTCAAGACTTTGAAGTAAGCAACCCATGTTACCACTCTGTGGGCGCTCCAATATTAACTCCCCGGATATCTCCAGAAGTAATGACAGTTAGTCAAGAGATGCTTTCCAGAGGACATCGACTAGGTCAAGGATTGGGTAGACATGGCCAAGGAATCAAGAACCCAATCCATATACCCACGCAGTTGGGAATGGTTTGATTAGGATACTCTGGTGGATCCAAATATCGTAACCCTCATAAACATATGCCGGTCAGCCATTTGATTCCTCTCAAGCCAGACCTCAATGAAGCCAGATTTAAGGAGCCGTTGAAGAAGGTCCCCGCTATTATCTCAAACCTCTTGATCCTTAAAACCAATTAGAACGGATATAAAAAGATTGGTGATGAAGAGCCTCTCAAGGACGCTGCCCGGATGACCAAAGATAAAAACTTTTTGGATGAGATTCAGTTGCAATTTGTGAGCAGCTTTTGCCTTTCTGAAGATAACATGAAGAAATCCAATGGGGCAGACCTGTCAAATAATCAACCCATCCTCCCAGTCCTTAACTAGGGAAGTGTGAATATCCCAAATGAGGATCCAGGGACCTATTCCAAATCTATTATGGGCATCCTGGAAGACGCCAACAACTCTAGCAACGCATATATCTCAGCTATCCCCATGATCTAACTACCAGTAATTGGACGATCACCCCTCAGATCGTTCGAAAAGGGTAAAAATCGAAAAATGATCCGTTGACAGGGAGCTTTACCATTATATATTTATGTTTGTTTTATTTTTTCTGCAACTTGTTATTTCCTTTTATCATACCAACTGTTGAATCCTTTTGTAATTGACAACCGTTGGTATATATTTAGAAATCAATTTTTTTGTCTCAGGTTTTCAAATTTGAGTATTTCTAGCCCTGTCCATGACTTGCCAAATTTGAGTAATGAATACGATTTTGATATAGATTTTGGACTTTGACTTGATGGGGATCGAGCAAGAGGAAGTGAATGATAACTAGGTGCCTGAGGAAATCAAAGCCTGGTGTCGACGTTGGGAAAAAATCCGCAGGTCGAGTCACAACCCGGATCTTTCTCTCTTCCTAAGTTCTCTTAACCCTCACTCTTTTTATTTCAAAAAGAGGTTTTGAAGGGTTTTTTAGGAAAAGGCCAACATGTATCATGTCGAAGATTTGATCATTTTACAGAGTTGCCAGTTGGTAGATTTGAAATGGTTGTATCAACTCAACTGAGTTTTGTTTGAAAGAGGCCCAATTGCTGGACACTGTCGAAACTTGATCTTTGAAAATAAAGTTTTGAGCTCGGGGGCTTGTTTAAGTGTGGGGAAGGTGTTAGGCACCCCAAATCTCCAGTGTAAACACGGTACCACATCTTTTCAATATTTCTCTTAAAAAACTGAAATGCGTCTGTGAATGTTGTTTTGAAAATTGGGCCTATGCTTGATTGATTAAAAGTAGCGCTTTGCTTCGTTGAACCTATATACTAAGGGTTTGATTTGATTTGTAAAAAGTCTTTGATTTGATTTGTAAAAGTATTTGATTTGATTTGTAAAAGTATTTGATTTGTTTTGCAAAAGCTTTTCTTTTGATTTGAATTGAAAATGATGTTTTGAAAGCTGGTTTATCAAACCCTTATGCTAGCATAGGAATTGAAGCCTTTTGATACTTCTATTTTTTATCTTTATAGCCTTATGGCTTGCAGTTGAATGGTGATTTATCGGGCTGCGAAGCATCCTCGATCACAAAATATATACAAGTGTCGGTCTCCTCATGGGCATGAAAACCATCGGAGGGACTCTGACACAACAAATTATATTTTTCACTATGTTGAGACCTTAAATCCGGATAACCGTTTTAAGGTCTTTTGTATGTATATTTTACAGAAAAATTGGCAGAGTGCATTCGTAAAGCAGAGTTTGTCCATTGTGGAAATCAGATTCTGATCGATTTAATCATGAATCCCACGATTCCTAGGCTCACATGAGAGTAGCCAATAAACCTGCACAGTTCAAATTTATACAGAAATATATATATATATATATATATATATATATATATATATATATATATCCCAATATTGCCAGAACCGAGGATTCATCAATAAATCCTGGTTCGCACCTGGCCGAAGCAACTCGTTTCCACTAGATAGCGATCTAAGGGACGCGAGGTTGCTTTTGTGACTGAAAAATGCTAATTCATATCGAATGAATATTTAAAGCATTAATTTAATGAAAATCAAATAAAGCCAAGATATATACACAATTATATACATACAAAAGCTGTAAAAAGCGATGGATTTTCACACCGGTGCCAGGGCAAGAATTGAAATATATATATATATATATATATATATATATATATATATATATATATATATATTGACAGAAAAGTAGTCAACCAAGACTGGGAAGAGAACCCAGTAGTGGTGAAGCCTGCTTATATATGCATATTTATATATAAAAGCAGTAAAAAGGCCACATAATAATCTAGGCCGAACTGAAATGTAAATATACAGAAGTGTAGTCAACCAGGGACTTGGAAGATAACCTAGTAATGGGGAAGTGTGCAAAAATAGTATAAGGGCCACAGAATAATCCAGGCCGGACAAAAATATGTAGATATATATATATATTGACAGAAATGTAGTCAACCAAGACTGGGAAGAGAACCTAGTGGTGGTGAAGGCTGCTTATATATGCATAAATATATATAAAAGTAGTAAACTACCTCAGATTTGACATCTAGGCTTGACAAAATTGAAAAGTTAGTATATATATAGTTAAATAAACACGGGAAAAAGCCAAACCCATAATGGGAAGCGAACCCAGTCTGGCAAAGTTGCTTAAAACAAAGATGCTAGTGCACTAAAGCTGTTAGAGCTGTCGGGTCGTCAATTCGAGTTGTAAAAATGCCAAAAATTTAGTTTATGTACAAAAATGTACCAAATTTTGATGAAAACGGCCACAGAACTAAGTTCCGGGCATATTTAGAAAACGAAATTTTATATGCAAGTGCAAAATAGTGCAAAGAAGTAGGAATCACTTTCTGATCGTAAAAATACTTATAATGAACTATTACCCGGGCTTTTTGCCAAAATTGTATGCTCTAAACGTCAAAATCTACCAGTTATTTTTTGATATGTGGTAGTATGTGGGTATATATATGTGTTAAAGTGAAAAATTTTGGGTTTAGAAGAGGTGAAAAAGTTAAAAAATCAAACGGACAGAGGTTCGCTGCCTTTTTTCTTTTTTTAAATGAGGGGGGTCACCTCATATATATATAGGCCAGGGAGCCTCCACCCTACTTACTGCTGCCATAAGTAGAGGTGCGGCTCCCCTGGTGGGGCCCACGAGCCTGGTTTTGTTATCTCGAAGTACGTGCACTTTGAGCAACGCGAGGTCGAAGTCGAAACTTTTTAACTTTTGATCGGAGCGTCCGTTTGAGGTGTGCGATACCTTTATGGAAAGCTCTCATCGAGAGTGTTACAATGACATGGGATAAAACATTTTTTGGGTCCAAGAAGACGGGTCCATAACCAGGTCTTCGATTCTCCGTAGTTTGTCCGTTGAGCTGTCTTGCGCTGTTTGCACTCGGGATCGTCGTTATGGTTCGTTCTGACCTTGGTGGCATCAATTCGGCTTAAGTTTGACTGAATCTACTTGAGGTTGGTAAAATAACCATTTTTTCCCTCCCGGGGTTGCCTTCAGTGTCAGCATGGCCTTTGGTTGACTTCCGGGAGTTATTTCCAAGCCTTGGATCCCATTCGAGTCTGTCTGTCCTAAGTGTATTCTCTGAAGTTGACTTGGTCATTCTAGGTTGTCTTTTAGAGATGTTGTGGAGCTTCAAGTTCGTTCCCGAAGTTGACTTGATTTCTCGGGTTACGATCGGGGCTGACATATACCTCCCAGGCTGAGACCGGACTGATCTGTACCTCCCGGGTTGAGATCGGAACTGAGTTGACATCCCGAGACCGGTGTTCGAGGCTGTGGTTGTCCTAGTATGTGTGACTGGGGTTGATTTGAAAGTCTTGATATTGAGATCGGGGTTGATCTGACGGTTCGATTGGAGATCGAAGTTGATTTGATTGTCTGATATAGAGATCGGGGTTGATTTGACGGCCTGATTGGAGATTGGGGTTGATTTGATGGCTCGATATTGAGATCGAGGTTGATCTGATGGCCCAATTAGAGATCAGGGTTGATTTGATGGCTTGATATTGAGATCGAGGTTGACCTGACGGTCCGATTGGAGATCGGAGTTGATTTAATGGCCTGATATTGAGATCGGGGTTGATTTGATGGCTCGATATTGAGATCGGGGTTGATCTGATAGTTTGATTAGAGATCGGAGTTGATTTGATAAGACAGTTTTACCCTCCTATATTGTTAGTATCGGGGGATGAAATTTTAAGTGTCTACAGATGCCCCTCTTTATCATGCTTATGCAATGTAATGGAATGAGCAGGATAAAGATTGCTAGACACTTGAAATGCAAAGATATCGATGTTGTAATGTAATGAATGTTGTAATGTTTTCGCAGATAGCAGATCGCACTTCGTATCGCCAATCACATCGCAAATTGCTTCGCCAATCGCATCGCAAATAACTTCGCAAATCGCATCGCATATCACATTATAAATTATTTACCTTTATTGGTGCTTGTATTGGGGCTGATACCAACGGTTTGTTTCCCATCGGTGTTGTCAATGTTTGTTTGATGATGATAAACTGAAATGTTTTCTACATTTTTGCTGGGGATGTCAATACCAGGCTACCGCGAACTGTTTTCGTCACTTTTTGCTGGGGATGACGTTCTCTGCGATAGCTTCATTGATTTAGATAGGGATGATACTACTGATGCTACCTTGGTTTGAGATCAATGGTTTCCCTGTCCGACAGTACTCTTTGCAGGGGTGACTTCCTTTCGGCTGGTGCTGTTGCACATTTCTAAAGGCTCCACTGCTGGGGACATTTCTCGATTATCGAGTCTCCTTTATGGAGGTTTCCAATGTCCATCTTGATGAAAGTTTATGCCGTAATTTGGCAATATGCGGTTGAATCACCAATTCTCTTTAGTGCACCTCTAGAGGATGTATATAACAGATTCCATCATCGGGGATGGACTATTATATGGTTTTCGTCATCGAATCACTTCCGATGCTTCGCGGAGGTTGCTCTAACGGCTAAAACGTCATTGGGGCTGAACCAACGGCTAACTTGAACTCGGTCTGTACCCGATACTTCGCTAGGGCTGAACCAACGGCTGAACTAGATTCGATTTGTACCCGATACTTTGTTGGATTGAAGCCAACGACTGAATTGGATTCGGTCTGTACTCGATACTTCGTTGGGGCTGAACTGGATTCGGTCTGTACCCAAAACTTCGTTAGGATTGAACCAACGGCTGAATTGGATTCGGTCTGTACCCGATACTTCATTGGGACTAAACCAACGACTGAACTGGATTCGGTCGGTACCCGATACTTCGTTGGATTGAACCCAACGGCCGGATTGGATTTGGTATTTACCCGATACTTCGATGGGTCTGAACCAATGGCTGAACTGGATTCGGTCTGTACCTGATACTTTGTTGGGGCTGAACCAACAGCTGAACTGGATTCAGACTGTACCCGATACTTCGTTGGATTAAAGCCAACGGCTGGATTGGATTCGGTCTGTACCCGATTCTTAGTTGGATTGAAGCCAACGGCTGGATTGGATTCGGTCTGTACCCGATACTTCATTGGATTGAAGCCAACGCCTGGATTGGATTCGATCTATACCCAAAACTTCGCTGGGTCTGAAGCAACCGCTGAACTAGATTCGGTCTGTAATCGATACTTCGTTAGGGTTGAACCAACGGCTGAATTAGATTTAGTCTGTACCCGATACTTCGTTGGGGCAGAACCAACGGCTGAATTGGATTTGGTCTGTACCCGATACTTCGTTGGGGCTGAACCAACGGCTGGATTGAACTCGGTCTATACCCGATGCTTTGATAGTGGCAGTTTTCAACAGTTTTGCGTAGTGTTTCGGCAGTTTTGTACAGTTTTTCGGCAGTTTTGTGCAGTTTTTCATTGTTGATCCCTGGATATGACTTCGGGATGAATACCAAGGGTTTTCAGAGTGTCCCCCTTTCTGTCAGAACTACGCTTCTTAAACACAGGATTTCAGGACAAATCGCTCAATCGCATAGCAATTTTTCTTCAGATTTGACTTGGCAGCACAAACATATCCAACGCTTTAGTCCTGAAAACAAAAAGGCTTCCATTTTGGATATATACAACTGCTTAAATATACATATCATTCTACAACGCATGACAAAATTCCTGATATAGCTGCGTAATCAAAAGTAAGCAATAAATGAAAGTATGATTAAAGGGCAGATGCACACTCTCTGCCCCTTGACCGAGGCAAGGGACACTGCTCCAGTAATCTAAGGTCAGATCCTTATGAACCGGGAGGATCTTGGATTTGTGATTATCTTCCTCATCTTGAATGATGACTAAGACATCCTTTATAATAGGGTCGGGGTTTTTCTTTGAACGGCCCCCATTTTCCTTCTTGATGCGAGGAATTTGAATCTGATCCTCGTCTTCGCTATCTAGGATCTCATCATTTATACCCTCGTAGTTTTATGATGACCCATATGTTAGTGAATGGGTCTCGTCCTTCATATAGGATCTTTTCTTTTTCCTTTTCGCTATCCGCCTCAGACTTGAGGGCTTTACTTTCATTGACAGGTATGATTGGAGGAAACAACATTGCTTATACCACAGTAGGGATCTTCCTCATTGGTTTTACCCAACTGGCATTAGTAAGGTTTGGCAGCAATACGGTGGAAGCATGAGACTTGGGATGCTTATATGGGTTTTGGAGGTTTGCCTGAGATGAAAATCCCAACCCTGCTCTCCCAACCTGACTAGGGATTCGTAACGAGCTCTTAATACCTTGCTGATTCTTTCCTAACCCTTCTCCAGGTTGGAAACCCAGGGATACCATTTCCTGGCCCACTATCATTACTTCGTGGAGACCTTATGCTTTAGGGCTGGTGCCCCGATAGGTAGATACTGGGTATCACTCTCCTCCAGGGCTTGAAAACTTACAGGTTCAATCCCTGCGTCCAGGCTGATCACTGGCATATCTCCCTGTATGTCGACAGGGTATTCTAGTTCAACATTGATCGTGATGTGGTTGTCGTTGATAATGTATTTGAGCTGTTGATGGAGGGTGGATGGAACTGCTCCTGCCATATAAATCCAGGGCCTGCCCAGCAACAGGTTATATCCAGTGGTGATATTGAGCACCTGAAAGGATACATAGAAAGTGTGTGGGCCAATCTCCAAGGGTAGTTCTATTTATCCCATGGCTTGGCATCGCGTTCCATCGAAAGCCCGGATGGCCACATGATTGGTTTTGATCCGATTTGGGTTAATTTTCATTCTTTCCAAAGTATCGTAGGGACATATGTCGAGGGATGATCCTCCGTCAATGAGTACCCCTCCGATTACATACCCAGAAGACATCACAGCTATACACAGGGACTTATAATGGCCCGTTCCTTCTGCAGGGATATCATCGTCAGTGAAAGATATCACATTGTTGTTGAAAATGTGTTCCACCACGTGACGAAATTTCCCGGCATCTACGTGATAGTAGTGTGCATACAAGCCAATCATGTATGATGATAAAGCACGTACTTTGTAAACAATCTTATTTATTTATTAATAAAATATTCATTTATTAAAGGCATTTAATTATCTACATGGTGCTGTTTTTATAATATGTAAATAACCCATAGTTTTAAGCAATGCTTTTAGAATCATGATGATGATCATGCTAATGAGATCTAAATTTTTAGAAAGCTCTAAAACTAAAATAGTTCCCAATCGTGGGATTACTAAAAAGGGGATTAGTAAATCCGGATAGATTGGTACATATGTTGCTTGCTCATTGGATGAGGATGATTGATCTCATGATCATTTGTGTGGAGACACTAAAGCAAGTATGTAGGTGCTTATTGGAGAATAAGTTCACTGAACGTGACTCGCTATGGAATACCTAATGGAGTTTTACTCGCCTGTCAATAGGAATTCCTAATGTGATAGTAGTACAAGTGATCCTTGGACTTGAGATCATCATAGTATCTTGTATGTAATGAATTATACTTTGACTTATTCCTTAAAGTCCTTTAGGGTATATAAAAGGGTATGCTTGGGTATAATGAGTTACATATGGAGATAATGAATGATCAATAAAGAATCTACCACCTCTAGTAAAAGAGGAAATATGTCCTATGTGATTCGTTAAATGACAACCCAGGAATCCTTGGCCAAGGTAAAATGAAATTAGAAAGGAGTTTCTAATTTGCATTATTTGGAGTTGTGCATGTTCTAATCGAAATACATATAATTAAATAAAATTAGACTTGACAGTAAATTCATGTCTTATATTTAATTGGGACATTGGATGGTGGAAGGATTGAATTGTATGGTAACTATTTACTCACAGGTTCTTTTATGATTAATGTTGAGATCTATATTATCTGGAAAGTCGTTGATCGCTAGGGAGGCTTATCCCTATTGTAGAATAAATATTATTTATTTAAATAGATTATTTGTTTTATTTATTTATTTAAATAAGATTAAAATTGTTCTAATTGATTTATTCACAACCGGTTTAATATAGAGAACCTAAAGGGTCACACCATAAAAGAAAAAATAATTATTTAAGAAGGTAATGGCATAATCGTAATAATGCATTAAGTGTAATTAATTTAATCTATAGTGATAGAATAAATTAAATAGCTTAATGTCTATTATTTAATATTTTGGAAATATTAAATATAAATTAATAAGAGGAGTCTTATTAATATTATTACAATTATTATTATTTTAATTTATAAAGGAGTTTAGTAATTAATTTAATATTAGTACTCTCATTTATTCCTAATAAGATTAGGAGACAAATTAATTAAATGAATTTAATTAATTATTCCCCATGTGGTGGGAAGCCTAAATTAGTTAAAGGAGTTTAATTAATTAAAAGAAATTCCATGTCTAATAGGATTAGAAGGGTTGACCAATATCTATATAAGAGGAGTCTTATAATAGATATCAGTTGAGGCAATTCCAATTGTTGGAGAGTACACTTTTTCTATAGAGGATAGAAAACTAAGTCAACCACCCTCCTTCTTGATAATTCATCTTCCTTGGTGGATCACCTCTAGAGGCCAAACACTTGGGTGGCTAACGTTAATCAAAGGAAGGAATCTAACCCGGAAAATCAAGGAGATCACGAAGAACAAGGAGTTGAACTCGTACCTGTGGAAGCTTCGTTTTACAAGGGTATGATTCCATAACTTCTTATTTATCGTTTTAAATTAATAATTTGCATAAAGGATGATCCGGGTAATGGTTTTGTAGAAATTTTTTTAAACTCTGATATACCATGCTTCCGCTAATTTTTGTAATTTGATTGCATCACGATTTCGTACAAACCCAACAGTGGCATCAGAGCCAAACCTTTATGCAATTATTAATTTATTTTTGATTTCATATACATATGGGTATGTATTTAAAAATAATTTATTGGGCATAATTTTATTGTATAAAATTATTTTTTTAAGAAAAAAAATGACGTTTTTTTTTTGGGACGAATCACATTTTTTTTTGGGTGCTAATCTTGAATTCTGCAAGGAAAAGGTGTTGTCTCTTTCTTACTCCAAAAAGAAGATGACCCATCAGGAAAGGACTCTTTTAATAAACCTGCAGGACTCTTTTAATAAAAGAAGGTGACTTCTTTTTAAAAAATAAAAGTGAATTTATATTATATATATATATATATATATATGAGATATATATATATATATGATATATTTATATATTATATTCTAAATAATTTTATAATTAAAATAAAGAGTTTATTTTAATCTTGAAATTGGATTTCATGCAATTTAAAATTGCCCATTAAATGATACTCATATATATATGGAATGTTTTAATTCATGAGATGAATATTTATTTATTGATATATATGGTGATATGTATGATAATAAATGGGGATTGATTATGGACTATTTGACCAATGTGATTGGATTTTATTTTAGTTGAATGCTTGAATGAATGGGTTTTATTAAATGGGGTCTGTGTACCTCGTCTTCTCTAATTTTTTTTTCTTGATGTAAAATTCTATCTCCCTCCTATGTACTTCCCCTTGACTACTGATCAAGGTTTCTATTTAAATTAAATAGTTTAATGTAATAGAAATAGTTAGAATTATCTTGAAGAAATTGGAGACCAAGGAGCAAGGAGCGCGTGAAGACCTGTTTGTATGGAGTCCAGGTTTAAATGTAATAGTTATATTTAAATTTAAATTCTTGCACTCCTAGGTTTGACCTTTTGATTCACTTGGTGGCTCTAGTGAACCAAACTAGAATAAAAGTCCATAATCAATCCGGGTAGAAAATAATATTTTATATTGCATGCTAAATATTATATATATTATATTTTATGCAAACATGCTTCGCATGTTTAATAAAATGACGCGTATTTTATATATATATGTGCATGCGCGCTAAACAAGATGAGACAAATAATAACAAATCCCTCAAAGAAATAATATTAAGTCCGAAGCGTTCAAATAAGATTTGGAATATCGAACGTCGCCTTCTAGCATGATAAATTAATAGAGTATTAAATATTTAATATGAGCTTGTTGTGCTATCCACAAGGCGAGTATTGCGTATTTAAGATGTTAATTAATCACATTTGATGCTTATCAAGAAAATTGAACGATCTAGTCTTGTTGTGCCATCCACAAGGACGAACATTTTTCTTTTTTGAATTTATGGAAGTGCTAGGCTGGACTTAACTTAAATCATTTTAGTTTTGATGTGCACACACTTGACCATTATGATTTAAGAGGCAAAATAAAAGGAGTTATATAGTGATGTAATTGACAAGAGTTGTCTACCTATTTATTTGTATATCGCTTGTTGTGCTATCCACAAGGTTATATACATTTGAAATGGGATCCTTATTCTCACTAGCAAATCTTTAATTAGATGTTGCCGAACTATATAAGTGAGGGTAATATAGTTTGATAAAAATAGTGGGAGATACCAATTTAAAATAAAGACCTAAATTTATTTTGGTATGCAAAATTAATAAAATGAATGTTTGTTAAAATGTTGTTTTTCACATGCAGAATTTTAAAAATGTCAAAATCACTAATTTCACTGCGAAGCATACTTGATGCTAATAAGCTTACCGGGCCGAATTATACGGACTGGCTAAGAAATCTGAGAATAGTTCTCACTGCTGAAAAGATTTCTTATGTCCTAAACTCACCTGTCCCTGGAACTGTTCCAGAAACAGCCTCTGAGGAAGAAATTGCCACCATTGTAAAGTGGCAAGATGATGCATCTGTGACTCAATGCATCATGGTCGCATCCATGAATAACGAGCTTCAGCGTCAGCATGAAAACATGGATGCTCCTACTATGCTGATTCACCTCAAGGAGTTGTATGGTGAACAAAGTAGGACTGTTAGATATGAGATATTTAAGGAGCTCTTCCGATCTCGGATGACCAAGGGCAAAGTGAACATAAAGGAACAAAAGAAATCTGATCCAGCTAGCAAAGGAATGTGCATCCATTGCAACGAGCCGGGTCATTGGAAGAGGAACTGCAAGAAGTTTCTGGCAAAGAAGAAGCTTGGAGAAGCTTCGACTTCCAATCAAGGTTTGTTCATGATTGAAATTAATTTTTCAGAAAGTCAAAATTCTACTTGGGTATTGGATACCGACTGTGATTCTCACATATGTAATAATGTGAAGGGACTGGTCAGAAATAGAAAGCTGAACAATGATGAGGTCATCCTAAGAGTGGGGAATGGAGCAAAGGTTGCTGCATTAGCTGTAGGGACTTATTGTTTAGTAATGCCTTCGGGGCAAGTCCATTTATCTAAATAATTGTTATTTTATTCCGAATATTATTAGAAACATTATTTCTATTTCTGTATTGGATATGGAAGGATATGACGTTATTATAAAGAACAACAGTTGTTCAATTTATAAAGACGATGTTTTATATAGTATTGGAAATTTGCAAAATGGACTTTATATACTTGACTTGCAAGAAAATATATTTCAAATTGAACAAACTAAGAAAAGGAAAAGAGATAATATTAATTATACCTACATGTGGCACTGTAGACTCGGTCATATCAATGAAACAAGATTATCCAAGTTGCATAAGGATGGGCTCCTAGAGCTATCCGATTATGAATCATATCCAACTTGTGAATCTTGTCTCATGGGTAAAATGACTAAATCTCCTTTTAGTGGAAAAGGAGAAAGAGTTACAAAATTGTTGGCATTGATTCACACAGACGTTTGTGGACCTATGACAACAAGTGCACGAGGTGGGTATTCTTATTTTATTACTTTCACTGATGATCACTCAAGATTTGGATATGTGTATTTAATGAAATACAAGTCAGAATCATTTGAAAAGTTCAAAGAGTTCAGAAGTGAAGTAGAGAAACAAACGGGCAAGAGTATAAAGATACTTCAATCAGATCGAGGTGGAGAATACTTAATCGGTGAGTTTCTCAATTGTCTCAAAGAAAATGGTATAATCTCACAATGGACTCCTCCAGGTACACCACAGTTAAATGGAGTATCTGAAAGTAGAAATCGAACACTGTTGGACATGGTTCGATCCATGATGAGTTTTACCGACCTTCCAATTTCTTTCTGGGGATATTCCCTAGAAACGGTTGCATACCTACTTAACAAGGTACCTACCAAATCCGCCCCAAATACTCCATATGAGATATGGAAGGGGAGGAAACCAAATCTTAAGCATGTTAAGACTTGGGGTTGCCCAGCTTATGTCAAAAAGTTTGAAAATGATAAGCTACAGACTAAATCCGATAAGTGTAGATTTGTGGGATACCCTAAAGAAACTTTAAGGTATTATTTCTATCATCCAACTGATCAAAAGGTGTTTGTTGCGAAACATGCTACCTTCTTGGAAAAGGAGTTTATCCATGAAGGGGTCAGTGGGAGTAAGATATATCTTGAAGAAGTTCAAGAACCATAAATTACCACGGATCAAAGTCAGGTACCTAACCAAGTAGAAGAACCTACTATACCACACCCTGTTAGTAAATCTGGAAGAGTACCGAAGATACCTGAGAGGTATGGATTCGTTATAGAGAATGACGATGAGGTACACATCATGAATGATGATGATCCATTGAATTACGAACAGGCTATGAGTAATAAAGACTCAGGAAAATGGCTTGAAGCTATGAAATCCGAAATGGACTCCATGTATGAAAACAAAGTATGGACTTTGGTTTCACCACCTGAAGGCATTAAGCCTATTGGGTGTAAATGGGTCTTTAAAAGAAAGACTGGAGCGGACGAAAAGGTAGAGACCTATAAGGCCCGACTGGTTGCAAAAGGTTTCAAACAAAGACAAGGAGTTGACTATGATGAAACCTTTTCACCAGTAGCTATGCTCAAGTCCATTCGAATTTTGCTTGCGATTGTAGCTTATAACAACTATGAGATCTGGCAGATGGACGTGAAAACGGCCTTCCTCAATGGGAAACTTGAGGAGGATGTGTATATGACACAGCTAGAGGGATTTGTTTCAAAGGTTGGAACAAATCAAGTCTGTAAGCTGCAACGATCCATTTATGGATTGAAGCAAGCTTCTCGTAGATGGAACATTCGTTTTGATGAGACAATCAAAGAGTTTGATTTTATCAAAAACGACGATGAACCATGTGTGTACAAGAAGGTTAGTGGGAGCGCAGTTTCATTCCTTGTATTATATGTTGATGATATATTACTGATAGGGAATGACATTCCTATGGTACAATCGATTAAAATCTGGTTATCTAAATACTTCTCCATGAAGGACTTGGGAGAAGCATCCTATATTTTGGGGATAAAGATCTATAGAGATAGATCTAAAAGGATGCTTGGTTTATCCCAAGGAACGTACATTGATGCAATGCTAAAGAGATTTAGCATGGAAGATTCCAAAAGAGGTCTCATGCCGATGAGCCATGGAATACATCTCTCCAAGAAACAGGCCCCAAAGACACCTGAGGAGAGAGCCCGTATGAGTAAGATCCCTTATGCTTCTGCAATAGGATCTAATCATGTACGGTATGATATGTACTAGACTGGATGTTGCTCATGCACTTAGTGTAACGAGCAGATACCAGTTGAATCTAGGAGAAGAGCACTGGAAGACAGTGAAGAATATCCTAAAATACTTGAGAAGGACTAAGGATATTTTTCTTGTCTACGGTGGGTCTGAATTAAAACTCGAGGGCTTCACAGACTCAAGTTTTCAAACTGACCAAGATGACAATAAATCTATCTCGGGGTATGTTTTTACCTTGAACGGAGGCGCAGTGAGTTGGAAGAGTTCCAAGCAGCAAACAGTTGCTGATTCAGTGACAGAGGCAGAGTATATAGCTGCAAGTGAAGCTGCAAAGGAAGCTGTTTGGATGAAGAAGTTCATAACTGAACTTGGTATGGTTCCTAGCATTGGAGAAGCAGTTCCCGTTTACTGTGACAACACAGGAGCAGTTGCACAGGCTAAGGAACCAAGGTCTCATCAAAAAATCTAAACACGTGTTGCGGCGATTTCACTTGATCAGGGAGATCATTGAAAGAGGAGACGTCACCTTGGAGCGTGTAGACTCTCAAGACAACTTTGCAGATCCATTTACTAAAGCTTTAACACAACAGCAGTTTGATCGTCACTTAGAGAAGATGGGTATGAGATACCATGGCGATTGGCTTTAGTGCAAGTGGGAGATTGATAGTAGTGTGCATACAAGCCAATCATGTATGATGATAAAGCACGTACTTTGTAAACAATCTTATTTATTTACTAATAAAATATTTATTTATTAAAGGCATTTAATTATCTACATGGTGCTGTTTTTATAATATGTAAATAACCCATAGTTTTAAGCAATGCTTTTAGAATCATGATGATGATCATGCTAATGAGATCTAAATTCTTAGAAAGCTCTAAAACTAAAATAGTTCCCAATCGTGGGATTACTAAAAAGGGGATTAGTAAATCCGGATAGATTAGTACATATGTTGCTTGCTCATTGGATGAGGATGATTGATCTCATGATCATTTGTGTGGAGACACTAAAGCAAGTATGTAGGTGCTTATTGGAGAATAAGTTCACTGAACGTAACTCGCTATGGAATACCTAATGGAGTTTTACTCGCCTGTCAATAGGAATTCCTAATGTGATAGTAGTACAAGTGATCCTTGGACTTGAGATCATCATAGTATCTTATATGTAATGAATTATACTTTGACTTATTCCTTAAAGTCCTTTAGGGTATATAAAAGGGTATGCTTGGGTATAATGAGTTACATATGGAGATAATGAATGATCAATAAAGAATCTACCACCTCTAGTAAAAGAGGAAATATGTCCTATGTGATTCGTTAAATGACAACCCAGGAATCCTTGGCCAAGGTAAAATGAAATTAGAAAGGAGTTTCTAATTTGCATTATTTGAAGTTATGCATTTTCTAATCGAAATACATATAATTAAATAAAATAAGACTTGACAGTAAATTCATGTCTTATATTTAATTGGGACATTGTATGGTGGAAGGATTGAATTGGATGGTAACTATTTACTCACAGGTTCTTTTATGATTAATGTTGAAATCTATATTATCTGGAAAGTCGTTGATCGCTAGGAAGGCTTATCCCTATTGTAGAATAAATATTATTTATTTAAATAGATTATTAGTTTTATTTATTTATTTAAATAAGATTAGAATTGTTCTAATTGATTTATTCACAACCGGTTTAATATAGAGAACCTAAAGGGTCACACCATAAAAGAAAGAATAATTATTTAAGAAGGTAATGGCATAATCGTAATAATGCATTAAGTATAATTAATTTAATCTATAGTGATAGAATAAATTAAATAGCTTAATGTCTATTATTTAATATTTTGGAAATATTAAATATAAATTAATAAGAGGAGTCTTATTAATATTATTACAATTATTATTATTTTAATTTCTAAAGGAGTTTAGTAATTAATTTAATATTAGTACTCTCATTTATTCCTAATAAGATTAGGAGACAAATTAATTAAATGAATTTAATTAATTATTCCCCATGTGGTGGGAAGCCTAAATTAATTAAAGGAGTTTAATTAATTAAAAGAAATCCCATGTCTAATAGGATTAGAAGGGTTGACCAATATCTATATAAGAGGAGTCTTATAATAGATATCAGTTGAGGCAATTCCAATTGTTGGAGAGTACTCCTTTTCTATAGAGGATAGAAAACTAAGTCAACTACCCTCTTTCTTGATAATTCATCTTCCTTGGTGGATCACCTCTAGAGGCCAAACACTTGGGTGGCTAACGTTGATCAAAGGAAGGAATCTAACCCGGAAAATCAAGGAGATCACGAAGAACAAGGAGTTGAACTCGTACCTGTGGAAGCTTCGTTTTACAAGGGTATGATTCCATAACTTCTTATTTATCGTTTTAAATTAATAATTTGCATAAAGGATGATCCGGGTAATGGTTTTGTAGAAATTTTTTTAAACTCTGATATACCATGCTTCCGCTAATTTTTGCAATTTGATTGCATCACGATTTCGTACAAACCCAACACTACGGTATGTGGAAGATGGGCTTTTTCTAGTACTTTCACTAGAATGTTGCAATGATCCACCGAGGATAAGACCAAGTCTAGGATGGACATTTGCTTGGGTGCGTCTTTCAAGCTCTACACTATTTTGATTTCATTGTGTCCCGTTTTGTCGAGGAACTCTTCAATTTTCTCATCATCCACCTTTGCTTTGGCTTTAATGATTGGTTTGATCACTCGCTAAGGCAGGTATAATGGATTGTCCTTTGGCACAACGGTAATGTTGTTTGAGGTGGACCCTTCATCGTTCCCATAATTCTATGGGACCCGCTTCAGACTAATAATTGGATACTAGGGTTTGAAGGGCAAGATTAAAGACTCGGGTGCGGCCACCTTCATAGAATTTCTGCCACTTTGACCCCTTCCCCAAGCAGGACTAAGGGTCTGAGTGTCGACTCCCTATCGCAGGATATGACAGCTACTGTGTTCTGTTTCCATATAGTGGGGATCCAAAGAGTATCGTTATCTGGGAGATTGAGAATTTGATTTTCACTTATCAGGTCACCATTTTCAACCATGGCTTGAATCAGGTTACGAAGTGCCCAGCAATCCTAAGTATCATGGCCGGGTGAATTGGAATGGTACTGACATATTTGATCCGATTTTAATTTTTTGGCCTGAGGGTTCAATGGAGCTAACAAATCTGTAACCATTCCCTCATTGATTAGCATCTGGAGGATTTCTTCCATTGACTAGTTTAAGTTGGTGAAGTTCCTTTAAAATAGGAATTTTTCACTAGTTTGGACGCTTTCTTCTTTGGTCACCCTGTTGGTCCAGAGTTCATTCTCATGAGGCTGATATTGATTCCCTGGGGAAATGATATCCGGTGTGGGAGGACGATCGATGTCAGACTGGTTGGTCCATTTGATTATTTTTCTTGTGATCTGATGCTGGTAGACGACCAGTTCTGCTAATTGTTCGATTTGTTTTTTGATAGACTTCATTTTTTGTTCTATCAGGAACCTCCTTTCGGAGACCTCCCAACTGTCTAGGGTGCTGTTACAGGATGGAGTTGATTCTCCTATATAACGAAGGTATTTGGATCCTTCTCCACTTGTGGTGTTGATCATGTTGACATTCTCCTCTTTATGTTGTGGAAGAGGATTGTCCTGCACATGCAGTTGTTCAGGCTTTGTTACCACAATCTCTCCGTTGTCAATCAAGTCTTGTATTTTATGCTTGAGAGACCAACAGTCTTATGTGTAAGGACAGAGAATTTCACATGATCATATGTGTAATTTTTTTTACAAATCAAATTTTTTTAGGAAGAGAAATGTAAGTTATGTAAGAAATTAACATAGCTTGAATGTTAACCTTGAATGCTAAATTAAAAAGATTTATAATCTTTAAGTAATTAATTAGCGATATAGATTATGTGAAGTGATTATATGATTATGTGAATATTTAAATATAACAAGGATTTATCAACAATGATAAATGTATTGTGGATTATGTTTGCGACGAAATAAATATATATTATTTAGTTTGTATATGTTTATTTAGCATAAAAAGAGAGTTAATCATAAAGTTAGGTAACCCAATACATATATTAGGTATGATAATTAAATAACCTAATGGGTTATAATATAAGAGAATGATAGTATTTAAAAATATATATACTAACCCTAAGAGATTTATTTTATACACCTCAATTAATTAATTTTATAACCTAAGTAAAGCAAGTCTAATTGGGTTATGAAATTAAAGATATTTGAGTAAGGAATTAGCTTGTTAAGGTGTGTAATGGAAACCCTAACTAAATGATTAGGGTAAGAAAAAAAAACTAAAAGTGTGGGACTATGTTAATTACATGGCCCAAATAATTATTTAGAAAGCCCAAAAGGAATTATTTAAAGCCCAAGCTTTTAGCTAATTGAGGGAGGACTTATTGGTCATTGAATTAATCAAATATTGAACTAAAAATAAACCAAATGGGCTAATAAAGGGGGAAGAATTTGGTCCAAACAAGGAAAGAAAGGGGGGGAATTGATGTAATCATTGCACTTACCTACTCCTTAACAAACCTTATCAACTCTTTCCTTAGGTGTCACTAGTTTATTCAACCAACAACTTTGTACAAGTGTGCAAGATATCCTCTAATCAATGAGAGAGAGAAAGAGTTAGAGATATGGGGAAATATTGTAGATTCATATATTATATCTATCTACTTTTACTATACACTTGATTAAGTAAAATGTTATTTCATCTTCACCTCTTATTTCTCTCATTTTCCAAAGCTAGCCAAAACAAAGCAAAAGATAGAGAAAAGAAGAGAGGCTCGGACAGCACATAGAGGGAGATAAGAGAGAATTTTTTTTCAATCTATCTAGTTCCATAAACAAACTTAGGTAGGAGAAGAGAGAAGCATACGAGCAAAGGTATAAACACACTCTCTTTGAGTTTTTGATTTATGGTTTTGGGTTGTTTTGCAAAATAAAGGAGTTATGTTTTATTAAACTCAAAAACTTTATATCTACAAGTTTTCTAATGTTTTATGTGTAGATCCAACCCTTTTGAGTATCAAAAGTTAGATCTAAAGTAAGAAAATAAAAACTATAAACCCTTGTTTGTATTTCTTGGCATTGATTTTGTTTTGTTTGGGTTTTGGTGAAGTTTTAATGAAATAGATGATGGGCCATGGTAGATCCTTGATCTTAAGGAGTACTAGTATGTATTATGTTGGTTTATGAGGTTTTATATGTGATTAATCAAGAGATCAAGAAAGTTTTCTTAGAAATCACATGGGTTAAGAAATCAGATTTTTGAGAAAACGATACAAGAAATTAAAACAAGCATATCTCTCAATATATTTTGAATTTTTGAGTGTGGTAAATTTTTGGACTTAGATCTATAAGTCTTCTAACTTTTCCAAGTGTAATTACTAAAAAAGGAGTTATAGATTTTCGTGTGGACTGTTTGTAGCAAAAGAAGCAAAATCTGAAAAACGCCTAAAAGTAGGTTGTCTGAAAATTATAAGGGCAATTTCATCAACTTAAATATTTAAATAAATTCCAATCTTTTGAGGCATGAAAATATATGTTATAAAGTAGCTTGTGTCCAAAAATGAGCTCATTCCGACTTAAAATGAGCAAGTTATGACTATTTTAATATTTCAGTTTTCCCAACAAAAAATGCTATAACCGGAGTTGTATAACTCCGATGGCCATGAAATTTAAACTAGAGACTCACGTTAACATGTGTAAGATCCCACCAAGAGTTGGGAATTTCTGGAGTTAAGCGTGACGTAGCTATTTTCTTAAGGAATTAACTAGAAATGGATTTTTGGAAAATACTTAGGGAAGTTGAAAAAATTCTAAAAAAGTATTTTTGTATATGAAATATATGTATTTATGTGTGTACAAAAGATAAAAAAATAATAAGATAATTTGGTTAAAAAGGGGGAATCCAGCTTGTTGGATTGTAATCTAGTTTGCTGGATTGGCCATCAAGTTGCTGGATGAGATGTTTGGATAATTCAGGATACTGGATTAGTATGTTAGATAATCTAGGTGACTGGATTAGATCGTAGTTGAATCCAGGATTACTGGATTGGATGACAGTTGAATCCAGGCTTGCTGGATTGGAGGTCAGTTGAATCCAAGTTGCTGGATTAGGTATTCGGCTCACTAAATTATAAATGACTTATAAAATGAAAGACTAAGTGTTAATTCATAAATTGTATGATATAATAGTGTTAAGTTTAAGGTAGTATAGTTGTATTCTTTAATGATTGATTATGTGATTACATGCGATGAGTAAGATATGTGATGCTAATTAAGAGATCGATCTTATTAATGATAGGTCTTACAAAAGAAGTTAACTTAAATTGAGTAGCAGTAGTCAGCGAATCTGGCAAGTTTTCTTAACTCAATCTCGAGTTATTACTTTTCAAATATAGTGGTGGTTAATTATTGCTGATTATACCACGTCTGAGCATTATTGTTGATTATTTGCAGTTAGTGCATATTTATTAATTCAAATTGAATATTTGATTTTGAGAATATGCTTGGGGAATAACTGTTGTTGGTTATTTACATCCGTAGAAGTTATTATTGATTGCAAATAGTACTGTTAATTTCTGTTTATTACTGAATCATTTTGAGATATGTCGTAGCTAATTGTTTTGGCTAGACAAACATTTGTTGAAACTTGATAGGTTCAAGAAGAGAACTCAATTATTATTGACAGGTCTATGCCAATTATTCCGTCTAGATCGTGAAAGCGATTAGATATTGAAATCATTGTATTTTGTTGTTGTGATTCAAATTCTGGTTATAAGACTGAGAAGAACAACCTTTTTATATAAAAAGGGGCTTTGTGGTCGTATATTCGGCCGTTGCACGCGTGTAAGTATTATGCATAATATAGGGTATAATGAAGCTGATCACTTTATATACTTGCGGAGGGGTATAATTTAATCTTTATGGTTATCTGATACACCTGTGTACTTCAAAGTAAAACCTTTAATAGTTACTCGAGAAGTTCAAGATCCTATGGGGTCGCTCAGCTTAAAAAAAATCTGGATAATATTCTACTTTGTTATTTCGTAGAATTGATTCTTGTTATTCAATTGAGAAATTTCGAAAGCGATTTACTCTTTCACTATCGAATTATTGTTTTGCATAAAATGCGAGAAAGTCTTGTTATTGATTAACGCTTTATTCGGATAATTCAAAGTCCTTTGAACTTTGGTGATATTCTATCGAATTGATAGTCTTATATTCTTGATTCTTATACTTTATTGTATGATTTAACTTGCGAAGCAAATTTGTTGCTCACCCTTGCTTAAATACAAGGAGATCAGCCCTTCGTACTGATACTGTGCACACTATCTTAACGCTTTAATTATCTTCATTAATTTCCTATATTAGGGTTGTTCATCTCAGTTTGACATCAGAATCCGCACCAAATAAAGTTGGTTTGGATAACTCAATAAATGATATTCAAATTGAATATTAACTTCTCAAGGTATACAATCGAATAAGTATTGTACACTTAAATGATACTTTTAAAAGAATCATGGCATCTCATGTGAAATTCTAAACTTGGATATTCAAGAGTAAGAATTTACTCAACAATAGTAATTAAGCATAGCAATTGCTTAATTTAAAGAGTTTAGTTTAGGAGACTTGCCCAACAATAATAGTAAGTTAGGGATAGAAAACTTGCCTCGTGCACAAGCTACAATTATTTCACACTTCTTTAATTACTCTTACTGAATCTTAAGATACCGTCTTTATCCATTCTGAATTTCTCTTGTTCATTTTCTGCGATTTTCTTTCGAATTCTCTCGCACTCCTCATCTTTCTTTTGCGATTCCTTTACTCTATCCAACAAAGTTAGACGAGCTTCCATTACGAACAACTTTTCTTCAGACCTTTCCGGTCCTTCTACTTCTATTTCCAATTTCTCCATATCTCTTATCAATTCCTTCTGAGTCGTCATGTGAAATAGTTTCTCTCTTCCTTTTCTGCTCAGAGTGTCGGCAACTACGTTTGCCTTACCCGGGTGATAAAGAATATCACAGTCATAATCCTTGATTAGTTCTAACCACCTCCTCTGACGCATATTCAATTCCTTCTGTGTGAAGATATATTTTAGACTTTTGTGGTCCGTGTATATCTCACATTTCTCTCCGTCCAAATAATGCCTCCAAATCTTTAACGCAAAAACTACTACCGCTAACTTTAAGTCGTGAGTAGAGTATCATTTTTTGTAATCCTTTAATTGTCGTGATGCATACGCAATGACCTTGCCATGTTGCATAAGCACACAGCCAAGTCACTTGTGTGATGCATCACTATACACCATAAAATTTCCAGCATCATCTGGTAGTGACAACACAGGCGCCTCGCTTAATCTCTTCTTTAATTCTTGAAAACCTTATTCGCATTTTTCTGTCCATACAAATTTCATCGTCTTCCTCGTCAGATTGGTCAACGGGGTGGCTATCTTAGAAAAATTTTGGATGAATCTTTGATAGTACCCAGCTAACCCTAAGAAACTTCTCACCTCCTTTGGTGTTCTCGGTTGCTTCCAATTACTCACTGCTTCGACCTTTGCAGGGTCTACTGAGATTCCATTCTTATCCACCACGTGACCTAAGAATTGAACCTTGTCCATCAAAAATTCACACTTAGAAAATTTTGCATACATTTTCTCCTTCCTTAGTGCCTCCAAAACAATTTTCAAATGTTCGGCGTGCTCTTCTTCTGTCTTTGAGTAGATCAAGATTTCGTCGATGAAAATTACCACAAACTTATCCAAGTATGGCTTGAAAACTCATTCATCAAGTCTATGAATGTTGCCGGAGCATTAGTCAATCCGAATAACATTACCAAAAACTCGTAATGTCCATAACGGGTTCGAAACGCGGTCTTTGGTATGTCTTCTTCCCGTACTTTCAGTTGGTGATAACCTGTCCGTAGGTCTATCTTCGAGAAACATTTTGCTCCTTTCAGTTGATCAAATAGGTCGTCTATCCTTGGTAGCGGATATCTATTCTTGATCATTACTCTATTCAATTCTCGATAATCGATACAGAGCCTCATCGATCCGTCCTTTTTCTTAACAAACAACACCGGTGCTCCCCATGGAGACACACTGGGCCTTATGTAACCCTTATCTAATAACTCTTGTAATTGTATCATCAATTCCTTCATTTCTACCGGCGCCATACGGCATGGGCTTTCGAAATCGGTGCAGTTCCCGGTGCTAAGTCTATAACGAATTTAATTTCTCTGTCTGGCGGAAGACCAGTTAGATCGTCCGAAAATACATCTTGGAATTTATTCACTATGGATATATCCTTAATTTCTACTCCCTTTTTCCAAGTATCAACAATGTAAGCTAAGTAACCTATACCTTCTTTCCTTAACAATTTCTTGGTCTGCATCATCGTAAGGCAACAAGATTGCTTAAGCGATGAGCTACCATAAAGCACTGCTTTGGACTTACTCAGAGTCTGAAGGTTCACACATTTATTCTGACAGTTAATTATCGCTGCATGGTTATACAACCAATCCATTCCCAGTATTACGTCAAATTCTCCCAATCTAATAGGAATCAAGTCTACGCTCAGTTCATGTTCTCTAATGTTTGCGCAATAATTTTGGTAAACGTATTCTACGGGGGTTATTTCCTTATTTGCAACTTCTATGTTCAAAGGATCTTCTAATCGTTCTCGAGGTGTGTTAAGTCTACTAGCAAATTCTTCAGATATAAAAAAATAGGTGGCACCCGAATCAAATAATACATAAGCATTTATATCATTGATTGGGATTATACCTGACACCACGTGCTTCGCAGTCACTGCGTCCTTGACGGTCATGTTAAAGGTTCTAGCGGTTGGACGGTTGGATTGTACCGGGCCGCCGATCATCAGTTTGTTTCCCCCTTGTTGGCTGCTACCTCCGCCACTTCCCTTCTTTGGGCTGTCCTTAATCTGGTGCTCTGTCGAGCCACATACAAAACATCCTTGTATCTTTTTCAGTTTCGGGCAGTTGGGCAAAATGTGTCCCTCCTGTTCGCAGTTGTAGCAAGTGTCACGTCCCTTCCAGCACTCGCCCTGATGATTCTTCCCACATTTTGGGCATCCCTCAGCCCTCTTCTTGAACCGTCCACGAAAATTCCCTGATTGATTGTTGTTATTTTTGTTGTTGTTGTTGTTGTTGTTGTTCTCCCACTTTCTCTTTCCCAAGTTACTTCCTCCATTGCTGCTTCCTCCTCCACGATTTTCTTCTCCCGTGTTCTTTCCCTTCTTTTCCTTATTATAAAGACTTAAGGCCTCACTGCCACCATCTGCAATAATCGCCTTCTCCAGTAATGTTGCAAAAGAATCAATTTGAAGAACTGATACCTTGTTAAATAGCCACGGCTTCAGCCCTTGTTCGAAACGTCTCGCCTTTCTCTCTTCAGCTCCCACTTGGTGCTCCGTAAATTGCGCTAGTTCATTGAACTTAGCTGTGTACTGCGCCACCGTCATATCACCCTGCTTCAGTTCTAGAAACTTAACCTCCATCCTATTCTTCATGCTTTTTGGGAAGTAGTTCTCGAAAAATAGAGTCTTGAATCTATCCCAAGCTATTATCCCTTCTCCGGCTCTCTGTTGATTAGCTTCCCACCAGTAGTTGGCTTCACCTCTCATCATGTATGTAGCAAATACCGTCTTCTGATCTTCACCCACACGAGCTATAGTGAAAGCCTTCTCGATCTCTTTTATCCAGGTTTGCGCAATGATCGGATCGGTAGTACCCTTGAACTCTGGGGGTCCTACCCTCCTAAAGTCCTTGAAATTTGTGACTGGTACTGCCTGAGGATTGGGGCGAACGGGTACGTTGTTCCTTTCCCTAAGAGCCTCTCCTAACAGATCAACTAGCTTCTGGATCGGGTCTACTTGTTCCCTCTCATTGTTAACTGATTCCTCAGGTGCAATTAATCTACGTCTGGGCGGCATTTTCTGCATCACAAAATTTTTCATTTTATTATTACTCAATCATATCACTTAAGTATTTCTTTAATATTAAAAAGAATAAAATTTATAACACGTTTCTGAAATAAGCTCATTTATATCCATATGCGAAATCGTTTCACTACATGATCATCCCTAGTATATTTCTATAAATGTTATCACATATCCCCTAATATCACAAAAGATGGGGAACACTAACATACTACCATACTACCCCTCTAACAAAAGCTTACTCGGGGTTTACATAACTATCCCACACTTTACACAAAAAGTTGGGATTACAACATAGTATATACATCACATAAGGTAAATACTACTAATATTACGGCTAGACTGACTAAGGGTCTCATCCCTTCATCCCGCGCTCCACAACGCTTTTGTACTCCATCTGTGCTATATACGCCACCAACTCTCGGCTTATAGTATTTAGGGTCTGTCCCTGCTCCGCTGGGTAGTGGTATACACCATCGATCACCCTCTCAAAAGCTGAATGGAATACATACCCCATCTTGTTCATCTTCCTCTTCTTGCATCTAACCTCATCCTCTAGGTCGTCAGCTCTCTCGTTAGCCGCTTCCCACTTCTCCTCAAAGTGGATCCTATCCATAACCTCCAACTCTAGCTGAGTACGGAGTGCTTCCTTCTCGGTCTTCTCACTTAACTCTCTCTGCTCGACCTTTTCTAACTTTCCTGCCAAGTCTACATTTCTGGATACCGGCCTGTGAAATAAGGTTCCCATCTGGATCCCTGCCTCCTTGCGGTAAGAAATCTCCACCTCTAACTCTTGCATCTCTAGCTTCCTCTGGTGGTCCTCTTTCCTCAACTTCTGGAACTTAGACTCTCTCTCCTAGGCGTCAGCCTCTAGCTCTTGGATTCTGCAGTCCAACTCCAAAATTCGCTCCTCGTACTCTCCTAGCATATGCTCCTCCAGGTTAGGCTCGTAAGAGTCCTCCATGGGCTCCTCCTCTGTAGGCTCGTCCTCCATCGGCTCCTCCTCTAGATCAGACTCTACCTTAATCTTGTCCTCGTCGACAAACTCGGACGGTGCAATAGCCTGCACAGGCACAACCTCTAGAGGTGCCTCGTATACTACGTGTATATCTCTGGGCTCCTCCTCGGCCACTCTACTAGGTACTCCTGTGTCTGCCATCCTACACTCACAAACACAAGACAAACAAACAACAACTCCATTAGAATGTTACATAAAACATAAGTTCATTGTATAGAATGAAGTTACATTTCATAATACACTAAGTCTCTTAAGGAAAACTCTACATGAGTTTTATCTCCTCCAAACCTCTAAGTTCTCCTAAGTTATAATCTAAGGACACTCGCTCCTAAGGTTCATAACTACAGCTTTGATACCAACCTGTGACGCCCCCAAATTTGGACTGCCACTGGTCTCTCGAATTCGGTTCGTCACGTACTATAATCTAATGCCATAATAATAATACTACAACTAAATGTTGCATTGCACAGCGGAATAATACGAAAATACTACTATCGAATAGATTATATTTAATTAATATAATTTATTCACGTCCCAAGGTCTCGTTACTTAAACATCGAGTGCATAGCTTATACATACCTTAAGCATATATAAACCAAACTAATACATAATAACATAAGTTCTTATTACAATTATAAGGTTCTACATAATATTAAGCTATTCTGTAGCCTTTCCCTTGCCCTTGTCGGCGCCCGAAGGTTCGCCCTGCTCTGTCTTAACCGAAATGTTTTAGGAAAAGCAAGAATGAGCAACAAGTTTGGTCATCAAGTAATATAGTAATAAGGGGTGAGTAATATAGTTTTCAAATCTCAAAAGGTATAACAGAATATGATAGTTCAAGGATAACAAGAATATCAACAGTTTTCAATAACAGTCGTTAAGGACAGAAAGATATCAATAAGATCCAATGCTAAATCGATTCAAGAATTCAAGATAATTAAATACTGAGCAGTCACTAAGGACTATGAACTTCCACTAAAATTAATAGAAATATACTGATAATACAATAAAAACAAGTACAACAGGTGATCAGCCTAAAGTACCCTATATTATGCATAACATTCAATCGTACTTCAAGTGCGCGCGTCGGTCTCCCAACAAATATATTTTTCCTTCAAAGAAGGTTGTTCATCTCAGTCAATATAAGAATTCCACACCATTCAATTGGTTTGGACAGGTTTCTAATATAAGTCTAGCCGAATCAAATGGCATAGACCACTCTTTCGAGGTATATAAGAACAATCATAAGTTCAAACTAAAGATTTAAAGTTCGAAGAATATAAATCGACTTTTATCTTATCCATGAAGTATATAGTTATAATACATGAATCGCAATTCCAAAAATTTACTTGTACGTCAATAATAGCTCAATAAAGAGTAGGGTTAGGAACTTGCACAATAAAAGAGTGTAAGTTAGGGAACTTGCCTTAAGCGTAGTTTACCAAAGTATAGCTTATCAATGCTTTTTGAATCTTATTATAATATATTTACGTATATAGGATATTTATTAGTTATGAACCTTCGATCACATAAACTTGATATGTAAATCAAGTATACACATATAGTTTTCACTTAGTATTGTAACTATATACATACGTCATTACTTACTTAACATATGTATCAAGAAATTAGATTATAAGTCACTATGAATCTAATTGACGTAGTTCATAACTATTATTGGACTTAACATTTGAAGTTTATAAACACTTTGTCAACTTAATATAGTTTCATTGTTTAACATGCTCATTGATACTTTGAATAATGTTTTGGACATGTATTACAGATTAAGACAATCGTATAAGCAAACATCAACCTCATATCACAAACAGAATGGTCAGACAATACTGCAAGTCGGCGCGGTCGCGCTTGGTTTACACTAAGGAGTGGCACGGCCGTGCTGCTCCTGGTGCAGACCAAGACATGACTGTTCCTTAGACAAGGTCTCTCATGCTTAGTCCTTATACATGTGCTACGTGGTCAATAGGTCTCAACTATACATGCTTACATTAGATTAGTCATGTATTTCAAGTTATGAAATCCTACTCCACTTAGACTTGTCATATTCCATGCCCAACTATTTTACAATGCATAAGACTAACTAAGCATTCATGTTAATCATGTCTATAGGCATGACACACCTAATCATGAAGTCACATTCTAGAATACTTGCAACATAGTTATCGACAAAACTAGTTTTCAAGATTTCTTTTGAAAATCTCATGTTAAGCCACCAAGCATGCAAAGCTACTTCACTTACTATTCCTCATATTTTCATATATGCATAGCTAGAACACATAAGCATGCTCACAAGTTTCAAACTCAAAGTATAAATAGTTCATCAAGTTCGTTTTTGAAACTTTAAGTTTCCATTTGTAGGTCATTAAATTTTATTCAAGCATGCAAGGTAAGTTCATATACTCTATATCATGCTTTCACGCTTTCTTGTGCATATATATATGTAATCAAATCATTATACCGAGTTCGAAATTCAAGTATACATGGCTTATTGTACACATAGCAAGTATAGTCTTTTACTTGAAAACTTATTTCAAATCATGCTTGGATAGTCTATATTACCTTCAACAATATAACTAACATATTGTCACATTTCAAGGCATATCAGAACGTAATACATTTGCACATAAAGTCAGAACATGTATTACACAATCTTTATCAAAACTAGTTTCCAATTCTTTAAGCTTTCTTTGAAATATTCAAACTAAAACAAACTAACATGGCTTACTATATACATAGCAACCTTATTCCACATGTTAAGGTGATTTATATACATATTCTAATTAACATAACATTCTCAGAATAACTCCAGATCAACAAAATCAGTATCCATGACTGGCAGACGGCGCGGCCGTGCGACCATGTACTATAAAAGTGGCGCGGCCGCGCCACTTCGAGCAGAACAAAAAAAAGATGGCTCTGCTTCTGCAGAGCCTCAACACAACCAATGTTAAACCTGTAACCAGACCAATTACCATTCTCCTTAACATGTATTAAAGCTTAGACAACACAATGGCATGCTAATTCATACTAATTGACAGAGAATTCAAGCAATTCCCAAAAATTTTACAAAACTCAACTCAAGAATAGAAAAAAAGAATTTATACCTCTACAATGCAAATTGTGCTTGCTGCTATACCAAGTCCCCTCAACTGATATATATATATATATATATATATATATATATATATATATATATATGTACTCACTCTCTATATGCTCTCAATTCTTAACTTAGGAAAAATCTCAGCAATAGAAATGAGAATGAATGGGCTATATTTAAAGAGAAAACAATATCCAGACAATGTTTTTCCCTCCTAAATCAAACCGATGGAATTGAGAATTGTATGGAGGTTAAGGAGGAGTTGGTAGTTAGTTGGTGAAATCAATCATAATGGCCACTCCCCCCATAATCATAAGCTAGAATGAGCTTGGGAGAAGAAGGAGTAGCTCCTTAGCCTTTTTGCTTTTCACGTGAGGAGAGAATTGGTCACTCATTTTGGGACAAGAAGTAAGAACTCAGCATTGCAAAGAATGAAATACTATATATTATACACTTAATACACATATGCTTACTTAGGTTTAAATTCCAATAGGGTATACATGGACTTTAAAGGACATTACAATAATACATGGTAGCAATTTGGGGTATATATATACACATCAATATATAATTCATGTACATTTTGTTAACACCGAATGTAATTCAATTGGGTATTACCTCATTACCTTATCTATTATTTCAATTAAATATTGAAGTAATCATCAATTAATCAATTGTTTACAATATATTCATGAGGTACTAATTTAATGTCCACACCCACTCACATATTGTCACATAAGTATTATCCATATAACCTTTCACAACTTAATAAATCTTACTATATAGTTTATGCATATTATATAGTCACGCTCAAGTGTTGCAGTACACTTTATATAATATGTGTGTAATTACCATATGATATACTTTTAATTATCGCATGCTTGCATATAACAATTAATCGAGTAAATATAATTTTATTATATTTATAAATTATTTACTCATTAATCAACATATTATCAAATAATTACTCGATAATAGTATATCACCCATAACAACCATTAATATATGATTAATTATCATATTCCTCAATAATTAAAGAAATGTAAATCTCATTATATTTATAATTCACTCACTTATGCGTTATTATTCAATTAATCAATATTAATTACTCATCCCATCAATTAATTAACAATATTACTAATTAATCCATCAATATTCCATTCATCATAATAACAATTAATATAATATTAATTATGGAATTACTTATCCATTCATCCAAAAATAAATCATCGTTTCTATCCTTGTGCCACACAAGGCATTCTACGAGCTTATCATAAACTCCACATTCTTCTCAATTATTATAATTTCAATTTGAATTCATTTGAATTATAACACATAAATATTTATATTCAAATAAATATTCATTTCCATTAATATATTCATTTAATAATATTCAGAAATTCTCGGGTATTACAATCACTCCACTTTGATGAAGGTCCTTGTAGCAGAGAGATTTACCCATTCCCGCTTGCAGCTAGAGCTGTTGACTGTCGATTCTATCACGTGGGTTCCTTACACCCCGGATTATCTGATAGTCGGGTTCGAGGTTGGCTTTCCGACCAGCATGGAGTTTACATTGTCCACTCGTCGGATTCCCCTTTTGATTGAGGGAGGTTGGGAGCTCTACTTGGGAGCGCGCACTATCCGGAACGTCACGGGAGATATCCGTATTCCCTTTGTTCCTCCTGCTTGGCACATTGGCCCTTGGCTCAGCTAATCACAGATATTTTCCTAATGGGCATAGATGGCTTTACCTTATTAGAGGGTTCTCATACTTAGGAGGCATTTCATCGCTGGTGGACAGACTGGATAGCTTGCCTTAGAGAGTCTACTCATTTGGAATAGATTTTAAGATTGACCTAGCGGTTAGAGCGGGCTCATTTATTCATCAAGCACCTTGGCAGGGTTCCTTTAGAGGCAGATTCATTTGATCCTTCTAGCTCTAGAGCTGGCCCCTCAGCAGATCCATATTCTGCCAGCTATGCAGGTGCCAATCCTCCTTTGTATTGACCAGACATTCCTACTGGCCGAGATTCCGTGACTCAAGAGGAGTTACAGCAGGTTGATCGCCTGGATGCAGATATTATAGATTTCTTTGGATAGCATTCTCGCTATATCTTTTGATAGGTCTCTGTTAGATATTGTACGGTTGTGCTCCATTTCTCGTTATATCTTTTGATAGTCCTCTATTAGTCATTAGGTGGTTGTGCACCATTTCTCTGTACTTTTTATTTTGCATTTTATGAGCAGACAAAGATGATGCTTTCAATAGATTTTTAGAGATGCATGATATTTTCTATCTATTGCATCTTATTTGTCATTTATCATTGTCATTATACATGTATTATGTCATGGATATGCACTTAGACAGGTGAGTTTAGATTTGACCCCTGGATTGTCTCATGATACAGTTATACAGATGTCTTCATCTACCATCAGCCGTATCGAGCACCTGCCCCATTCTTTGATAGCATCTTCATTGAGAGCTTGGTATGACAGTTTGCCTCCCACAGACAGGGGGACAGTTGATCAGATGCTGGGGAATTCTTTGGCCGTTTTAGCTTTTTAGGTTTCATAGGGCTTTGTGGACAGCATGTTATCCTGTTGGATACTCAAATGCTAGGTTATTAGATTCGGCCTCCATAAGCTGACCCCTATGATGGAGGAGTATGAGCGCCACACTGGTTTGACATTAGATCTGCCTTGCGCTAGGATGACCATTAGTGACATGAGGCGACCATTCATGACCATGACTGGTCTGAGGCGCAGTGTCATCACTGAGGAGATTACTGCGGGGCATGTGGTGTCTCTGGACTTCTTAATTGATCGCTTTGGCCGACGAGACAGCTACGAGCGATATTCAAGAGACTTTATCATCCCTGCATATGAGTGGCAGTTTGCACACGTGAACGTTCTGTTGATGTGTGTCACAACTTATTTGTACATGCCACTATATATGGACCACTTGGACATTGGCCTGATGGTCGTAGTTCGTGCTCTCAGACAAGGTTGCACTATCATACCGATGATATTAGCCGAGACCTTGAGATCGACCATATTTTTCCATACCCATCCAGTGGGGTTTTCAGAGGCAGTGCCATTTTGCTATACGTGTGGTTCATGACACACTTGAGACCCATCGGCACCTTCAGACATCATGGGTATTACTTTACTCATGAGATAGCAACATCCTACTATTTTTGGCAGGCAGAGTGTACAGATGTGGCATCATGGTTGGCATTTTTGATGTCGATTGAGCATACCTTTTCGATCATGCCTTGCTCATGGCTTAGCTCCCCTTACAGATTTATTACTCATGCAGTCGACATGGATTATCTTCCCGTAGCGGGTTTGAGAGGGGTGACCACATATCATCAGCTGGCTGTCATGGGCCAGTTTGATCAATTTTAGAGCATCCACTACTTTAAGGGAGCCATGGATCAGCTGATATCAGCTTCATCTTTATCCTCATCTAACCTTATCAAGACTTATGAGTGTTGGACTCATAGAGAGAGTGCTGATTTTTCTACTAGCCATCCAGATTGTTCTCCAGAGTATTCTGCATGGTTAGAGGCAGATATTGCACTGACTGAGTCTATCCATTCAGAGCTGAGTATTGATTCTGACGAGGAGGATCCCGATTCTCCCACCGAGGATGATTTATTTGCTGATTTGACAGCATCTTTGGTCAGTGATCCCCCGAACATTCCTACTGGGACAGATCTAACTCTTATTGATTCGTTAGCTCGGATGACCTTTGAAAGGGATCAGGCTAGATCGCTGATGTTGACAGCCCTTTCTAGCAGGGATGCGGCTTTTGTTGATTGAGATGAGGCTCGAGCTACCCGGGATGCAGATTTTGTTGTGATTAAGGAGGCTTTAGTGGCCCGGGATGCTACTTATATTGAGAAGGATGAGGCCATTGCTACCCGGGATGTTTATATTGCTGACAACACGACACTCAGATCATATACACACAGTATTATTGCAGATATAAGTACCTTCATAGATGGTCTTAGCAACACTATGCAGATGGCTGTGGATCTTCTTGCTCGTGTTGAGACCGTGGGATAGCTTACAGCTGCTTCTCCATCTTCTGAGAGGGATGCCATATTGGCCTTTCTATCCCATTTATCCACCGGTTCATAGGCACATGCTTGATCAGCCATTTTTGTCATGTACAAGATACATTGTATATATCAAATAATATTATATAACAGAGAAATATATTTTGATTCACTTCCCTGTTGGATATGTATTGTCATTGCTGAGTGATTACCACTTCTTTCATGACTTGTTGTGTTGATGTATTATGAGCTACTTCTTGATGGTTTGACAATGAGATGTCGGAGAGTACCTCAGCATGGCCTGTTGACCAGGGAGGCTTGATAGTATTCAAATTTTATATGGTTTGGCTGTCTTGGGACTGGTTTTTATTGGATTTTTTTATTTTTCTTGAAGCTCAGACCGCACCATAAATGGTTGCCTACGTACTCCCGGGTTGAGGGAGATCATGTCATTCGTAGTTCAGGCTTTGCCTGAATTGTTTGAGAAGTGTTTATTTTGGGTTTGAGCTTGGGTTTGATAATTGTTTGAATTTTTTGTTTGGTTTGACCGCACCATAAATGGCTGCCTACGTACTCCCGGGTTAAGGGCGATCATGTCATTCATAGTTCGGGCTTCTAGTGAAAACCCGAATTGATTTGATTAATTTCACAGGACCAATATGATGGCTGGCATGTGTTTCAGACATAGTACCTCTTTACGGTGTCTGAATTAATGAATTGGGGAAATTCTTACCCATCCATTTCTTGCAATCTGATGGCTCATTCTGTCAATATTTCCTTGACAATGAAAGGGCCTTCCCAATTTGGGGCAAACTTTCCTTTGGCTTCATCTTGATTGGTCAGGACTTTCTTCAGTACCAAGTTATTTTCTTTGAATTATCATAGTCGAACTTTCTTGTTGTATGATCGAGCAATCCTTTGCTAATATAACTGCCCATGAAAGATGGTTGTTGCCCATTTTTTATCTATTAGAGATAACTGATGGTATCGCTCTTGTAACCACTGATCTTCCTCCATCTGAGCGTTTATTAACACTCTCAGAGACTCCATTTCTACTTCTATGGGAAGTACTGCTTCCATGCCATAGACCAATGAGTAGGGGTAGCCCCAGTAGGAGTCTGCATTGATGTTCTGTATGCGAACAGAGTCAGAGGAAATAGGTCAGGCCACCCTTTGTGATTGGCCGACATCTTCTGCATGATCTTCTTGATATATTTTTTGGTCGCTTCGATAGCACCATTCATCTTAGGCCGATAGATGACGTAATTGAGATGCTTGATATGAAACTTGCTGCATAACTCCCTCATCATCTGGTTGTTTAATTTCTTGGCATTGTCTGATACAATCACCTCCGGTTGTCCATATCGACCGACGATATTGTTTCTGATGAAACCAATGATACCTCTTTGGTGACTTTGGAAAAAGTGCAGCTTCAACCCATTTGGTAAAGTAATCGATCATGGTGAAGATGAATCGATGACCATTGCTAGCTTTGGGTTCTATTGGCCCAATCACATCCATTCCTTACATGGAGAAGGGCCATGGCAAACTTATACTGTGCAGTTCATTTGGAGGAGCATGTATGGAGTTTCCATGGACTTGGCATTGGTAGCATCTCCTGACTTGATCATCACAGTTAGCTTTGAGAGAGATCAAGTAATGCCCGGTTCTTAATATCTTCCTGACCAGCAAATGACCGCTCATGTGTGGACCACAGACTCCACCATGGACTTCATCCATCAGCCTTTGGGCTAGATCCTTATCCAAGCATCTTAAAAGCCTATTCCAGCATCCCTTTTATAGAGTGCATCTCCGCTCAGATATAACTTCATAGCCATCTTGTGAATCCGCTTTCTTTCATCTTGATTTGCCTCGACGAGCGTAGATCTATCTCGGAGATATTCTTTTATGTCTTGATACCAAGGCTGTTGGATAAGAGGTATTTCATCTGATATTTCTCCAATGTAATTCCCATATGTCGAGGCTTTTTGACTTGTAAATTTGATGTCAATAATTCCCATTCTATCAGATATGTGAATCAAGGAAGCCAACGTTTCCAATGCATCAACAAAGTCATTCCTACCTCGCGAGATGTGGATGAAGGTTATTTCTTCAAACTCGATGGATATCGTCAAATATCGCCAGAACCAAGGATTCATCAGAAAATCCTGGTTCACACCTGGCCGAAGCATCTCGTTCCCACTAGATAACGATCCAAAGGTCACGAGGAAGCTTTTATAACTGAAACTAGAAAAACGCTAGATTTAAATAAATCTCAGCCTTCTAGCTTCCCGGTTATGTCTAGACCTATTTTGAACCGTTTGAAAGCTAGAATTGGCAAGATTTAAATAAATCTAGTTCGCCCGCAGAAATGTCAGTGCCGATTCATCTCAAATGAATATTTAAAGCAATAATTTACTAAAAATGAGCAAAGTAATATATATAATTATATATATAAAAGCTGTAAAGGGCAATGGGTTTTCACGCTGGTGCTCGGACTGGAATTGAAATATATATATATATATATATATATTTATATTTCAGTTCGGCTTGGATCATTCTGTGATTTTACTGCTTTTATATATATATATATATATATATATATATATATATATATATATATATATGTCAACTCAACTCCGGTCACCAATACCGGGTCATCAGTTCAACCTCGGTCTCAATATCGGGCCATCAGTTTAAACCCGGTCTCACCCGGTCTCAATACCTGGCCACCAGTTCAACCCCGGTCTCAATATCGGGCTATCAGTTCAACCCCGGTCTCCATACCGGGTCATCAGTTCAACCCCGGTCTCAATACCAGGCCATCAGTTCAACCCCGATCTCAATATCGGGTCATCAATTCAACCCCGGTCTCAATACCGGGTCATCAAGTCAATCCCGATCTCAGTATCGGGCCGTCAACTCAACCCCGGTCTTAATATCGGGTCGTCAACTTTGCCCCGGTCTTAACCTTGGAGGTATAGGTCAGCCCCGGTCTCAACCCGGGACGTACAGATTAACCCCGATCTCAACTCGAGAGGTATAGGTCAGCCCTGATCTCAACCCAAGAGGTACAGGTTAGCCCCGATCTCAACCCGGGAGGTACAGGTCAGCCCCGGTCTCAACCCAAGAGGTACAGGTCAGCCCCGGTCTCAACTTGGGAGGTACAGGTCAGCCCCGGTCACAACTCAAGAGGTACAGATCAGCCCCGGTCTCAACCCGGGAGGTACAGGTCAGCCCCGGTCTTAACTCGAAAAGTACAGATCAACCTCGATCTCAACCCGGGAGGTGCAGGTCATCCCCGGTCTCAATCCGGGAAGTTAGGTCAACTTTAAAAACGATCCTGAAACATCACATCATCTCCAGAGGAAAACCTGGAGGGACAAAGTCAGCCTCAGAGACAACACTGAGGACAAACAGACTTGAATGGGATACAAACCTTGGAAACAACCCTAGGAAGTCAACCAAAGGTCATGCCGACACTAAGGGCAACCCTGGGAGGGGCAAAACGGCCATTTTACCAAATCTAAGCCGATTCGGTCAAACTCAAGCCGATCTGATGGCACCAAGGTCAGAACAAACCATAACAATGATCCCGAGTGCAAACAGTACAAGACAACTCAACGGACAAACTGCGGGGAAACAAAGACCTGGTTATGAACCCATCTTTTTAGACCCATAAAATGTTTAATCCCATGTCATTGTGACACTCTCGGCGAGGGCTTTCCAGAAAGGTATCGCACGCCTCAAACGGACGCTCTGATCAAAAGTTAGAAAGTTTCGAATCAGACTTCGCGTTGCTCAGAGTACACGTACTTCGAGATGATGGAACCCGCCATGTGGGCCCTGCCACGTGGAGCCGCACCTCTACCTATGGCAGTAGCAGGTAGAGTGGAGGCTCCATGGTCTATATATAGAGGTGCACCCCCCTCTCATTTTAAGAATTCAGAAATGCTCTGAACCCCTGCCCGTTTAGTTTTCTGTCTATTTGCTTGTCTTCTAAACACAAATTTTTTTTCACTCTAATACGTAGATATACCCACATACTACCACATATCAGAAAATAACCGGTAGATTTGGACGTTTAAAGCCTACGATTTGGAAAAAAGCCCGTGTAGCAGTCCATTACGAGTATTTTTACGATAAGAAAGTTATTATTACTTCTCTGCACTTTTATCCACTTGCATATCAAGGTTCGTTTTCTAAATATGCCCAGAACTCAGTTCCGTGACCCTTTTTGTCAACTTTTGGTACATTTTTGTACATAAACGCATTTTCTGGCATTTTTACAACTCGGATTGACGATCCGTCGCTTCCAGTAGCTTTTAAGTACTAATACCTGCGCTTTGAGCAACTTCGCCAGACTGGGTTATCTTCCCAGTCTGGGTTTGCCTTTTTTTGTATATATTTAACTGTATATATATACTAAATTTTCAATTCTGTCAAGCCCAGATGTCAAATCCACGGTATTTTACTGCTTTTATATATATTTATGCATATATAAGCAGCATTCACCACACTGGGTTATCTTCTCAGTCTTGGTTGACTAGTTTTCTGTCTCTCTCTCTCTCTCTCTCTATATATATATATATATATATATATATATATATATATATATATATATATATATATATATATTTACATTCAAGTTCGGCCTGGATCATTCTGTGGCCTTTTTACTTCTTTTATATATATATATATATATATATATTGACAGAAAATTATATATATGCATATATAAGCAAAATTTTCTGTGGTTATCTTCCCAGTCTTAGTTGACTAATTTTCTGTGAATATATATATATATATATATATATTCCAGTTTGGCCTGGATTATTCTGTGGTCTTTTTACTGTTTTTTACACTATTCACCATTACTGGGTTATCTTCTCAGTCCTGGTTTGACTATCTTTCTATCAATATTTAAATATCTATATTTATATTTTCGTCCGGGCCTAGGAGTGAAAATCCACCGCCCTTTACTGTTTTTTATATATATTTTAATTCTGTCCAGCTTGGATCATTCCGTGGCTTTTATACACCTGTTATATATATATATATATATATATATATATATATATATATATATATATATATTAATTCCAGTGCGGGCACCGACGTGAAAATCCATCGCCCTTTACAGCTTTCGTATATATAATTATATATATTGCTTTGCTCAATTATAGTAAATTATTGCTTTAAATATTCATTTGAGATGGATCAGCACTGACATTTCTGTAGGCGAACTAGATTTTTTTAAATCTCGCCAATTCTAGCTTTCAAACGGTTCAAAATAGGTCCAGATAGAACCGGGAAGATAGAATGGCTGAGATTTATTTAAATCTAGTGTTTTTTTAGTTTCAGTTATAAAAGCTTCCTCGCGGCCCTTAGATCGCTATCTAGTGGGAACGAGATGCTTCGGCCAGGTGCGAACCAGGATTTACTGATGAATCCTCGGTTCAGGCGATATTTGGATATATTTCAGTACAAAATTGAGCTGTGCAGGTTTATTCGCCTCCGTATGTGAGCCTAGGAATCGTGGGATTCATGATCAAACAGATCAAAATCTGATTCCCACGATGGACAAACTCCCCTTTACAAATGTATCTTGCCAGTTTTTTTGTAAAAATGTACATATAAAAGACCTAAAATGGTTATCCGGATTTAAGGCCTCAACATAGTGAAAATATGATTTATCGTATCAGAGTCCCTCCGATGGCTATCATGCCCACGAGGAGACCGACACTTGTATATATGTTGTGGTAGAGGATGTTTCGCAGCCCAACAATCACAATTCAAATTAAGCCTTAAAACTGAAATGATAAGACTGAAGTATCGATATGCTTCAATTCCTATGTTAGCGTAAGGGTTTGAAAACCTTCTTTTAAAACATTACTTCAATAATCTAATCAAAAAAGAAGTTTTTGCAAAATCAAATCAAACACTTTTGCAAATCAAATCAAATACTTTTTGAAAATCAAATCAAACCCTTCGTATATAGGTTCAACGATGCATAAATATGCTTCCAATCAAAGCATAGGCCCTATTTCTTCCAACATTCACACATGTATTGTAGATTTAAAAGGGAAATATTAAAAAGATGTGGTACCGTGTTTACACGGGAGTTGTGGGGTGCCTAACACCTTCCCCGCACTTAACCAATCCCCTGAACTCAAAACTTTGTTTTCAAAGATCAAGTTTTGACAGTGTCTAGCAATTGGGCCTCTTTTCAAAACAAAACTCTGTTGAGTTGGTACAACCATTTCAAATCTACCAACTGGCGACTCTGTAAAATATTTAAATCGTCAACATGATATATGTTGGCCTTTTCCTAAAAAACCCCTTCAAAACCTTTTTCACAAATAAAAAGAGTAAGGGTAGAGATAACTTAGGAAGAGAGAAAGATCCTGGTTGTGACCCAACCCGCTAATTTTTTCCCGACGTCGATTTTAATAAATCTAGTTCGTCCGCAAAAATGTCAGTGCCGATTCATCTCAAATGAATATTTATAGCAATAATTTATTAAAAATGAGAAAAGAAATATATATAATTATATATATACGATAGCTGTAAAGGGCGATGGATTTTCATGCCGGTGCCCGGACTAGAATTGAAATATATATAAATATTTATAACAACTGTATAAAAGCCACGAAATGATCCAGGCTGGACAAAATTGAAATATATATAAAAAATAGTAAAGGGCGATGGGTTTTCACTTAGAGGCCCGGACCGAAATATAAATATAAATATTTAAATATAGACAGAAAGATAGTCAAACCAGGACTGGAAAGATAACCCAGTAATGGTGAATAGTGTAAAAAATAGTAAAAAGGTCACAGAATGATCCAGGCCAAACTCGAACGAATAGGTGACACTTCCAAGGTTTCCAGTTCCTTTTATTGAACGGATGGTTTCTTCCATTTGTAGGACTTTCCTTCGGATATCGCCAGTTTCCTGATCTTCCCTAAGATTTGTGATTTCAGGGGTTTTGTTGGTTCTTTGACTAGATCGAGGTTCAAGGATCTGCATTTCCCTCTTTTTGTCAGCACTTTGATTGCCACCCTATGAGGAGGACTCCGTTTGATTGAGAGTTGTCTGGCCCTAAGTGTTCTTACTTTGTTCTCTTAGGAGGATAGCCAACTCTGTATTTGACTCTGAAGTCCCTCAAACTCCTTTCGAGATACGGAACCCGATTCGTGTTGGCCACTTTCAGCCATTTTGGTGGATAGGCTTTGTGCCTTTTTAGATTATGATCTAGTAATGAGACCACTCTTACCTGCAAGACGAGTAAGTAGTTAACCTGTAGATTTGGACATTTAAAGCCTACGATTTGGCAAAAAGCTCGTGTAGCAGTCCATTGTGAGTATTTTTACGATTAGAAAGTTATTATTACTTCTTCACACTTTTATACACTTGCATATCAAGTTTTTTTTCTAAATATGCACGGAACTCAGTTTCGTGGCCGTTTTAATCAACTTTTGGTACATTTTTGTACATAAACCATTTTATGGCATTTCTACAACTCGGATTGACGATCCGTCTCTTCCAACAGCTTTTATATACTTATTTCTTCGTATTGAGAAACTTCGCCGGACGGGGTTATCTTTTGAAATCCATGCATGAAAAGAAACTCCAAATTGCCTCAGAAAGGGTGAGGTATGGTTCTACATCAATTCAATTAAGCATATGAATCAACTTAGGACAAATTAAGATCATCATATCATGTCTGGTCTGCACATGTGCAGCAACCGCTACATCAGCGCACATCTCCATTAAAAGGTTAGGCATACATATGATAGTAGTGTGCATACAAGCCAATCATGTATGATGATAAAGCACATACTTTGTAAACAATCTTATTTATTTATTAATAAAATATTCATTTAAGGCATATAATTATCTACATGGTGCTGTTTTTATAATATGTAAATAACCCATAGTTTTAAGCAATGCTTTTAGAATCATGATGAGATCATGATAATGAAATCTAAATTCTTAGAAAGCTTAAAAACTAAAATAGTTCCCAATTGTGGGATTACCAAAATGGGGATTAGTAAATCCGGATAGATGGTACATATGTTGCTTGCTCATTGGATGAGGATGACTGATCTCATGGTCATTTGTGTGGAGACACTAAAGCAAGTATGTAGGTGCTTATTGGAGAATAAGTTCACTGAACGTGACTCGCTATGAAATACCTAATGGAGTTTTACTCGCCTGTCAATAGGAATTCCTAATGTGATAGTAGTACATGTGATCCTTGGACTTGAGATCATCATAGTATCTTGTATGTAACAAATTATACTTTGACTAATTCCTTAAGGCCTTTTAAGGCATATATAGGGTATGCTTGGGTATAATGAGTTACATATGGAGATAATGAATGATAAATAAAGAATCTACCACCTCTAGTAAAAGAGGAGATATGTCCTATGTGATTCGTTAAATGACAACCCAGGAATCCTTGGCCAAGGTAGAATGAAATTAGAAAGAGGTTTCAAATTTGCATTATTTGGAATTGTGCATTTTCTAATCGAAATACATATGATTAAATAAATTAAGACTTGACAGTAAATCCATGTCTTATATTTAATTGGGACATTGTATGGTGGAAGGATTGAATTGTACGATAACTATTAACTCACAGGTTCTTTTATGATTAATGTTGAAATCTATATTATCTGGAAAGTCGTTGATCGATAGGGAGGCTTATCCCTATTGTAGAATAAATGTTATTTATTTAAATAAATTATTAGTTTAATTTGTTTATTTAAATAAGATTAGAATTGTTCTAATTGATTTATTCACAACCGATTTAATATGGAGAACCTAAAGGGTCACACCATAAAAGGAAGAAGAATTATTTAAGAAGAAAATGGCATGATAGTAATAATGCATTAAGTATAATTAATTTAATCTATGATGATAGAATAAATTAAATAGCTTAATGTTTATTATTTAATATTTTAGAAATATTAAATATAAATTAATAAGAGGAGTCTTATTAATATTATTATTATTATTATTATTTTAATTCTAAAGGAGTTTAGGAATTAATATAATATCAGTACTCTCTCTCAATCCTAATAAAGATTTGGATAGAAATTAATTAAAAGTATTTAATTAATTAATTAAATAAAACCCTATTCTAATTGGATTAGGAGGGTTAACCTAATATCTATATAAGAGAGTCTTATATCAAAAATAAGGTACGTGAATTTTTCAAGAGTTGGGAGTACACATATTCTATAGAGATAGAAACAAGGGTTAAGCCAATAACCCATCTTACTGAGTTCTTCATCTTCCTTGGTGGATCACCGTTAGAGGCCAAACATTTGGGTGGCTGACATTGATCAAGGGAAGGAGCCACTACAGAGGAATCAAAGGAATCAAAGGAGTAGAACTTGTACCTGAGGAAGCTTGGATCTTCAAAGGTATAATTCTATTTTTCTCCTTCTTCATTCACTGATAATTGGTGCATAAGAATGATCATGGTAATGGGTTTGTATAAATTTTGAAAACCTAGTTTTTTACGCTTCCGCCCTATTTATGTGATTTGATTGCATGATTGCGTTACGTACAAACCCAACAGTGGTATCAGAGCCAATCTTGTGCTAATTATCAGTCTATGTGATTCCATACATGTATGATATGCGATTGGATCGAGTTCTGGGCAACAAAAATTTTTCAGATTCTGCGAAGCTGCGCAGCTACGCCGGTACAAGGCAATATTGTTGCGCAGCTGCGCCGGGTGCTGTTCCTGGTTTTCATGCTACGCAGCTGCGCCGGTTCCCTTTACATTCTTGGCGCAGCTGCGCCAATGGACAGGAACTGAAATTTTTATTTTATTTTATTTAATTAAATGAATGGTTTATTTAATTAATAAAGGTTTAAAATAAAGATGTTTATTTTATATGAAATGAGATTTCAAAATTGCTAAAATTAAAGAGTTTAATTTGGAATTGTTTTTGAATAAAATAAAGGAGTTTATTTTTCCAAAAACAAATTTAGCAAACTTTTGCCCATTAACTGATATTAATACATATATGGAATGAATTTATTTTCATGAGAGGAATAAGTTTTATTGATACGTATGATGATATGTATGGTAATAAAAGGGATTGATTATGGACTATGACCAATGTGATTGGATTTTATTTTGGTTGAATGCTTGAATGAATGGGTTTTATAAAATGGGGTCTGCGTACCTCGTCTTCTCTAGTTTTATTCTCGATATAAATTCTATCTCCTTTCTATGTACTTTCCCTTGACTGCTGATCAAGGTTTCTATTTAATTTTAAATAGTTAATGTAATAGAGATAGTTAGAATTATTTTAAAGAAATTGGAGACCAAGGAGCAAGGAACGCGTGAAGACTCATTTGTATGGAGCCAGGGTTTAAATGTAATAGTTATATTTAAATTTAAATTATTGCACTCCTAGGTTTGACCTTTTGGTTCACTTGGTGGCTCTAGTGAACCAAACTAGAATAAAAATCCATAATCAATCCGGGTAGAATATAGTATTCTATATTGCATGCTAAATATTATATATATTATATTTTATACAAATATGCTTCGCATGTTTAATAAAATGACGCGTATTTTATATATATATATATATGTGTGTGTGTGCATGCGCGCTTAAAAGATGAGACAAATAATAACAAACCCCTCAAAAAAATATTATTAAGTCTGAAGCGTTCAAATGATATTTGGAATATCGAACGTCGCCTTCTAGCATGATTAGTTAATAGAGTATTAAATATTTAATATGAGCTTGTTGTGCTATCCACAAGGCGAGTATTGAATATTTAAAATGTTAATTAATCACATTTGATGCTTATCAAGAAAATTGAACGATCTAGTCTTGTTGTGCTATCCACAAGGACGAAAATTTTTCTTTTTTGAATTTATGGAAGTGCTAGGCTGGACTTAACTTAAATCATTTTAGTTCGGATGTGCACACACATGACCATTATGATTTAAGAGGCAAAATAAAAGGAGTTACATGGTGATGTAATTGACAAGAGTTGTCTACCTATTTATTTGTATATCGCTTGTTGTGCTATCCACAAGGTTATATACATTTGAAATGGGATCCTTAATCTCACTAGCAAATCTTTAATTAGATGTTGCCGAACTATATGAGTGAGGGTAATATAGTTTGATGAAAATAGTGGGAGATACCAATTCAAAATAAAGACCTAAATTTATTTTGGTATGCAAAGTTAATAAAATGAATGTTTGCTAAAATGTTGTCTTTTCACATGCAGAATTTTAAAAATGTCAAAATCACTAATCTCACTACGAAGCATACTTGATGCAAATAAGCTTACCGGCCCGAATTATGAGGACTGGCCAAGAAATCTGAGAATTGTTCTCACTGCTGAAAAGATTTCTTATGTCCTAAATTCCACTATCCCTGAATCTGTTTCAGAAACAGCCTCTGAGGAAGAGATTGCCACTTTCAAAAAGTGCCAAGATGATGCATCTGTGGCTCAATGCATCATGCTCGCATCCATGAATAACGAGCTTCAGCGTCAGCACGAAAAAATAGATGCTCCTGCTATGCTGCTTCACCTCAAGGAGTTGTATGGTGAACAGAGTAGGACTGCTAGATATGAGATATCTAAGGAGCTCTTCCGATCTCGGATGACCGAGGGCACTGCCGTCGAGACTCATGTTCTGAAGGTAATCAATTTGATTGAACGCCTTGGACAGCTTGGGTTCGTCATGGATGGGGAGTTGAGTCAAGACTTGGTCTTGCAGTCACTCCCTGAGACCTTCTCGCAGTTTGTGGTTAATTTTCACATGAATAAGCTAGATGTCAGCTTACCTGAGCTGCTTAACATGCTGAAAACTGCAGAAGGTCACTTCTCATCCAAGAAGAACTATGTCTTGATGGTGGATTCTTCCAATAAAAGGAAGAGGCCCAAGGTGTCTTCTGAAAAGAAGTAATCTAAGAAGGCTAAGGGAAAAGGGAAAGAAAAGGAGCAAAAGAAACCTGAACCAGCTAAAGGAATGTGCTTTCATTGCAATGAGCCGGGACATTGGAAGAGGAACTGCAAGAAGTTTCTAGCAGAGAAGAAGCTTGGAGAAGCTTCGACTTCCAATCAAGGTTTGTTTATGATTGAAATTAATTTTTCTGAAAGCCATAATTCTACTTGGGTATTGGATACCGGCTGTGGTTCTCACATATGTAATACTGTGCAGGGACTGGTCAGAAGTAGAAAGCTAAACAAAGATGAGGTGATCCTACGAGTGGAAAATGGAGCAAAAGTTGCTGCATTAGCTGTAGGAACTTATTGTTTAGCAATGCCTTCGGGCAAATCCATTTATCCTAATAATTGTTATTATGTTCCGAATATTATTAAAAATATTATTTCAATTTCTGTATTGGATATGGAAGGTTTTGACGTTATTATAAAGAACAATGGTTGTTCTATTTATAAAGACGATGTTTTATATGGTATTGGAAATTTGCGAAATGAACTTTATACATTTGACTTACAAGAAAATATATTTCAAATTGAACAAATTAAGAAAAGGAAAAGAGATGATATTAATTATACCTATATATGGCACTGTAGACTCGGTCATATCAATGAAACAAGATTATCCAAGTTGCATAAAGATGGGCTCCCCGAGATATCTGATTATGAATCATATCCAACTTGTGAATCTTGTCTCATGGGTAAAATGACTAAATCTCCTTTTAGTGGAAAAGGAGAGAGAGTTACAGAGTTGTTGGCATTGATTCACACAGATGTTTGTGGACCTATGACAACAAGTGCACGGGGTGGGTATTCTTATTTTATTACTTTCACTGATGATCACTCAAGATTTGGATATGTGTATTTAATGAAATACAAATCAGAATCATTTGAAAAGTTCAAAGAGTTCAGAAGTGAAGTAGAGAAACAAACGGGCAAGAGTATTAAGATACTTCGATCAGATCGAGGTGGAGAATACTTAAGCAGTGAGTTTCTCAATTGTCTTAGAGAAAATGGTATAATCTCACAATGGACTCCTCCAGGTACACCACAGTTAAATGGAGTATCTGAAAGGAGAAATCGAACACTATTGGACATGGTTCGATCCATGATGAGTTTTACCGACCTTCCAATTTCCTTCTGGGGATATGCCCTAGAAACGGCTGCATACCTACTTAACAAGGTACCTACCAAATCCGCCCCAAAGACTCCATATGAGATGTGGAAAGGGAGGAAACCAAATATTAAGCATGTTAAGACTTGGGGTTGTCCAGCTTATGTCAAAAAGTTTAAAAATGATAAGCTACAGACTAAATCCGATAAGTGTAGATTTGTGGGATACCCTAAAGAAACCGTAGGGTATTATTTCTATCATCCAACTGATCAAAAGGTGTTTGTTGCGAAACATGCTACCTTCTTGGAGAAAGAGTTTATCCATGAAGGGGTCAGTGGGAGCAAGGTATATCTTGAAGAAGTTCAAGAACCACAAGTTACCACGGACCAAAGTCAGGTACCTAACCAAGTAGAAGAACCTACTGTACCACACCCTGTTCGTAAATCTGGAAGAGTACCGAAGATACCTGAGAGGTATGGATTCGTTATAGAGGATAACGATGAGGCACACAACATGAATGATGATGATCCATTGAATTACGAACAGGCTATGAGTAATAAAGACTCAGGGAAATGGCTTGAAGCCATGAAATCCGAAATGGACTCCATGTATGAAAACAAAGTATGGTCTTTGGTTTCACCACCTGAAGGTATTAAACCTATTGGGTGTAAATGGGTTTTTAAGAAAAAGACTGGAGCAGACGGAAAGGTAGAGACCTATAAGGCCCGACTGGTTGCAAAAGGTTTCAAACAAAGACAAGGAGTTGACTATGATGAAACCTTCTCACCAGTAGCCATGCTCAAGTCCATTCAGATTTTGCTTGCGATTGCAGCTTACAACAACTATGAGATCTGGCAGATGGACGTGAAAACGGCCTTCCTCAATGGGAAACTTGAGGAGGATGTGTATATGACACAGCTAGAGGGATTTATTTCAAAAGTTGGAACAAATCAAGTCTGTAAGCTACAACGATCCATTTATGGGTTGAAGCAAGCTTCTCGTAGATGGAACATTCGTTTTGATGAGACAATCAAAGAGTTTGATTTTATCAAAAACGAGGATGAACCATGTGTATACAAGAAGGTTAGTGGGAGCGCAGTATCATTCCTTGTATTATATGTTGATAATATATTACTGATAGGGAATGACATTCCTATGTTACAATCCATTAAAATCTGGTTATCTAAAAACTTCTCCATGAAGGACTTGGGTGAATCATCCTATATTTTGGGGATAAAGATCTATAGAGATAGATCTAAAAGGATGCTCGACTTATCCCAAGGAACGTACATTGATACGATGCTAAAGAGGTTTAGCATGGAAGATTCCAAAAGAGGTCTCATGTCGATGAGCCATGGAATAAATCTCTCCAAGAAACAGGCCCCAAAGACACCTGAGGAGAGAGACCGTATGAGTAAGATCCCTTATGCTTCTGCAATAGGATCTATCATGTATGGTATGATATGTACTAGATCGGATGTTGCTCACGCACTTAGTGTAACAAGCAGATACCAGTCGAATCCAGGAGAAGAGCACTGGAAGGCAGTGAAAAATATCCTAAAGTACTTGAGAAGGACTAAAGATATTTTTCTTATCTACGGTGGGTCTGAATTAAAACTCGAGGGATTCACGGACTCAAGTTTTCAAACAGACCAAGATGACAGTAAATCTGTTTCAGGGTATGTGTTTACCTTGAACGGAGGTCCGGTGAGTTGGAAGAGTTCCAAGCAGCAAACGGTTGCTGATTCAGTGACAGAGGCAGAATATATAGCTGTAAGTGAAGCTGCAAGTTGATGTTTCGGATGAAAAGTTCATTACAGAACTAGGAATAGTTTCTAAGTCTCATCTTGAATCTAAACATGTGTTGCGGCACTTTGATTAAAGAAATCATTGAAAGAGGAGAGTGTAGACTCTCAAGACAACATTGCAGATCCATTTACTATAGCTTTAACACAATAGCAGTTTGATCGTCACTTAGAGAAGGTGGGTATGAGATACCATGGCGATTGGCTTTAGTGCAAGTGGGAGATTGATAGTAGTGTGCATACAAGCCAATCATGTATGATGATAAAGCACATACTTTGTAAACAATCTTATTTATTTATTAATAAAATATTCATTTAAGGCATATAATTATCTACATGGTGCTGTTTTTATAATATGTAAATAACCCATAGTTTTAAGCAATGCTTTTAGAATCATGATGAGATCATGATAATGAGATCTAAATTCTTAGAAAGCTTAAAAACTAAAATAGTTTCCAATTGTGGGATTACTAAAATGGGGATTAGTAAATCCGGATAGATTGGTACATATGTTTCTTGCTCATTGGATGAGGATGACTGATCTCATGGTCATTTGTGTGGAGACACTAAAGCAAGTATGTAGGTGCTTATTGGAGAATAAGTTCACTGAACGTGACTCGCTATGGAATACCTAATGGAGTTTTACTAGCCTGTCAATAGGAATTCCTAATGTGATAGTAGTACATGTGATCCTTGGACTTGAGATCATCATAGTATCTTGTATGTAACAAATTATACTTTGACTAATTCCTTAAGGCCTTTTAAGGCATATATAGGGTATGCTTGGGTATAATGAGTTACATATGGAGATAATGAATGATCAATAAAGAATCTACCACCTCTAGTAAAAGAAGAGATATGTCCTATGTGATTCGTTAAATGACAACCCAGGAATCCTTGGCCAAGGTAGAATGAAATTAGAAAGAGGTTTCTAATTTGCATTATTTGGAGTTGTGCATTTTCTAATCGAAATACATATGATTAAATAAATTAAGACTTGACAGTAAATCCATGTCTTATATTTAATTGGGACATTGTATGGTGGAAGGATTGAATTGTACGGTAACTATTAACTCACAGGTTCTTTTATGATTAATGTTGAAATCTATATTATCTGGAAAGTCGTTGATCGCTAGGGAGGCTTATCCCTATTGTAGAATAAATGTTATTTATTTAAATAGATTATTAGTTTAATTTATTTATTTAAATAAGATTAGAATTGTTCTAATTGATTTATTCACAACCGGTTTAATATGGAGAACCTAAAGGGTCACACCATAAAAGGAAGAAAAATTATTTAAAAAGAAAATGGCATGATAGTAATAATGCATTAAGTATAATTAATTTAATCTATGATGATAGAATAAATTAAATAGCTTAATGTTTATTATTTAATATTTTAGAAATATTAAATATAAATTAATAAGATGAGTCTTATTAATATTATTATTATTATTATTATTTTAATTCTAAAGGAGTTTAGGAATTAATATAATATCAGTACTCTCTCTCAATCCTAATAAAGATTAGGATAGAAATTAATTAAAAGTATTTAATTAATTAATTAAATAAAACCCTATTCTAATTGGATTAGGAGGGTTAACCTAATATCTATATAAGAGAGTCTTATATCAGAAATAAGGTACGTGAATTTTTCAAGAGTTGGGAGTACACATATTCTATAGAGATAGAAACAAGGGTTAAGCCAATAACCCATCTTACTGAGTTCTTCATCTTCCTTGGTGGATCACCGTTAGAGGCCAAACATTTGGGTGGCTGACATTGATCAAAGGAAAGAGCCACTACAGAGGAATCAAAGGAATCAAAGGAGTAGAACTTGTACCTGAGGAAGCTTGGATCTTCAAAGGTATAATTCTGTTTTTCTCCTTCTTCATTCACTGATAATTGATGCATAAGAATGATCATGGTAATAGGTTTGTATAAATTTTGAAAACCTAGTTTTTTACGCTTCCGCCCTATTTATGTGATTTGATTGCATGATTGCGTTACGTACAAACCCAACAACATACCCAGTAGAGTAAAAAATGCATACGCATTAAATACACAAACTCGATGAAAAATTCTGCTACCGTTCGAGTAGGCATCAGGATAGTCCAATAATCAACTATTTTCCCTACCATCAGGGTAGGCACTGTTGCAAACTACCGGTGTAAGTTATCATTAGGATAGGCATCGGGAGCACCCACTAAGGTAACTCGGCAAAAGAGATATATCCCCAGCGGAGGAATCTTCAGAAATGTACAACTGCATCAGCCTAGAGAAAATCTGCCCCCTGATAGTATCGACAGATTTGGAAAACCATTGGTCTAAAAACCAAGGTAACAACAAAGGCTATCATAAAGGACGTCATCCCCAACAAGTGTGTATGAGGATCGCCTGCCCCATTGTACCTTTCAAATTCTGGGACTTGGAATTTTTTAGGATATCTAGCCCTTGGGAATATACAGAGATCTGAATAGGTGACACTTCCAAGGTTTCCAGTTGTATGCCTAACCTTTTAATGGAGATGTGCGCTAATGTAGCGCTTGTTGCACATGTGCAGACCAGACATTATATGATGATCTTGATTTGTCCTAGGTTGATGCATATGCTTAATTGAATTGATGTAGAACCATACCTCACCCTTTTTGAGGCAATTTGGAATTTCTTTTCATGCATAGATTTTGATACGCTTAGCAGCTCTAACTCCCGTATGGATCCTTTTGTCATTCGCAGAGCAGACTCGGATGTTCCCCTTTCATATGTCGTCTTTGGTGGGAATCTCGCAGAGGCGGCTATTTCTGAATCTAGATCTGGCGCTGATACCTTTGCCGGTTCAAATACTGATGGCTTTGCTAGGAGATATCTCGATATCTTCGCTGAAGTAGTGTTCAACGTCTTACATCACTGGTTCCTTCTCTGATGCTACGATGGATTAACGCCAACGGTTTGCTTATTGAGTATGAAAAGGGGCAAGCTCTTTACTTATGACCTTGTTGGGTTAGATGCTGGCTTGGCAGATGACCCGGGAGTTACTGACGTCCTATAGGATGTAGCCCGTTCTTTCAGTGCCCAGATTTGAATTTCAATGTAGAGGCCTCGACTTGTGAGGACTTGGCACATGTTAACATGTTTAATGATGTAGATTTCATTTGCCAGACCTTTTGTCATCAGCCATATTTTTTCCCGAGTTAAGGACTTTCTTGAGAATTTTTCCCTTTTGTGGAGGGACAGCTTATGTCGCCTTGGTTGGTTTGAAAACATCTTTAGTTAGTGATCCTTCGAGTATCCCTGCCGGGACAGATCCAGCTATTGCTGATTCACTAGCTCGAATGACTTTTGAGAGAGATTAAGCTAGAGCATTGATGTTGACAGCCCTTTCCAGCAGAGACAAATCTTTTGCTACTAGAGACGAGGCTCGAGCTACTCGGGATATAACATTGGTTGAGAGAGACGATGATCGATTTACCCGAGATGCAATTCTTGAGAAAAGAGATGAGATTCAATGTGCTCGTGATGCGGCTTTTGAGGAGATTGATGAGGCATTAGTTGCTCGGGATGCCGCTTTTGCTGAGAGGAACGATGCCATATTATATTGCAGACAACACTGCACTCAGATCATATACAGACAGCCTGGTTGGAGAGATGAGTTCTTTCATTGGTGGTCATAGCAGCACTATGCAGATGATAGTGGATATTATGGCTCGTATGGAGACTGAGGGTCAGGAGTTTGCAGCTGCTCCTCCATCTTCAGAGAGATGCCATGTCGGCACTTTTATCCCGCTTGTCCACGGGTTCATAGACTAGCTTTAATTTTCCTCAGCAGGGCCTGTTGACCAGGAGGTTTGATAGAATTTATGTTTTATATGGTTTCGGTGTTTTGGAACTGGTTTTATTGGTTTTTTTCTTTAAAATTGATACCGCACCATGAATTGCTGCCTAGGTACTCTCGGGTTGAGGGAGATCAGGTCATTCGTAGTTCAATTTTTCTGTGAGAGGTTTGAGAAGTGTCTTTTTTTAGTTTGAGTTTGATCTGATGGGTTTTTGAACTTTTTATTTTGGTTTGACTGCACCAGGAATGGCTGCCTATGTACTCCCATGGATTGAGGAGATCAAGTCATTCATAGTTCAAGCTTTGCCAATACCTGATTGGTTTAATTTTTTGATTGATTGGATTTTTTTTATTTTTTTTTATTTTTTATTTTTATATGCATGGAAAATAAAAGGCATAAAGCTAAGAAAGTGATAATGTTTCAACATCTCTCGGAACTCGCAACTTTCCTCTAGATCTAGATCTTTCTGTCTAGCTGAGGCCTGATAGTCCAGTCGTCAGTGGTTATGTTGCTTTTAAGGCTCGTGATAGAGGTTACCTCCTAGTTCGGAATATCTTTAATCATGGCCGTAACTTGATCGCTCCCTGAAACAAAATATTCTTTGAGGAGGCTCAAACTGGACTCATCGCAGAAAGGGATTAACTTTAGATTCCTCGATGGGTTGGCTTCCTCGAGAACTTCACCACCTTTTTCTTTATCTATTCCTTCACCTTTCCCATGGGCTTGAGAGGATTCGAGTATGAAATCCCTCTAGCACTGTTGTTGTATTTCTCAATGAGATCCTGGATTTTATGTTTTAGAGACCAGCATTCCTCAGTTGCATGCCCAGGTGAGTTAGAATGGTAGAGACATATCTTTTAGGCATCATAACTTTTCATCTCGGGTTTTGCAGGAGGCAGTAATTCAGTAATCTTTCTTTGCGCAACCAACAGTGCTAACACATTTTCCAATGAGTCCCCCAAAGGTGTTAATACCCTTCTCTGCCTACTCTCCCTGACTCTCGGTGCGGTAGGATTTCGAGGGTTTGCTAATGTTTGAAATGTTGCTTGATATTTCTTATTTTGGAATTCGCATTCCTCCGGACAATTTTTCCTTTGGCGAGATCTTCTAGTAATTTTATCATTCTGTCTTTCTCGTCTACTCAGCATGGTTTGATCTTCTTCATGTAGCTGTCTGATCTTGGAGAGAGGTAGGCTTACATTCTGAATAACCTCCTCTTTCTCTTGGCTTTCTGATAGTTGAGTGAAAAGTTGCCTTGTATCCTGATGTTTGCGCATTATCAGATTAGCCAGCAAAGTTACTTGATGTCGATCATAACTATCGAGCTCACCAAACCGATAGATCAAAAAGTCGATGGAGATCACATGTGCAGAGATGATCTCATCCATAACTACGCTCTGGCGAAGACCTGACATCCGTATAAGCGGTCTCCTCATATCACTGATCGCCGTACGAGCGCAGGACACCTCTAAAGCTAAGCCAGTAAATCGCTGGTACTCCTCAAGGGTCGGAGTCAACTCATGATGCCCAAAGCGAAAGACCTATTTAGCGGGTATCCAACAGGATAAGATGTCATCTATGAATCCATATGGCACCTGAAAATCTACAAGGGCCAATGAATGCCCCAACATCTGATCCACTGTCCCTCTGGCTGGGAAGGGCAGACTATCGTACCATGATCTCAATGACAATGCCAGCTCAGACGTTAGTAAATGCTCGATACGGCTAACGGTAGAGGACGACATCTGTATTATCGTATCACAAGACCATCCAGGGGTCAAATATGAACTCATCTGTCTAAAATGCGTACACATGACATAATACATGCATAATGACAATGATAAACATGATGCAATAGATAGGAAATATCATGTATATCTACAATAAACTATCTACTACAAGCATCATCTTTGTCTGATAATACAATACATAATAAAAAGTACAAAAATATGGGGCACCACCACCCAACTACTAACAGTGGTCTATCAAAATGGGGCACAACAGCCCAAATAGCCAAAACAGTGGCCAACCAAAAGATATAGCTACAATAGCTATCCAAAAAGATCTAAAATATCTACGCTCAGGTGGTTAACATGCTCCATCTCCTCTGTGGACACAAAGTTGCGGTCATCAAGTATATCTTGGCGGTACAAGGGAGGATCTGCCCCTGCAAAATTGCTGAAAAATGGACCTGAAGAGGGGCCCGCTCCTGAGCTGGAAGGGTCAAAAGAAGATGCCTCTGACGGATCTCTGCCAAGATGCCTGATAAACAAGTGAGCTCTCTACACCTGCTGGGTCAATCCTGTGATCTGATCCAAATGAGTCGGCTCCCTGAAGCAAGCTATCCAGTCTGTCATTATAACAGACCCAGGCACCATATCTGCCATGAACTGGGTAACCTGAGTCTGAGCTCCAATCATGTGAGGGCTCCACCAACTGCTAAATGCCTCATGGCTGTAAGGGCCCTCTAATAAGGCAAAGTCGTCTACGCCCTCCATAGGGATATCTGTCAATGGCTGGATCAATGGTCAATGATGCCAAGGAGGAGGAACAATGAGAATACGGATCTGTTATGTAATACTCCTGATAACACGTTCTCCTAGATAGAGCTCCCAGCCTCCCTCTGTCAACAACGGGACTCTGCAGGTCGATAAGGCAATTCCTTTGTCAACAACGGGACTCTGCGGGTCGACAAGGCAAACTCACGACCAATGGAGAAGCCTCCCTCAAATCCAACAGTCAAAAACTTGGAGGTATATGGGATCCACGAGATCGCTACGGCCGTCAAAAGCTCCAACTGTAGGCAGGAGTGAGTAAAGCCCTCAGCAATAGGGACCTCCGTCAGAGTGGAGTGATGCCAACGCCGTCCCCGAGGATAGGTCTCCAGATCTAAAATAGTGGCGGACCGTAGGCAAGGAAACCTCTTATACACCCAGAACAGGCCATATAAATATCAAAAGTCCTCAGTGACCAAGACTGACAAATGTAAATGCAGAAATCAAAAAGGTACAAGAAAGATGTACTCACCAGCAGAAATGGGTAGAATCCTAACCAAGCCTCCTCCGAAAGCATGCGCATGCCCCGGAGAAAATAGGCAAAGGTGTAGGAACCCCAATCAAAGTCACTGAGGCACTCTACATGTCGGGTAGCACTGACTAGGGCGAAGGACACAGTCGATGAGTTGTCCGCCAAAAAATAACCCCTGATGATCACCAAAAATAATCGCCTCAAGATGCGATCTCTAACCCTCTGATCATCAGGCAAAGGCTTAATTAAACCCCCACTCTGGACATCTACACTCAAGGGACCAGATCGAACCGTCTTGTAACGAATGAGAATTTTATATGAATTTTAGATATTTATTGAATTAAATAAATATTTTAATTAATTTATTTATTGAGTGAAATAAATAATTTATGTGATTGTTGTGGAGTAATTTAATTAAGTGTAATATATTAATTAAATGAATATTTAATATTTAATTTAATTGATGTGTAATGATTTTATGGTATATTTCTAATTTAATTAAAATAATTAAATTAGATGAATTTTATGTGGTAATTGTTACATGAGATTATGATTAACGAGTAATTATAATTGTTATGTGGTAAATTTTATTTGGTTATGTGATGTTAGCTTTAATTTAATTAAATTAGAATGTTAAGATTTAATTAATTAAAGTATGACATTAAAAATATATGTTAAAGGACTTATTAAAAGAATAAAAAGAGATTTTAAATTAGTTTTACCCAAACAAGACCCTTGCACCTGTTTTAATTTTATTTTTCCAAACGGGGCCTTTACTATTAAAAATCTGGTTTTAAATAAGTTGTTTTGCCAAACAAGCCTTATGACTTTTAAAATTTAAAATATTGTAACTTATATATTAATTGCAATTATTATATTTATTAAGGGTCATTACGTATTGGCAGTTATATATTTTATATTTATGTATTATATGTATAATATATGTAAGTTATATTATATGTATATACTTTAGAAGAACAAAACAAGGTTAGTCTGTGTTAGAAAGAAAAACAGAGAACAAAGAAAAAAAAAGAGAGAAAATAGAGGAGGAAGAAGAAGAAGAAGAAGGGAAGGTTTTGCTAAATTGAACTCATCATCATCCCAAGGATCATCATCATATTCTTCTAAGCAAAAAAGGTATACCTCTAACTTATAGTTTTTAGAAATTGTATTTCGTTGTTCTTCACGTTTTAGTTCTTTGTAACTTGATTTATACGAGAAATTGTGTAACATAATTCATATATGTTTAATATGTGTTATAACATGCTTACATATGATTCATATGGTTGTTTATATAGTTCAATTCATGTAAATATGATGAACATGAAGAAATCATGTTCATAGCAATTTTAGTTGAACTAGTTTTGAAAAATAGTCTTTAAATTATCAAAATTCGTGTTTGATTGTGATATATTATGTAAATTGATAATAGATTATGATAATATATCAAGAAACAAAATTAACATGCTTTGAATTGGTCGATTTGGTTTAAAAACAAAAGTCACGGTGTTAATTTTCGTCAAGAACGCTTAAAAATGGTGTTTTCTTCAAAATCATGAAAATTAGTGTTTTGATTATGTGTTGTGGTATTTATGTATGTTAAAATCATGTTAGAAGTTTAAGATTTTGTTTGTATAAAATTTCATATAGATTGTGTTAGTTAAAATCGAACTTTGGTGCAAAGAAATAAGCTAAATTGGCTTTTTCTCTGCACAATTCGCGAGCCGGGAAACCCATCAGTGGGGGGGGGGCCACTCCAGCGGGGCTACATGCTGTCCAGAAATGTTAGTTTGGTTCCGAGTAATTTTTATGCAGTACATGATTAGCTAACTTAATGTGATGGCATGTTAAGTGTATTAAACAATAAGATAACATATTTTTTATATGTTTAAGATAATTTGAAATCTCATATTAATATGTTATGTGTGTACTTGGATATTATTATCATAGGATACGATATGATAGTTTAAAATGTTATACGCGTATGATATGCATGTTGTGAGTTTAGACTCACGTATGTGGCTAGTTAGCGAGTTAAGTTGTAATCCTTTTATAAGGAAGATTTTATTTAATGATAATGTTGTAATTTATTTTGCATTCTTTATTATTGGGTAGTAGTTGTATGTTATAATTAGATAGTGAACACCAAATCATGTGGAAATGAAGTACCCAGATTTAGGGGTGTCACACGTCCGACCCTTGATCGCCGTCGCAGAAACTCCCAGCAGGGACCGAACGGCGGTAGGTGTGATGTCAGCCACGACAGGCACCGGCTCACCCTCAAACTCGATGTCGGTGATGAACCTCCAATCCATAGACATCATCATCACCTCACAGTCCAACAAATGAAGGGACTCAGTCTGGTGGAACTAGCGCTCAGACAAAGCCCTCATATACCCCCATGGACAACGGCGGGGAGGAATAGAAAAGAAGGCCTGAAATCCCCAACCATCAATGATATCCCTATAGTCCTGGTGCAAAGTATGGTACACGTAGTGCACGTTGAACCAGTTCCCTCGAGGCTGCGTAAAGCCAGGAATCTGCATCAAAAAACCAACTCATGTCAAAAACCTATGCCTTAAGAATGGCAAAAGAAAGAATGAGAATCCAGAAAGAAGAAAACTTCAAGTCACCTCGTTGGCGTGAAGAAATCTCGATGGATGACGACTCAAGTCTCCCAGCAACTCCTAGGTCGACACAACAATGCCCGGAACCTCCGCACGTGGGGCCTGAGCAGGGGCAGAAGAAGCAAAATGAGCCTGCTCATCATCAATATCAATCGGCTGCTTGACCTAGGCTGGACGAATCACCAACTCTGCTAATCTGCGAGGCGGTCGAGCAGGACGTGGCTGAGGGACATCAGAAGCTCGCCTCCGTCTAACGCCTGAAACTACCCTGCTAGCACAGTCGGGTCTATCTCGGTCCATCACCTAGACAAAATCTCCAAATCACCTCGAAAAAGGTGTGGTAAGCCTAAAACATGTGGCTTATTAATTTAAATCAGTACTTTATGCATTTCTAAGTCCAAAAACATGTATGGGTCAGTCAAAAATACCCAGTAAAGTCAAAACTGCGTGTTTTTTAAAAAGATAAATCTGAAGACCTGCATGGGTCAGTCAAAAAATCCCCAGCAGAGTCACCACCTATTGACGTCGGGAAAAATCCGCGGGTCGGGTCAGAACCAGGATCTTTCTCTCTTCCTAAGTTATCTCTACCTTTACTCTTTTTATTTGTGAAAAAGGTTTTGAAGGGATTTTTTAGGAAAAGGCCAACATATATCATGTCGACGATTTGAATGTTTTACAGAGTCGCCAGTTGGTAGATTTGAAATGGTTGTACCAACTCAACCGAATTTTGTATTGAAAAGAGGCCCAATTGCTGGACACTGTCGAAACTTGATCTTTGAAAATAAAATTTTGAGTTCGGGGACTTGGTTAAGTGTGTGGAAGGTGTTAGGCACCCCACAACTCCCGTGTAAATATGGTACCACATCTTTTCAATATTTCCCTTTTAAATCTACAATTCGTGTGTAAATGCTGGAAGAAATTGGGCCTATGCTTCAATTGAAAGCATGTCTATGCATCGTTGAACCTATATACGAAGGATTTTATTTGATTTGCAAAAAGTATTTGTTTTGATTTGCAAAAGTGTTTGATTTGATTTTGCAAAAGCTTCTTTTTACGATGAGATTATTAAAGTGATGTTTTAAAAGAAGGTTTTCAAACCCTTACGCTAACATAAAAATTGAAGCATATCGATACTTCAGTTTTATCTTTTCAGCCTTAAGGCTTAATTTGAATGGTGATTGTCGGGCTGCGAAGCATCCTCGACCACAACATATATACAAGTGTCGGTCTCCTCATAGGCATGATGGCCATCGAAGGGACTCTGACACGGCAAACAATATTTTCACTATGTTGAGACCTTAAATTCGGATAACCGTTTTAAGGTCTTTTATATGTACATTTTTACAGAAAAACTGGCAGGGTACGTTTGTAAAGGGGAGTTTGTCCATCGTGGGAATCAAATTCTGATATGTTTGATCATGAATCTCACGATTCCTAGGCTCACATAGGCAGGCCAATAAACCTGCATAGCATAATTTTGTACAAAAATATATCCAAATATTGCCAGAACCGAGGATTCATCAGTAAATCCTGGTTCGCATCTGGCCGAAGCATCTCGTTCCCACTAGATAGCGATCTAAGGGCCGCGAAGAAGCTTTTATAACTGAAACTAGAAAAACGCTATATTTAAATAAATCTCAGCCATTCTAGCTTCCCGGTTCTGTCTGGACCAATTTTGAACCGTTTGAAAGCTAGAATTGGCGAGATTTAAATAAATCTAGTTCGCCCGCAGAAATGTCAGTGCAGATTCATCTCAAATGAATATTGAAAGCAATAATTTACTAAAAATGAGCAAAGCAATATATATAATTATATATACGACAGCTGTAAAAGGCGATGGATTTTCACGCAAGTGCCCGGACTGGAATTGAAATATATATATATATATATATATATATATATATATATATATATAACAGCTGTATCAAAGCCACAGAATGATCCAGGCTGGACAGAATTGAAATATATATTAAAAACAGTAAAGGGCGGTGGATTTTCACTCCGAGGCTCGGACGAAAATATAAATATGCCAATGTTGGGAATCAAGACTGGGGCAAGTTCAGAATCAACGACAACCCGATGTTGGGACCCTTATAATAAGAATGGACCTATTTCGAAAATTGCAATAATTCAACACTGGGGCATTTATCAACCATCCAATGAAAATGCACCAGTCGGCACCATCAGCATGGTCTATCATCATTCAAGCTTCTATCATTGGCAATCCGGTATGATCAATCTATTTTTTCCAAATCATGATTTTCTTAGAATACTGCGATCCACTGATAAGGTACGACTCTTTCATCTCTTTATGTGCTTTCAATTTCAAGTCACATACATTAGCGATAGTATACATGATAAGTATAGACAAGTCTTGCATTAGAATATCAGAAAAAAAGAGGAAAGAAATTTTTTTCTTAACTTGTTATGAATTGGATTAATTCCGATAAGCGTCCGTGGAGCAAGAATCATGGAAACGATTAGAGAATTAAGACAATTCAACCTTTTGATTAGGCACGACATCCTAGTTAAAAACATTTTTTGGAGCAAACTTGACCTCATATGCATGTTTGCACTTTGCGATCGCCCTAACTCTTAGCTATGGGGTATGAAACTATGGCAACAAGGATGACAATTAGTGGTCAACCTAAATGTCTCAAATCGTGGTCTGGGTTACTCGAGTTATTAAGCCTGAGGGGTGTTTTTACACCTGGTGCCTTAAAGCCATCTGGTTTCAAAGTCACCGGCCCAACGCTCGTTACATGGGTAACTCAATGCTTAAGAAAATGAGCAATACAAGAAAAGGAAGGAAAAACCTGAGCAGATCCGAATCATGGCCTAGGTTACTCGAGTAATTAAGCCGGAGGGGTGTCTTTATAACTGGTGCCCTAAAGTCGTCTGGTTTGGGAGTCATCGGCCCAACACTCGCTACATGGGTAATTTAGAGCCTAAGAAAATGAATCTTGTACAAGCTCAGGCAAGGATCAAAAAGAGTAGACCACCTGACGTGTCTCGAAGTGTGGCCTTTGTTACTTGAGCCAATAAACCCAAAGGGGTGTCTTAACATCTAGTGCCCTAAAACCGTCTGGTTTAGGAGTCATTGGTCCAAAACTCGTTACATGGATAACCCTGAATAGCCTAAGAAAATGAGACAAAGTTAAACGAGGGAAGCAGGAAATTTTGCAAGATAAAAATGAGATCATCTAAAGTCATAGAAGAGAAACCCCTGCTAAGAGTTCCGTCACTCATAGTGTGCATATCATATGATGTTTAATTTTTTGAAGCAGTGTCTAGAGCGAAGATGAGATGTTTCTGATAAAGAGAGATGAGTCTTTTGAATCTGATCCTACCCATGAAAAATGACCATGGACGCTTAAAATTTTTCTTGCGATTTCATAACTTATCAAATGAAAATTTCGATTTCCTTAGGAAAAATTCATTTTTATACTCCCTTTCAAGATCTTTAGCGGTAAGATAAGAGCGCATTGATTACAAGCATTCATTTTCATAAACTCTAAACTTCAAATGCCTAATTTACAAGATCATACTAATCCCGATGGCCCGAGCCATCCAGATTTTGGTCACATTTTGTTATTTGTCTAATGTGCAGGATATTGCTCACTCTGGATGCGGTCAACAAAGCTAGTTTCTTCTATGAACCCCAGTAACAACCTGCGAAAGGGCTGGGGCATTGCCGATTCCAAGAAATGGAAAGGATCTACGGCGGGACCAAGTTCCTCATCAAAAGAAAAGGGAGAATTTCTTAAGAAAAAAAATCAAGGCGATATAAGCTGTCCCTCCACAAAAGGGAAAAATTCTCAAGAAAGTACTTAACTCGAGGAAAAAGATGCCTGATGACAAAAGGTCTGGCAAATGAAATCTACATCATTAAACATGTCAACATGCGCCAAGTCCTCACAAGTCGAGGCCTCTACATCGAAATTCAAATTTGGGAACTAAAAGAACGGGCTACATCCTATCGGACATCAGTAACACCCGGGTCATCAGCCCAGCCATCATCTAACCCAGCACGGTCATAAGTAAAGAGCTTGCCCCTTTTCATACTCAATGAGCAAACTGTTGGCATCAATCCATCGTAGCATCAGTGAAGGAACAAGTGATGTAAGCTGTTGAACACTACTTCAGCGAAGATATCAGGATATCTCCTAGCAAAGCCATCAGTGTTTGAACCGGCAAAGGTATCAGCGCCAGATCTAGATTCAAAAATAGCCGCCTCTGCGAGATCCCCACCAAAGACGACATATGAAAGGGGAACATCCGAGTCTGCTCTGTGAATGACAAAAGGAGCCATACGGGAGTTAGAGCTGCTAAGCCTATCAAAATCCATGCATGAAAAGAAAATCCAAATGACCTTAGAAAGGGTGAGGTATGGTTCTACATCAATTTAATTAAGCATATGCATCAACCTAGGACAAATTAAGATCATCATATCATGTCTGGTCTGCACATGTGCAACAAGCGCTACATCAGCGCATATCTCCTTTAAAAGGTTAGGCATACATACCCAGTAGAGTAAAAAATGCATAACCATTAAATACACAAACTCGATGAAAAAGTCTGCTACCGTTCGAGTAGGCATCGGGATAGTCCAATGATCATCCATTGCCCCTACCATCAGGGTAGGCACTGTTGCAAATTATCGATGTAAGTTATCATCAAGATAGGCATCGGGAGCACCCACTAAGGTAACTCGGCAAAAGAGATATATCCCCAGCGGAGGAATCTTCAGAAATGTACAACGGCATCAGCCAAGAGAAAATCTGCCCCTTGATAGTATCTACAGATTGGGGAAACCATTGGTCTAAAAACCAAGGTAACAATAAAGGCTATCATAAAGGACGTCATCCCCAGCAGAAATGTAAAAAACATTTTAGTTTATCCTCATCAAACAAGTATCGGCAGCACCAATGGAAATCAAACTGCTGGAATTAACACCATCATAGACATCAACAGCACTGATGAAAGTCAACCTTTGAGATCAACCCCAACACAGGCCTCATTCATGATCGGTCAAGGTAAGCTATTTGTGATGCGATTTGCGATGTGATATGCAATTTGCAAAGTGCGAAATGCGATTTGCGAAAACATTTAAACATTCATTGCATTGCGATTTGCATCATTAATATCCTGTCATATTTCAAGTGTCTAGTAAATCTTTATCATGTTCATTCCATTGCATTGCATAAACATGATAAAGAGAGGCATCTGTAGACACTCAAAATTTTTGCATTCCTGGTACAAACCCTGTATGAGGGCAAAATGTCAACTTAGCCCCGATCACCTATATCGGGATGTCAACTCAACTCTTGAGATAACCACAGCCCAGATCACCAATATCGGGATGTCAACTCAACTGCGATCACCAATACCGGGACAACCACATCCCCGGTCTCAATACCGGGCCATCAGTTCAACCCCAGTCTCAATACCGGGCCATCAGTTCAACCCCGGTCTCAATATTGGGTCATCAGTTCAACCCCGATCTCAATATCGGGCCATCAGTTCAACCCCGGTCTCAATATCGGGCCATCAGATCAACCTTGGTCTTAATATCGGGATATCAATTCAGCCCTGGTCGCAACCCGGGAGGTAAAGTTAAGCCCCGGTCACAACCGGGAGATCTAGTTCAGTCCTAGAGATAACCCTGGGAAGCCAATTCAACATTCAGAGACAAACAAGAAGCATCACATCATCTCCGGAGTCAACCTTGGTAGGACCAAGTCAGCCTCAGAGATGACCCTGAGGAAAACAGAATCGGCTAGGAGCCAAACCTCGGGGAACAACCCCGGGAAGACAACTGAAGACCGTGTCAGCACAGTAAACAACCTTGGAGGGGCAAAATGGTCATTTTACCAACTAAAAACCGATTCAGTCAAAACCAAGTCGAACTGATGCCATCAAGGTCAAAAAGAACCATAACATTGATCCCGAGTGAAAACAGCGCAAGCCAGCTCAACAGGCAAACTGCGGAGAATCAAAGACCTGGTTATGAACCCGTTATTTTGGACTTGGAAAAAGTTTTATCACATGTCATTAGGACACTCTAGGCGAGGGCTTTCCGAAAAGATATTGCACGCCTCAAACTGACGCTCCGATCAAAAGTTAAAAAGTTTTGAACCTGGCATCGCGTTGCTTGGAGTGCATGCACTTCGATGCAACGGGGCCCACCACCTCTACCTGCCATGTGGAGCCGCAGGTATTGTGGAGGCAACAGCAGATAGAGCCGCTTCCCCTTGGTCTATATATATGAGTGCGCCCCCAGCTCATTTTCAATTCAGAAACGCTCTTAACCCTTGCCCGTTTGGTTTTCCAGCTATTTTCTTGTCTTCCAAACCCAAATTTTTTCACTCTAACACGTAGATATACCCACATACTACCACATATCAGAAAATAACCGGTAGATTCGGACGTTTAAAACCTACAATTTGGCAAAAAGCCCGTATAGCAGTCCATTGCGAGTATTTTTACGATCAGAAAGTTATTATTACTTCTTTGCACTTTTATAAACTTGCATATCAAGTTTTGTTTTCTAAATATGCCCGGAACTCAGTTATGTGGCCGTTTTTGTTAACTTTTGGCATATTTTTGTACATAAAGCATTTTCTGGCATTTCTGCAACTCGGATTGACGATCCGTCGCTTCCAGTAGCTTTTATATACTTGTTTCTTCGTATTGAGCAATTTCGCCGGACAAGGTTATCTTCTCAGTCTGGGTTTGGTTTTTTTTGTATATATTTAACTGTATATATACTAATTTTTTAATTCTGTCAAGCCCAGATGTCAAATCCGCAGTAGTTTACTGCTTTTATATATATTTATGCATATATAAGCAGCATTCACTACAATGGGTTATATTCTCAGTCTTTGTTGACTACTTTTCTATATATATATATACATTCAAGTTTGACTTGGATCATTCTATGGCCTTTTAACTTTTTTTACACTATTCACCATTACTGGGTTATCTTCATAATCCTTGTATGATAATCTTTCTGTCTATATTTAAATATCTATATGTATATTTCTGTCCTGGCCTCGGAGTGAAAATCCACCGCCTTTTACTATTTTTTATATATATTTCAATTCTGTCCAGTTTGGATCATTCCGTGACTTTTATACAGCTATTATATATATATATATATATATTTCAATTCTAGTACGGGCACCGGTGTGAAAATCTATTGCCCTTTACAGCTTTCGTATATATAATTATATATATTGTTTTGCTCATTTTTAATAAATTGTTGTTTTAAATTTTTATTTGAGATGAATCGACACTGACATTTCTACGGGTGAACTAGATTTATTTAAATATTGCCAATTCTAGCTTTCAAATGGTTTAAAATAGGTCCAGACAGAACCGGGAAGCTTGAATGGCTGAGATTTATTTAAATCTAGCATTTTTCTAGTTTAAGTTATAAAAGCTTTCTCGCGGCCCTTAGATCGCTATCTAGTGGGAACGAGATGCTTCAGCCAGGTACGAACCAAGATTTACTGATGAATTCTCAGTTCTGACAATATTTGGATATATTTTTGTACAAAATTGAGTTGTGCAGGTTTATTCGCCTCCCTATGTGAGCATAGGAATCGTGGAATTCATGATCAAACATATTAGAATTTGATTCCCACGATGGACAAACTCCCATTTACAAATGTACCCTGTCAGTTTTTCTGTAAAAATATACATATAAAAGATCTTAAAACGGTTATCCGGATTTAAGGTCTCAACATAGTGAAAATATGATTTATCGTGTCAGAGTCCCTCCGATGGCTATCATGCCCATGAGGAGACCGACACATGTATATATATTGTGGTCGAGGATGCTTCACAGCCCGATATTCACCATTCAAATTAAGCCTTAAGGCTGAAAAGATAAAACTGAAGTATCGATATGCTTCAATTCCTATGTTAGCATAAGGGTTTGAAAACCTTCTTTTAAAACATCACTTCAATAATCTCATTGAAAAAAGAAGCTTTTGCAAAATCAAATCAAAAACTTTTGCAAATCAAATCAAATACTTTTTGCAAATCAAATCAAACCCTTCGTATATAGGTTCAACGATGCATAGACATGCTTCCAATCAAAGCATAGGCCCAATTTCTTCCAGCATTCACACACACATTGTAGATTTAAAATGAAAATATTAAAAAGATGTAGTACCGTGTTTACACGTGAGTTGTGGGGTGCCTAACACCTTTTTCACACTTAACTAAGCCCCCGAACTCAAAATTTTATTTTCAAAGATCAAGTTTCGACAGTGTCCAGCAATTGAGCCTCTTTTCAAAACAAAACTCGATTGAGTTGGTACAACCATTTCAAATCTATCAACTAGCGACTCTGTAAAACATTCAAATCGTCGACATGATACATGTGGTCTTTTCCTAAAAAAAATCCTTCAAAACCTTTTTCACAAATAAAAAGAGTAAGCGTAGAGATAACTTAGGAAGAGAAAAAGATCCGGGTTGTACAATTTTGTCCGATTTTGGTCGGGTCACAATCCGGATCTTTCTCTCTTCCTATTTTATCTCTACCCTTACTCTTTTTATTGAAAAAAGTTTTGAAGAATTTTTTAAGAAAAGGCCAATATGTATCATGTCGACGATTTGAACGTTTTACAGAGTCTCCAGTTAGTAGATTTGAAATGGTTGTACCAACTCAACCGAATTTTCTTTGAAAGAGTCCCAATTGCTGGACACTGTCGAAACTTGATCTTTGAAAACAAAATTTGAGTTCGGAGGCTTGGTTAAGTGTGGCGAAGGTGGTAGGCACCCCACAGCTCCCGTGTAAACAAGGTACCGCATCTTTTCAATATTTTCCTTAAAACAGAAATATGTGTGTGAATACTATTTGAGAATTGGGCCTATGTTTGATTGAAAGTATGTCTTATGCATCTTTGAACCTATATACGAAAGGTTTGATTTGATTTGCAAAAAATCTTTGATTTGATTTGTAAAAGTGTTTGATTTGATTTGCAAAAGCTTCTCTTTTTTCGATAAAATTATTGAAATGATGTTTTTAAAAGAAGGTTTTCAAACCTTTACGCTAACATAAAAATTGAAGCATATCGATTCTTCAGTTTTATCTTTTCAGCCTTAAGTCTCAATTTGAATGGTGATTGTCGGGCTGCGAAGCATTCTCGACCATAACATATATACAAGTGTCGGTCTCCTCATGGGCATGATAGCCATCGGAGGGACTCCGACACGCCAAATCATATTTTTACTATGTTGAGACCTTAAATCCGGATAACCATTTTAAGGTCTTTTCTAAATACATTTTTACAAAAAAAAACTGACAGAGTACATCTGTAAAGTGGAGTTTATCCATCGTGGGAATCAGATTCTAATCAGTTTGATCATGAATCCCACGATTCCTATGCTCACATATGAATAGCTAATAAACCTGCACAGCTCAAATTTGTACAGAAATATATCCAAATATCGCCAGAACCAAGAATTCATTAGTAAATCCTGGCTTGCACATGGCCGAAGAATCTCGTTCCCACTAGATATCGATCTAAGGGACGCGAGGTTGCTTTTATAACTAAAACTAGAAAAATGCTAGATTTAAATAAATCTCAGTCATTCTAGCTTCCCGGTTCCGTCTGGACCTATTTTGAATCGTTTGAAAGCTAGGGTTGGCGAGATTTAAATAAATCTAGTTCTCCCGCAGATATGTCAGTGCCAATTTATATCAAATGAATATTTAAAACAAAATTTTAATAAAAACGAGCAAAGCAATATATATATAATTATATATACGAAAGCTGTAAAGTGCGATGAATTTTCACACCGGTACCCGGACTAGAATTGAAATATATATATATATATATATATATATATATATATATATATATATATATATATATATATAATCTGTATAAAAGCCTCAGAATGATCCAGGCTAGACAGAATTGAAATATATATATATAGAAAAATAGTAAAAAGGGCGATGAATTTTCACGCCTATGCCCGGACTGGAATGTAAATGTACAAAAAAATAGTCAACCAAGACTGGGAAGATAACCCAATATGGTGAATGTTGCAAAAACAGTAAAAAGGTCACAGAATAATCCAGGCCAAACTGAAATGTAAATATACAGAAAAGCAGTCAACCAAGACTGGAAAGATATCCCACTGTGATGAAGGCTGCTTATATATGCATACATATATATAAAAGCAGTAAAAAGGTCACAGAATAATCTAGGCCGAACTGAAATATAAATATATATATAGACAGAAAAGTAGTCAACCAAGACTGGGAAGATAACCTAGTGTGATGAAGGCTGCTTATATATGCATATTTAAATATAAAAATAATAAACTACCGCAGATTTGACATCCGGGCTTGACAAAATTAAAAAATTAGTATATATACAAAAAAAAAAAAACCAAGCCCGGACTGGAAAGTTAACCCAGTCCGGCGAAGTTGCACAAAACGCAAATATTAGTATTTAAAAGCTGCTGGAAGCGACAGATCGTCAATCTGAGTTGTAAAAATACCAAAAATTGCGTTTATGTACAAAAATGTACCAAAAGTTGACAAAAACGAACACGGAACTGAGTTCTGAGAATATTTAGAAAACGAAACTTGATATGCAAGTGTATAAAAGTGCAAAGAAGTAATAATAACTTTCTGATCGTAAAAATACTCACAATGGACTACTACAAGCACTTTTTGCCAAATCGAAGGCTCAAAACGTCCGTTTCTATCGATTAATTTCTGATATGTGATAGTATGTGGGTATATCTACGTGTTTGAGTAAAAAAATTTGAGTTTGGAAGTCAAGTTTGGTCGAGAAACGAAACGGGCAGGGCTCCAGAACGATTTCTAACTTGAAAATGAGCTTGGGATGCACTTTTATATATAGACCAGGTGGAAGCGGGTCTAACCGTGGCTGCCTCCACCCTACATGCGGCTCCACGTGGAAGGGTCTGGGTGGTGGGCATCGTCACCTCGAAATACGTGCACTCAAGCAATGCAAGGTCAGATTCGAAATAACTTTTGATCGTAGCGTCCGTTTGAGGCGTGCTATACCTTTCCGGAAAGCCCTCACCGAGAGTGTTGCAATGACATAAGATTTAACCCTTTTCAAGTCCAAAAAAATGGGTTCATAACCAGGTCTTTATTTTCCCGCAGTTTGTCCGTCGAGCTGTCTTGCGATGTTTTCACTCAGGATCACCGTTATTGTTCTTTCTGACCTTGGTAGCATCAATTTGACTTAAGTTTAACCGAATCAACTTCAAGTTGGAAAAATAACCATTTTGCCCCTCTCGGGGTTGCCGTTAGTGCTAACATGGTCTTCGACTGATTTTCTGGGGTTATTTCTGAGGTTTGGATCCCAGCTGATTCTGTTTGTCCTCAGGGTATTCTCAGAGGCTGACTTTGTCCTCCCCAGGTTAACTCTGGGGATGATGTGATGCTTCGAGTTTGTCTTTGAAGGTTGAATTGGCTTTCCAGAGTTACCTCTGGGACTGAACTAGATCTCCCGGTTATGACTGGGGTTTAACTGTACTTCTCGGGTTGCGACCAGGGCTAAATTGATATCCCGACATTAAGACCAGAGTTAATTTAATGGCCTGGTATTGAGACTGGGGTTAACCTGATGGCCCGGTATTGAGGCCAGAGTTGAACTGATGGTCCGATATCGAGTCCGGGGTTAAACTGATGGCCTGGTATTGAGACTGGGGTTGAACTGATGACCCGGTATTGGTGACCGGAGTTGAGTTGACATCCCGATATTGGTGATCGGGGCAGTGGTTATCCCGATATTGGTGACCGAAGTTGAGTTGACATCCCGATATTGGTGATCGGGACTGAGAAGACGATTTTGCCCTCCTACAGGGTTTGTAACAGGAAAATAAAATTTTAAGTGTCTACAGATGCTCCTCTTTATCGTGTTTATATAATGCAATGGAATGAACAGAATAAAGATTGCTAGACACTTGAAATATGACAAGATATTAATGATGCAAATAGCAATGCAATGAATGTTAAAATGTATTCGCAGATCGCATTTCGCACTTCGCCAATCGCATAACTCAAATATTATCAACTAAATAAAATGATATGTTACATAATTATTCATCTTTACAATCAACTATCTAAACTTGCCACAGTTCTTCAGTCACGTAAGTTATGAAAAGATATAGCATTTTCAATAGGTTCTCAAAAGCATATAAAAGAACAGTCTGTGCTACTGAATAAATTGGATGAAAACCTTCAAACTTGTTAAACCGAGCTTTACTAGCTTCAATATACCTCAAAAGAGCTTAATTTAGACCAACATTGACGTAGCTTAATATACCTAAAAAGAGCTTAATTTAGACCAATATTGACGTAGCTTCATGTATTCCCGAAACATAAAATAGAGAACTATATTGTAAATTCTACTCACTTAAGAATCCCTGATAAGTCCAAACAAATAAACATTCAAAAATAAAACATTTTTAAGATATTAGTAATAAACAAGTAAAGCAAAAGGAAACTAAGAAGCATATATATATATATATATATATATATATATATATATATATTACAATTCTCAATTCATATCATATTTCAAAATCTATTAATTAAACATTATCTAACATGAATTATTTTAAAGGAAAAATGCAATGTGTTTGCATCATGTCAGGATGATGATCAGGAGAATATTTTTATACTCCAATAAAAGGCACGTAGCAAAGTTAAGCCTGGTTAATAAGTTATATTTGCATCATCTAATATGCACGTAGCAAAGAAAACTCATATATTGACAAGTTACGTGTAAAAGATTATCAAAAACCATCAACTACTGACAGTGTTTCCTGCCAACAATTAGTATACTAACAGTCACACACATCCATATAACCACCAAGTATAGATTCTCGATGAATTGACAAACTTTTAATTGAATGTAGTTTGGATATAGAAATAAGAGGTAGTCAAAGAAAATTGATATATATATATATATATATATATATATATATAACATGTTACTGCAACTTAGGACATTGCGATCAGGAACTGATGTGAGTGATACCAAATAAACCCAATTCAAATGTTAAGTCCCCCCATAAGAATATAACATTATATTTGACAATTTAAAATCAATAAGAAATTGCTAAACCATAGTTTGTACAATACAGCTTGATAAGTTTCAATAAAGAAAACAAAATAACTTAATAGAAACCTTTTGTACATAAGGAAGGAGTCCAGTAAGAGCATCATGGATGTATTCTCTAAGCTCAGGATTGCATGATAATCACCAATCATTTCATACAGTACACGTGATCACTAATCTATCAGTATTAAGATCGCAAACCACTAATGTGGTATTGCGGTTAACAAGATCGCAATTTCATTCACGCATTCTCGTCAGGTAATAATCATTGGAAGCAACTAATTGTTTTTGTTTTGCGGTTAACAACATCACAATTTCATTTCAAGCTTTCTTGTCAGGTAATGATCATTGGAAGCAACTAATTGTTTTTATATTGCCAGTGTACCACGATCTTGTATTGCGGTTAACAAGATCACAATTTCATTTCAAGCTTTCTTGTCAGGTAATGATCATTGGAAGCAACTAAATGTTTTTATATTGCCAGTGCACCACGTTCCGAATAAACGTATTTCGTACCAACTAAGCGATTCGAAAAAACTTAACCCCACCGTACTATGTACCACGAAAAGTGACGATTTCTGTTCTCGATTTCGTTCCACGTACCACATCAAACTAAGCGCTCTCATCTTGACATTATACATGAATAGAAACTTTCCAAATATTATAAATGACATTCTCAGTAAGCTAGCCTCTCTATTGAATTTATTAATTGTCTAACCCAAAATTTTCATCATAATTTACTAATTCAATGGCCATCAATTTATCAGTGAATTGCTGTGCAGTGATCTCAACTTTATGTCATATATTCAAGAGCCACCCTAACAGTTTTGAATACTATTAATTACTACTCTATCAACATAATTGTACAGGACAGAGTCCCATGTCCTTTACTAGTAAAGGTGTATTAATTGTTTTGGAATAAATCACAGAAAAGGTTCCCACTTAAGACTCACAGATTCTAGCATCAATGAATCAGAATATCAGTATTGCATATTGGCAAAATAATCTGAATTAGCACATTGACTAGATTAAGTTCCCAAGAAAATGATAAAGAATTCTTTTGACACCAATAACTCTTCAAACAGAGGTTATATTCTGTTTGCAGACACAAATTGGTAATGTAAACTACAAGAATATGCTCCTGAACAAAGTTCAAAGAGAACTTAACATCTTACTACAGAAGTATTTATTGGGGAAAAAAATTCTTATACCTGAAAATGACCGGCTTCCGCTTGTAGGCTAAAAGCTAGTTCCCTCGTTATTAGCAAAATCCATAATCAGAGGCATAAAGTTCGACGTACTAGAGCAGTTCTATAACAAAAAGTGGACATCAAAATTTATACGACATATCTTCTATTGAACATCTGAAAAGGGAAAAGCAAACATGTGAAGTATAAACTGAACAAGAGAAAAGGCACCCTATGCTCACTTTTATTGGTTGACGTAGGTGTGAATTAACTGCAGCTCAACATTTGATTTATAGGTGGGGTGAAGGTCATTCCATTCGGCAGATATAAGAGGCCATCAAATGGAGGCCCAACAAAAAATAGCAGGAGTTTCAATTTACAAGCCAATATATTAAAAAAATATATATATGACCAAATACCAGGATATAGGATAAAAAAGTTTAAAATTGGTTTAGTATACAAACTCCAACAAGGAAGGTCCTACTTCTCCGTAAATGGGGTGTATTCAGAAAGCTACTACTATTCTTCATTTCCTTCTCAAATTATACTATTTTAAAAATTATACTCCCTCTGTTCCAAAACAAGACTACTTCATATCCTAGTTAATTTACCAAATCTTTAACATTCAAAATTTTACAATATGGCATTAATAAAAAAAATGTATTTGAGTCGCAATTTGAATTTTAGAATTAAGCAAATACCAGGCAAAAAAATCAAATGGACTCTTTTGTAAGGGATAAGGGAGTGTAAACAAATACATAGAAAGACACTAACTAGTATTCAGTATAATATACAGCAAAATGAGGATCAAATTAAGAAGAAAAAGCGGACCCAGAGGATATACTCCTTTGAGAAACACAATTGAAGTGATTGGCAACCTCCACAAATTCCACCAGTAACCGAGCCGTCTCACCTGCAATTACGTTTATATGATGATTCTGTTTCCCCAATTTGAATTTGGAGCTATGTAATAAGAAGGTAGGATCAACCCTTGAGGGGATTGATTATCTTTTCGATCCATAAATAATTCTCTCTCCCTCTCTTTCTTTCAGTTTTGCGGGAGATTCAGAGACTCGAGAGGTTTAGATTAAAATTGGGAAATTTGGATCCACTTTTTAATTTCTAAATTCTAATATGTTATGAAAATTACGGATCCATCAGTGTAGGGAAGCAAGTATCGGCCATTTTTAGGATAATATGTGAAGTATAAACTGAACAAGAGAAAAGGCACCAAATGGAAAATTACATGAAGCACAATCTAGTGTTTTCACTTTTAAAGCTTTACAGTCTCTAATAGGAATTTAATCAAACACCTTATGTGCATCCCTTTTAAAATAGATCACGTACATGTTTATACATACATGATTCTAACTAAAAAATTTCTTCCTTATTACTCCATATGACATGCATAAGCCTCCTCAAACTAATTCACAACAGTTCCTCACAACCAACATAATAATGATAACATTACAAGACATAATTTAACTAAATTTCTGATGAACTTAACAAAACTCATGGCTTACCTTGCAATAATGCTCAATTTGATGAAATTCTAGCTCTGAGGATGTGTTAATACAAGTTTCCTTGTACACTTACAATCAAATCAGTACATCTATGCCTCCTAACTGATTTTGCAAAACTGTACACATATTAACTGTTTTTGAAAACAAATTTTAAATCTCTAGCTTATTTTCAATACATGAAGTTCTCTATCCTTTGCAATTAGCATAAGCATAAATAATATATTCCTTTCCATAGCCAAGTTATATACCCACAATCATAACTCTGTTAATATAAACTTGCCAATTTCCAACTGTTTTAGAAAAGAAAACTTATTTCACCATTCATATGAAATCTTTAACACAATACTTCCATTTCTTAACATAACAAATTAATTCCCAAACATAAACCAACATAATCCCAAACAACATATCATCACATATAATTGGCTATGCCAATATCCCAATCACAGTCTATATAAACTTTCAGTCAAATTCATAATCAATTATCTAACTTCTTATTCCCTTTAACTCATTTAAAATCAAATCATACAATCAAATCATAAACTATAATACTTGAATTAATTTACTAATATACCTTTGCTTTAATTGATGAGTTCTTAGACTGGGTTTTAGCTAGGTAAGCAGCACCGGCCCTGGGCTAAAGCCCAAGGTGCCGGGGCTTTAGGCCCACAAAAAATGTTAAATTTTTAGGGCCCCCACTAAAATTTTTGTGTTATGTATACATGTACCCTAACTTTATGAAAAAGCTACGCATTTTTATTTCTGAAGTCTCGAAGTCTCGAACAGCACGAATGCTTAAAGAAAAATCATGTGGGTCTGCACAAATTATAAAGAGAAATGAAGAGGCAATTAATTTCTCGATCTTCATTCATTTTTCTAATTACTTTCTCACCCATTAGTGCCTTAACTAGTATATAAAGAGAGAGAGAGAGCGACTGAGCGAGAGATGAAACACTGAAAATTGGAATCACACATCAGTACAACAACACATGTTCCAAAATCATTCTTTCTCCTCCTCTCTCCTCGAGTGGCATATTGAAGGCTCAAGTGTTAAATGTTATTCCTTCTCATAAATTTCAAGCTAATTTCAGGTATTAATTCTATGTTTTAGGGTTTTGAAATTAATTTTTTTGTTTATGAGATTTAGAAGCATTGTTTAATTTAATTGGGCTTGATAATTGATTGAGTGGATTTGTTTATGCTATTATGAATCAAGTGAAAAATTTAATCTCATTTGGATTTTTTTAATTGTTTTGGAGTAGTGTTAGACTCTTAATAAAGGAGGCCCTATTTGATAATTAATTTATAGATAATCACGAGATTATGATGGAATTTTGCAGATTTTTAAATTTTTATTCACCATGACTCCTAAAAAGTATATGTCTGAATCTCAAAAAAGAAAAAGCCGATAAATTAGTTCAATCTCAAGCAGGGTCGACCCTGAGTTTTTAAGGGCCTATTTTTTTGTTGTCGCTTTAGGCCCTTAAAAACTCAGGGCCGGCCCTGTAGGTAAGCACCTCGGCAGACAAGCAAAGGGGTTGGGGGTTGGCCGATCGGAGTAGTGGGGAAGAAGAAGGCTTCGGCCAGAAATTTTGAAGGTGTATGATTGGGTTGATTCGGCAGATAGGGGAGAAGGGTTCGGTCGACACAGTGAAGGAGAAGAGAGGGTTGAGCCTTTTATAGGCCAAATATCTTGCTCTACACGAATTTTCCTTGGTTCTTACTTCTCTTAAAGTGCACTCTTAAAGCGCACGGTGATAGACACATAATTCATACATTTTATTATTCTTAATTTTATTCTTTTAATTATATTAGTTTATTAAATTAATATATTTTATTTTATTTTATAGGGTTTAATATTTATTACAATAAAGTCAAAATCTTGGTGATCAAGCGATATTTAATGCTCTTATTCATGTAAGAAATATCCAAGAAGAATCCTGCAAGGAGAAGAAAAGAGGTGGAATAATCTTGGTCTGCAAGTCAAATCTAACAAGAGAAAGGAAAGTCTATCTAGAAGATCTCTTTGAGAAGTTGATTGCCACTAGGAAGTTAAAACCTACATGGGAACAAAAGTGTCCAAGTTCAATGTATCTAAATTAGAGCACAAATTTATTTTTCCTATAAATAGGTCTCTTGTTTTAGAGAGAAAGGATTATTGGATATTGTATTACTCTAGGTTGGGAGTAGGAGTAGATTAAATTATTTCATTGTACGCTTGTTAGAGAATCGTCAATAAAGAGAGTTTTCTTATTTATTTTTAATCTTCTTCTCTTCTTTATTTTAGTTAGTTAATTTATTTTTCATGTCTAGCTAATTTTTTATATCTGGGATGAAGATAAAATTAAATAATTATTCATGATAATATTTTCATCTTTTCTATTATTTATAGTTTTATGTTTAATTGATTTCGCCTTCATGTTTCGTTATTGAAATACCTTCGTTTTATAGTTCTTATGTGATTTTAAATTAATTAAGAGGTTTTGATAGATTATTGTTAAGATATGAGTTTTTCATAATCCATGCTTGCTCCAAGAAGTTTTGATGGGTTATAGTTAATCCTTAAATTTTCATAGTCTATGCTTGCCCACGTCAATTATAAAATTACTAAATTAAAGGGAAGGGAGATCAAAATCATAATTAAGTTATAAAAATAGAATAGATTGAATTATATATTATGTTTATTATTTAATGGATTCGGATTTCTAGATTGTTTTCTCATTATTAGTTTTCATATTCTAGTTAATCAACTCTCGATATTTATTTCTAATTCGCCTAAAATAGATATTAAGGATATATTAAAATTAATCTAGTCTCTGTGGGTTCGACCTGTACTTGCCAGTTCTTCAACTTGATACTGTGCACTTGCAGTTACATATTTTTATCACATCAAGTTTTTGGCGCCGTTGTCGGGGACTAGATTTAAATTTTTTTTCCTTAATTTTTATTTATTCGAATTAGTTTTTAACTCTAACATTTTTTTTTCAGGATTTTTGAAGCGGATCGAAGGAGCGAAAAGATAAAGATTTTGTTACTGTGCTTTCTTTGGTACTTTGTATCTTCATTTTTAAAAAAAAAATTAAAAAAATAGTAGTTTAATTTTTTTTATTAATATATTTTCTTATTTGCCGCATTCATGCATTCACTCACGTAGAGCACATCTTGTTAGGTTTTTTTTTTTTGTCAAATATAAACTGTGGTGATTGCTGGAGGATTGAGGTACGTTAAAATTTCTCCTTCTTTATTAATTCACATAGTTTTAGGACATTTTATTTGTTTATAGTTTTTATTTATTTATGCATTTTCATATTTAATCTAACATTAAGGGCACAACCTATAACAAGATAAGGTGGGAATTTCATCACCCTTCCTTGGCCCACAAACAACCCAACTTACATTTTGCATAACCTTGACCTAATAAAATCAAGTAGACGTTGGCCCCTAGGACTCTCCAGCTCAATTAGGACATGAAACTCCAAGAGGAGGCTGAATTTTAAATTAATCAAACTACTGGTGTCTAGGCAAGTGGTTCAAAAGGTAAACGCCTAAAGATTGTGTGATTATTTAATTAGTAACCGTATCTACGGAGAGACTCCCACCTTTCTTACACTTACCTGGCTAGTGGTGTGATTAATTTTAAATTTTATGGACCTTACGGTGTAACTTGGAACAGTTAGGAGCTGTCTAGATTTTATTTAGGTTAACCGTAGAATTAGGATTTTATTTTAATTTTATTTTTTTCGTGATTTTCGTGGTTAGTTGTTTATTTGTTTTGTGATTTGTGGAAAGATGGATTCTTATTATAGTTGGAATAATAATTCTGTTTGGAATCAAGAACTCTATGAAAATTTTAATACACACCAAGTAAATCAATTTTTTCCAACTTATGAAAATCCTTATCTAAGTTCATATCCATATCCATATTCATATTCGGATTCAGAACCTCAATATACACAAGAATTATCAAATGAAGAAGAGGAAAGACTTAATGCCTTAGAGAAAACTATGAAAGTCTTAATGAAAAATTAATTTAGCATGGATCAAACTATATCTCGTTTAGAAATTCAAATGTGTCGATTAGCCGCCATAATAAATGAACAAGAGGTGGATGAATTTTCTAGTAACTCTGAGGTTAATTTTGAAAATCTTGATAGTTGTGAAAATGATGATGAAAACGAAAATTTTGTATTCAATTCTACACAGTTTGAGTCAAACGAATTTGAGGAATCTAAAAATTATGAGTCTATGCCTAAAATTGATCATGTCACATTTAATGAGTCAGTTGAAAAAGTCTATAAGCCTAAAGTTCCGTACCCTGAAAGACTTGTTCCAAAAAAATCACCTAGTGATTTTTTGGACCAACCCATTAAAGTAAATATGATCCAAGAGTTGTCCATGACCCAAGAAATAATTGAAAATAGACTTTTGATTGAAAAAGATCCAATTAATTTTTTCTTAAATCATCTTCACCAAAATTGGAATGAATCTGAATATTTAGATAAGGTCAATGAGCTGTTGAGATCCACTACAAATAAGTCAACTAAACTAGAACATGTATGTGAACCAATTCTTCCATCATTTGAACATGTTAGTAAAAATTTTCTTGAGGTAAATTTTAAGCATAATTCTGATAAAAATTCTGACTATTTTCAATTTTCTAGACCTCCTGAAAATCATGACAAATTCACACTCACTTACCCATTTGTATCATTCATGTATAGTCATATAATATTTAAGATTTATAAAATTCGTAGGTATGTACATTTGTTTTCCTTCTCACCACATTTTCTTGCAGAACAAATGCCCCACATATAAGGTACAATTCTTTCACATCTTTGTTCTCTTTTCTTCATTTGCATACATTGAGGACAATGCATGATTTAGGTATGGGGGGAGTTTGTTTGTATTATTGTATTAGATATTTTTTTTCTTTTTAGGAAAATATTGTTAAAAAAAAAACAAAAAAAATTTAAAAATTTTATTTGACTTTTTATGGATTGAATTTAGTCTAATAAGTGTCCGTGGAGTTAAAAGTCATGAGTAAGATTGAAAGATTTAGAACTCTTAAATCTTTGATAAGGTACGAAATCTTAATTTAAAATACCATCTGGACTAATATTGATTTTAAAAGTATTTTTTGCACTTCACGATCGCACTAACTCTTAGTTGTGGATATAAACTATGATTCGAGTAATTTTAAAAAAAAATGAAAAGAAGAAAAAAAAGAAAAAAAATTTAAAAAAAAAAGAAAAGAAAGAAAAAGAAAAAAGAAAAAAATAACTGCTTCAATGTCCATTGAACGAAATAACTGGGTATCTAAGCCTCATGAAGCATCGATATTCACGCTGAAAAGTGTGATGGATAAAAGCAGTTTGATTAGTCTAATTTTGTGGCCTTTGTTACTCGAGTTAGTAAGCCCTTAGGGGTGTCTCTACACCTAGTGCCCTAAAGCCAACTGGTTTAGGAGTCATTGGTCCAACGCTCGCTACATGAGTAACTCTGAAAAGCCTAAGAAAATGAGACATTGCACAAGTCAAGAAAAAAAGAAAAGGAAAAAAAAGGAAAAAAAAAAATTAAAAAAAAAGAGAAAAAAGAAGAAAAATGAGTTTGCTTGATTTTCATGGTAAAATCCCTATTAAGAGTTACATCATACACACATGCATGCATCACATGGAGTTAATATTATGAAGGATGGTGTCTAGAATGAAGATTGAATATTTTTGATAAGGTGAAAGTGTGATTTTGAATTTAATTTTGCTTATGTATGCCCATGGATATTTAGAAGTTTTAATTCAATTTCATGACTTGTTGAACTCAAAAATATTTTTAAATTTTGTGGGTATATTCACTGCAAACCCTCACGAGACATAACTCGTCCACTTAGGGTAACCTTGGGGTTTAAAGGCTTATTGCACATGCTAAGTGCAATCGTGTCTCCTACGAAAATGGGATAATATAATTTTTATTTTTATTTTACTCGAGGACGAGCAAAAATTAGGTATGGGGGTATTTGATAGACATATAATTCATACATTTTATTATCCCTAATTTTGTCCTTTTAATTATATTAGTTTATTAAATTAATATATTTTATTTTATTTTATAGGGTTTAATATTTATTGCAATAAAGTCAAAATCTTGATGATCAAGCGATATTTAATGCTCTTATTCATGTAAGAAATATCCAAGAAGAATCCTGCAAGGAGAAGAAAAGAGGTGGAACAATCTTGGTGTGCAAGTCAAATCCAACAAGAGAAAGGAAAGTCTATCTAGAAGATCTCTTTGAGAAGTTGATTGCCACTAGGAAGTTAAAACCTACATGGGAACAAAAGTGTCCAACTTCAATGTATCTAAATTAGGGCACAAATTTATTTTTTCTATAAATAGGTCTCTTATTTTAGAGAGAAAGGATTATTGGGTATTGTATTACTCTAGGTTAAGAGTAGGAGTAGATTAAATTATTTCATTGTACGCTTATTAGAGAATCGTCAATAAAGGGAGTTTTCTTATTTATTTTTAATCTTCTTCTCTTCTTTATTTTAGTTAGTTAATTTATTTTTCATGTCTAGCTAATTTTTTATATCTGGGATGAAGATAAAATTAAATAATTATTCATGATAATATTTTTCATCTTTTCTATTATTTATAGTTTTATGTTTAATTAATTTCGCGTTCATGTTTCGTTATTGAAATACCTTCGTTTTATAGTTCTTATGTGATTTTAAATTAATTAAGAGATTTTAATAGATTATTGTTAAGATACGAGTTTTTCATAATCCATGCTTGCTCCAAAAAGTTTTGATGGATTATAGTTAATCCTTAAATTTTCATAGTCTATGCTTGCCCACGTTAATTATAAAATTACTAAATTAAAGGGAAGGGAGATCAAAATCATAATTAAGTTATAAAAATAGAATAGATTGAATTATATATTATGTTTATTATTTAATGGATTCGAATTCCTAGATTGTTTTCTCATTATTAGCTTTCATATTCTAGTTAATCAACTCTCGATATTTATTTCTAATTCGCCTAAAATAGATATTAAGGATATATTAAAATTAATCTAGTCTCTGTGGGTTCGACCTGTACTTGTCAGTTCCTCAACTTGATACTGTGCACTTGTAGTTACATATTTTTATCACATCACACGACTTTCTCCCAAATCTTGGCACCTCCAGCTTCATTTTTTCCAAGCTTCCCTCTGCTACCAACTGCCTTCTCCTTCTTATTTGACCGAATATGGCTAATCAATTTAAGGCCATGTTTGCCTTAGATTTATTTGATTAGCTTGGTTTTTATTTTAATTCCCTTATTTATCTATTGTTTTAATCATATTTTTATTTTCCTTCTTTAACTTCATAATATATATATATATATATATATATATATATATATATATATATATATATATATATATATATATACATTTCTGCATATTTCCCCAAATTCATAATATATAATATTATTACTATTATTTCCCATTTTCATGTAAACCATATATATTATATATTTACATATAATATATATCACATAATATCCAAAATAATTACATTCAAATGTAATATATATAATAATATTTATATATTACAAATATATACATGAAAATGCACTAAATATATTTTCATGAAAATAAAATAACTTCATCACATAAATTATTATCTCTTATTATAATTTCTAATAATTTCATTATTAGAAATTATTTCTTAAACCAATTATTTCTATCGCGAAAAACAAGCTCGAAACAAATCATACAATAAATATATATTCATATATTTATCATATACGCATTGCACGTATTCGCATATTCGGTATCACATATTAATTGCAGTGTATATATATATTAAAAATAAAAATTTATTCACAAAATTCTTATTTTAATATAATGAAAACTTCGATTATTACATTGTAAGTTCCTTAAAAAGTGTTATTAAAAGTAAATTTACTATTTAAAAAAATTTAATCTATTTATATATAATATAATTTATATTCACTATAATTAATTCTAAAAAACTTATTTTAATTAAATAGTGACTAATTTTATCTCTCGCAAAAAAGCTCTTACCAATAATATATAGCGAGTAATAATTTCTTCATTAATAATATTTTTCTTTGCAAATTTTCATCAAAAATTGGAGCTAAACATCCTTTTATCATCTCAATTTTGAGAAAGAAAAAAATCTAAATTGTGAAGGATGTTTCCTTCAGAATAAATATATTATCACTATTTTTTTTCCTTTGTTGTTCCCTCGCTAAAAAGCTCCTCATGTAAAGGAATGAATTCCTTCACAAATTTTCATTCACTACATCCCTATTTTCTTGCAGTGTTAATTTATTTTAGCGAGGAGCTCTAATGCGAGGAATTGCGTGAAAGAAAATTTTTTTCACAATAAATCTTTTGTAAGTGATCTACTATTTCTTATGTGTCCCTTCATTGGATGCCCATTTTTTTGTAGTATAATAGAAATAAGGAAGAGTTAATCATTATGGATTAATAGAAGATGAAGCATCTACGCCGGAACCATTGGTGTGACTTAATCGGTGCAGTTTGGTCAGTTTTTGGTGCTATTTCGGTTCCTTGCTCAACCATTGTCAAAACGTACATATGTAAAACAACGAGTTACAAGAAAAAATTCATATAAATTATTTTAGAAATTAATTATCTTTTTTTTTTCAAAATTATAAGTGAGCGAATATTATAATTATAAACTATATCCAATTTACTAAAAACTCTAATTTTTGTAAATTAAAAAATATTATTATATGTTCTCAATTATAACTTCAAAAATTATAACTCTGACCAAAAAAATTAAAACTAAGTATTTATTTTGGGCTGAATGAAACTTTTGTCCTTCCAAATTGTCACTCACTTTTAAAGTCGTCCCTAAAGTTCATTTTTCGCAAATTATGTCATTAAAGTGACATTTTGTTGTCATTTTTATTCCTTTTGTACGATTTGACCCTAACCTGACGTATTTTGACCAATTTTTAAAACAATCCAACCCAATTTGGCCCAACCTCAATTTCACCAATTAATTTTTTTAAAAAAAATTTAAAAAGTTTTAAAATTATTTTAACAAATAATTATTATTTTCAATTTTTTTTAATTTTAAAATATTACAAAAATTATTATTTTAAATATTTTTAAAAAGTATTATTATTATTAGGAACAAATATTATAAACTTTTATTTTTTTCATAAAATGAGTAAAGTTTCTTAAAATATAGATTAAAAAAAGTTAAATAAGAAAATAAAACTTGACTTTAAAAAAAGGCAGACTTTTTTTTCATTTTTTATTTAAAAAATTATTTTCAGAAAAAAAAGTTTATGTCTTTACCATTATTATATACATTCTCAATATTTGAATATTTAAAATCAAAAATTAAAATACAAAAAACAATAAAAGTTATAAAAAATTGATTAATTTTTTTTAAAAAAAGGAAATAAATTTTTTTAAATTAATTATTATTTATAGGGAAAAAATAGAAAGTTTTTCATTTTTTAAAAAAATGATTAATTTTTTATAACATATAGATTCAAAAAAATAAAACAAAACAATAAACTTTATTTTTTTAAAAAAAGTAATTTTATTTTTTAAAAAATGAGTAAAGTTTCATAAATTATAGATTCAAAAAAACTAAATAAAAAAAATTTACTTTCATAAAACAAAAAATCAAATTAAATCGCAGTGACAACCCTGGGAGATCAAGTCACCGGCGACAACCCCGGGATATCAAATCAAACCCTCGGCGACAACCCCGGGAGATACAGTCAACCATCAAAGACAACTCTAAAGCATCAAATCAATCCCCAGAGACAACCTCGGGATATCAAATCAATCCTCGGAGACGACCCTGAGGAAGAACAGAGTCGGTTGGGATCAAACCTCGGAGACAACCTTGAGAAACTGTCGAAAGCCCTGTCATTCTTGGAGACAACCCCCAGAAGGGTAAAATGGTCATTTCACCAACACAACATCAAATCAAGTTATATCACTATTAAAAAGGTCATGCGGAACCATAACATCAATCTCGAGTGAAAAATAGCACAAAACAGCTCAACGGTCGGACTGTGAAGACTCAAAGATCTGGTCACGGACCCATCTTCCCGGATTTGGAAAAGGTCAAATCCTGTGTCATTGTGTAGCTCTCGAAAAGGGCTTTTCGGAAAGTTATAGCACGCCTCTATCGGATTCCCGGATTAAAAGTTATCAAGGTTTTAAGCAGACAACGCGTTGATCGGAGTGCACGTACTTTGAGACGACGGGACCCACAGGACCGGGGCCACCTGGGTCAGCCGCAGGTAAACTCGAGGCTGCCGCAGGTGGACCCGCGACTCCTTGGTCTATAAATAAGACCCCCCCACCAGCAAAGAGAAAAAATATAAAAAAAAAGAGGAAATTTCGCCCATTTCAGCTCTTAACCTTACCTACAGTGTTCCAAACTTCAATATTCTTCTTTCTAAACACTTGTATGTGTATATATACTAACATATCAAGTTTTAATCGGTGGAAACGGAGTTTTCAAGCTACAAAAGTGGTTTAAAGCCCGTCTCGCTGTACACTGTGAGATTCTTCAGATATGATGTTTCTTACTGCTTTAATATATATATATATATATATATATATATTTATAACTTTTAGTTTTGCCTGAATTGCAAATTCGTGGTTTTTCTAGCTTTAATATATGTATATATATACATTTATAAGTGTTATTTCAGCCTAGATTTCAAATCTGTGGATTTTATCGCTTTAATATATATATATATATATATATATATATATATATATATAAGCATATATATATATATTTATAAGTGTTCTTTATGCCTGGATTCTAAATCTGTGATTTTTTATTATTTTAATATATATATATATATATATATATATAATCATATATATATTATATTAACTCTTTTGACCTGGATTGCTAATCCGTGATTTTTTTAGCTTTAATATATATATAATCATATATATAAATATATTTATATTGATCAGTCACGCCTGGATTGTGAATCAGTGCCTCTTTCCATCTTTAATATATATATATATATATATATATATATATATATTTAATATATATATTATTTATTCAATGTGATTAAATATCAGTTTTAACTATTCATTTGATGTAAACTTGTTCTAATATAAAGTTTTTGGACTATATTTATCTAAATCTAGCCATATCTAACTTTTAACCAGTTCAAAAATTGTAAAACTGGAACCGTTGAGCTAGAATGGCTAAGACTTATTTAAATCTAGTTTTCTTTCTAGTTTTGTAAATATTAAGCAACTACGCGACCATAGATCTGTATCTAGAGGGAACGGGAAGCTTGGCTACGCGCATGCAAGGATTATAATTCGCATTTTATTTCTATATATCTATCGTGCAAGCTTTTTGATGATATTGTGTGGGCCTAGGAATCACGGGATCTACGATTAATTACATGGATCTAGATCCGATTCCCACGATGGACAAATTTAAACTGTATATCCTGTGACGCCCCCAAATTTGGGTACTTGGAACCCGTACTTGGTGCTACACGATACCATTCATACGAATTGCTTACTATATTATAAACTTAAAAATTATATCAAAGTTGACTAATCCCCAGGTACGGCGACCCTTAAGTACTTTTTTTTACATGATAGATAACATATTATCACAATACAAAGTTCTAAATATTACAACTAACACCTTATAACTATTCCTTCAGCTTCCCCTTTCCTTTGTCCTTGCCAGAACCTTCTGGTCGATCACGCTTAGCTAAAAATATTTAATTTAAAGCAACAATTAGCATTTAATTCCTCAGCAAGTAATATCAGATAATAAACATCAGCTGAAAGAAATAAATATATTTTTTAAAGTATACTTCTATAACGAATCATTAGTAGTGAAGCCATTTGAAACAATTCATAACAACATATCAAACCGTTTATATTTTTGAAACGACGTAGTGACTATAAATGATGAGCGGTCAATAGAACTTGAACCATTGTTTTTAATTTTAAAAAATTTTGTACAAAAATTCATCTACAAACCGTCATGACTTACGGACACGTTGGGTGATCAGCCCGTATGCCCTGTATTGATCAACACTACTTAATAGAATGATATTTACGTTCATCATAATCGCCTTTGGCGCATAAAAATTTCTCAATTTCGAGATGTTCATACTCAGTCTGGAGTCCGAACTAAAGCAATTCAGTTGGATGAATTTATCATAAATAATAATATTCAACGATACATTTTAAACTATGTCTAGCCGGGTCAAATAGCTTGGACAACTTTTAAACCATGTATTCATACCAATATTGAATAGTATGCATCAAAACTTGTCATGTCAAAGAATTTTAAGTTTAAGAATACTTCTTCAAATACAACAGTTCATACAAGTGAGGACACTTGCACAACCAAACATAGCTTACAAAGAACAGAACAATTTTCGATTATATATGAATCATATGATGACCATAATGAAATACTGGTATTCAATGAATAAATTAAATACTGTTCAAGAACTGACTTTCACATAATTAAATGTTATATATAGATTATTTGCATAATAACAGAGTATAGAAACTTGCTTACAAGATCCATTGCATAAAGTAAATGCAAGGGTTAGAATACTTGCATAATTATAGAACTCTTGCATAAAGTAAATGCATAGAGTAGGGATACTTGCTCAATAATAAACAAGTTAGAAATACTTGTCTTGATCGCTGCTTACTGCTACATAATATAGTTTTATCTTTAATACACAGACCTATCATTAATAAGATTATTCTTGCAATCAGTATATCACATTATACTTCATAATACTTCTACTTTATAAGTAAATTATCTAACATGTAATCACATAATCAAACATTAGATAACACATTAATACCATATGTATTCACAATTCTAAACCTAGAGCACATCGAGTCTTTAACAGTGTTCAATACAGTATGCTGAGTGGTTTCCCACAAGCAACCAACAAACTAGTTTTTCGTCACGTCTACACTGTTTATCACAGTGAGTTAGATCAGTAGCTAGTTCGTATATACCTCAGCTCCCTGAAGGAATCGTTTAGCCTAGATACTATACATCAACCATTAAATAGTAAGACTGTACCACTACTTTATATTTAACACTTACTCTTTTATTTTATAAGTTCTTGTTTATGTTTCAGTAAACCAAATACCTAATCCAGCAAATTAGATTGCCAATCCAGCAACCTGGTAACCAATCCAGCAACCTGGATTGACCAATCCAATGACCTGGTAACCAATACAGCAACCTGGATTGACCAATCCAGCAAGCTAGATTACCCTTTTCAGCATATTGCATGTCCAATCATACTACATACATAATATAGTCCATGAAATGTCTAATTCAACAAACTACATTTAAAGTAACTTTATTTCTTTATATAATTCATTTGAAACATTTATTAAATCAATAAATAATTTATTTTAATTGTTTAATCTTTACTAATTAATTCATTTAACCATGCTATAAACATAATATCTCATCAATATAGAACAAAATATCTTTCAAAAATCTATAAATATGTTATATAGGGTTTTCAAGCCATAAAATCCTATTTTTCATATTTTTAACATTACATAATTAATTTTATTCATTTATTCATAACTCAATCATTTATATGGAAAATACCAAAACAACTCCGAAAATATTTCTTTTCTAGAATTTGACATATTATAACAGATCTCAATGAATACAATTGGATTTATGGCTACACAACCTGTTGAGAACGGTTCTAGATCTCGTCCAAAACCAACTATGTATAAGACCGAATCCATTCGATTTCTAAAAAAGATTACTAATCCTTAACTTTTCAAGGAATCCTTCATCAGTGGTTGTGAATGACTTATTTTTCAATCTTTTCGATCTCTCCCTTATGAAAATATATTTTTCTTGGAATTTTTCGATTTCCTTTAGTATTTTTCTAAAGTCCGTTTTTAGTTTATAACTTAAGAAAATTAGCTATATCATACTCAACTCCAACCATTCCCAACTACTGGCAGAATGTTACACATATTAACATGAACTTTCAACTTAAATTTCGTGGCCATCGGAGTTATAGAACTCCAGCTATAGCAGTTTTCGTCGAAAAAACCCAAAAATTAAAATAGCCATAACTCGATCGATTTAAGTCGGAATAAGCTCATCTTTGGACAGGAGATAATTTATATCATATATTTTCATGTCCCAAAAGGTTTGAATTTATTTCATTCACTAAGTTGCCAAAACTGCCCCTGGATATTTTGGGCAGATTATTTTTAGTTTTTCCAGATTTTGCCTACTTTGCTAAAAACCATCCATACAAAAATCTACAACTCTTTTTTTAGTTATTCCACTTGGAGATGTTAAAAGACTCATAGATCTAACTCCAGGACTTGACCACACGCAAAAATTAGAAATAGAATGAGAGATATGATTGTTTTAATTTCATGTTTTGTTTTTTTAAAAATCTGATTTTCTAACCCTTATGATTTCTAAGAAAACATCCATGATCTCTTGATTAATCAAACATTAAACATCATAAACCATCATAATACATACTAATACTCTTTAAGATCAAGGATCTACCATGATTTATCATCTATTTCATTAAACCTTCACCAAACCCAAGCAAAACATAATCAATTCTAAGAAAAAATAAAGACTAGGGTTTTCTAGTTTTCAAAACATAGTTTTTATTTTCTTACTTTAGATCTAACTTTTGACACTCAAAAGTGATAGATCTAAACATAAAACACTTATTAACACATAGATCTAAGGTTTTAGATCTCAAGATCATAAACTTTAGATCATCAAAATCACATCAAAACAAGAAGAAATAAACTAGATTAAAGTTATAAATTTGTATACCTTTGCTTGATTTTCTTTCTTCTTCTTTCTAGAATTTGTTTATGAAACTTTGAAACTCACCAAAAACTCTCCTCTCTCTCTCTATGTGGCAGCCAAAATTTCTCTCCTCCTTTCTCTCTCTTCCATTGTTTTGTTTTGATAGCAAATGAGAGATGAGAGAGAAATAAGATGGATTTTGTTTTAATAAAATATATAGATATGTAATGTATATCTATATTATTTTCTCAACTTCTCTTGTTCTCTCTTATGTTGCTTACACTCCACCTCTAGCTTGTGATCTTGGTTAAATTGTTAGTTTGATAAAGGAGTGACACATGTTGTAGTTGGTGGGAGTTGTTGAACCACTTTAGCCACCATTATAAGTAATCATCATTTCACCACATGCTCCCTTATCTCCTCCCTTGTTGGGCCAAAAATTGGGCCTCCTTTCCCCATTCTTGGTTTAGTTTATTAATGTTCCATTTTGCTTAATCAAAGGTCCAAAACATCCTACACTTGTTGGGCTTAGTTTGGGTTACTCCTTTAATCTTTTGGGCTTCATAAATAATTCATTGGGCCATGTAATTAGCATAGTCCCATACTTTTAATTTTTATCTTACCCTAGTCATTTAATTAGGGTTTTCATTCCACATATTTGTAATTTAAATTCTTACTCATGTACATTAAATTTTATAACTCAATTAGACTAGTGTTAATTAAGTTATAACATTAACTAATTGAGATGTATAAATAAATCTCTTAGGGTTTAAATACTATCATTCTTCAATATTATAACCCTTAGGTTATTTCACTCACATTCTTAAAATATATATTAGGCTACAAATCTTTATTATTAACTCTCTTTATATGCTTAACAAATATGTTAGTTCCTAGAGGGCACACAATAGATCTAGAAGGGGGGTTGAATAGATCCTTTTGAATTTAGAAAGCTTTTTCCATTTCTTTTGTATTGCTAAGTAATTAGCAGAAGACAAACATAAGAATCAGTTCATGCACAGCGAAATAAGTTAAAGATCCCCTTTAAAGATATTGTGATAAACATAATTCTAATGTTAGTTTAGGTGTAAGTGATTATGGCAGTTATATCAGTTATAGTGTATACTATAAATGACATAAAGTAAATGACACAAGGGATTTTAAGTGGTTCAGAGACTCAAGCTCCTAATCCACTCTTCTGCTTCAACAAGCAGGAATTCCACTAAGGAAAGGGTAACTCTTGAATCACTAAGATTCCTTCAAGGCCAGCAGCCTTGGAACTCCAGTCCACTAAGAACTCTTCAAGCCCAATAAACTTGGAACTGTAGACTAAGCCCAGCAGATTTAGAATCTCTTGTACCCTCCGGTACTCAGCAAGCCCAGCATACTTGACTTTGATTTAGTCACGAAGACAAGGTCCCCTCATGTAAGATCCCGACTTTTATGAAATAAAAGTTTAATTTTATTTATGATTATTATATATTTTAATATCCCAAAAATTTTAATTAATAAAATGAGAATTATAAATAAGAAGTGAGTAATAAGAATTAAAGTTTTAATGTAAAAGTTAATTTTTAAAAGTCGGAATGGTCAAATTGATAATTAAATGGATAATAAAAAGAGGAGATATTAAACTTATAGAATTGTGGGTCATGGGGGAGGCGGCTGATTGAAGATAAAGGATGAGAAAATGCTGAAATTAATTCTCCTAATACTCCCAAAATATTTTCCAATTCCCTCACCAACCCTTCCATTCATTGGTCCATTTATTTGGGTGGGAGAAAGATGATGACTAAATAATTATAACCTAAGTCAATAATCAGCCTTTTTCTCTTTATTTCATACGCCTGCACCTCCCCAAAAGGTTGAGAGAAAGAAAGAAAAGAGAGAGAAAGAAGGAAAAGAGGAAGAAAGAAGAAATAAAGATGAAAGAAAAGAAATCAAGTAAAAGGTATTTTTAAAATCTTTGATTTATTCTTAGATTTAAGTTTGTATGAATTTTATGTTAAGAGATTATATATATGTATATTTGGGATGGATTAAACTTGTATAAACAAGAGAAATCAATCAATCAAAAGAAAGAAACATCCGTCGAAAAAAATATTTTCGGATATAGCTTCGACATGAAATCTTTAACGGATTTTGAAACTAAAAATATGATTGGACTCCTAAAATATAATAGATCTGATCTGGGCTATAAAATTTGAGAAAACTCGCCGGAAAAGTTTTGGATCGCCGGAGAAGATAACCGGAAAATATTTTTCGGCAAACTTTTCCAGCAAGCCTATTGCTCTATGTTAGAGGCAGAATTTGTAAAAACTTTCTTCTACAAAATTATAGAGAATTAAATTTCACATGAAAAGGACATAAGATCCGTAATTTTTTGATAAAAAGACTAATTATTATGAATTATTGAAGTTTCAGAATATTAGAAATTATAATTAAATTATCAAAAAAATTATTTGGGCTGAAATATTTTACAGAAATCTTATAATATCAGTCTAGAATTTTTGTAAATTTTTGATGAATTTTTGAAAAGCAGAAGTAATTATTGTATTTTTAAACTATTTATAGTTAGTTTAAAAATAGAGAAAATTTATAGAAAATTCTATAAATGATGAAAAATTTATGAAACTTAGTGAAAAAAATCCTATAATATTATTTTATAATTTCTGGACAGTTTTGGAGAATTATTGAATAACAAAAATATTTATTGTATTTTTAACCTATTTATAGTTAGTTTAAAAATAGAGAAAATTCGTAAAAAAAAAAATTATGAATGGTGGAAAATTATGAAATTTACTTGAAAATCTTATAATAATATAAGATTAATATTGATGGTGTTTTAAAGATATAAAATTATGTGGAGTTAGTATTTCTATTTTAAAGCTATTAAATGATAATTTTTATAAATAGAAATAATTATAGAAAATTGTCGGATAATCCGAAAAATGTGAAAATTGTTTGAAAAATTTAGAATAATATTTTAAATATTTTAGAAGTGTTAGTAAGCTCATGAGGTGTCGGGATGTAAACGCACAAGTAACGAATGAGTTATGATAAAAGCAAAAATAATGATTTTATGCGATAAATAAAGGCACCGTGAATGAATTATGAATTATTAGTTGGTTTATGTTTTGGTGACCCCGACTTTTAGTAGAATTTAAATTGTTTATAGTAAGGTGTTGATTTAATAAATATTTATATATTTATATTGTTGTATTTTATCATCACTTGAGTGGTGGCTTAGTGGTGGGAAGCCGGACATAAGTCCCCATTAACGTGGGTTTGAGTCTTGGTAAACTCCTCTATGCTCAAGTGGTCTCACGCCCTGGAATTATTCAGGAGTAAGTTGAGCCCTGGATTTATTCGGGAGTAAGTGAGTTGTGCCGATGAAGACACCACTGAGGCCTCTAAAATTTTTGGAAATCATGCATTTATTTTCTCCCTATCATGCATGTAATTATTTTTTACATATGTTAATAAATAACAGTTATGATATTATAAGACCAGTTGAAAGAATTGTGAGTCCATAATAATGATTGTGAATAATTGTTAAAAGATTAAAAATGTGTAAATAATTGATGAATAAAATGTGTTGATTAAAGATAAGTATGATATGCAGATGTTTGTTCAATTATTTTCTTTTTACAAAATTAAGTTTGGCAGGACTTGCCGACACTCTACTTTTTCTAAGGTAGTATGGACCACAACTCTATGATTGAACAAATTTTGTTAAAACGTGTACAAGTTGGTTTAATTTTCTCGATGGGACCATAAATTTCAATGCCAGTATCTTTATATAGCTCAGTTGGTTATTTTGTCAAAGCATGTGTGCTAGTTGTCTCCTCAATTTTCAGTATAAATAGGTTGCTTTGGTTGAGTAACAAAAACACACCATGACTACACCAAAAGTATAAAATTCTTTTATTACAATATTGGGAGTATTTCTTTTGAGTGTAAGGTTACTCCAAGTGTTGATAATGAGTCAAGTATTGTTCAGGTTGATCACTTTCATAGAAAGCAGCATCTAATCACGTGTTAAGGTAAGGGGTATCACTTTTTCATAATATGGTAAAAGGGATGTTATTTTCTTTCATACTATATATTATTGTAAGAGATTATTATTCGTTCTCCAGCTTATCATTAAATGGTAAAAAGTCCTGAAATGATTAGAATATCCTTAATAGTTTGTGCTTCATCTAATATCTTGACCTGAAGCTTTCTATTCAGTTTTAAGTTATTATATTTGATCTGATAACTTTACATGTACTTGAACTTTATATTCTATCAAGAATTCTAATCGATTTTCTGGATGTCGTTTTGGTAATTTGGACTCTGAATAATTAAGTTAAAAATCACTAGGATCTACTTTTATCTTATTATTTTGATTATATATCATTGTTATAATCATTGTGGTGAAATTTCTCTTTGGCCCATAGTGCAAAGATGAAATGTTGATTGGTATGATCATGACCATTGATTTTACAGTTGTATGTCTTTGGCCCGTAGTGCAAAGATGGACTGTTGATTTGCATGACCATTGATTTTATAGTTGTATGTCTTTGGCCCGTAGTGCAAAGATGAACTGTTGATTGGCATGACCATTGGTTTTACAGTTGTATGTCTTTGGCCCATAGTGCAAAGATGGACTGTTGATTGGCATGACTATTAGTTTTACAGTTGTATGTTTTTGGCCTGTAGTGCAAAGATGGACTGTTGATTGGCATGACCATTGGTTTTATAGTTGTATGTCTTTGGCCCGTAGTGCAAAGATGAATTATTGGTTGGCATGACCATTGGTGTTACAGTTTAATATCTTTGGCCTGGAGTGAAAAGATGAATTTATTAGCATGATTATGAACAGAAATTATGAATTGGTATAACCATGATCTTTGGTGTTTCAGGTAAAGACATGATGAAAGTTCTATTTGTCGTGGATACAACGAAGAACTGTTGATTGGTATTACAGGAATACAATATTGATGATGGACTTTTAATTTAGAGAAGATAGTGGACATTATGTTCTACTTGACTCTTCTAATGGATTGTTGATTCCACTGCAATTATGGTTGAAAACTTTTATCATCTATCATATGTTCTAAATATCTAATTTATTACTGATGAATGCTATTGATAATTTAATTATCTTAGTCATAATATTCTTTACTGGGCTATTTGTGCTCACCCCTTTTGCTTCACAATTCCTTTCAGGAAATAAAAGTGTAGCTGGAACTAGCAGAGAGAACATGGCTATAAAGTGGTGTTTCGAATTAGTCGCGTTCCTCATCAAGTTATAGAACAGTGTGGCATAATAACTATACTGAGAACTTAAAATGTGTGTGTCACATTTTATACGTTATTTAACAGTTGATTTTGGTGAATCAATTCGGGTGATGTGAACCCGAATTTGGAAGCGTCAAAAATGCACCCCATTAGAATGATGAGAGCAGAAATCTTCTCGGGTTCCTTTGTGGACTTAAAATATTTGTTGATATATTTGATACGACATTATAATAATTTGGGTCTGAATACTGTCGTATTATATACGACATGGTAATAGTTGTAAATAGGAAGATTTGTATTTGGATTTTGTTGTGTGTATTTCTGGCGACTCAGAATGGGTTGTGTGGACCTATTTTGGGGGCGTCACACCTCAAGCCTTGGTTGTTTGTTAGTTTGTTGTTGTTGGTGCTGAGCTGCTAAGATGACTTTAAGCTTGTTCATCTTCAAGTACTTAGCAGCTTGGTGTGATCTTCTAGCATTCTGCATCGAGACTGGATCACCACTGATAGACAGCTAAGATGTACATGAAGCTTGACATCCTTGAGTACTTAGAAGTCTATCACTTCTCCTTGGTGCAGCTGATCTTTGTTGTTGATGCTTGACTTCATCTGATTTCAGCATAGCACACTATCACCATTGAGGATCTGCTAAGTCTTTACACTTCTAATAGACTTCTTCTAGTACTTAGCATCCCTTGAACACAGGTTGACTTGTATGCAGATTCTGTTCTGCAACTGCTTCTCTTCAGCTTGGGTTGTTCATAGTGAATCATAGAGTGGCTCTGGAGATCTGCTTTCTGGTCTGCCACTCTATCTCTTATCTTCTTGGCCTTCTCGGCTCTCAGCTCAGATGCCATTGTGGTTGGCATTCTCCTTCGTGTTGAGTGAAGCCTTCAGCAGTTAAAGCCTTCATCATAGTTTGCTTCACTTCTACTATGGTAGTCTCACTTCCATTGAGACATGTTCTCTGTTAAGCTCTTGTAGAACTCTCATCGAGTCAACAACTACTTCACCTTTGAAGCTTTAGCTGTTATATACTCCTCTATCAGCTTTCCGTTAGAATATAGCCGTTGGAAGCTATTTGAATTGCTTCAAGGGTTCTGAGTTATTTGGTGCAGACTGCTGACTTGACATGACAGCACCTTTTTGACTTTCCTGAGACAGCAGTCTGCTACTTCACATACTACCTCTAAGATGTCACTTTCACATGCCAGGCTGGTAGAAAACTTTACTTCTCCTTTTTGCTTCCTCAATTTGAACTGTATCGATGCTCTCAATCAACAACGTTCGATTGTCAGTTTTCATATTGAGACATTGCTGAGACTAAATAATCAGATAATCGAACTCCACGATTCTGATGCAGACGTCTATGTGCTTGATCGTAGTTTGGCTATGAATGTTGCAAGTAGACTGGCTTTGACAATACTACGATTCTAAGAGTGTTCTTTGGATTGACAATGTAGAACCACTCGCTCTTCACTCTTGCAGTGCTACAACGATTCTGCTTGCCTTGACTCCTATTAGGAACAGATAACTTGACTGACTGCTTTGGCCCTTCTGGTTTCCAAGACTCTTCTGATTAGTCGTGCTCAGCTCTCTCAACATTCTGCCATGTGATCTCCCGTTCACTCTTCATGGTGAGGCTGAGCATAGATAATCTTTTTAGTTTGTTCTCTACAGGTTGGCCAATATCTCTGTATGTGCTACACCAGTTTCAGCTACTCGTTTGGCAAACACCACGATCGTAGTCACCACTACGATTGTTGTCTTCTGTAGATTTGACAAAGACTGCAATCACTATCTTCCTTTTGATAGTCACTTCATTCATTGTCTTCTAAACATCTCTTGTAGAAGACTTCTCCTGAATGGCTTCACTTCTCAATCAGTCTTGCTGATAGAGTTGGTGCTTCGATCTTCTGTTTGCTTTCAGGCCATTCAGAGAATGCTCTTTTGATCTTCTTCTTCAGGTAGACTGCTTTTGAACCTTGACTGCTCTTGTAATACCCGAGAAATTCCATATATTATTAAATGAATATATTAATGGAGAATGAATATTTATTTGAATATAAATGATTTTGTGAGTTAACTCAATTATATTAAATGGAATAATTAAATAATTGAGGAAATGTGGAGTTTGCGATAAACTCGTTGAAAGCCTTGTGTGGCACAGTGATGAGAAATATTAATGATTATAGTAATTAACGAAGGAATTATTAAGTGAACAATTAATCTATATTAATTATTAATTGTTATTGTAGAATATTAATTAATTGTTATAGAATATTAATGGTGATTAATTAATAATATGTGATTATTATTATTGCAAGAAATATAATAATAATAAGCGACGTGTCTATAAATATAATAAGGTTTATATTTGTTTATTTAATATGATAATTAAAGCCTATAAATGGTAATCAATTGATTATAGAGATTAATAATTTCATTGATTTACAAGGAAGGGATTAATTAATATTATTATTAATTAATTGATAAGATAAGTAAATTATTAACTTCTATGTGCAAGCATGTGAATTTAAAAGTATAACGTATAGTAGCTAACTATATATTATATAAAGTGTAAAGTGCAATGTGACTATGTTATATATATATATATATATATATATATATAATAAAGTTTATTAAGTTGTAAGAGTTACATGAAATATGTATGTGACAATTGTATGTGAAGTATACATTAAAATAATACATCATGAATATATATAGTAAAAAATTATAATTGATGATTACTTCAATATATAATTGAATAATAAATGTGATAATATCCGATTAGATTATATCGGTATGATAAAATGTACATGGATTATATGTGTGTCAATTTACACTTACTACATTATGTGAATTACATTGTGACACTAACTTATAACCTAAACATATATTGTATACATATGGAATATATAACCTATGTATATAGTATGTGAATTGTAATACAAGTGTAGCATGTAGTCCATTTGCAATAGCAGAGTTCATTCCTTGTCCCTTATGAATGGCTCATTTTCCCCACACGTGAAATACTCATGAGGCCTAAGCCTATTTTCTCAAACTCATAAACTCAGCTTGCTAGATATCATCATGAAGGAGAATGGCTGGATTGCTACAGCTCCAACTATTCCACCAACCATCTACCAACTTCTTCTTAACCTCCATACAATTCAATTTTTCGTTGGTTTGATTCATGGGTAGATTGCATTGTCTGGTCATGAACTTCTCTATATATATGGCCTCTCCTCTTCCTAATTCATTTACTGAGAGTTTGCATAAGTGTTGAGTGAGGGCATATATACCAGTGATAAGTGTTCTAAGAGTTGAGAATTCGGTTAACAACAATTGCATTACAGAGGTATAATTCCATAATTCTTGTTCTTCATTTTGTCTATGTCAAAATTTCTATTCTTGAAATTCTTAATTCTTGATCATGTTGAATTGGGTTGTACTTGGGGTGTAGAACACTTGTTTAGTGGTTATATGAACTTATATACATGTTTAGTATGCAATGCAGCTTGTTTGGAATCGATTTGGTTATAAAATTTGGGAATTGGCCTAGCTTTTTGTCGTTGCTGGCCACGATCTGGCACGAACCAGTAGTGGTGCAGCTGCGCCGGTTTATAACCAAGGCGCAGCGCAGCTGCGCCGGACACTGTGTTCAGTTTTTGATTTCTGCTTAAATTCTGCTAAATGATAAATTGTTTGCATAACTTAGATGATCATGCTAGCTTGAGTAGAACATATGCATGAGTACATAGGCCTAACGTAAGCATGTTTAAACCAAGATGGTGTGACGCCCCCAAATTCCAGGACCGCCACTTGGTCTCTCGAATTCGGTTCATCACGTGCTCATGGTAATACATCGCAATAATAATAACTAAATATCACACAATCACAGCGGAAAATCTATTCTAGAATAATTTACAATGATTTATTATAATTATTCCCCCAAGTCTCGCAACCTACAGTACTTAATAGATTACATACTAATATCAATTAACGACTTATTACATAATCTAACTTAAGCTTAAACATAATCAAATCCAGTCTTACTTCATCATCTTAATACAACATTAAAATATATAAAAAAAAATATAAAAGAGACAAGCTAGTTAGTAGCCTTGCCCTTGCCCTTATCAATGCCCGAAGGTTCGCCATGCTCTGCCTTAACTGAAATGTTTTAGGGAAAGCAAGAATGAGCACAAATTGCCCAGCAAGTAATATATAATAAGGGTGAGTAATAAGATTCCCAATTCTCGAAAAGGTATAACAAGGTTTGATAGTTCAAGGATAACAAGAATATCAACAGTTCTCAATAACAGTCGCTAAGGACAGAATAATATCAATATGATTCAATAATACGTCAATTCAAGATTTTAAATAATTGAATACTGAGCAGTCACTAAGGACTATGAACTTCTACTAGAATTGACAGTAATAAACTGAAAATCCAATAAAAACAGGTACAACAGGTGATCAGCCTAAAGTACCATCGTTATGCATAACAATCAATCATACTCAAGTGTGCACGTCGGTCCTCCGACAATTATATATTCCCTTCAAAGAAGGTTGTTCTTCTCAGTCAAATACAAGATCCCGCACCAATCAATTAGTTTGGGTTGCTTTCCAATAATATAAGTCTAGCCGAATCAAATGGCATAGACACTTTCACAATATTCAAGAACAATACTAAGTTCAACATGAATAATAGCTTTAATGAAATAAGAGTTCAAGTATGCTAATTCAATTCAACCGATTAAGTAGAAAACTAGTTCGCAATATACAAGGATAGAATACTTGCACAGTAAAAGAGTGTAAGTTAGGAAACTTGCACAATCATAGATTTCCTTGCATAAAGTAAATGCGTCGGTTAGGATACTTGCACTTTAAAAGAGTGAAAGTAAGAGAACTTGCCTTTAGCGTAGTTTATCCACGAAAGAAAATCAACACTTTCGAATTCCTATCGTAATACAGTTACGTATATATATGATATTCATTAGTCATATAATTAAACTTCACATTTTATCTTCGAATATACGATCAACACATAAGCTAGGTCTTACCTAGCTACACAGTTATATAGAATATAATTTTTATCCTTAACGTTCCTCCTTTAGAGTTTAAACACATTCTCATATCTTATAAGATCGCAATCAATGCTAAATATATTTTATTTTAGCAAGTTACGGCATCCCCTTAAGTTAACCGTCAAAATCGGGTTCAAGTAACATCCTATAATATCACTAGCATGTATTCATATTTAAAGGATACTTTCATGCTTGTATAACTTTTTTAAATCCAATCGTACATGGTATAGGTTCTTAAGTTAATACTTAAAGTCATTCAAGGACACGAACTCATATGGTCTAACATGCTCGCTTTTTAAACACATAAGATTTTCATATAACTTGTGTTAGGCATGCTCATGAGTACTCGTATCGCATATACGTAGCTAGCATTGTTATGATCTTGAAAACATGCTTCGTTTATGCTAAACTTTAATCACGACAACTAATCATGGTATATATACATGCATGACACATTAATGAGTCTAAGAGTACTATCACATGTGTCCAAATTATCAGATTCTAACTCTCGTCATAACATACCAAAGTTTACGTTCAAAGCTTATACTTTGTTAGTTTAGTTCATTAATAAGGTCTATCATGTCCATGCTTCCTTATGAAACCTATATATATAAGTTAACATGCTTTTCATGCATTTCAAGGCCCTATAAACATGCTCGAAAAGTCAGAATGTATACATGGTCTTTACATGTCAATATCAACCTTCAAAACTTGTATTTTTGTTAGATATGTTCAATAGTGAAGTCTAACATGCTCTTGTCATACTACGAGCCATATATACATAAGTTAATATGTCTTTTATGCATCTCTACCTCATACCGACATGCCTTGAAAAATCAGAATATTAACATGCTTCATATATGTTAACGTTCGTTTAGGAAACTTTAAGTTCGTTTCCAAACTATATGTCGTTTGGTTAACCATGCATGCTAATATACTAAAATATGCTTACATTACCTCATTAGGTTTATATATATGTATTAATCATACTTCCATGCTTATTTAAACAAAAATCAAACAATTAGTACATAACAGTTTTGTTGCAGAATGCAGAAAACTGCACACAGAGGCCGGCGCTGCGGCGCGGCAACAACAGGCACAATCTGGCGCTGCGACGCGGGTGGCACTGCGGCGCGGGCATAATGCCCTGGGATTGGCGCTGCGGCGTGGGAGACGCTGGTACTGACGCGTTGTGGCGCTGCAGCGCGCAGCTAACGCTGTGCATCGGCGCTGCGGCGCCGCATTGCAGACTCAGTTCGCTGCAGCCAAAACCGTCCTTTCCATGATTGTGTGGAACAAGTCACTAGAGATCGTGGAATAAATCCACTGGAGGACTGCTGCATCAAGGGTTAGCCATAAATCCTTTTCGTTATCAATTGTCAGTACCTTCTCCTTGCCTTTTTCTGGTGGGATCATGTGGTCAATAACCCTGTGATCGACAATGAATTTTGAAGAGCTCCGCCCACGTCGCATATTGGACGTTCTCCATCTCAAGGGTGATGGGGATGAGGGACTTGATGTTTGAGACAGCCAGAGCGGGATGAAAAGAGGAGGTTTTTGAGTCAGACATGGCTGACGGGAAGGAGGAAGAAGATGGTGAGGGGAGGCGGAGCACTAGGGCACTACAGAAGTGTGGAGCGCTGGGGCTCTGATACCATGAAAGAATAATAATTCCATGTCCTTTGCATTAATCAAGTGAGCATCATATATAATGGTTACAAGCATGATTCGTGGAATAAACCAAGGCAACAGTTATGTTATTTTACCCCTAATCAAGGACTTGCTATCTTTACATTTATTTACATATCTATATTTATTTACATAAATATATTCTATCAGATATCATAGAAGTCCAATCACTAAAATTAGTGGTCTCTACTCTATAAGCTAAAATAAAAATAAAATAAAATTGAAACCATAACAGGATAGCTCAAAAAATATAGCTAGAGAATCAAACACATAACAGTTGTCATACATAGTTCTATAAAAATGGCAGGTCAACTTATCTCGTCTTTATGATATTTCAACAAATATGTAACATTCACCTCGCTAACATGCATGGTATGAATCCATACTATTTTTTTTCCCGAAATAGTATGAATCAAAGTACAAAGAATTTGCAAAGGCAAACTTGAGGGAAGTTAAATATAAAGTTATCTTCTAAATTCACAAATTAAATCGGCAAGATAGATAGGAACTTAGAGAGAGGGAAGAGAATTGGGTTCCATTAGTCTGAACTTTCTCAATAAAGCGATTATTGTTTGAAAAATAAAAATCACAAACTTAAATTAAACATACCTTGCTTGATGGCTCGATTAATTTTACTGTACAAATAGGCGAGATAAATACAAACTTAACACACGAAATTGTTGGGTATGTAAAAAAATGAATACCATGAAGCTAAGCAACCTTGCGAACTTTACATCAACCGCCTATTCAAGTTGTGTCGTTGTGCTGTTCCACCATCGTGGTCGTTCGTCTTTGAAGATCGTGGTGTCATGACTAATATCTCTTGAATCAATCACGCTCTCTCTCAAGGTATTTGGCGGTGTTTATAATTATTCCTTCAAACACCAATTGAAAAAAGATATAAACGGCATTACATAAAAATTGAAACACAATTCTATCAAGATCATGTAACGATATAATTATGAACAATCGAAATCACCATTGTACAACAAAATGAGGATCTTATATGCTGAAAGTTAAGGAAAGAAAGCAATAGTTATTGATACTGTCTATATATAAAATATTAATACAACCGTTAAGTTACATGTTTAACTCTATACAAAGCTAGATCCAACCAATCTCACAACTAAAAACTTGTCAAAACCATACATATTCTGCTTTCATTTTGAAACAAAAAGGATCTCCGATTTCTTAACTTTACACATTTGAAAAACCTACATTCTCGTCTGCTAATTGTGCAGCCCCTCGTGCTTTCTTATCGAGCTGAATCAAACTACGGGATGCTAATAATGCCTGCTGAACCCAATTTCATGAGAAGGCCTAACATACAAACAGCTCCCAGCAACTGAAGTTGCATCTATTTACGATTACGACGACAAAATTAGAGTTTCAACTTTGAAATCAAATCCTATGTCCCAAGTTTTCAATACACTTATTACGCAAGTCTAATGTAATTTTAACTAACATAATATCTGTTATTTTAAAAAGATTTGAAAATGCACTCGACACAATTCATATGTGAAGAAATTGGATACCCTCTGCAACTCCTATAGCAGAGGAGTTGCTTTGGGCAACTTGCTTTACTGCTTTCACATAAAACAAATTCAACCCAAAAAATGAAGAAAAAAAAAAACCATTCTCAGAGTATTACAATCGTTAAAATTCTATCATACATGAACTCAATAAACCTGAATAATTACCTACATGCCATCATCAACTTTATACTATACTAATTTATCCATCTCATATTATATTCATAGTATCCATCTTATGACCATCTATACTTATTTAAGGAAAAAGATGTAGCTAATGCTCAAAATTGTAGCTATGGAGAGAGAAATAGGTTTAGCCTTTTAGTTTGGTACATATAAATTAGCACAGTAACTTGGTTGTTCTGATTCATCATAATTGCTATTGACTAAGCAGTTTTTTTCTTTTTTTCTTTTTCTTTTTTTCTTTTTTCCATTTTGTAATTTTCTTACTTTTAGGTGTTAAAAGGTATATAATAAATTCAATATGTTTCATCTTCAACGCCTCAAAAGCCATCATTCAAATTAGACATGCATACAAATTATCTCTACCATTTATGAATGTAGGACTATTTCAATTTTCCTGTAGATATGTTCGAAGTGTAGTATTGTATTTAACTTTTCGTTAGATAGCTGTTTTCTTCGAGTTTGATGTAGTATAATGGATTGGTTATCGGTTAGAATTAGGTTGTGTAAAATGAACCGAGTAATTAACTCGTATCTATTGTTTCCATTTCAACAAAGAGTACAAAATGCTCTTCTTGGTTGGTGTAGAAACTAATAGTTTCCCTTTTATTTAGTTTAGACATTGGAATTCTTCCCCTTTATTATCATTTTATATTTATATAAGAAAATTGTGTATAACTTTGATGGTTTATTTATATTACCCATTCTGTCAAATCTATCTTTTGATCCATGTTCTGATCTTAAGCTTGTTTAGGTCCAATTTCCTATTAAGCACTGAACTAAACACTGATTTGGCATCAAAATATAGCATCACGGTATGTAAATCATAATGTACGGTGATCCAGAGAAATCATAATAATATATCAAGAACAAACCTTTAGACTATTATTACTAAAGAGAAGGTTTCATATTAGTATTGAAATTTATACAAAGTGTCCTGTTGAGTATCCAAAATCTCCCTGCTTAGGAGGACCGGTAAGCAGGAGTTGGATTAACAATGATTAGTATTTATCTTTACATACTCCGCTAAAAGAATGGTTAATTTGTGGTTGGTTAGAAATAAGAATCCACAATAATGAATTAAATCCAAATCTTTGAAATAACGTTATTCCAATTGTGTTAATGTGTGTAATGATGTCCAAAGAAAGAAAGTGCGTACCAGAGCGCCAGGGGAGGAAGGAGTAGCAAAAAGAACAACACAAACAGCTCCTAAAGGTGCAATTGTAAGGGAAAGTCCTTAGGTGCCAACAACTAGTCCATTTCCCCAAACACTACCATGGCTGCAAATGACCCTGCAGCAGGCCAAAAAAATCTCACTTGGGACGGAGCTTTAGAATCCTTGTTTGGCGTCCAATTGTCCCAAAATGCTGCGGCCACAGTTAGTTGATGATGTTACCACAATACCCACCTCTCTTCTTATTCTTTGTCCGTTCCCTCCATTAATAAAAATAGTCAAATCAAGTGATTTTTCAAGACAACAAATACGATGTTCTTCTAATACTGAGATAATAATTTGAATTTTAAATTAGAGATTCCATTACTTCTAATATAATGTAACGACCTCTTTGTGTCATTTCAAAAAACATTTAATGTGTAAATATAAACCAATTAAAAAATTTAAACTAAATAAATTATAGTTTCAAGAATGGAAACTGAAACTTTCACTCAAACTCAACTTCCAAAATAAATTAAAGAATAAAGAAACAATATAATTCCACAATTATGTATGTATAAATGTACATGTTAATATTTAGATTGGACTAGTAAAGAGTTTAAGATTTTGCCCATATTAAATCAAATTTAATCATCTAAAATTGAAGCGCATTAATAAAATTCATCAAGTTACAGATCATGATCATCACGTCAAAGATTCAAGAGATTACAAATTAAGTTGAATTGAAATCGTAATGCTTGAAATAAATAAGGAAACCTAAAAATTAATGAATAAACTCAAAACTCTCTCCGATTTGGCCTGGAGCAATTGCTCAAGTACTGGAGCAAATATATCAGAAAAATTTTATGCGTTAAAATCGATAAGAACAAATCATTACCTTTGATTTGAATTAGCGTCCTGAATTGATCGGGTGATGGGAACTCTGGTTGTTCCGCACAGGCTATGTTGATATATAAGAAAATGAAGAATCAGAGAAGATAAATATTGAAAATGGCTTCAGAAAACGACGGAAGTAAAAAAAGTAAAAGAGATAAAGGGAAATTATAGTGAGGGTTCTTCAATAGCTTCAATTTTTTCAATAGCTTTGAATCCCTAACCCTCAAATCCATAGCTTTGAAATAAGAAGAAGAGTAAGACCGAAATAGCAGATGAAAATGGGAGATTGAGGAAGGGGAAGTGGTTGGAGAAGAGTAAGGCGGCGCAAAGGATGCGATGATAAGAATGCGACCCATCAAGTTTAGAGAAGTAGGATGTGACGGTTGAATGAATGGGGCGATCGAAGAACCAAAGGAAGGCGAAAAGGAGCAGAGGAAGGCGAAGAAGGACCAATCTCGGTCAATTAACCCGTACCAACGAAATTGACTCGGAATTATTTGGTTTGGGATCGGCTCTTATCATGTTATATATTTGACGGATATCGCTGAAAAGGGATAGTCAAAAAAACAATCTCTGAAGAACAGTATTCTTGAATTAGCATCCTGAATTCACGAGTATTCTGAGAGTACCTATGGGACATTCTTGAATTCAAAACATGACAAATGGGTAGAAAGCAATCTCTGAAGAACAGTTTTTACTGCAAGTTCTTGTACATATGAAGATAATGAAGATAAAGGTAGCAAAACAACAATACTTAGAAATAGTAACGTGGCCAATTTTTTCCTATTTACGTTGAAGGTGTTGTATTCAACATATAACTTATTTTAAATACGTTATACCAAATAATTCCTTTTACCTTATTTTCTACAATAAGTTATAAACATCTTCAAATAAGCACAAAAACAAATAACCATCAACACTCTATATACCACCATTATTGAACAACAAAAACAAAAATTGAACAAAATTATAGAGTAAAGCACAAAGAGAAGGTATTTTTCTTTCCTAGTTGCTCTTGGAACTCTGATTGAATCTGGCAACAGATAACCATCAACACTCTTGTCAAATTTCACATACTTCCAATCAATCCCTTGACAAGCATACAACACATCCCTCACTAAAAACCTCCTTAGAAACTTCATTCTCCTCCTTTATCAAATGCAGTACTAAACAAACTTGACTTCAATACTTTAAACTCTAGAAGACTGTCTTTCAGTATTACTTATAGCATGCCATAATTATCGAGGGTCCACTTAAAAACACCATCTTTAAAGGTTCCACTTACTATAGCATGCCATAGTACTGTTTCTTCGGCATAAAGGGAGTATATGATTACAATTTCATCTAACAATTTATCCAAATTAAATGCATTCATGACTAAGAAACCTTGCAATTCAATTTTTTATTTCAAAAATCAAAGCATTAACAATACCAAACAAAACTGAAATTAATCCAAACTAAACTTTCATATAGCCAAAGTTCAAACCTATGAAATCGAAAAAAGACTGATATTCAAATTCATTCAAATTAAACAAAATAAAAAACTGTAATTACCTATTTCCAAGGCGGAGGACTCCAATCCATTCCTAAAGGTAAAGGCGAAGTTCCATCGTGTCCATGCTTTGGAGGACTCTGTCCCTGCATCCTTCAATTTGTTCTGTAATTTCAATTTTCTGAAAATTTAGAAAAAAAAATAAAGGGGGTGGGGTTTTGGTGATCGAATTTGGTATGAGAGGAGAAATAACGGCAGTAAGAATCATTTAGAAATTCTATAATCAGATAAATTACTTATGTTTTTTCGATCTTCCGATATGGCTTTGAGCAAATAAATCACAACCCACTTGTTATTTACACTTCCGGTTAACTACCGATACCTTTTAGCTTTCCTTTAGCTGCTACTTTTTTCCAGTCTACACCCAATCAGAGTAGCTTGAGTAGATGGCTGCCTGCGAAGTTCTATTTTTGGCCCCGAATATGCCTTTGCCATTCTTGGAGATCTAGGGTTTGAAGAGGTGTGAAAACATGGTTTTTATAAGATGAGAGAAAGTGAAAAGGTAGGGTGAGAAAAGAGTTACAAATTCAATGTACAAGACACATAAGAAAAGAAAGAGGAGAAGAGACATGATGATTGAGGAGAAGAGACTTTGCATAACATAATAGTAAGTTAATCAGTATAATACCTGAAGATCAAGGCTTACACAAACCAAAAAATGGAATAGTTTGGAAGATGCTTGAGGCCAAGTAGAGAATGTTAAATAAAACACAAATTCATAAAATCAACAATGAAAAAGGATTCAAAAGTTTCATTTTCATTAGTTCACTCAAAATAAGAAACTTAAAACTAAAAATTGTAACTGTACTTCACCAGCCTGCTTAATTGTTAAGAGAACATTGTAAAAAGGTAACAAATTTAGATTTTCTGACATTAGATTTTCTGAAACTTGGCTTCTCTTGTCCCCTTCTCTGAAGTTAAAAACCATGAAAGAAGCATCTTGGTAGTAGTCCTGTAGCTGAGCTACAATGCCACCCATGTATAGTTTATACTCATCTTCTATTACGTTACTGGAGAAGCAGCAATCAAACACTGCAAGTGCATGAAAAAAGGAGAAGTTAAAGAACATAATCAATGAATATAGGGCCACTGAATCTAAATGATCCAAGTTAAAGAAAAGAGCATACCAAAAAAATTCAATAAAGTCAACAAATTTCCTACTCAAAGAACTTCAAATACCTTGACTCAGAAATTTGACGACAAACATGAAGAGTTCTAAAACTTACATTTCAAATGAAATCGATATATAACGACACTTGAAAGGGTCAAATGTATATAATTTTACAATGCTACTGCACTCAATATACAATGAGTTTGTCACTAATTTACTAAATTTTCTCAACATTTTTGTTATCTTCAAAATGTTCTAAATTGTAACATCAGTGCATAAAAATGTGATTAACACTAACAGCTGAGATATTTATATATGGGGAGAGAGCAAATGTTCAACTGCCAACAGGAAAATGTGCCTGATTAATGCTGTAAGTATACAACTTAGGGCACCAATACAACTACAATGAAGTCAGAGCACCAATGCAACTACAATTACACCAACATGTTAAAATTACACAACACGTATCACAAAATCAAGTAATTTAGCTACTTCAATATATTATAATGATACAATAAAAATTCTAATACACAAAATTAGAGTTGAATTTGCATATGATAAAGAAGTAATGTTAGAGCTGGAACTAAGAGAACTGAGCAGTGATGTTTTAGACGTACCATAGACCCTCTCGGAGATCTCAAGAAGCCTGTAAGGTGGCTTCCGATAAAAGAATCGTCTGAACAGCGCCATCAAGATGGCGCTGTTGCTCCCCGATCAGATCCAAAACTTTAATTCTAATTGGCGAAATCGTTCCAATACAACACAATGGATCTCCCAGTCATCAAATTTAATCACATCAATAAAAAATTGAATAAATTAATCAGCAGAATTTAGTTAAGTTAAACTGTTATGAGCTGGGTGTCTGAATGTGATGTTGGGCGTCTGAATGTTATCAAGTGATGTGTGTTTTGATGTGTTTCATTACTTTGTGTTATTTAGTTTGACTGAGTCTATGTAGTGGGTCTAGGAGTCTCTGTAGTGGGTCTAGTAATGCTTTATGGGAAGTTCTATGTAAATAGGTATGGGTCAGTTATTTTCATTCCATGTTTATTGGGTCATGCCCTACGTTTCTGTAAATGGTAAGTAGTTTTATATGTATTGTTATTCTTTTTAAGGAATGCAAGGAAATTCACATCAATACAGATTATAGAAGGAGGCCTGGTAACCTCGAATTACCACCAAACTATTCTAATTATATTACACAGATTGCTGCTATAACAGTGGTATCAAAGCAGCGTTCCTGTGATATAGCGGAAGGCACTCGACAAGCTCAAATGATAGAAGCACTGACAGCATTAAAAGAGGAGAAAAACAACCTGCGTGAAGAACAAACAAGGCAAAAGGAAATGTTAGTAGCTGTTCTCCAACAGATAAGCAATCTAGCTTCCAGTTATGAACATTTGGCAGCAAATCATGATTCGGGAGAGGGATCTTCAAACTCTAAGGTTAGTAACAATCCTTTATTTGAGGCTAATGGGGGAATTCAGGTAAGATCACTTGGGCTGGATTTTCCTAAGTTTGATGGTACGGATCCGGATGAATGGGTTCAAAAGGCACAACAGTTTTTTGAATATTATAAGACACCTGATGATCAAAGGTTACAAATAGCCTTCCACATGGAGGGCAAGGCTCTTTCATGGTATAGTTAGTTAAAGGAGTCCAGTCCAATTAATACTTGGGATGACTTTATCTCAACCCTAAAGGTGAGATTTGGTCCTTCAGCCTATGAGGACCCTGTGGGAAAGTTCACTAAGCTTAAACAAACCAGCACTGTAGAAGCATACCAGACACAATTTGAAATGCTCTCTAATAAAATCAGTGGGTTGTCAGAGGAGTTTAGAATTAGTACTTTTCTAAGTGGGCTGAGAGATGATTTAAAAATCATAGTTACTATGTTTAAACCCTCAACACTGTCTGTAGCTTTTGGATTGGTCAGGTTACAGGAAAAGGAGATAATTAAGCGTGGAAAAGGGAACCCAACCAAATTTCCAACATACCAAAACACTAACCCAGCCCCCTTATTGAGATTACCAGATCCACAAAATAAACCCAACCAGAAACTCCAAACCTTCAATAATTCCCAAATCTTCAATAATCCCAGAAAAAACAGCTTTCCCATAAAAAGAGTTAGTCCTAATCAAATGCAAGAAAGAAGAGAAAAAGGGTTATGTTGGTTTTGTGATGATAAATACCACCCAGGACACAAATGTAACAAACCTAAAATTTATCTGCTGGAAGGGATGGGAGGAGAAGGAGAAGATAGCGGTGAATCTGAAAATGAGGATGGATCACTTGCTGTAGTTGAGACTAATGAAGAGGAAGTTGGAGAATTGTTAAAGATATCCTTACATGCTGTAGCCAGATCTTTAGCCCCAAAAACTATGAGAATGGTTGCTGAAATTAATCATCAGAAGGTATTAGTTTTAAATGATACAGGGAGTACTCATAGTTTCATTGATCCTAATGTCGCAAAGAAAATGAATCTGTCAAGAGAAGAAAGCCGCTTAACAGTCCAAGTGGCTAATGGGGCCATTTTTCCGTGCCTTGGTTACTGTAAGGCAGTTCCTTTAAAGTTACAAGATTATTTAAGTGTGGCTAATTTGTATGTGTTGACGCTTGGAGGTTGCGACCTAGTTTTGGGTGTTGATTGGCTAAGTAAATTGGGATCTGTTCTATGGAATTTTGCAGACCTAACCATGAGGTTTCAGTGTGGAGATCAAGATGTGGAACTGCAAGGAATTAAAAGACCAATTAGCAATGTAATTGAGGAAGACAATATTGCAGATCTAAAAAAGGGAACAACTAAAGGAATTTGGCTACACATCATGGAAGGAAACAAGAAGGGTTCAAGTTCAAATGTTCCCCAAGAGGTGCAGCAGCTTTTAGACAACTTTCAAGGAGTATTTGATGAACCAAAAGGGCTTCCCCCTTCCAGAGTGGTTGATCATAAGATTAAATTACAAGATGGTTGTAAACCAACTTGTGTACGACCCTACAGGTATCCCTATTACTAGAAGGAGGAAATAGAGAAGTTGGTAGCTGACTTGATTAAGAATAGCAGCATACGGAATAGCCACAGTCCATACTCTTCCCCAGTATTATTGGTGAGGAAAGCAGATGGCAGTTGGAGGATGTGTATGGACTATCGTGCCCTTAACAAGGATACCATAAAAGATAAGTATCCTATCCCTAATATTGATGAGTTACTTGATGAATTGGAAGGGGCTGAAATTTTCTCTAAGTTGGATTTAAGGTCGGGATATCATCAGATAAAAATGAATCCTGATGACATCCCTAAAACTGCCTTTCGCACACATGAAGGTCATTATGAATTTTTAGTAATGCCCTTCGGGCTTACTAATGCTCCCTCAACTTTTCAAGGAGTGATGAATGACATGTTTAGGCCTTACTTGAGGAAGTTTGTGCTGGTGTTTTTTGATGACATCTTAATATACAGCAAGACAATGCAGGAACACTTGGAACACCTTACAAGGGTTTTGGAGGTTTTAAAAGCGGAACAGTTTTTTGCCAAATTGTCTAAGTGTGTGTTTGGTAGCAAGGACGTTGAATATTTAGGACACCTCATTTCCAAGGAAGGAGTCAAAGCTGACCCACAGAAGCTGATTGCTATGAAAGAGTGGCCAACTCCTAATAACCTCAAAGCTTTGAGAGGTTTCTTAGGACTCACTGGGTTTTACATGAAATTCATTAAAGGCTACGGAGCTATAGCAGCCCCACTCACGTGTCTTCTAAGAAAAAATACTTTTTTATTGGAATGATAAGGCACAAAGAGCATTTGAAACATTAAAAGAGGCTATGGTAAGTTCCCCCGTACTTAGATTACCTAATTTCACTAAAACATTTGTGGTGGAATGTGATGCCTCAGGAGAAGCATTGGGAGCTGTGCTTATGCAAGAGGGGCAACCCCTAGCATATTTCAGTCAAGCTTTAAAAGGGAGAAATTTGGATCTATCTACCTATGAGAAGGAACTATTGGCCTTGGTGATGGCAGTGAGGAAATGGAGGCACTATTTGGTGGGACAGTCTTTCAAGGTACGCACTGATCAACAAGCACTTAAATACTTGCTGGAGCAAAAGGTGGGAACTCCCTCTCAACAGAAATGGGTCTCGAAATTGCTTGGGTACGACTTCACAATTGAGTACAAAAGTGGGAAGAACAATGCAGTAGCTGATGCTCTATCCAGGGTCCACTACCTGAAAAAAAAAATGAATCCCAACAGTAACCAAATCCAGAACCAAGCAATTAGTATAGTCCAAGCACAGTGGATTGAGGAGTTAAAGAAAGCTTACCAGCAGGACCCCATGTTGCAGTAGCTAATATGTCACTACCAAAATGGAGGCCTGGACCAAACTCATTACCAATTTCGAAATGAGTTACTCTTTTACAAGGGTCGACTACATCTCGGGTCATTGGTTCCCTTCCAGCAACAGATCCTGCATCAATTTCACAACAGTCCATTAGGAGGTCACACAAGAGTACATAAAACACAATCAAGAATTAAAAAGAAGTTTTACTGGCCTGGTTTGAGGAAGGATGTGAGAACATTCATTAAAGAGTGTGATGTTTGCCAAAGGAGTAAAGTTGAAGCCCTTCTTCCATCGGGGTTGCTTCAGCCCTTGCCTATCCCTGCTAAGAATTGGGAGGATATTAGTATGGAATTTATCGAAGGACTACCCTCTTCAGGAGGCAAGACAGTGATATTTGTGGTGGTGGACAGGTTGAGTAAGTACTCCCATTTCATGGCCCTTACCCATCCTTATACAGCAGTTACAGTAGTTAGGGTTTTTATGGAAAATGTGTTCAAGTTACATGGACTACCAAAGACAATTGTTAGTGACCAAGATCCAGTGTTTACTAGCAATTTTTGGAAGGAATTGTTCAGGTGAAGTGGAACTGAATTGCTACTCAGCACAGCTTACCATCCTCAAACGGATGGCCAAACAGAGGCCATGAATAAAGTGTTAGAGTGTTACCTCAGGTGCTTCTCCAGTGATAGACCAAAAGATTGGATTAAGTGGTTACCTCTCGCCGAGTATTCATATAATACCTCTGAGCAAACGTCAACCAATGTGAATCCATTTGAAGCTGTGTATGGTCAATTGCCCCCCAAGGTGTTACCCTATGAAGCAGGATCTACATCCGTCCAAACCGTTGAAGAAGAGCTGAGAAACCGAGAAATTATTGCTAAATTAATCAAAGAAAATATGCAAGATGCCCAAGCTAAGATGAAGTATTATGCAGATCGAAAAAGGCGAACCTTAGATCTCGAAGTGGGAGAGATGGTTTACCTTTGTTTGAGACCCTACAGGCAGATGACGGTGGCGATGCGAAGGAATCTCAAGCTTGCATCGCGATATTACGGCCCCTTCAAGATCGTCCGTAAGGTTGGACAGGTAGCTTATGAACTAGATCTACCCCAAGAATGTCGAATCTACCCGGTACTTCACACCTCGTGCCTCAAGAGGAAGCTTGGAGAAGGAGTTCAACCCATCCCAGTATTACCGAGTCTCACGACCGAGGGAACCCTTGCACCATGCCCTCAAAAGATTCTCCAACGAAGGCTTAAAAGAAAGGGGAACAGAGCAGGGGTCGAGGGGTTAGTGCAGTGGGCTGGATCGGAGGAAGCCGACGCCACTTGGGAGGATTTGGAAGACCTGAATCGCCGCTCTCCTCACCTTGTGGACAAGGTTCTCTAACACGGAGTATTTGTTATGAGCTGGGTGTCTGAATGTGATGTTGGGTGTCTGAATGTTATCAAGTGATGTGTGTTTTGATGTGTTTCATTACTTTGTGTTATTTAGTTTGACTGAGTCTGTGTAGTGGGTCTAGGAGTCTGTGTAGTGGGTCTAGTAATGCTTTATGGGAAGTTATATGTAAATAGGTATGGGTCAGTTATTTTCATTCCATGTTTATTGGGTCATGCCCCACGTTTCTGTAAATGGTAAGTAGTCCTATATGTACTGTTATTCTTTTTAAGGAATGCAAGGAAATTCACATCAATACAGATTATAGAAGGAGGCCTGGTAACCTCGAATTACCACCAAACTATTCTAATTATATTACACAGATTGCTGCTATAACATAAACAGTGAAAGCAAATGATAGAAGCGTTAGAACTTCAACTTATATCCAATCCCGTTTCATTTCTCGCAGTTATCTCAACAACCAATAATCATGAGCATTCTAGAAGAATTCGATGATGCAGAAATTTACCTACTATGAGAAAACTTCGTTAGAATTCACATTGACCAAAACTTCAGAAATTTCAGATCCAAAACGGAATGTTGATGTCTCCCATATACAAAACCACAATCTCAGATTGAAAAATGCGAAGCGATTAGCCCAAGTTCATCGAGAAATTCAATGTGTCGAAAGATCAATATTATACTATATAAATATTATACTACATCAAACAATTTGTGAATTACCTACTTGTAACTTGGAAGATTGGAACTTGGAAGTCGAGGACTCGAGGTGATCTTTGAGAGGCAGAGCCTAGAGAGGCCTATAAACGCAGAGGGGCGGGGGCGGAATCACAGAGACCAAAGAGGTCGGAGGTGGAGGCCAGAATGGGGGAGAGTCGCGATTTGCGAAGCGAAGCGATGCGGGATTTTAGAGGAGCGAATCTTTTTGCGCCAACGGTGGAGGAGGTAGTAGGCGACGGAGAAGAAGAGGGTGAAGAAAATGTCGTTGGTTATGTATGGGGAGAGGGAGAGTGTCGGAAGCTTTTGGGGTTGGGGATGGGGAGCGATCGGCCGGCGAATATGGCTTCTTATGATGGGGATGGCGGTGGGAGGATTCGTTGAGGAGGGTTGGACGGGGAAGTTTGGGGTGTAAACTCCGGATGGATTCCATGGAATTGGATATTCCGACAGAGAGAAAATGGCGAAGGGAGAGAGACAGAGCACGTTGGCTTTGATACTGGGCGGATGAGCGCTGGTTTCGGGGAAATGGGTGGTCAGGATGATTTATTAGAGTGAGCGAAAAAAGATATATTTTTAAAAATAGTTGTGTTTTGTTAGATAAATTTATATCGAACCTAGTAATGGCTAAGAAAATTTATCAGTATTATTTAGTGGCATTTTTAGCACCATCTTCGGATTTTGGTATAATAACGCGTTACGGCTCCTACCGTTCAGCTATCCAACTTGGGGTCTCACGAAGTATCAACCTGTGTGGTCGATTAATCACCTACACAACATTTAATGCAAAATATCATAACACATGGTTATGATTATGGAAGAGGTTGGTGAAGATTCTCTCACCAACTACCACACAAGCAGAACGTGGCAAAGAACATGTGATAACCTCAGACAACTCTTTGTATAAATAACCTCTTGCACAAGGTAAAGGTAATCCACTTTTTTTTACTCTCAACTCTTGGAACCTCCATTGTTGACACTCCTTCCTCTCACCTGTACAAGTTCCTTGCTCTCACGTTGGAGGCGTTTTAATTCCTGACGGCAACGTCGGGTCACCGATTTATTCATTTTTGCAGGTTGAAAGTCTAGTATTGAGTCCAAAGTCACCAAAAGAAACTTTAACATTTTATTTAGTGACATTTTTAGCACCTCTCATAATATCCTATTGGGGAGTGGAGTGGACCCAGATGGTTCGGTGGGTCCCAGGCCACATGGAGGAGTATATTCTGGGCAGTAGGTTGGATTTTAAAGAATCTGTGATTCCTAGTGGCATTTAATTTTTGATTCCTAAGGAAAGGGTCAGGATTAGATCCGATTTTCTTTCTTTAAGGAAATTGGAAGTTATCTTTGACATTCTAAAAGTAATACCTTACTTCTACTCTACTAACACAAGAATGAGTTTAATAATAAGCAATGATTGATCCCACGGAGAGTGGTGTGTTTTATATCTATCCAAATATTTTCAACAAAGATGGGGATTTTTGAGTTTGATTAGCTAAACTTATGAGAACAAAGAATAATTAAGATGATTAACCAATGAATAAAAGACTCCAGTCTTACAATTCAAAATCACCTTTTTACAATTATGGAATAATCAAATTAAGCAATATTTACCCTTTAATGAAATTAATAACCTTAGATAACTACAATCGCTAATTATCCGAAATTCTTCTTAAGTTGTAAATCTAAGGTGACAATCGTCCCAATATACCCTAACTATCATACAATCTAGAACTATCAGTCTAGATTTAATATAACAGCAGCATGAAGAATGAGAATTAGGTTATTTCAAGTAACAATCACACAATCAGGGATTATTTAACTTGCCTTCTGATAATCTTAGTAATACTTAAAAGCTTGTCCACAATCATGCATCACTAAGTGATAATTATGATCAGATATAATATCGTTTGCTTAATACTATATCTTAATCTAGCATATGAATCAATTAATCAATTTAATTCTGCTGAAACCAAATTAGTAAATTGAATATCATACAAGAAGTTGAAATAGATTATCAGAATAAATCTCATGCAAGAAGGAATAAATAAATTAAACTTGATTAAACAGTTAATTATAAATAAGGTTCAACATCTCTTAGAACTAAAATAGAGAAATTAGCTTGACATGCCTTTGATCTTCTAAAAATAGGATTTGAATCCAATTGTAGACGATGATTACAGTCGTTCCACCTGTTGTCTGACCAATTACATGTATTTATAATGTTAAACGAAGTCCTAAACCTATTAGAAATATCAATCCAAAACCTAGTAGGAATCTGCCAAAAACTATTATGAAAACTTTCCAAAAATCTAAATTTTTTTGATGAACTCATCGGGGCGAATTCATTTGCCTTGTTGAGCTCGCCGAGGCGAGCTTGTCTAGAGAGGAATGGGCCGGGGTGAATTTAGAGCGCGCTTGGGCGAAGAAATGAAGAGACGAACTCACCGGGGCGAGTTTCTTGTGTGTATTGAGCTTGCCCGGGCGAGTTCCTTGTGTGTGTTGAGCTCGCCGGGGTGAGTTCCTTGTGTGTGTTGAGCTTGCGGGGGCGAGCTTTCCTAGATCAGGTCGGCTGTGAGGTTCTCACCGGAGCGAGTTCTGCAGTTCTTTTGGTCTCGTCGGGGCGAAGATATCAGTCTCCAGAAAATTCTTTCCTTTTTCCTGTTTCAGCTCCAATACTCTCCACTTTTAGCTCCAAATCCATCTGAAAATAATAAACACCCTATTAAGCTCACACACACCACAAAACATGCAATAAATTAAACGTAAAGAGTCGAAATTAATGAATATTGTGCACTTGCCAAATTGCCCCACACTTAGCCTTTACACGTCGTTGTGTAAACCAAAACAAAGTTTATATTAATATTCAGAAAAATTTTATTCAACCATAGTGTCAAAAGGTTTCAAGTTACAAATCATGAGTATCAACACTAACTAACAGAAATCTGATCAACGCCTCATTAATCAGCTCAAGATAACAACCTTGCCATCCCATGAATGAATTTCATTAAATCAAACTATAACCACATAAGTAGCTTCCCTATAATCTACACACATACTCAACTCAGTTATCAGGGAACAACAACCGTGCACACTGACTCATAACTCATAACAGAATTTCCCTAATTTTCAGTTTTTTTCATAGAACCTTCTTTCCACAAAGATGAATGCATTTTTATGCTTGCCTCACATCTTTTTCTTTCTTAACATGTGCAATTTTTTTTTGTCTTGGGCTTTTCAGAGTTATTCATGTAGCGAACTTTCCATCAACGATTCCCAAACCAGAAGGTTTTAGGGCGCTGGGTGTAAAGACACCCCTACGACTTACTTATTCAAGTTACAAAGGCCACAAAAGTCGACTAGTCAAGCTGCTTTTATCCACCACACTTTTTAGCGTGAATACATATGCTTCCTAAGGCTTGGATACCCAGTTATTTTGTACAATGGATAGTGAAGCATATTTTCATTCATTTTCTTTCTCTTCTTTTTTTTCATTCATCATTTTTTCAATTTTTTTCTCTACAAGGTTCTGCAATAAACATAAGCAGTTAAACAGTTCCAAATAATAAAATCAGTGCACATAGACCACTCCACAGATAACTCAACAAAATAAACATGTTTCTCATATTCGAGTACTCATATATGACAGATTCAATTCAAATAAATTACTATAGATCATGACTTAGTTCTCATCCTTCATCAACCAATTAAGCATCAAACAGATTCTAAAATTTAGCATTAATTTTCAAGCTCTGACTTTAACCTTTTAAAACTTAACCAAATAGAATCATGGAACCAAAGCCATCAAATTTTTTCAAAATTTTCACCAATGGATCAAATACTAAACCTAGAGCATATACCTACCTAAACCTCCCCCCACACGCAAATCTTACATTGTCCCCAATGTAAGAAAATCATGCAAAGAAGAAAGTGATTATTCTCTAACATGCAACTAACAAATTAAAAAGTAAAGGGATAGAAAAATCAAATCTGAATCTTGGATTGCCTCCCAAGCAGCACATTTTTTTAACGTCGTTTGCTCGACAACGTTCCTTTCAATCAATCATAAGTCGGATCCACCAAACTTAGTATCTCCACTTCTTCCACCTTATAGCTATCGAATAACGTTTTCAACCTGTGACCAATCACCTTGAATATTTTCCCCTCTTTGGATTTTGTATATCTATAGCACCTTGAGGAAACACATTAGAAATAACAAAAGGACCTTCCCAACGAGACCTCAACTTACCTGGAAATAATTTCAGCCTTGAATTGTAGAGAAAAACTTTTTGTCCAACACTGAATTTTTTTTTGTAAAATCTTCTTGTTGTGGAAAGCCTTTGTCTTATTCTTATACAGTTTAGAACTCTCATATGCTTCATTCCGCAATTCCTCAAGTTCTTGCAACTGCAGCGTTTTATGTACTCCCGCTTCATCCATATTCATGTTGCAATGTTGAATCGCCTAGAAAGCTTTATGATCTAACTCTACAGGTAGATGACATTGATAGTAGTGTGCATACAAGCCAATCATGTATAATGATAAAGCACATACTTTGTAAATAATCTTATTTATTTATTAATAAAAAATTAATTTAAGGCATTTAATTATCTACATGGTGCTGTTTTTATAATATGTAAATAACCCATAGTTTTAAGCAATGCTTTTAGAATCATGATGAGATCAGGCTAATGAGATCTAAATTCTTAGAAAGCTTAAAAACTAAAATAGTTCTCAATCGTGGGATTTCTAAAATGGGGATTAGTAAATCCGGATAGATTGGTACATATGTTGCTTGCTCATTGGATGAAGATGACTGATCTCATGGTCATTTGTGTGGAGACACTAAAGAAAGTATGTAGGTGCTTACTGGAGAATAAGTTCACTGAACGTGACTCGCTATGGAATACCTAATGGAGTTTTACTCGCCTGCCAATAGGAATTCCTAATGTGATAGTAGTACAAGTGATCCTTGGACTTGAGATCATCATAGTATCTTGTATGTAACAAATTATACTTTGAGTTATTCCTTAAGGCCTTTTTAAGGCATATATAGGGTATGCTTGGGTATAATGAGTTACATATGGAGATAATGAATGATTAATAAAGAATCTACCACCTCTAGTAAAAGAGGAGATATGTCCTATGTGATTCGTTAAATGACAACCCAGGAATCCTTGGCCAAGGTGGAATGAAATTAGAAAGAGGTTTCTAATTTGCATTATTTGGAGTTGTGCATTTTCTAATCAAAATACATATGATTAAATAAATTAAGATTTGACAGTAAATCCATGTCTTATATTTAATTGGGACATTGTATGGTGGAAGGATTGAATTGTACGGTAACTATTAACTCACAGGTTCTTTTATGATTAATATTGAAATCTATATTATCTGGAAAGTCGTTGATCGCTAGGGAGGCTTATCCCTATTGTAGAATAAATGTTATTTATTTAAATAGATTATTAGTTTAATTTATTTATTTAAATAAGATTAGAATTGTTCTAATTGATTTATTCACAACCGGTTTAATATGGAGAACCTAAAGGGTTACACCATAAAAGGAAGAAGAATTATTTAAGAACAAAATGGCATGATAGTAATAATGCATTAAGTATAATTAATTTAATCTATGGCGATAGAATAAATTAAATAGCTTAATGTTTATTATTTAATATTTTAAAAATATTAAATATAAATTAATAAGAGGAGTCTTATTAATATTATTATTATTATTATTATTTTAATTCTAAAGGAGTTTAGGAATTAATATAATATCAGTACTCTCTCTCAATCCTAATAAGATTAGGATATAAATTAATTAAAATTGTTTAATTAATTAGTTAAATAAAACCCTATTCTAATTGAATTAGGAGGGTTAACCTAATATCTATATAAGAGAGTCTTATATCAGAAATAAGGTACGTGAATTTTTCCAAAGGTTGGGAGTACACATGTTCTATAGAAATAGAAACAAGGGTTAAGCCAATAATCCATCTTCCTGAGTTCTTCATCTTCCTTGGTGGGTCACCGTTAGAGGCCAAATATTTGGGTGGCTGACATTGATCAAGGGAAGGAGCCACTACAGAGGAATCAAAGGAATCAAAGGAGCAGAACTTGTACCTGAGGAAGCTTAGATCTTCAAAGGTATAATTCGATGTTCTCTCTTTTCTGTTATTGATAACTAACACAAAGCATGATTATAGTTATGGATTTGTATAAATTTTTGAAAACCTATGTTTCGCGCTTCCGCCCTATTTATGTGATTTGATTGCATGATTGCGTTACGTACAAACCCAACAGACATGGCTTCCCAAACACCAATCGATACGGGGACATACCAATGGGAGTTCTGTATGCGGTTCTATATGCCCATAGTGCATCTTCTAACCTCAAACTTTAATCTTTTCTATTTGGCCTGACTACCTTTTCCAGAATGGACCTTACCTCTCTATTGGACACTTCAGCTTGACCATTGCTTTGTGGGTGATAGAATGTAGAAACCTTATGTACAACGTTTTATTTCTTAAACAAAGCCACAAGCATCTTATTACAAAAGTGTGTTCCCCTATCACTGATGATAGCCCTCGGAGTTTCAAACCTGACAAATATGTTAGATTTGACAAAATATACAACAACTTTAGAATCATCATTTCGAGTGGTTTTTCTTCCACCCATTTGGAAACTTAATCAACAGCCAAAACAATGTAGAACTTCCCAAAAGAAGCAAGAAATGGTCTCATAAAGTCAATACCCCAAACATCTAAGATTTCAACAATTAAAATAAGGTTTTGTGGCATTTGATTTCTATGTGATATATTACCTGTCTTTTGACAATTTTCACATGCTTTATAAAACAAATAGGAGTCTTTAAAAATTAAAGGCCAAAAAACCACTTTCTAAAATCTTATGAGCAGTCTTTTTCGGTCTAAAGTGTCCTTGACAAGCATAAGAGTGACAAGAGGTTAAAATAGATAAGAATTCACTATTTGACACACACCTTCTAACTATATGATCAATATAGAATTTTCATAGATATGGATCATCCCATACATAATACTTGGCATCACTTTTAAGCTTATCTTTTTGCGCTCTAGAGAATTCACTTGGGAGATATGCACTCGCTAAATAATTGACAACGTTAGCATACCAGGGCAATTCCGCATGAATAAAAAGTAGATGCTCATCTGGAAAGGAATCATGCAATGGTAGTACCTTCTCATCTCTTATCAGCCTACTCAAGTGATCTACCACCAAGTTGTCTGCTCCTTTCTTATCCTTGATCTCCAAGTTAAATTCTTGCAATAGCAAAATCTATATGATAATTCTAGGTTTAGAATCCTTCTTGGTTAGCAAATACATGAGAGCAGCATGGTCAGAATAAAATACTACTTTAGTACCAAGAAGATAAGATCTAAACTTATCTAAAGCAAAAACAACATATTAAAGTTCTTTTTCTGTTGTAGAGTAGTTAATCTAAGCAGAGTTTAGAGTTCTTGATGCATAATACATGGCATGCACAACTTTGTAAATCCTTTGGCCTAAAACAGCCCCCATTGCGTAATTGCTTGCATCACACATAATTTCAAAAGATCGACTCCAATTTGGTGGTTGAATCACAAGTGCAGAGGTCAATAAGCTTTTCAACTTGTCAAACGCCTCCTTGCACTCATCGAAAAACTAGAATTCCTCATCCTTTTACAACAACTTACACAATGACAAATCTATCTTTGAGAAGTCTTTGATAAACATGCGATAGAAACCTGGATGTCCAAGAAAAGAACGAATATCTCGTACACTGACAGGGTAAGGCAAAGCAGAAATAACATTTATCTTAGCTTTATCAACTTCTAAACCTTTAGCTGACATAACATGAGCAAATATTATACCTTGTTCTACCATAAAATGACATTTTTCCCAATTAAGAACAAAATTAGTTTCAAAGCGCATCTATCTAGCACACGAGTTAAATTATCCAAGCAGATATCCAAGGAATCACCATGAATTATGAAATCATCCATAAAAGACCTCTATGCAATTTTCTAAAAGATCAAAAAAATGCTTAGCATACATCTTTGGAACGTTCCTGGTGCATTACACAAACAAAATGACATTCGACGATATGCAAATGTACCAAAAGGACATATGAATTCGATATTTTCCCGGTCATCGGGTGCAATCACAATTTGGTTATAACCTGAAAAACCATCTAGAAAACAATAATAAGCATGCCCAACCAATCGTTCTAACATTTGATAAATGAAAGGAAGAGGAAAGTGATCTTTTCTTGTTACAACATTCAATTTTCTATAATCAATACACACTCTCCATCCTGTTTGTGTATGTGTGGGCACCAACTCATTGTTTTCATTCTTGACAACTGTAATTCTAGATTTCTTTGGTAGTACCTGTACTGGGCTCACCCACTAACTGTCTGATATGGGGTAGATTATACATGCATCAAGTAATTTGAGTACCTCATTTTTCACTACCTCCATCATGGGTGGATTCAATCTCCTTTGTGTTTCTCTAGTGGGCCTTGCTCCATCTTCTAACAGAATCCGATGCATGCACATCGCAAGACTTATAGCTTTGATATCTGCTATTGTCCAATAAAAAACTGTGGCGTGGTCCCTTAGGATTCTTAACAATTTATTCTCTTGTACTTTAGTTAGATTACTAGCAATAATCACAAGTAATGTCTCATTAGTCCCTAAATATGCATATTTCATATGAGCAGGTAATGGTTCAATTATAACATTGGAGCTTGCACCACAAATGGTAATAGTTTTTGATGAGAAATAGGAAACTGAATTATTTGTACTGTATACTTATCTGAGATTTTAGGTAAAGAATGCAATGCAGCTATAACCTCCTTTAATCCCTGAGCATGATCAATCTCACAATGGAATAACTGTCAGATATAGAAAGCGATAAAAATAACCTTTTTATAAAATAACGACAAAACTTTTACCGTTAAACTATTGAAATACCCGGTGATATAAGTACAGTAATATGCGTTATTCTACAGTAGTATGCGGTATTACACAATATCTTTAATTATTGATTCTTACGTAAGAATTCACTCAGTATTTCATTTAATAATTGCCACAGTAGTTGCTGCATAGTATCTCATATTATTGATTCAATAATTGTTACAGTAGCATTTGCACAATATTTTATATTATTAAATCAATAATTATCACGACATAGTAACTCATATTATTGATTAGCATTGTCGGCAATGTCTAGAAAGTTCTGTCAAGGAAAGGGGTTAGGTTATCTAAGTGCACGCCAGTAAGGAGAAATCCTTATTAGAAAGCTCCCTCTTTCCTGAGAACAATCTGGTTGTCAGTATTGTGAGTCTATAATATCAATAGTGAATAATTATTAAAGGATTAAAAAGCGTTGATTAATTAATATGATGCGTAGCATAACTATTAATAAGAAGTTGCTGACACTCGAAAGAAATAATGGTGATATGTGGCATTTTGTAAGTTTGGCTTATTCTATGGGACTCATAAGTCATCATCTAAGAGTCACTTTCGCCAATAGTACCTGCCCCTGCAAATAACCAGTTGCCTCTTCACATTTCCAAGGGTCAAGCAACTTGTCTCTTCACATTACCAGAAGTCAAACCAGTTGCCTTTTCACAGACGTCAAACCAGTTACCTTTTCACACTACCAAACGACAAACCAGTTGCCTTTCACATTACCAGACGTCAAACTAGTTGCCTTTTCACATTACTAGACGTCAAACCAGTTACCTTGTCACATTACCAGGCATCAAACTAGTTGCCTTTTCACATTATCAGACATCAAACCAGTTGTCTTTTCACATTACCAGATGTCAAGCCACTTGCCTCTTCACATTGCCAGGGCTACTTTCAGTTCGTCTGTAAATAGAAGCTCATTTCTTCATTCTTTTTCACCAATTCATTAAGAGAAGAAACTTGTGACAACCCAAAAAATCGGATTGTCCAGAAATTTATATTACAGAATTAATAATTAATAAAAGTAATTTTATTGATTATATTATGTGTTATGTGTATATTAATCATTCTATGACATAGGATGATTAGAAATGGGGAGGATTCTGGCTACGAGCTAGAATGAACGAGTAAGAATTTTCAAGACGAAAATAAAAGATTTTCGGGAGTAAAAATATTTAAGAGAAAAAGACGAAATAGGTACTATTCATGTATGAAACCTAAGGGTTAAGGTTTAACCCTAAGGTTTAGGGTTTGAGGTTAGGGTTTTGACCCTAAGCCTTTTCGAGAGTTCGGAATGTTGGAATGACATTCTGTCGAAAGATTTAACTGCAATATGTCGTGAAAAGTTAAGTTAGCTGAGAAAAGTTTTCTCGGAAAGAAAAGGACGAAAATCACTATTTATCCGTTTCTGTTTGGGAATTTATTTTGAAATTTTGAGAAACGCGTAATGATAGGATTTTGAGACGAGATGGAATATGTAATAATATTTTATTTATGGCTCGCGAAGTTTTCGCTTGCGGACTTAAAACCCGAAGGGTTAGGGAAAGTGAAATTAAAGAATTAAATGATTATGTGTAATAATAAATGATTATTATACATAATGAATACGCGTATAATACTAATTATTATACGAGAAGGATACGAAAATTAATACGACGTATAATACGAATTTTATACGAAGTAAATAGATTTAATTTGAATTAAATCTAAGAATTTAATCCATGGGTCGAATCGGCGGATAAATGGGTGGTTTAAACCCATGGGGCAACCATGGGCATGTGAGTGCACAAGGTGGCCATGTGCTAGCATATGGGGAGACATAGGTTGAACATGGGCTCAAACTTGGGCACAAAGAAAGGGTGAGGAGGTGGGAATAGTGAGGAGGTTGGGCTTAAAAGACCCTTAAGCCCTTGGTCTTGCTTTGCCTATAAATAGAGGGCTTGGCCCTTCATTTTCATTGTTTGAAAATCCCACCAATATCTAGAGAGAGAGAAGAAGAGAAGAGGAGGAAGAGCTTGGACATGTAACCAAGAAGCAAAGAGAAGTTAGCTTAAGACTTTGTCAAAGAACACAAAGTCTAAGAGTTCAAGAACACTTATAAGGTACAAGTGTTTACTTTGATTTTCATCTTTCTTTCAATTCTTATATTGATAGAGAAGTGAAAATGATAGAGAATAAATTGTAGGAAATATAGAGATTGATATTAGTGTACTTTAAACCATTAATAATCAAGAACAAGTGAAATCATAAGTAAATGATTAAGAAGTTAAGGAAGAGATGAGTTAAAACCATATGAAATGGTTAATGAACGAAAAGATGTTAGAAGATGTTAGTGGACGGTTCGGATGAGTTATATTAACTCTCCGATGTTATAAGTTTGAATTATAAAACTTATAACGTTAGAATGCGAGAAAACGTAAAATTATAATCATAATATTGATTAAGAACGAAGAACGAACGAAGAACACGAAGAACGTAATGAAGAAAGCCATTAAAAATTAGATGTTTTAGATGGTAAGAATCATAAATGAATAGCCAATGGATTAATTTCATTTGGTTGGATGTAAAAATAAGGAGAAACGAAGTTTTGGCGGAAGTTTATGCGATTAGACGTTAAGCGTCGAAATCGTAAAATTTCTCGAAATGAAAGTCAAAAGTCGCCGTGTGATTAGAAAATGATGGTTTTTGATTGCAACACGTGTAATTATGTAAACAAGACTTGCGAGAGTAAGAACAAACGAATTCGAAGTTAAAACGAAGAAACGAGCGTCGAACGCTCGCGAACGTTCGACGAACATGTAAAAATGGACTAATCGGCGAATTTCTCGTCAACGGATTTGGAAACGAATTCCGACTTGATAGGATGATAGAGCATGTCATTTGTGAACTTTTGGCTTTAGAACGAGCCAATTCCGAGTTGTAACGGTTACATTACGAGCTTGGGAATTTCAGAATTTTTAAAGACTTAGAAATTTTTCTTAGATGTAGGGATAGCACCGCAGCGCCACTCCGGGGAGAAATCTCTAGAGGGGGAGCGCTGTAGCGCCACTCCAAGAGGAAAATCTGGCGGCGCAGAGCCAGCGTGTTAGAAAATTCTGACATTGGTAGTAAGTACTTAACCTTTTGCATATCAATTAAGGGGCTAGCAAGTGATGTAATGTAAGATTTAAACAACATGTTTAATCAATGTTTATGAGGGTTAAACGTTGAACAAACGTAATTGAACTTAAGCTTGGAAACATTAACCAAAGTTTAAGTTGAAGAACAAGTTAAGATCTCGTCGATCATCATACTTAGTGATAATTAATGAGAGTTCGAGTGAACATAGAATTCACTTAATGTAACACTTAAACAAGTGATTTAAACCTTAAGTAAAGGTTGAATGAGATTAAGAGACGAGTAACGTGAACGCAGGATAAGTGAACGTTTCTCGCGAATAGTATCGGCGTTGAGTGATTGTTCTAAGTATACATTGGTTGTATAACTTAGACGTTAATGAATGTTGGCATGTGATTGGTAATAAGCCGTAATAAACGGTAATAAGAGAATGAAGAACGTATAATGTGAAAAGCCGAGTTAATGTTAATAACTTGGATAAACGTTCAGAGTCGTATAGACCGGACGTGGTAAGGGAATGTAATGAAATAATAGGAAGAATGAAGTAAAGATTGGTCGCGTAGACGTTGATTACAAGAACGCGAACCATAAGAAGTAAAGAGAAGTATAAGATAATGCTTAAGTCAAGTATTTGACTAAATGGATATGTGTTTCCTATATGCTTTATAGGGAAAATGATGACCGATAAGGCGTAAGCAGTACACATCACTAAGGCAAGTTTCCTAACTGCGTTCATTTTCATATGAATGCAAGTTTCTAAACTTCCTTCATCCTTTATGATGAATGCTAGTTCTTAACTTCCTCAGATGTTGGATATGAGGAAGTAATTTTGTATGTGCAAATGTGTGATATTTTTACAAGGTGATAGTATGAATGAGGCCTTGTGCCGCAATGTTAACACTTCGGTGTTTCTATGAGATAAACTGTTCTATGTTTGAACTATTTCATGTTAGGAAGTTCGGTTATTCATAAACCGATATCGTTAAGTCTGTGCTAATGATTCTAGCCAGACAGAATGTATATGAATGAGTAGAAAATGAAAGTATGATGAAGTATATGTGATGTATATTGAAAAATGATAGGAATCAGAACGTATTCCTATTATTCGAGCTGCTTCATAACCATTGTTCGATTATTGAAGTCTTAAAAGAACTTTGATTCTTGCTTTGGTTGTTATTCAACTGCTATGACTTGCTGAGAAATTGAATGCTCACACTTGCTTGAAATAAAAACATTTTCAGTGAACGACGATAGTATGTGTTAAAGGACCTGACGAAGATCAAGTGGATCGATGTCCTGCTATGGTGTGATGTTATGGTTGCGAATACCATTAGCGTCGTAAGATGAAGTACTGTTCATGTTGAACAAGCGTGAAGATCAAGCCAAGTCTTATAGAATAGTTAGTTAAAACTATTTTGTAGATACGGTGACTAGTTAAGTCACGATTGTAATGTGATAAGAATATTGTAATTACCATTATTTTTAATAAAGGAACGTTTTGAGGTAATAGAACCTGGGAATGTGTGAATATATCATGTATCTTCAGGATATAATGATGTATGTATGAAATGGAAAGTATCGTAACACACGGAATTCGGGTGTGAAAAATAGGCCTGATTTCGGGGCGTCACAAAACTCATAAGAGAAAACTATAAAGGGAGAATAAGAGAGAAAGAAGAGGAATATTCGAGAAGCATGCACGCACACACCAGCAACACAAATTTCTGCTACTACACTATTGCAATATCTAGTCTGTTATTATGGTAATGGTTGTTATTTTCTTTCAATAATCATAAGAGATATCATTTTCTTTCGTACTCCATATTATGTAAGTGATATTATTTCATTTCATATTTCTAAATCTAAACTTACTATGGTAAGTATTGCTTCTATAATTCTTGAAATGATTAGAAATTCCTTAAGGTTTGGGCTTCATCTAATATCATTTTACTAGAATATTGGTCTGAACTATCTTATTAAATCTTAATCTTTTCATATCGGGATACTATTCATCTGGGGTACTATTCCTACCGAAGTACTATTCATCTGGAGTACTATTCATGCAAGAGTACTATTCATGACTAAATTTAGTTTCTTTTTCCTGTCCAAATTATCTTTTATGAATCTTATTCTTGAAATTGAATCCATGTTTTTATCTTCATGTTGACAATTTGGACATTCTTGAACTCTGAATAAATGGAATTATAAATCTCTAATATTTATTCTTGATCTCACTTGTATTCATTCTTTATATCATTGTCATCATCCTCATACTTGACTTGTGGTGAAGAGTTATCTAGTGCAAAGATGAACTGTTGATTGGTGTGATTATGACCAGCAACTGTGTATTAGTATAATCATGACCTTTAATGTTACAGATAAAGGCTCGTGATGAAAATTCTCTTTGGTCCGTAGTGTAAAGTTGGACAGGTGTTTGGAATGATCATGACCACTGGTGATACAAATGAATTTCTTTGCCCCGTAGTGCAAAGATAAATTTTTGAACTTCCTGAGATGTTGGATATGAGGAAGTAATTTCGTATGTGCAAATGTGCGATATTTGTACAAGGTGATAGTATGAATGAGGCCTTGTGCCGCAATGTTAACACTTCGGTGTTTCTATGAGATAAACTGTTTTATGTTTGAACTATTTCATGTTAGGAAGTTCGGTTATTCATAAACCGATATCGTTAAGTCTGTGCTAATGATTCTAGCCAGACAGAATGTATATAAATGAGTAGAAAATGGAAGTATGACGAAGTATATGTGATGTATGTTGAAAAATGATAGGAATCAGAACGTATTCCTATTATTCGAGCTGCTTCATAACCATTGTTCGGTTATTGAAGTCTTAAAAGAACTTTAATTCTTGCTTTGGTTGTTATTCAACTGCTATGACTTGCTGAGCAATTGAATGCTCACACTTGCTTGAAATAAAAATATTTTTAGTGAACGACGGTAGTATGTGTTAAAGGACCTGAAGAAGATCAAGTGGATCGATGTCCTGCTATGGTGAGATGTTATGGTTGCGAATACCATTAGCGTCGTAAGATGAAGTACTATTCATGTTATGAACAAGCGTGAAGATCAAGCCAAGTCTTATAGAATAGTTAGTTAAAACTATTCTGTAGATACGGTGACTAGTTAAGTCACGATTGTAATGTGATAAGAATAATGTAATTACCATTATTTTTAATGAAGGAAAGTTTTGAGGTAATAGAACCTTGGAATGTGTGAATATATCATGTATCTTCAAGATATAATGATGTATGTTTGAAATGGAAAGTATCGTAATGCACGGAATTCGGGTGTGAAAAATAGGCTGAATTTCGGGGCGTCATAGATTGGTATCAAAGCTGATAGGTTATAAACCTTAGGTAGGAGTACCTAAGACTATAGCCTAAGAGAGAAGGGTAAAAAAATCATGGAGATAAACGATTAAGAAAGAGATCACTACGTGATCTCATTAAATCGTAAGAACAGGTTTGCTATTAAACGATGGATGAGTTATAGCTAATTGATATAATGAAAAGGTACTGTGAGATGGTATAAGGGAAAGAACTCAGTAGGGTTGTAAGGGATAGTATACGAATTAAAGAAAATTCGTAGTAAGTCAAGAGAGAATTAGAGGGTGGTAAATTTCAATTGAGAACTTATGTGATAGTTGAGTTGTATAAACTTTTGTTATGGGCAAGAGTTCGTGCTTTGGTGTAATAACCACTCAGTCTGTTACAGTGATAATCATTGGAATAGTGATGTCGCGCTATCGATATATATATAACGAGAAGGTGAATCTTTTTTCATGTATATATTAGATAGTAGATTGTATTAAGTTAGGTGCGAGTTCTTGAAACTCATACTTATGAAAAGTTTGTGACTCATAATTATATGCTATATTTCAGAACCCTGAGCATATGGACAGTCCTTGATTTGTTCTTGGATTACATACTGCGAAGATAAGTTCTTAAACATATATGGTTGTGGAAAGTTCCTAAACACATAAAGTGTGGTAAGTTGATGAACTATACTAAGGTATAGGAAGTTAGACTAAAATTAAGATATTTTCAGTATAGATAGCACTTGAGGTGCTAGAAGAGGTTAATATTGTCGTAAGTATGATAATAAAAGAAGCAGAAGTAGAAACTTCCAAGTCTTCTAGCTATGCTAGACTTTGAAATTTATTGACATCGTTCGGATGTGTATGTCTTTGAATCAAAAATGTTGGTTTCAACTTTTGGAAACCAATGGATTTTAAAAGAGCTATTTTTTGTATGTCTATGCTACTCGTTTCGGCTAGACAGAGTTTGATTTGAAATATCAAAATGAATTTTATATCATCAATGCAATTGATGCAGGGATGGTAAAAAGACGGAGTTATTATTACATCTGAACATACCTTGAAGTGTATGACAGTATGTAGTATGGAAAAGTCAGAAAATGACGAAGTCCTCAACGTGCTGAAAATCAGTACGGTATCATGACATCATTACACGTTTTGCGCTATTATGAAAGAATTTATAACGAGTATTCAATGTCAATTGATTTGACTAAACGACTGTTTCAAGTTGAAGTCCAATTTATTGGATGGTCTAAGCTATTTGATTTGGCTAGACAAATGGTTTATCATGTTTAAAAGAAATTGAGCTTTCTTTAAGAAGTTGTCCTAAGCCAAATTGTTTTGGTGCGGAATCTGACAAATAAGTTTGAGGAGAACAAACCCAACGTTTTGGGGTTATACAATAGGTTGATCGCCTAATGTACCGAAAGAGGTAGTTTACTTTCTTTGTGATTATAAACTGACCAACAAGGAATTGGTTCTCGATAAATACCGATAAATCAAGTTTAATGGTTCATGGTTTCTAGGACCTCTCAGCAAAATGTTTTAAAGGAATCTTATATATTCCTTGTCATTCGTTTAAACTTCATAATTAGTGTGTTGATTATGAAGATTTCTGAATGGGGGAAGATGAAAAGTATGGGGCCTTAGTGCCGGGATGTTCCTTTATAAATATAAAGGCAACATGTGAAATGTTCTTAAATGAACGATGGATGATGACTTCTGTAATGAGAAGTTCAGAAAAAGGTTATGGCAAGAATTTCGAGGGCGAACTTTTTAGAAGAAGGGGTGAATGTGATAACCCGAGATTTTAGAAGTATAGTTGTCAGGATATGTATCATCTAACAACTATAACAAGATAATGATCCTTGGGGGGGGAGGCTGTAGAAGGGAAAATGAGAAGGAATGACTAGGTAAATACCTACCGGATTAGTATGTTAAGATTTTTTAACATAAATAAGAAGAGTTAAGATTAACTCTTCGTCGAAGGGTTGTAAGGATAACGCATCCGGGTATGGATGTGGTTTGGGAAATTTTAAGGACGGAATTTTTATAAGGAGGGAAGTGTAACGATTGTGATTTTAAATATTTATTTAACTTGAGTGAAATAAATAAATTATGTGATTTGTGGAAGTGATTTAATTAAGTGTTATATATTATTAAATGAATGTTTAAAATTTAATTTAATTGATGTATATTAATTTTATGGTATAGTTCTAATTTAATTGAGAGAATTAAATTAGATGAATTATGTGTTAAGTGTTACATGGATTATAATTAGCGAGTAATTATAATTATGTGGTAATTTTTATGTGAATTAATTGATGTTGGATTTTAATTGATTAAATTAAAATGTTAAAGGATTTAATTAATTAAAGTGTGACATTAAAGTATGTGTTAAAATAATTTATTAAAATAAATAAAAAGAGTTTGAAATGATTTTAACCAAACAAGACCCTTGTATTTGTTTTAAACCTATTTCTACCAAACGGGGCCTTAGTTACAAAAATCTATTTTTTTAAATAAACGGTTTTACCCAAACATGACCTTATGGCTATTCAAATTCAACTTTTGTAACTTACGTAATTAGTAGTAGTTAGTGTATATAATTATTATATGGGAGTTACACATTCTATTATATGTATATTGTATATACACTTAGTACGTTAGTTTTATAGTCCTAAGTCTAACTAAAAGAAGAAGGAGAGAAAAAATATATAGAGAAGAGAGAGCAGAGAATATCAGAGAAGAAAAGAAGGAGAAAGAATTGATAGAACTCAAGCTCATCACCATCTTTTTCTTCACACTTATAACTAAAAGGTTAGAATTCCATTTATATATTTCTCGTATTTTATTCTCTATCAAAAAATTAAGTTTTCATGAAAGTTGTAATCATGAATTTTATATACATGTATTGTGTTCATGTGTTATTAGTAGTGATTTTATGCCATCAAAGGATTTTAGAAATCAAATTGTGGTTAAAACAAGTTGTAATGGAGAAATTTCGTTCATGTGGGTTTTATGTATATTATGGTTGGTTTTAGATTGAGAAATTGAGAAATTGTATGTGTTAATATGCTTATTAAGAATTTGTTTGATGCTATCTTCAATTTCGAATATAATGCATGTATATAAAGTTGAATTGCTTGAGAAAGTGATTTATAGAGAATGGTTTTATAAAATATATAAGCTTTATGAAAATATCAAAATTTGACTTCTAAAAACTTTTGATTATGATTGTTTAGATGGTTTTGTGTTTGAAAACATGTTATATGTGTGAATTGTTTCAAGTATGTGCTATATGCTGTTCCAGTAGCTTGTAATTATCGATTTTTGGCTTGTTTGGGTTTGATCGGTGAAGCAGGGAGGCTGCACTGCCTGCTTTTGTCTGCGTACCTGCGCAGTTGCGCCGGAAGCAGCGTAGCTGCGCCGGCTGCCTTTCCCAGGTTGAGCACCTGCGCAGCTGCGCCGGTGGCAAAGCTTTGAGCTGCGCAGCTGCGTCGATGGCTGTGCAGAGGCAGTAAGTTTGGTTTGTTTGTGCAGTTTTATTTGATAGCTTATGTTAATTGGTTATGATAATGAGCATGAATTTAGTGGCTATAACATGTTGCTAATATGAGTTGGACAATTTCATAATTAGAGAAAAGAGTTTTGAAAACCTTAATTAAATTATAATTTTTTAATGGTAAAATGAGTTACTTAATTATAATTTGATTAATTATAATTAAGAGTAAATGTTTAAATTTAAAGTATAATTTTGTTAAATTATGATGAGTAGTAATTGAGTTATTTTAATCAATTAGATATTAATTTAAATTATAATTTATGTAATTGTAATTTAATAAATGCATGTTTAAATATGGATTATAAATTGATAATTGCATGATTAATTATAATTTGTGTAATTATAATGCATGATATAGTTTAATTGATTGTAAATTATAATTTGTTTATAATTTAAAAAGTAATTATAATTTAAGTAATTATAATTTGATTAAGTGTTTGAATTATAATTGTTTAATTATAATTTAGTGAAATACATAATTGAGGTAATTATGCGAGTATGTTATGTGATGTAATTAACTATGTGATGGTTGATTATTATTTATTTAATTAGAATGAGTTAACCATGAGGGTTAACCAATTATGTGGATTAGTTACGTGTTAACTAATTTAGATTATTGTGATTGAATATGTATGTATGTAGGAAGTGTTAAAGTACGTGATTGTGTTAAGTAGTTTGCGCTTAAGGCAAGTCTTCTAAACCCTAAACTCGTTTATTTATTTAAATTCAATTATTCATTGTTTGAGATTGTTCGTTTATTGGACAAGTAATTATTAAAAGTTCATGATGTAATTAAAATAACCTTGGTTTATTGTTCAAGCAAGGTCGTATATTCTTTTCAGATGCTTTAAATTTACTTATAAAGCATATGTTAGTTCGTAGTTCTTTCACTTACGAATTATTCTAAGTTAGTGAAAGTCGATTCAACTAATCCTTAGTTGATGCACGTAAATTCTAAATTACCCTTGTAAGCTTATCCAAACCAAACTTTCTTTGGTACGAACTTATATTCAAAATACTGAGATGAACAACCCTAATTATTAGGGGAGGTTACTACGCAAAAGCGTTAAGATGTTTGTGCACAATACATGATACGAAGGGCTGATCCCCCTAAGTACGACTTAAGGTCCATAGTCTTATTGACTGTTAAAGGTTTAAATAAAAATGTTTATAACCTAGGACAAGAGTTCAAATTTCTTATGACCCTCAGATAAATTCCATATTCGAATTGTAATGTTGGTAGAGAATTATTATTCAATTCTTTATTGTTGAAGTAAGTTAAGTTATTCAATTCTTTTAAAGATATCCTCTCATGTATTTATTATTGTTAAACTCCAGTGAGCTATTGTTTGCTCACGCTTGCATTAAATAACAATTGCAGCTAAGGTTGATAATGTTGATGCCCCGTCTATGAGTAAAGGCAAGGGGAAGCAAAATAAGTGAAGACTTGTTTTATTATTTTAAAATGATTGTAATAGACTTTAAAGTTATGTTTTATTTTCGCACTTGTTTGTTATGTCAAGGTTAGATTAAACCCTGGGATTATTTTTTTTAAAGGTTGTAACCCTTGTTTTAAGGGAAATTTCATTATTTTAATTAAAAGTTGTAATTTATTTTGAAATTATATTGGGTAGAAGTATGTTTATTTAGAAAGTGAACACCAGATCAAGTGGAAACGAAGTACCCGAATATGGGGTGGTCACAGGAAGAATGTGACAACCCAGAAAATTGGATTGTCCAAAAATTTAGATTACAGAATTAATAATTAATAAAAATAATTTTATTGATTATATTCTGTGTTATGTGTATATTAATCATTCTATGACATAGGATGATTAGAAATGGGAAGGATTCTGGCTACGAGCTAGAATGAACGAGTATGAATTTTCAAGACAAAAATAAAAGATTTTCGGGAATAAAATATTTCTGAGAAAAAGACAAAATAGGTACTATTCATGTATAAAACCTAAAGGTTAGGGTTTAACCCTAAGGGTTAGGGTTTGAGGTTAGGGGTGACCCTAAGCCTTTTCGGGAGTTCGGAATGTCGGAATAACATTCTGTCGAAATATTTGACGGCAATATGTCGTGAAAAGTAAAGTTAGCCGAGAAAAGTTTTCTCGGGAAGAAAAGGACGAAAATCACTATTCATCCATTTTTGTTCGAGAATTTATTTTGAAATTTCGAGAAACGCGTAATGATAGGATTTTGAGACGAGATGGAATATGTAATAATATTTCATTTATGGCTCGCGAAGTTTTCGCTTGCGGACTTAAAACCCGAAGGGTTAGGGAAAGTGAAATTAAAGAATTAAATGATTATGTGTAATAATAAATGATTATTATACATAATGAATACGCGTATAATACTAATTATTATACGAGTATAATACGAGGAGGATACGAGAATTAATACGATGTATAATACAAATTTTATACGAAGTAAATAGATTTAATTTGAATTAAAACTAAGAATTTAACCCGTGGGTCGAATCGGCGGGTAAATGGGTGGTTTAAACCTATGGGGCAACCCATGGGCATGTGAGTGCACAAGGTGGCCATGTGCTAGCATGTGCTAGCACATGGGGAGACATAGGTTGCACATGGGCTCAAACTTGGGCACAAAGAAAGGGTGAGAAGGTGGGAATAGTGAGGAGGTTGGGCCTAAAAGACCCTTAAGCCCTTGGTCTTGCTTTTCCTATAGATAGAGGGCTTGGCCCTTCATTTTCATTATTTGAAAATTCCACCAATATATAGAGAGAGAGAAGAAAAGAAGAGGAGGAAGAGCTTGGACATGCAACCAAGATGCAAAGAGAAGTTAGCTTAAGACTTTGTCAAAGAACACAAAGTCTAAGAGTTCAAGAACACTTATAAGGTGTACGTGTTTACTTTGATTTTCATCTTTCTTTCAATTCTTATATTGATGGAGAAGTGAAAATGATAGAGAATAAATTGTAGGAAATATGGAGATTGATATTAGTGGACTTTAAACCAATAATAATCAAGAACAAGTGAAATCATAAGTAAATGATTAAGAAGTTAAGGAAGAGATGAGTTAAAACCATATGAAATGGTTAATGAACGAAGAGATGTTAGAAGATGTTAGTGGACGGTTCAGATGAGTTATATTAACTCTTCGATGTTATAAGGTTGAATTATCAAACTTATAACGTTAGAATGCGAGAAAACGTAAAATCATAATCATAATATTGATTAAGAATGAAGAACGAACGAAGAACACGAAGAACGTAATGAAGAAAGCCATTAAAACTTAGATGTTTTAGATGGTGAGAATCATATATGAATAGCCAATGGATTAATTCCATTTGGTTGGACATAAAAATAAGGAGAAACGAAGTTTCGGCGGAAGTTTATGCGATTATACGTTAAGCGTCGAAATCGTAAAATTTCCCAAAATGAAAGTCAAAAGTTGCCGTGTGATTCGGAAACAATGATTTTCGATTGCAACATATGTAATTATGTAAACAAGACTTGCGGGAGTAGAACGAACGAATTCAGAGTTAAAACGAAGAAACGAGCGAACGTTCAACGAACACGTAAAAATGGACTAATCGGCGAATTTCCCGCCGACGGATTTGGAAACGAATTACGACTTTATAGGATGATAGAGCATATCATTTGTGAACTTTTGGCTTTGGAACGAGCCAATTCTGAGTTGTAATGGTTACGTTACAAGCTTGGAAATTTCAGAATTTTTAAAGACTTAGAAATTTTTCTGAGATGCAAGGATAGCGCCGCAGCGCCACTCCGGGGAGAAATCTCTGGCGGGGTAGCGCTGCAGCGCTGCAGCGCCACTCCAAGAGGAAAATCTGGCGTCCCAGCGCCAGCGTGGCAGAAAATTCTGACATTGGTAGTAAGTACTTAACCTTTTGCATATCAATTAAGGGGCTAGCAAGTGATGTAATGTAAGCTTTAAACAACATGTTTAATCAATGTTTATGAGAGTTAAACGTTGAACAAACGTAATTGAACTTAAGCTTGGAAACATTAACCAAAGATTAAGTTGAAGAACAAGTTAAGATCTCGTCGATCATCATACTTAGTGATAATTGATGAGAGTTCGAGTGAACATAGAATTCACTTAATGTAACACTTAAACAAGTGATTTAAACCTTAAGTAAAGGTTGAATGAGATTAAGAGACGAGTAACGTGAACGCAGGATACGTGAACGTTTCTCGCGAATAGTATCGGCGTTGAGTGATTGTTCTAAGTATACATTGGTTGTATAACTTAGACGTTAATGAATGTTGGCATGTGATTGGTAATAAGCCGTAATAAACGGTAATAAGAGAATGAAGAACGTATAATGTGAAAAGCCGAGTTAATGTTAATAACTTGGATAAACGTTCAGAGTCGTATAGACCGGACGTGGTAAGGGAATGTAATGAAATAATAGGAAGAATGAAGTGAAGATTGGTCGCGTAGACGTTGATTACAAGAACGCGAACCATAAGAAGTAAAGAGAAGTATAAGATAATGCTTAAGTCAAGTATTTGACTAAATGGATATGTGTTTCCTATATGCTTTATAGGGAAAATGATGACCGATAAGGCGTAAGCAGTACACATCACTAAGGCAAGTTTCCTAACTGCGTTCATTTTCATATGAATGCAAGTTTCTAAACTTCCTTCATCCTTTATGATGAATGCTAGTTCTTAACTTCCTCAGATGTTGGACATGAGGAAGTAATTTTGTATGTGCAAATGTGTGATATTTTTACAAGGTGATAGTATGAATGAGGCCTTGTGCCGCAATGTTAACACTTCGGTGTTTCTATGAGATAAATTGTTCTATGTTTGAACTATTTCATGTTAGGAAGTTCGGTTATTCATAAACCGATATCGTTAAGTCTGTGCTAATGATTCTAGCCAGACAGAATGTATATGAATGAGTAGAAAATGAAAGTATGATGAAGTATATGTGATGTATATTGAAAAATGATAGGAATCAGAACGTATTCCTATTATTCGAGCTGCTTCATAACCATTGTTCGATTATTGAAGTCTTAAAAGAACTTTGATTCTTGCTTTGGTTGTTATTCAACTGCTATGACTTGCTGAGAAATTGAATGCTCACACTTGCTTGAAATAAAAACATTTTCAGTGAACGACGATAGTATGTGTTAAAGGACCTAACGAAGATCAAGTGGATCGATGTCCTGCTATGGTGTGATGTTATGGTTGCGAATACCATTAGCGTCGTAAGATGAAGTACTGTTTATGTTGAACAAGCGTGAAGATCAAGCCAAGTCTTATAGAATAGTTAGTTAAAACTATTTTGTAGATACGGTGACTAGTTAAGTCACGATTGTAATGTGATAAGAATATTGTAATTACCATTATTTTTAATAAAGGAACGTTTTGAGGTAATAAAACCTAGGAATGTGTGAATATATCATGTATCTTCAGGATATAATGATGTATGTATGAAATGGAAAGTATCGTAACACACGGAATTCGGGTGTGAAAAATAGGCCTGATTTCGGGGCGTCACAAAACTCATAAGAGAAAACTATAAAAGGAGAATAAGAGAGAAAGAAGAGGAATATTCGAGAAGCATGCACGCACACACCAACAACACAAATTTTTGCTACTACACTATTGCAATATCTAGTCTGTTATTATGGTAATGGTTGTTATTTTCTTTCAATACTCATAAGAGATATCATTTTCTTTCGTACTCCATATTATGTAAGTGATATTATTTCATTTCATATTTCTAAATTTAAACTTACTATGGTAAGTATTGCTTCTATAATTCTTGAAAGGATTAGAAATTCCTTAAGGTTTGCGCTTCATCTAATATCATTTTACTAGAATATTGGTCTGAACTATCTTATTAAATCTTAATCTTTTCATATCGGGATACTATTCATCTGGGGTACTATTCCTACCGTAGTACTATTCATCTGGAGTACTATTCATGCAAGAGTACTATTCATGACTAAATTTAGTTTCTTTTTCCTGTCCAAATTATCTTTTATGAATCTTATTCTTGAAATTGAATCCATGTTTTTATCTTCATGTTGACAATTTGGACATTCTTGAACTCTGAATAAATGGAATTATAAATCTCTAATATTTATTCTTGATCTCACTTGTATTCATTCTTTATATCATTGTCATCATCCTCATACTTGACTTGTGGTGAAGAGTTATCTTTGGCCCTTAGTGTAAAGATGAACTGTTGATTGGTATGATTATGACCAGCAACTGTGTATTAGTATAATCATGACCTTTAATGTTACAGATAAAGGCTCATGATGAAAATTCTCTTTGGTCCGTAGCGTAAAGTTGGACAGGTGTTTGGAATGATCATGACCACTGGTGATACAAATGAATTTCTTTGCCCCGTAGTGCAAAGATAAATTTTTGATTTAAAATAATTATCGATTTGTGTTACAGAGATGAAATATTAAGGATAAACTTTTAAATCATAAAAGATAGTAGACATCATGCTCAACTTGACTCTTCTAATGAATTGTTATTTTCGTTGCATTTGTTAATCTAAAACTTGTTGTCTATTATATTCTATCAGATTTTTCACTGTTGAGGACTAAGAATAATTTATTCTTCATTATCTTAGTCATACAATTCTTTACTGGGCTAGTTGAGCTCACTGTTTTCTTTTTTGTTCCATTATTCTTCTCAGGAAATGAGAGTGTCGCTGGGACTAGTCGGTAAGTGGAGTAATGATCCGAGATAGTTATTATAGTTGTTGTAACGAATGAGATTTTGTATATAAATTTTAAATATTTATGGAATAAATAAATATTTTAATTAATTTATTTATTGAGTTAAATAAATAATTTATGTGGTTATGTTATGAAATAATTTAATTAAGTGCAATATGTTAATTAAATTGATGTGTAAATAATTTTGTGGTGTAACTCTAATTTAATTGAGATAATTAAATTAGATGAATATTATGTGGTATTTGCTACATGAGATTATGATTAATGAGTAACTATAATTGTTATGTGGCAATTTTATTTAGTTAATTGATGTTAGCTTTAATGTAATTAAATTAGAATGTTAGGGTTTAATTAAATAAAGTGTGACATTAAAACCTTTTAATTAAATAAAGCGTGACATTAAAACCTATGTGTTAAATGATTTATTAAAATAAATAAAAAGGGTTTTATATTAGATTTGCCAAACAAGGCCCTTAAATCTGTTTTAATCCTGTTTTACCAAACAGAGCCTTAACTACTAAAAATCTATTTTTTAAAATTAAAGGGTTTTGCCAAACAAAACCTTATGGCTTTTGATTTTCAAATAATATGTAACTGACATATTATTAATATAGTATATTAATATGTGATATTAATTTGTCAGTTATATATTGGATAATTATGTTTTATATTATATGTATTATATGTATATGTCAGTTTATATTATACTACGTTAGAAAATATCAGAGTTAGAATAGAAAAATAAATAGAGTAAGTTAGAGAGAAGAAGATAAAAGAAGAAGAAGAGGAAGGAGAAAGCTTGAGAATTCAAAAGAAAGAAAACTCACCATCATCTTCTTCTCCTAAATCAACAAAAAGGGTATAATTCAAACTCTGTAAATTTTTAAAAATTATTTGTATGTTCTTCATGGTTTTAGTTCTCTATAAAATAGTATCTTTGTGAAATGGATGTAAACATGAATTCTTTATGCAATTTGTATTATAACATGCTTATATATGATTTGTATAATTGTTTAGATAGTTTAATTCATGTAAATATGATGAACATGAAGAAATCATGTTCATAGCAGTTTACAGTGAACTTATTTTGAAAAAGATTTCTTTTAAAGAAAAATTTGTGTTTGATTGTGATATGTTGCATAAATTGAGAGTAGATTATGATAATATGTTAAGAAACGAAATTAACATGATTTGAATTATATATTTTGGTTTAAAAACAAAGTCACACTGTTGATTTTCATCAAGAACATTGAACAATGGTGTTTTCCTTAAAATTATAAAATTTGAGTTTTCTAATTATGTGTTTTGATGTTTATATATGTTAAAACATGTTAGAAATATAAACTGATATTTTTATAAAACTTTATATGCCTTATGTGTACTGATCACTGAGTTCGGTGCGAGGAAATAAGCCAAATTGGCTTTTTCCTACACAAAATCGCGAGCTGTCAGAATAGTCTGCGCAGTGGCGCGGCTGCGCCGCTCCAAGGCATTAGAGGAGCGCGCCAACGCCATGTAGCGCTGTCGCGCCGTTCCAAGGCTTACTTGGAGCGCGGCCGCGCCAGCCATGCAGATTGCCCAGAAAATTATTTTAAGTGTATAACTTGATGAGAATGATGATGTAATAAATATAAAAGCATGTTAATGAAATTAAATGCTAATTGGACAGTAATAAAGTATATTTTTATATGAAATGTATAATGCAAATTATAATTAGATTAATTATAATTTAATTAATGTGAATGTATGATTTTAAATTATACTTTGATTAATTATGTGTGGTTTGACATGTGATGTGATAATTAGTGATTTAACCTAATAATGAGTTAACCTAGATAGGTTAACTAAGGAGGTGAATTAGCTATGTGATAACTAATTTATGTTACTATAGTTAATTACGTGTACGTAGGATAAATTGTGAAACGTGATTGTAATTGATAACTTGCTCTCGAGGTAAGTTTCCTATCCCTAACTTGTTATTTATATGCAAGTGTTCTAAACTCAAACCTTACTTTTATTGAGCAAGTTCCTAATTATCTCCTTACTTGAGCATATCATTTTATTTCTGCAATGGACAAGTAATTTATTAAAGTTAATTATTGAGTTAATGTGACCTTGAATTAATTGTTTAAGCAAGGTCTATCTTATCTTTCAAATGCTTTAAGTTTAATTCTAAAGCATAAGTTATTTCATAATTTTTTATTATCGAATTCTTATTATTGTAAGTTGATTCAACTACTCCTTAGTTGATGATATTTGAACTCCAAATTACCTTTGAGCTTATCCAAACCAAATTTTCTTTGGTACAGACTCGTTAAATAAATACTGAGATAAACAACCTTATTAATAGGGGATTACCATGCGAAAGCGTTAAGATGTTTGTGCACAATACATGGTATGAATGACTGATCCCCCTAAGTACGAGTTAAGAGTCCATATAGTCTAACGACTGTTAAAGGTTTTAAATAGAAATGTTTATAACCTGGGACATAGTTCAAGGTCTTATGACCCTCAGATGACTTCTAAACTATATATTCAATTCTTGATGTTCGATGAATGAAATATTATTCAATTCAGTTGAAGCTATTCAATATTATGTCATCACTATTGTTTGTCATTTCAAGTGAGTTTTTATTTGCTCACTCTTGCATTATATAATCATTGCAACAAAAGTTGAGAGAGTTGGCGAACCATCAACTAGTAAGGGCAAAAGTAAGATGAACAAGTGAAAACTTGTTTATATTTATGATATGATTGTAATTTGATTTTATTATGTGATGTTTTATTTTCTGCATTGACGATGTTAAGGTTAGCAAACCCTGGGAACGTTTTGAATAAGTTGTAATCCTTTTTATAAGGAAGATTTTATTTAATTATTAAGGTTGTAATTTATTTTGCATTCCTTATTTATGGGCAATAGTTATGTTTTATTTAGATAGCGAGCACCAAATCCCGACGAAATGAAGTACCTGGATTTGAGGGTGTCACAGTTGTCCTCACTATCCTGTAAAATAGTGTTGCAATAATTGTAATGAGGACTTAATTTGAGTGTGGATATTGTCGTATTATATACGTTACAATATTTGTATTGAAACTCACAGTATATGAGTGTTGTCGTATTTTGCACGACAGTTTAATAGTTGTAAATAGGAAAGTTTGTATTTGGATTTTGTAGTATGTATTTGGCGACTCAGAATGGGTTGTGTAGACCTATTTTGGAGGCGTCACAGTTGATATCAGAGCTTAGGAATATGATCTCTGTGTTAGGTTTGTAAGAAATCATGGCGCAATCAAATTGCAAAAATTAGCGAAAGCATGGTAAAATCAGAGTTTAAAATTTTCTACAGACCAATTACCCGGATCATCCTTTATGCAAATTATTAATTTAAAATAATAAATAAAAAGTTATGGAATCATACCCTTGAAGAACTAAGCTTCCACGGGTACGAGTTCAACTCCTTGTTCTTCGCGAACTCCTTTAATTTTCGGGATTGATTCCTTCTTTTGATCAACGTTAGTCACCCAAGTGTTTGTCTTCTAGAGGTGATCCACCAAGGAAGATGAATTGTTCAAGAAGGAGGGTGATTGGCTAAACCTTAGTTTTCTATTCTCTATAGAAAAGGAGTACTCTCCAACAATTGAAATTGCATCAACTGATATCTAACATAAGACTCCTCTTATATAGATATTGATCAACCCTTCTAATCCACTTAGAAATTGGGTTTCATTTAATTAATTAGGTTTCCCAACACATTGGAAATAATTAATTAAACTACTTTAATTAATTTGCCTCCTAATCTTATTAAGAATAAATAAGAGTACTAATATTAAATTAATTCCTAAACTCCTTTAGAAATTAAAATAATAATAATTATAATAATATTAATAAGACTCCTCTTATTAATTTATATTTAATATTTCTAAAATATTAGATAATAAACCTTAAGCTATTTAATTTATTCTTTCACCATAGATTAAATTAATTACACTTAATATATTATTACAATTATGCCATTACCTTCTTAAATAATTATTCTTCCTTTTATGGTGTGCCCTTTTAGGTTCTCCATATTAAACCGGTTGTGAATAAATCAATTAGAACAATTCTAATCTTATTTAAATAAATAAATTAAACTAATAATCTATTTAAATAAATAATATTTATTCTACAACAGGGATAACCCTCTCTAGTGATCAACGACTTCCCAGATAATATAGATTTCAACATTAATCATAAAAGAACCTTTGAGTTAATAGTTACCGTACAATTTAATCCTTCCACCATACAATGTCCCAATTAAATATAAGACATGAAATTACTATCAAGTCTTATTTTATTTAATTATATGTATTTCGATTAGAAAATACACAACTCCAAATATTACAAATTAGAAATTCCTTTCTAATTTCATTCCACCTTGGCCAAGGATTCCTGAGTTGTCATTTAACGAATCACATAGGGCATATCTCTTCTTTTAATAGAAGCGATAGATTCTTTATTGATCATTCATTATATCCATATATAACTTATTATACCCAAGCATACCCTTTGATATACCCTAAGGGTCTTAAGGAATAAGTCAAAGTATAATTCATTATATACAAGATACTATGATGATCTCAAGTCTGAAGATCACTTGTACTACTATCACATTAAAAATTTCTATTGACAGGCGAATAAAACTCCATTAGGTATTCCTTAGCGAGTCACGTTCAGTGTACTTATTCTCCAATAAGCATCTATATACTTGCTTTAGTGTCTCCACACAAATGATCATGAGATCAATCATCCTCATCCAATGAGCAAGCAACATATGTACCAATCTATCCGGATTTACTAATCCCCTTTTTAGTAATCCATCAATTGAGAACTATTTTAGTTTTAAGCTATCTAAGAATTTAGATCTCATTAGCATGATCAACATCATGATTCTAAAAGCATTGCTTAAAACTATGAGTTATTTACATATTATAAAAATAACATCATGTAGATAATTAAATACCTTTAATAAATGAATATTTTTATTAATAAATAAATAATATCATTTACAAAGTATATGCTTTATCATCATACATGATTGATTTGTATGCATACTACTTTCAATCTCCCACTTGCACTAAAGCCAATCGCCATGGTATCTCATACCCATTTTCTCTAAGTGACGATCAAACTGTTGTTGTGTTAAAGCTTTAATAAATGAATCTGCAATGTTGTCTTGAGAGTCTACACGCTCCAAGGTGACGTCTACTCTTTTAATGATCTCCTTGATCAAGTGAAATCGCCCCAACACGTGTTTGAATTTCTGATGAGATCTATGTTCCTTAGCCTGCGCAACAGCTCCGGTGTTCTCACACTATAAGGGGTCTGCTCCTCCAATGCTAGGAACCACACCAAGTTCTGTTATGAACTTCTTCATCTAAACAGCCTCCTTTGCAGCTTCACTTTCAGCTATGTACTCTGCCTCTGCCACTGAATTAGCAACTGTTTGCTTGCTTGAAACTCTTCCAACTCACTGTGTCTTTGTTTAAGGTAAATACATACCCCGAAATAGATTTACTGTTATCTTGGTCCGTTTATAAACTTGAGTCTGTGAAACCCTCGAGTTTTAATTCAGACCCACCGTAGATAAGAAATACATCCTTAGTTCTTCGTAAGTACTTTAGGATATTTTTCATTGCCTTCTAGTGCTCTTTTCCTGGACTCGACTGATATCTACTCGTTACACTAAGTGCATGAGCGACATTCGGTCTAGTACATATCATATCGTACATGATAGATCCTATCACTGAAGTATAAGGAATCTTACTCATACCGTTTCTCTCCTTAGGTGTCTTTGGGGCCTGTTTCTTGGAGAGATGTATTCTATGGCTCATTGGCATGAGACCTCTTTTGGAATCTTTCATGCTAAACCTCTTTAGCATCGAGTCAATGTACGTTCCTTGGGATAAGCCAAGCATCCTTTTAGATCTATCTCTATAGATCTTTATCCCCAAAATATAGGATTCTTCTCCCAAGTCCTTCATGGATAAGTGTTTAGATAACCGGATTTTAATAGATTGTAACATAGGAATGTCATTCCCTATCAGTAATATATCATCAACATATAATACAAGGAATAAAACAGCGCTCCCACTAACCTTCTTGTACACACATGGTTCATCCTCATTTTTGATAAAATCAAACTCTTTGATTGTCTCATCAAAATGGATGTTCCATCTACGAGAAGCTTACTTCAATCCATAAATGGATCGTTGTAGCTTACAGACTTGATTTGTTCCAACCTTTGAAAAAAATCCCTCTGGCTATGTCATATACACATCCTCCTTAAGTTTTCTATTGAGGAAGGCCGTTTTCACGTCCATCTGCCAGATCTAATAGTCGTAATAAGCTGTAATCGCAAACAAAATCCGAATGGACTTGAGCATAGCTACTGATGAGAAGGTTTCATCACAGTCAACTCCTTGTCTTTGTTTGAAACCTTTTGCAACCAGTTGGGCCTTATAGGTCTCTACTTTGCCGTCCTCTCCAGTCTTTCTTTTAAAGACCCATTTACACCCAATAGGCTTAATGCCTTCAGGTGGTGAAACCAAAGTCCATACTTGGTTCTCATCTATGGAGTCCATCTCGAATTTCATGGCTTTAAGCCATTTCCCTGAGTCTTTATTACTTATAGCATGTTCGTAATTCAATGGATCATCATCATTCATGACCCGTACCTCATCGTCATCCTCTATGACGAATCCATACCTATCAGGTATCTTCGGTACTCTTCCAGATTTATGAATAGGGCGTTGTACAGTAGGTTCTTCCACTTGGTCAGGTACCTGACTTTGATCCGTATTAATTTGTGGTTTTTAAACTTCTTCAAGATATATCTTACTCTCACTGACCCCTTCATGGATAAACTCCTTTTCCAAGAAGGCAGCATATTTTGCAACAAACATCTTTTGATCAGTTGGATGATAGAAATAATACCCTAAAGTTTCTTTAGGGTATCTCGTAAATCTACACTTGTCGAATTTAGTCTGTAGCTTATCATTTTCAAACTTTTTGACATAAGCTGGACAACCCCAAGTCTTAACATCCTTAAGATTTGGTTTCTTCCCTTTTCACATCTCATATGGAGTCTTTGGGGCGGATTTGGTAGGCACCTTGTTAAGTAGGTATGTAGCCGTTTCAAGGGCATAACCCCAAAAGGAAATTGGAAGATTGATAAAACTCATCATGGAACGAACCATGTCCAACAATGTTCGATTTCTCCTTTTAGATACTCCATTTAACTGTGGTGTACCTGGTGGAGTCTATTGTGAGATTATACAATTATCTTTGAGTCAATTGAGAAACTCATCGTTTAAGTATTCTCCACCTCGATTTGATCGAAGAATCTTAATACTTTTTCCAGTTTGTTTCTCTACTTCACTTCTGAACTCTTTGATCTTTTCAAATGATTCAGATTTGTATTTCATTAAATACACATATCCAAATCTTGAGTGATCATCAGTGAAAGCAATAAAATACAAATACCATCCCCGTGCATTCGTTGTCATAGGTCCAAAAACGTCTGTGTGAACCAACACTAACAACTTTGTAACTCTTTCTCCTTTTCCACTAAAAGGAGATTTAGTCAATTTACCTATGAGACAAGATTCACAAGTTGGAGATGATTCATAATCAGATAGCTCTAAGAGCCCATCCTTATGGAACTTGGATAATCTTGTTTCATTGATATGACCGAGTCTACAGTGCCATATATAGGTATAATTAACATCATCTCTTTTTCTTTTCTTAGTTTGTTCAATTTGAAATATATTTTCATGCAAATCAAGTATATAAAGTCCATTTTGCAAATTACCAACACCATATAAAACATTGTTATTATAAATAGAACTGTTGGTCTTTATTATAATGTCAAATCCATCCATATCTAATACGAAAATAGAAATAATGTTTCTAATGATATTCGGAACAAAATAGCAATTATTCAAATTAATGGACTTGCCCGTAGGCAGTTCTAAAGAAGAAGTGCTTACAGCTAATGCATCAACCTTTACTCCATTTCCCACTCGTAGGACAACCTCATCCTTGTTCAGCTTTCTACTTCTGACCAGTTCCTACACAGTATTACATATGTGAGAACCACAACCGGTATCCAATACCCAAGTAGAATTTTAACTTTCTGAAAATTAAATTTCAATCATAAACAAACCTTGATTAGGATTTGAAGCTTCTGCAAGCTTCTTATGCTTTTGTTCTGCAAGGAAATCCTTGCAGTTCCTCTTCTAATGACCCAGCTTATTGCAATGGAAGCACATTCCTTTGCTAGCTGGATCAGGTTTCTTATTATCCTTTACATTCGCCTTACGCTTAACCTTCTTGGATTTCTTCTTTTGAGAAGATACTTTGGGCCTCTTCCTTTTCTTGGAAGAATCATCCACCATTAAGACATGGTTCTTCTTGGATGGGAAGTGACCTTCAGCAATTTTCAACATGTTAAGTAATTCAGGCAAGCTGAGATCCAACTTATTCATGTGAAAATTCACAACAAATTGTGAGAAGGTCTCAAAGAGTGAATGCAAGACTAAGTGTTGACTCAAATCCCCATCTATGACGAACCCAAGCTGTCCAAGGGGTTCAATCAGATTGATCACCCTTAGGATATGAGTCTCAACGGCAGTGCCCTCGGTCATCCGAGATCGTAAGAGCTCCTTAGATATCTCATATCTAGCAGTCCTACTTTGTTCACCATACAACTCCTTGAGGTGAATCAACATAGTAGGAGCATCCATGTTTTCATACTGACGCTGAAGCTCGTTATTCATGGATGCGAGCATGATGCATTGAGCCACAGATGCATCATCTTTCCACTTTACAATAGTGACAATCTCTTCCTCAGAGGCTGTTTCTGGAATAGTTCCAGGGACATGTGAATTTAGGATATAAGAAATCTTTTCAGCAGTGAGAACTATTCCCGAATTCCTTAACCGTGTAATTCGGTCCGATTAGTTTGTTAGCATCAAGTATGCTACGCAGTGAAATTAGTGATTTTGACATTTTTAAATTTCTGCATGTGAAAAATAACATTTTAGAAAACATTCATTTAATTAATTTTACATACCAAAATAAATTAGGTCTTATTTTTGTTGGCTTGTTTCGGTGTTAACAAAACAGACACACCCGTGCAAGTATACACGGTCAACAAGTAATATATGATAAGTCAAGTATCTTTCCCACGGAGAAAAGTAATTATCTCTAATCTATCATGCAAAAACTTTGTAGCTATTTCTGGCTGCTTAAACGAGTGAATAAGATGTGAATTACTAACTAGAATGATTATCAACTAAAAATACTAATTAACAAGTGACTAATTCAAATTTGGAAAATATGGGATCCTAACTTCACTTAATAATTCATCCAGATTATATACCTCTTGTTAAGCCTAATTAATTACTTCGGATTGCTAGTCGAGAGCACGAAGGTAAAACATGGCTATCTTTCGATATACCATGCCCATATCATATAAAATCCGCAAAAGAGATATAATTTATATGAACATCAATATTACCTAACTCACTATATTTCTATGTGACTTACAAGTAATATCAATTTAAGTGCAAGCTCTCTCAATTGACTACACATGGTAAGTCGGTATATGTCTATCCGGATTACGAATCACAAAATCTATCACATGCAAATTTCATGAACATATGTTAACATGGCCTAATCTGAATTTGTACTTCCTCTTTCATTTCCACACAAATTATTATGGTAGATGGTGATCAAGTATGTAAACAATTAACTCAACCATGCTAGGAAATCCATATATAATCAATCACACATAACAAAGAGGCATAAAGATCTGAACTAAGCAATAAGCTCCATTAGAATCCCATAATGGTGATTAGTTTGTCACTGAAGTAATAACCATTATGGGGTTTGATCCAAACATTGAGATAAAACAATGAAAGCAAAGAGAGTTAGGAGAATAGGAAATTTCAAATCTGATAAATCTCTAACCAAAGTAAACCTCCAAGCTCAGTTCAAATCCACAATTAACCCAAATTAAAACCCTGATAATCAAAATCTACTAAGAACCAAAGAGAGAAGCTAAAATAGTAGAATAGTTGCTAAGAGCTCTCTCTAGCTCTTCAAAACCCTAGAATGGAAATAAAAACAATTAAAACTTCGTCTTGTAACTTGCAAATACACCCTTTTAAGGAAAATACGCTACAACAAATTTTAAGTGAAAACTCAAACATTTTTCAGTATTTGACTGGCGCGACCGCGCCACCCCGTAGGTCATTTGGGGCGCGGGCGCGCTGATATCCAGAACAAATTCCTCCTGGTGCGGGCGCGCCACTTTTTCTTTTTATGCCGGCGTGGCCGCACTATGCTGTATTTCTGCCTTCTGCTTGCTGGTGCAATGCTGTTCCCTTACTTCTGCCTTAGTCCTTCACTTGCCTACTGATCTGAGGCCATTTGCATAAGCTATAAGCCATCTCAACATGCTAGTTCCATCTCCAAACCAAATGCTCACCATCTTGCTAAGTCCATGCCAATTCCATGCCATTTCCATGCCATTTGAGTTTCCTTAATGGAACCAATAAAACAAAGATAAAAAGCATCAAAAGACACTAAAACACTTGAGTTTAAGCCATCATTCTAGCAGGTTGATAGTCAATAAGTAGGTATAAAACCTACTTACCAAATACCTCCAAACTTGAATTATTGCTTGCCCTCAAGCAACAAACACAAATACAAACTACATGCTATGCAAACTACATTACTATGAAGATGAATCCCAAAATTTCAGCCATGTTATGAATTCCAATAAGATATGCCTCAGAGAAATAACAAGATCTATGAACAAAGCATTAACCCAAGCTACAGTCATAAGGACATACAATCCGAAAATCACAACCTGTGGCTAAGATGTAGTGTGTGTGTGTGCTATATCCACAAATAAGCTTGATAAAGGTGAAAATTCCACATGCTATACTTCTAAGGAAGAAAACTGAGGTTTTAAGTCAAGAACTTTGCACATATATGAAACAACAACCACTCCAACACATCAACAACCACTCCAACACATCAACACATATATTTAATGCTCTATTAATTTTATCATGCTATAAGACGACGTTCAATATTTCAAATATCTTTGAACGCTTTAGACTTAATATAATTTTTTTGAGGGGTTTGTTATTATTAGTCTCATCTTGTTTAGCGCACATGCACACACACACACACACACACACACACATATATATATATATATATATATATATATATATAAAATACGCGTCATTTTATTAAAACATGCAAAGCATGTTTGCATATAATATATATATATATATATATATATATATATAATACTAGCATGCACATATAGAATATTATATTCTACCCGGATTGATTATGGACTTTTATTCTAATTTGGTTCACTAGAGCCATCAAGTGAACCAAAAGGTCAAACCTAGGAGTGCAAGAATTAAATTTAAACATAACTATTATATTTTAACCCGGGCTCTATTACAAATGGGTCTTCAAGCGCTCCTTGCTCTTTGGTCTCCAATTCTTCAAGATAATTCTAACTTATCCCTATTACATAAACTATTTTAAAATTAAATAGAAACCTTGATCAGAAATCAAGGGAAAGTAAATAGGAGAGAGATAAAATTTACATCAAGAATAAATTAGGGAAGACGAGGCACGCAGACCCTATTTAATAAAACTCATACATTCAAGCATCAAACTAAAATAAATTCAATCACATTGGTCAATAGTTCCATAATCAATCTCATTTATTATCATACATATCACCATATGCATCAATAAAAACACATTCATCTCATAAGTAAAAATCATTCCATATATATATGAGTATCATTTAATGGGCAATTTTAAATTGCATGAAATCCAATTTCAAGATTAAAATAAACTCTTTATTTTAATTATAAAATTATTAAGAATATTATATATATATTAGTAACATGTTAAGTATATCCAATATACAATCACATTCATAACAGTACTATTCGAAGCTCACCTTTTGAAATCAATTCAACGCCACGGACAGTACCCAAGTTTTTTTAATAAAAACAATTTTAAAATATTAATTATGCCCATTAAATTATTCTAAATACATACCCATACATATATAGAATCAAAACAATTAATAATTGCATGAAGGTTTGGCTCTGATGCCACTGTTGGGTTTGTAAGAAATCATGGCGCAATCAAATTGCAAAAATTAGCGAAAACATGGTAAAATCAGAGTTTAAAATTTTCTACAAACCAATTACCTGGATCATCCTTTATGCAAATTAATAATTTTAAAAAATAAATAAGAAGTTATGGAATCATACCCTTGTAAAACTAAACTTCCACAGGTACAAGTTTAACTTCTTGTTCTTCGCGATCTCCTTGAATTTTTGGGATTGATTCATTTCTTTGATCAACGTTAGCCACCCAAGTGTTTGGCCTCTAGAGGTGATCCACCAAGGAAGAGAAATTGTTCAAGAAGGAGGGTGGTTGGCTAAACTCTAGTTTTCTATTCTCTATAGAAAAGGAGTACTCTCCAACAATTAGATTTGTATCAACTGATATCTAATATAAGACTCCTATTATATAGATACTGGTCAACCCTTCTAATCAAATTAGAAATTGGGTTTCATTTAATTAATTAAACTTCTTTATTTAATTAGGCTTCCCAACACATTGAGAATAATTAATTAGACTCCTTCAATTAATTTTTCTCGTAATCTTATTAGGAATAAATGAGAGTACTAATATTAAATTAATTTCTAAACTCCTTTAGAAATTAAAATAATAATAATTGTAATAATATTAATAAGACTAATCTTATTAATTTGTATTTAATATTTCAAAAATATTAAATGATAAATATTAAGCTATTTAATTTATTTTATCACCATAGATTAAATTAATTACACTTAACATATTATTACGATTATGCCATTGCCTTCTTAAATAATTATTCTCCCTTTTATGGTGTGACCCTTTAGGTTCTCCATATTAAACCGGTTGTGAATAAATCAATTAGAAAAATTCTAATCTTATATAAATAAATAAATTAAACAAATAATCTATTTAAATAAATAATATTTATTCTACAATAGGGATAAGCCTCCCTAGCGATCAACAACTTTCCAGATAATATAGATTTCAACATTAATCATAAAAGAACCTTTGAGTTAATAGTTACTATACAATTTAATCATTCCACCATACAATGTCCCAATTAAATATAAGACATGGAATTACTATCAAGTCTTATTTTATTTAATTATATGTATTTCGATTAGAAAATGCACAACTCCAAATAATGCAAATTAGAAACTCCTTTCTAATTTCATTCCACCTTGGCCAATGATTCTTGGGTTGTCATTTAACGAATCACCTATGACATATATCTTCTTTTATTAGAAGCGGTAGATATTTTATTGATCATTCATTATCTCCATATATAACTTATTATACCCAAGCATACCCTTTGATATACCCTAAGGGTCTTAAGGAATAAGTCAAAGTATAATTCATTATACACAAGATACTATGATGATCTCAAGTCTGAGGATCACTTGTACTACTATCATATTAGGAATTTCTATTGACAGACGAGTAAAACTCCATTAGGTATTCCTTAGCGAGTCACGTTTAGTGTACTTATTCTCTAATAAGCACCTACATACTTGCTTTAGTGTCTCTACACAAATGATCATGAGATCAATCATCTTCATCCAATGAGCAAGCAACATATGTACCAATCTATCCGAAATTACTAATCCGTTTTTTAGTAATCCATCGATTGGGAACTATTTTAGTTTGAAGCTATATAGCATGATCAACATCATGATTTTAAAAGCATTGCTTAAAACTATGGGTTATTTACATATTATAAAAACAACATCGTGTAGATAATTAAATGCCTTTAATAAATGAATACTTTTATTAATAAATAAATAACATCGTTTCCAAAGTATATGCTTTATCATCACACATGATTGGCTTGTATGCATACTACTTTCACTCTGGTAGAAATCTGGGATTAGAACTAGGAGGGGAAAGACGAGTAAATCCTTCGCTAGTGTGTCCTACCTAAGCTTATTCGTTATTTAATGAGTCTGTCGGAATAAGATGTGACATGTCAATTTATTTAAGTAATCTTCGCTTTGTGATCATATTTCAGAATGACATCTGAAAATCAAGAAATCAACTATGAGATAATTGTGACTGAGAATCAGGAAGCTACAAATAATATTGAGAATCAAGAAACTACACATAATTTTGAGAATAAGGAAGCTACAAATAATATTGTTGCAAACTCAGGAAATCATGTTGCTAACAACATGATGAATTATGAGTTTTTTTGAAACTTTATGCGATTTTTACAGAACCACGCGAAAGAAACTACTACTCGTAATACCTGTGGAAACGCGGGTAACTCACGAATGGTCACTGCCAAGCAGTTCAAGGAGCTGGGACCACCTGAATTTCTCGGAAAGTCGGACCCACTCAAGGCGGAGACATGACTCAAACAAATGACAAAGATATTTGATCTACTGCGTTGAGCTAATGTGTTAGGTTTGTAAGATTCATGAAGGCAATCAAATTGTATAAAATAAGCAGAAGCATGGTAAATAAGAGTTTTAAAATTTTACAAACCATATACTGGGATCATCCTTTATTCACAGTTATTAATTAAAAAAAGATTAAGAATAAGATTCATACCCTTGAAAATTCCAGCTTCTTCAAGTACGAGTTCAACTCCAAATTCTTTTCGCGTTCAACTTGAATCCACTGGGTTGATTCCTTCCTTTGATCAACGTTAGCCACCCAAGTGTTTGGCCTCTAGAGGTGATCCACCAAGGAAGAACAAGAATTCAAGAAGAAGGGTGTCTGGCAAAACCCTAGTTTCTATCTCTATAGAAAATGTGTACTCTCCCAACTCTTGGAATAAAGTGTGTAACCCTAATTTATAATAAGACTTTCTTATTTATAGATGTATGCAACCATCCTAAATTATTTAGGATTAAGTTTTCATATTAATTAATTAAACTCTTTTAATTAATTAGGCTTTCCAATCTTATTGGGAATAATTAAACTTTTTTAATTAATTACTCTCCTAATCTTAATAGGAATATATATATATATATATATATATATATATATATATATATATATATATATATATATATATGAGAGTATTTTATTAATTAATTCCCAAACTCCTTTAGGAATTAAATAATAATAGTAATAGTAATAATAATAATAAGACTCCTCTTATTAATTTATATTTAATATTTCTAAAATATTAAATAATAAATATTAAGCTATTTAATTTATTCTATCATCATATATAGATTAAATTAAATATACTTAATTTATTATTACGATTATGCCATCAGCTTCTTTAATAAATATTCTTCCTTTTATGGTGTGACCCTTTAGGTTCTCCATATTAAACCGGTTGTGAATAAATCAATTAAAACAATTATAATCTTATTTAAATAAATAAATTAAACTAATAATTTATTTAAATAAATAACATTTATTCTACAATAAGGGTAAGCCCCCTTAGCGATTAACGACTTTCCAGATAATATAGATTTCAACATTAATCATAAAAGAACCTTTAAGTAAATAGTTACCGTACAATTCAATTATTCCACCATACAATGTCCTAATTAAATATAAGACATGAAATTACTCTCAAGTCTTATTTTATTTAATTATATGTATTTCGATCCTTAAATGCACAACTCCAAATAATGCAAATTAGAAACTCGTTTCTAATTTCATTTCACATTGGCCAAGGATTCCTGGGTTGTACTTTATCGAATCACATATGACATATCTCTTCTTTTACTAAAAGTGGTAGATTCTTTATTGGTCATTCATTATCTCCATATATAACTTATTACACCCAAGCATACCCTTTGATAAACCCTAAGTGTAAGACCCCGAATTTTATGAAATAAAAGTATTCAATTTTCTTATAATTATTATCTATTTAGTAATTGGTTAAATTGATAAAAGGTTAAAGTTAAGGGTGATATGTGCATATTGTGCAAAGTAAGCAAGTTGTCATAAAATATTCATTTTGTCGGGGAATATTCGTACAACGGCGGAATCATTTGTGGCCCCACAACAAAATAACTGTCGGATAAAGAAAGCGACAAAAAAACCTTTTTATAAAAATAACGGCAAGACTTTTATCGTTAAACTGTTGAAATACCCGGTGAGAAAAGTACAGTAATACGCGTTGTTCCATAGTGGTATGCGGTATTGTACAGTAGCAAACGGTATTGCACAGTATCTCTGATTATTAATGCTTACGTAAGAAGTCACTCAGTTTCATTTAATAATTATCACAGTAGTTGCTGCATAGTATCTCATATTATTGATTCAATAATTGTTACAGTAACATTTGCACAATATTTTATATTATTAAATTAATAATTGACACGACACAATTATTCATATTATTATTTATATTATTGAAAATGTTTAGAAAGTTCTGTCGAGGAAAAGGGGTTATGTTATTTAATTGCGCTCCAATAAAGAGAACCCCTCTTTCCTGGGAACGATCTGGTTATCAATATTGTGAGTTATAATATTAATAATGAATAATTGTGAAAAGATTAAAAATGTGTTGATTAAAGATAAGTGATTTGTGGTGGATATTTATTCAATTTATGATATAAAAAGAGGGGTTTGTCATGAGGCGTGTGTTGTAAGTTTGACTTATTATCCCATGAACCCCCATGTGCCAATTTGTCAAATCGTCGGTAAAAATTGATATCAATTTTATTTTATTATTATTATAATAGTAATAAAATAGAAAACTTTTTATATAAAATAGAATTTTTTTTATAATATATATAAAGTTATTTGTTTTATTAGAATATAAATAGAATATATTATATATAAAGTTTTTATTTTATTAGAATATTTTATTGCATAGTGTTGTATAGTAAAAATCAAAAAAATCAGACGAATTCGTCCGTGAATTCGTTACTGTTGATCCATCATTATTTTTCTTAAATAATACCCTGCCATTCTCCTATAAGTAGGATGCTTAGTTGAGAACTAAAAATCACACCAGAATCAGAGAATTTTTCTTCTATAATATTGTGCGTATTTCTCTTGAGTATAAGGATACTTTGAGTGTAGCTTTTAGTGGAAGATTTTCTCAAGATAATCTCCGTTATACCAGTCAGATTTAGTCTTCTACTATGGTAAATGATGTTATTTTCTTTCAATACTCGTAAGGGTTGTCATTTTATTGCTTATTAATCCGTGGGAATAACCTGTCTATGCGGACTACCGCATGCATGGTGAATAACCATTCATATTCATTCTTTATTAAGTTATGGAAATGATCTGTCTACGCGGATTACCACATGACGTGTGAAAATCTATTTGCAGTTTCGTATATTCTTTCATACTCGTATGGGATATCATTTCTTTTGTACTCGTCAAAGGATATCGTTTTCTATCATATTTCTCCATTTATGATATGAAATTATTGTTTGCTTCCATAACCTTATTATTAAATGGTGGAAATCCCTGAAATTAGTATAATATCCTTGAGTTTTGTGCTTCATCTAATATCATTTCACTAGAATATTGGTCTGAACTTTCTTATCAAATTTTAATATTTTCATGTCGGGGTACTATTTATACGGGGTACTATTCATACAATACTATTCATACAGTACTATTCATATGATACAATTCATACGTGGTACTATTCACGGAGTACTATTCACAATAAAAATTGGTTTCTTTTCTGTCCAAATTATTTTTGATATATGAATATCATTCTTGAATTTTACTCCACAATTGATTATCATGTTGACAATTTCAACATTCTTGAACTTGGATAAATTAAATTATAAATCTCTAATATTTATTTTTGATCTCACTTGATTCGTTCCTTATATCATTTTTCATCATTCTCAGTCTTAAATTGTGGTGAAAGTTATCTTTGACTCGTAGTGCAAAGATGGACTGTTGTTTGGCATGATCGTGACCAATGGTGATACAAACGAATATCTTTGGCCCGTAGTGCATAGATAATTCATTGATTGAAAATAATTATTGATTGGTGTTATAGGGATAAAATATTTCCGATAGACCTCTAACTCATAGAAGATAGTAGACATCATTCTCTACTTAACTCTTCTAATGGATTGTTATTTTCGCTGCAGTTGTTGATCTAAAAATTGTTGTCCATCATATTTTATCTGATTTATTATTATTGAAGGCTAACAAAAATTTATTCTTCATTATCTTAGTCATAATATTCATTACTGGGCTAGTTGAGCTCACCCTTTTCTTTCACTGTTCTCTTTAGGAAATGAGAATATAGCTGAGACTAGTCGGGAAATGGAGTGATGGTCCGAGATAGTGCTTTAGTAGTCCTCGCTATTTTGTAAAATAGTATGATAATAATTGTAATGAGGACTTAATTTGAGCGTTGATATTTTTGTATTATATACGACATAATATCTATATTGAAGCTCACAATTTGTGTGATTGTATTTTACACGACAGTTTAATATAAAAAGATTTGTATTTGGATTCTGTACCATGTATTTGGCGACTTAGAATGGATTGTGTGGACCTATTTTGGGGGCGTCACACTAAGGTCTTAAGGGATATATCAAAGTATAACTCATCACACACAATATACTATGATGATCTCAAGTTTAAGGATCATTTGTACTACTATCACTACAGGAATTTCTATTGGCAGGCAAGTAAAATTCCATTAGGTATTCTTTAGGGAGCCACGTTCAGTGAACTTATTCTCCAATAAGCACCTACATACTTGCTTTAGTGTCTCCACACAAATGATCATGAGATTAATCATCCTCATCCAATGAGTAAGTAACGTATGTACCAATCTATCCGGATTCACTAATCCCTTTTTAGTAATCCAACGATTGGGAACAATTTTAGTATTTAAGCTATCTAAGAATTTAGATCTCCTTAACATGATCATCATCATGATTCTAAAAGCATTGCTTAAAACTATGAGTTTATCACATATTATAATAACAACATCATGTAGATAACTAAATGCCTTTAAATAAATAATTATTTTATTAATAAATGAATAAGTTTGTTACAAAGTATATGCTTTATCATCAAACATGATTAGCTTATGTGCATACTACTTTCATAAGGATCAAAAGGTTCTTTTTGCTACCTTTATGTTACAAGGAGAGGCAGACCACTGGTGGGAATCAGTGAAGCGTACACATCATTCAGCATTTGAAATGTCTTGGGCAAAATTCCAAGAGTTTTTAATGACAAATATTTTTCGGAAAGCATACGCCATATGAAGAAAGTGGAATTCATTATGTTAGCATAAAATAATATGACGGTTTCACCGTACAAGGCCAAATTTGCTTAGTTATCCCGATTTGCGCCCCATTTGGTAGATAATGAAGAACGTATGACCCGAATATTTTTACGAGGTTTAAAATTTGAGATTCGTCAACATCTTATATCTCATAAACTTTGTTTATATTCTGATATAATGGACAGAGCTCAGTTGGTGGAACGAGAGAAGGAATCATTGCAACCAAAAGACAACAACCGACAACACGATAATAATCGTACCAGTGGCAACAGTCATCGAAACAATGATAACCAGCGTGGAGGAAATTATCATGCCAGAAATGGTAACCACTTCGGTGGTAATCCTAGCCCAGATAATAGAAGAAGTGAATCAAGTGGAAACAACTTTAAAAAGAGGATATTTAACAATGACAACAGAAAGACATCGACAACAACACCATCACCAGCACCCGTTTCTAGGGGAGGAGAACGACCACCATTCCGATGTTTTAGATGCGGACATACGGGAAACATTAGTCCAAACTATACACAACAACCCAAGATGTGTTACAGTTGTGGAAAAGACGGTCACATAGCTCAGTTTTATCCAGTAACAAAATCAAGTTAGCTGTTATGGTGACACCAAAGGCTGTTACAGACAAGTCAAAGTCGGTGGTTCAGGGGAGAGCTTTTGTCGTGACTTCCCAAAAAGCGAGGAACCCGAACGAAGTTGTCACGGGTAAGCTAATCATAAAATATTATGAAGTCTATGCCATATTAGATACTAGTTCTACCCACTCTCTTATTTCATCCGCTTGTGCTCAATGTTTGAACTTGACTCCTGAGAAATTAGATTTTGACTTATATGTTAAAACTCTGTTAGGAGAAACCTTCATTACATCCACTGTTTATAATCTTGTTTGATTCAAATCGGCACCCTCACCTTACCTGTTGATAAGTAGGTTTTATACCTACGAATCAATGTCATTTAAACCTAAGATATCGCCACTTCAAGTACGTTTTAGGTTCTTTTTCATGCATGTGCATTGGTTTTGGTGCAGGAACTGATCGGGACGAGAATCGGATGGGATGGAAGCTTACAAAGAAGGAATGGCTTGATTTCTGTAATCTGCACTGGGGCGCGCTTGTATAGCTTTAAAATTCGCTAGGGCGCACATACGCCGAGGCGCGCCTCCAAGGGTTAAATCTGCGGCGGGGCGCAGTTACGACAAATTGGATGTGGTTCTCCTATTTCGAATAGGACTCTGAAGGAGGTTGGCTAGATTTGCTGCTCGTGAATAACAAAATATATAGGTTTGCAGAGGACATATAATGACACACTTAGACAGATTAAAGTGCTAGTTCGTGACTTTGACACGTGAGGAGATTTGACGCAAAGCGGAACACGACGAACGTAAGGCGAACGTGGAGACAAGTAACGACAGAATTTCATATTTTAATTTCTCTCTTCATATTTATCTTGTATTCAGAATGTTTACTACTTTTTGGATTATGGGTTTTTATTCATTCATGATGAACTAAATTCTTATTTAAGCCTATGACGGATCTTATTATGTAACGGAGGATTGAATTACTTTCAATTTAGTTTATGAATATTATTTGCAGGTTATTTACTATGTGTTGTGCATCACTTATATAGTTGCTTGATCACCAATTATCTGTTATCCCATATAAATTCGAGAGATGATATATGGGATTAGAACTGGCCATAGTAACGTATGTTTGTGATTTCTACCGTAGTTAGAATTCATAATTCATGTGTAGGATAGAGATATCTATGCATCATACGTAATCTGAAAAAGACTTGATAATTAACTTTTTTCAATTATAATTCACGTAGAGATATAGTGAGTTAGTTAATTAAGGTGTCTTGCTTAATTCTAACATTCGTGGATTTGAGTGAGTATGGATGTAATTCATTGAGAGATGGTTATATCTGCTTTTGTGTTCTTGATTAATAATCTGGAGTAATTGATATAAACTGAAGGAAAGTATATTATCCGAAGTGAAGTAATAGGTGAAGTTGTAGGCTTAATTCTCCAAAACTTGTTAATATCTTGAATTAGTTTCAATTTTGGTCTAAGTAGTAGTTTATTATAAAAATCATCAGTTAATCATTAGTTTAATAAATCTTAAATAATATAAAATTGGTACTTGTTTGAATAAAGTGGAATTATTTTCTCTGTGGGTACGATACTTGATTTTATCATTGTATTACTTGTTGACCACGTACACTTGCATGTTGCGTGTATAGATTTTACCCAACAAGTTTTTGGCACCGTTGTCGGGGACAATAATTGCGTTTATTACTTACAATATCAGTTTAATTAGATTAGTTTTAGTTAAACATATATATATATATATATATATATTCTTATTTTTATTTGATTGGTTATTTCAGGTACCCTCGAGTAGTGTATGCAAACTCGATCACAGAAGCTAGAGTTGTTACCTTACGAGGACGACATCGACAAGAGGTTTCAGCGGTTGAGTAAGTGGATACAGAAAACTCGAGAAGAACTTGAAACACCCAACGAAAATATGGCTGAACCGGAAGAGAAAGCACTGCGGGATTATGCTACACTGTGGATATCAAAAATTCAATCAAGTATCACCAGTTCGGCGATTAATGCTAACAACTTTGAGATAAAGCCTAGAACGATACAGATGGTGCAGAATAACTGCCAATTTGGGGGTCTTCCAAATGATGACCCAAACGAGCACATTGTCAGTTTCATAGAAATCTACAATACCTTCAATTGCAACGGGGTTTCAGATGATGCAATCAGATTAAGGCTATTTCCATTTACACTCAGAGATAAGGCAAAGGGTTGGCTCCATTCTCTACCACCGGGATCAATCACCACATGGAACGATTTGGCGCAAATTTTTTTGGCTATGTTCTTCCCGCCTTCAAAGACACATAAAATGAGAACGGAGATATCTTCATTTGCACAGCTACAAGGAGAGCCATTATATGAAGTATGGGAGAGGTACAAAGAGCTGTTGAGAAAATGCCCTCATCATGGACTACCGCATTGGATGCAGATAAGCGCATTCTACAACGGGTTAGGGAGTCATATACGGAACATCATCGATGCAGCCTCAGGTGGAGCTTTTCTGGCAAAGAAATTTGAGGAGGCATGGGACTTGATAGAAACAATGGCTACAAACAAGTATCAGTGGCTGACTGAGAGAATGATTCAACCAAAAGTGGCAGGTATTTTGGAGGTGGATATTATGACAGCTCTATCTGCACAAATAGCAGCATTATCGAAGAAGTTGGATGCCATATCTACGGGAAATGTGCAGCAGGTAGTATTTATATATGAACTTTGTGCAGGTGAGCATCCGACAGCACAGTGTGCGATCAACCCAGCTTCAATATAGTTTGTGGGTAGCTATAATAGGCCACCTAACATATATCAGGATTAAAATAATCAGGGGTCAAGGAACCATCCGAATTTCTCATGGAGCAAGAACCAGAATCAAACTCAGTAACAGGCTCCACCACCATCATACCCCCTGGTTTTCAGAATCAACATCAACAGGAAGCTCCGCATCAGGAGAAAAAGATCGATTTGGAGGAGCTACTGGCAAAATACATAACGGGAAATGAAGCAGCAATGAAAACTCAGGCGGCTGCGATAAAGAATCTAGAAACTCAGATGGGACAGATTGCTAGTGTATTGAACAGTAGACCCCAAGGAGCTTTGCCAAGTGATACCGAGAAGAATTCGAGGGGAGGTCATGAACAATGTTATGCTGTTACACTTAGGAGTGGAAAATAGTTAGTCGAGCAGAATTCAGAGAAGCCGACGACTAATGAGCAAGTTGAGCCATGTGTGGAAGAGATAGTGGAACAGAAAGAAGGAGAAAAATTTGCAGTAAAGGAATAGGTTGTTACACCGATAGTCTACCCACCACCACCATTTCAACAACGGATCCGAAAACAGAAATTAGAGAAACAGTTTACTAAATTTCTTAAGGTGTTCAAAAAGCTACACATCAACATTCCTTTTGCAGAGGCATTAGAGCAGATGCCTAGTTATGCCAAGTTCATGAAGGATATTTTGTCAAAGAAAAAGAAATTAGAGGACTTCGAGACTGTGGCACTAACGGAGGAATGTAGTGCAATTTTGCAAAAGAAGCTTCCACCGAAATTGAAAGATTCGGGTAGTTTCACCATCCCATGAAAAATAGGGAGTCTAGCCTTCAACAAATGTCTATGTGACTTAGGTGCAAGTATAAACCTCATGCCACTTTCAGTCTATACTCAGTTAGGTTTACCGGCACCCAGACCCACAAACATCTCCCTACAGCTGGCGGATAGATCGGTAAGATATCCACTGAAAATTGTTGAGGATGTTTTGGTAAATGTAGACAAGTTCATCTTCCCAGCGGACTTCATCATATTAGACTATAAAGAGGATAAGGATATTCCAATAATCCTTGGGCGACCATTTTTGGCAACTGGTGGGACTCTCATTGATGTTCAGAAATGAGAGTTGACCATGAGGGGTCAAGATCAAGAGGTAACCTTCAACGTGTTTAAGGCCATGAACTGCCCCAAAAAGGATGAGGAGTGTTTTCGGATGGATATAATCGATAAAGTGGTGGGAGATGAACAACATCGGATATTGAGTACCGACCCATTAGAATCTATATTGATGGGAGACTGTAATGGAGATGAGCCAGAGTTATTGGAATATCTGCAGTTGTTAGAGGCACATCCTAGAGTGAGCAGGTTCAAATTATCATTTGAGCTGTTAGAAGCAGCAGGAACTTTATCAGCAAGGATGAAGCCATCTCTAGAGGAACCATCGGTACTAGAACTCAAACCCTTACCCAATCACCTCAGGTATGCTTATTTGGGTAATTCATCTACTTTACCTGTTATTATTGCATCTGCGCTTAACAATTTGCAGGAAAGTAAGCTGTTAAGAGTTCTAAGGGAATACAAGTTTGCTATTGGATGGACTATCGCTGACATCAAAGGAATCATCCCTTCATTCTGTATGCACAAGATTCTGATGGAGGAAAATTGCAAGCCAATAGTGGAACAATAAAGGAGGCTTAACCCAATCATGAAAGAGGTAGTGAAGAAGGAAATCTTGAAATGGCTGGATGCTGGAATTATTTACCCAATTTTAGACAGTGCATGGGTGAGCCCACTTCAATGTGTCCCGAAGAAAGGTGGTATGACAGTAGTAAAGAATGAAAACAACAAACTGATACCGACAAGGACAGTGACTGGCTAGAGGGTTTTCATGGACTACAGAAAGCTGAATAAGGGAACCAGAAAAGACCATTTTCCCTTGCCATTTATTGATCAGATGTTGGACAGACTAGCTACACATGAGTACTACTGTTTATTAGATGGGTATTCACGATATAATCAGATTGTGATTGCATCGGAGGATCAAGAGAAGACGATGTTCACATGCCCCTATGGCACCTTTACCTTTAGAAGGATGTCATTCGGCCTGTGTAATGCACCGACGACCTTTCAGCGTTGCATGATGGCAATCTTTTCAGATATAGTAGAGTGCAGTGTTGAAGTATTTATGGACGACTTTTCAGTATTTGGGGAATCTTTTGACAGGTGCCTCGAAAATCTAGTTCTGGTGCTGAAAAGATGTGTTGAGACAAATTTGGTGCTCAATTGGGAAAAATGCCATTTTATGGTCCAAGAGGGGATAATACTTGGGCATAAAGTTTCTGGAAAAGGTTTGGAAGTTGATCGAGCTAAATTAGAGACAATTGAAAATCTGCCACCGCCTACTTTAATAAAGGGTATTCAGAGTTTTCTCGGGCATGCTGGATTCTACTGTTGATTCATCAAAGACTTCTCCAAAATCACAAAGCCACTATGCAGTCTCTTGGAAAAGGATGTACCGTTCAAATTTGATGAAGACTGTCTAGCGGTATTTGAGCAATTGAAGAAGAAGCTAACCACAGCCCCCGTGATCAAAGCACTAGATTGGACAATGCCGTTCGAGCTAATGTGTGATGTCAGTGACTATGCTGTAAGAGCTGTCCTTGGATAACGACGAGAGAAAGTCTTTCATGCAATCTATTATGCGAGCAAGACACTAACTGATGCACAGTTAAACTACACAACCACTGAAAAGGAATTACTTGCAGTTGCGTACGTATTTGATAAGTTTCGCTCGTACTTGGTGGGGACAAAAGTGGTAGTTTACACAAATCACTCGGCCATCCGATACTTAGTCGCAAAGAAAGACGCAAAGCCGAGACTGATTCGCTAGATTTTGCTCCTCCAAGAATTTGATTTAGAGATTAAGGATAGGAAGGGGACAGAAAATCAAGTGGCTGACCATCTTTTGCGGTTAAAGAATCTGAATCAGGACCAGACAGACAAGGTAGTAATCAATGAGTCTTTTTCGGATGAACAATTATTTCTGATCCACGATGAGTTCCTATGGTATGCGAATTTTGCAAATTACTTGGTGAGTAATATTCTCCCACCAGATTTGACACGCCAACAAAAGAAGAAATTCTTACACAATGTGAAGTGGTATGTGTGGGATGAACCGTATCTGTTCCGACAGTGTGCTGACAGAATGATTCGGCGATGTGTGCTGAAAAGTGAAGTAGAGAGCATATTACAGGCATGTCATGCCTCAGTATATGAGGGACACTACAGGAGCGAAAGAACGGCCGCAAAAGTCCTTTCGGCAGTCTTCTACTGGCCCACCTTGTTCAATGATGCACATTAGTGCGTGAAAAACTGCGATAGATGTCAACGAGTGGGGAATATTTCTAAGCGGAATGAGATGCCTCTGAATATGATTTTGGAAGTCGAGGTTTTTGATGTATGGGGAATCGACTTCATGGGACCATTTCCATCTTCGTTCAATAATTTGTACATCCTATTGGCAGTTGACTATGTGACAACCCGAAAAATCGAATTGTCCAGAAATTAAGATTTAAAGAATTATGATTAATAAAAGAAATTTTATTGATTATATTCTATGATATATATTAATTAATCATTCTATGACATAGGATGATTAGAAATGAGGAGGATTCTGGCTACGAGCTAGAATGAACGAGTATGAATTTTCAAGACGAAAATAAAATATTTTTGAGAATAAAAATATTTTCGAGAAAAAGATGAAATAGGCACTATTCTTGAAACCCTAAGGGTTAGGGTTTAAACCTAAGCCTTTTCGGGAGATTAGAATGTCGGAATGACATTCTGTCAAAAGATTTGATGGTAATATACCGTGCAAAGTTAAGTTAGCCGAGAAAAGTTTTTCAGGAAGAAAAGGACGAAAATCACTATTCATCCATTTCTGCTCGGGAATTAATATTGAAATTACGAAAAACGCGTAATGATAGGATTTCAAGATGAGATGAAATATGTAATAATATTTCATTTATGGCTCGCAAAGTTTTCGCTTGCGGACTTAAAACCCGAAGGGTTAGGGAAAGTGGAATTAAAGAAGGAAATGATTATGTGTAATAATAAATGATTATTATATATAATGAATACGAGTATAATACGAGTTATTATACGAGTATAATATGAGGAGGATACGAGAATAAATATGACATATAATACGAATTTTATATGAAGTAAATGTATTTAATTTGAATTAAAACCCATAGGGCAACCCATGAGAACATGGTGTGACATGGTGGCCATGTGCTAGCACATGCTAGCACATGGGAGGACATGGTATAGCATGTGGGAGACATGGTGTAGCATGTGAAGGGAGGTGGGGGTTAAGGAGGTTTGGTCTAATGACCATTCTACCCTTGATCTTACCACTTCTATAAATAGGAAGCTTAAGGCTTCATTAGTTGGTTTTGAAAATCACCATCAACTTTGAGAGAGAGGGAAAGCTTTAGAGCTTGAGGAAGAAGAAGAAGGAAGAGAAAGAGCATGGATGCTCGCATCAAAGAAGTTCGAGGAATAAAAAAGCTAGTGAATCGCCGGCTTTGTCTAGAGGAAGAAGAATAAAGAAGAAAGGTGATCAAAAACCTAACTTCTAAGTTATTTTCTTTAAGTTTTCTATGTTAAATACATAGCTTAAAGAAAAGAAGAATGAAAGATGTTAATGGACAATTCGGATGAGTTATATTAACTCTTTGATGTTATAAGAATGAATTATCAAACTTATAACGTTAGAATGCGAGAAGACGTAAAATCAAAATCATAATATTGATTAAGAATGAAGAATAAACGAAGAACACGAAGAACGTAATGAAGAAAACCATGAAACTTAATGTTTGATATGGTTAGAATTATGGAGGAATAACCAATGGATTGATTCTATTTGGTTTGAAAATAAAATATCGAGTAACGAAGATTCGGTGAAAGTTTACGCGATTAGACGTTAAGCGTCGAAATCGTGAATTTCCCAGAATAGAAGTCAAAAGTCTCCGTTTGATTCGAAAACATTGGTTTTCAATGGCGTCACATGTAATTAAGTAAACAAGACTTGCGAGAGCAAGAACGAACGAATTCAGAGTTAAAACGAAGAAACGAGCGTTGAGCGTTCACGAACGTTCGATGAAAATGTAAAAATGGACGAAACAGTCAATTTTCTATCAACGAATTTAGAAGTGAATTTCGACTGAATGGAATCGTAGAACATGAGATAAGTGAACTATTGGCTTTGGAACGAGCCAATTCTGAGTTGTAACGGTTACGTTACGAGCTCGGGAGTTTAAGAAATTTTTAAACTTAGGAAAATTTTCTGAGGCACAGGGACAGCGCGGGCCGCGCCGCACGCCGAGCCAGTCCATATAGATCCCTGCAAAGGCAGCGCAGGGCGTACCTCTTGTAAGGGAATGTTGGCGCGGGCCGCGCCAGCAAGGAAAGAAATTATGGGGCAATTATATAAGTAAGATTCATAAAGAGTTCTGTGAAATAAACTGTTCTGTGATTGAACTGTTAAGTGTGAAAGAGTTCGGTTTATTCATGAACCGTTCTTGTTAAGTCTGTGCTAATGATTCTAGCCAGACAGAATGTGTATAGAAAAGGTAGAAGGATGAAAGTATGATGTATGTTTTAAAATGATAGGAATCGGAACGTATTCCTATTGTTCGAGCTGCTTCATAACCATTGTTCGGTTATCGAAGTCTTAAAAGAATATTGATTCTTGAGTTGTTAATATTCAACTGCTATGACTTGTTGAGCAATTGAATGCTCACACTTGCTTGAAAAAAAAAATATTTTTAGCGAACGACGGTAGTATATATTAAAGGACCGTGTGCAGATCAAGCTGATCGATGTCCTGCGATGATGGGATGCTTTGGTTGCAAATACCATTAACATCACAAGATGAAGTATTGTTCATGTTATGAACAACCGTAAAGAACAAGCCAAGACTTGGAGAATAGTTAGGTTAAACTATTCTGTAGATATGGTGCCTAGTTAAGTCACAAATGTAATGTGATAAGAATAATATAATTATCATTATTCTTAATGAATGAACGTTTTGAGGTAACAGATGTGACACCCCCAAATTCGGGTACTTTATTTCCACATGATTTGGTGTTCCCTTTCTAAATATAACATACATCTACCCAATAATAAATAATTACAAAATAAATTATAACCTCTATAAATAATAAAATCTTCCTTATCAAAAGGATTACAACTTTCTTCAGCATAAATCCCAGGGTTTTAATCTAACCTTAACATAAACATTCAATGCGAAAATAAAAACATAACTTAAAAGTCTTATTACAAATTTTAAAATAAAACAAGTCTTCACTTGTTTAGCTTCCCCTTGCCTTTACTAGTTGATGGAGTGTCAACACTTTCAACCTTAGCTGCAATGGTTATTTAATATGCAAAAGTGAGCAAACAACATCTCACTGGAATATAACATTATTAAAGACACAAAAGAATATCTTTAAAAAGGTTTGAATAACTTTACTTTCATCAACAATAAAGAATTAAATTATAATTCTTTCATCAATACTTAGAATTTCAAATATTGAAATCATCTGAGGGTCATAAGACCTTAAACTTTCGTCCTAGGTTGTAAACATTTCTATTTAAAACCTTTAACAGTCATTAAGACTATGGACCTTAACTCGTACTTAGGGGGATCAGCCCTTCGTACCATGTATATGCACTAAATTTAACGCTTCTACGTAGTAGCCTCCCCTAATAAATAGGGTTGTTCATATCAGTATTTGAATACAAGTCCGCACCAAAGAAAGTTTGGTTTGGATAAACTTACAAGGGTAATTTAGAATTCAACGTTCATCAACTAAGGATTAGTTGAATCGACTTTCAATAACTTAGGAAAATTCATAAATAAAAGAATTACGAATTAACTCATGCTTTAGAATTAAACTTAAAGCATTTAAAAGATAAGCTGGACCTTGCTTGAACAATAAGTCAAGGTCACATTAGTTAAGTTATGAACTTTTAATAAATACTTGTCCAATGTAGAAATAACAGGACAATCTCAAACAAGGAATATTTGAATTTAAAGAACTTGTATATAATTTATGAGTTTAGGGATAGAAGACTTGCCTCAAGCGCAAACTACTAATACAATCACGTTCTTTAACACTTCCTACACATATATGTTTAATCATAATAATCTAAATTAGTTAACACATAACTAATTCACATAATTGGTTAACCCATATAGGTTAACTCTTTCTAGTTTAATTAATAAGTTAATAATTAACCGTCACACAATTAATTACACCACATAGGCATGCTCACATAATTAAATCAATAATAATTATGTGTTTCATATTAATTAAATTATAATTTAAAATTTTAATCTAATTATAATTACTGAAATTATAATCACATCTTATATTAATTAAATTATAAATATTTTATAGTTTATAATTAATTAAACTACATCATGTATTTACTAAATTATAATTACACAAATTATAATTAATCATGCAAATATTGAATTATAATACACAAATTATAAAATATAATTAATCATGCATTTATTAAATTATAATTACATAAATTATAATTTAAATTAACATTTACTTGATTAAAATAAATCAAATAATATTCATTATAATTTAACAAAATTATAATTTAAATAAAACCTTTACTCTAATTATAATTATTCAAAATTATAACCACACTATATATTTTATTAATATAATATATTAATATTCATTTTCATGTTATCAAATTATCACCTTCAATTAGCCTTTTATGATACAACAAAATACATAAACGAAATAACCCATCTTGACTTTCTGCACCCCCCGGCCAGGGCGGGGGTTTTACTCTTGATAGGCCCGCCGGGGCTGGCCCCTTGCAGGGTCGACAGACATGCTCGCGAACTGTCCAGAGAAAAAGCCAATTTAGCTTATTTCTCCACACCAAATTCTAATTCCAGTCAATACAATTCATATCAATTTTATAGAAAACATAAACTTAAAGCTTCTAACATGATTTTAACATATATAAACATTACAACACATAATCAAAACAACCAATTTCATGATTTTTAAAGAAAAGTCATTGTTAAGTGTTCTTCATGAAATTGAACACTGTACTTTTGTTTTAAAACCAATTCACATAATTTCCAAGCATAACCAATTAGTTTCTAATCATGCTAACATAATCTACGATTACATTACATAACAATTAATAATTAAACTCAAATTTTAATTTTAAAATAGTCATTTATCAAAACCAATGCACTGTAAATTTGGATGAACACGATTTCTTCATATTTATCATATAAGCATGAATTAAACTATTAATTAGGCATGAAATTCATATATGAGCATGCTAGAACACAATTGATACATATTATTTCATGTTTACACAATTATTACCATAACTTAATTAACAGAGAAATTTATACTTTATAAAGAACATATAAACAAAATTTCTAACAACTAAAGATGAGAATTATACCCTTATACTTAGTGGATTGAAAGGAGAGGATGATGATGATAACCTCAAAGCTTTTCTTCCTTTCTCTTCTTTTCTCTCTAGACTACTCTGTATTCTCTCTAACTTTTCTCTGTTTTGTTCTAACACTGACCAATTCTAACTTAACGTATATCTATATTACTTAACTGATAATATAATATAGATATAATAGATATATCATATATATATATATATATATATATATATATATATAACTTACAAATTATAATTACATATAATAACTCCTACAATAATTACATAGGTTACACTTATTTGAATTTGAAAAGCCATAAGGATTGTTTGGCAAAAACTGTTCATTTTTAAAAACTAACTTTTTGAGCTTAAGGCCCTGTTTGGCAAAATATGATTAAAACAAAAGTAAGGGCCTTGTTTGGTAAAATCTTTTAAAATTCTTTTTTTTATTTTAATAAATCATTTTAACACATACTTTAAATGTTACACTTTAATTAATTAAATCTTTAATTATTTAATTAATTAAAATCTAACATCAATTAATCACATACAAATTTTTTTATCACATAACAATTATAAATACTCGCTAATTATAATTCATGTAACACTCATCACATAACTCATCTAATTTAATTATCTCAATTAAATTAGAACTATACTATAAAATCAATACATATTAATTAAATTAAATATTAAATATTCACTTAAATAATATATAACTCTTAATTAAATCACTCCACAAATTCACATAATTTATTTATTCAACTCAATAAATAAATCACATAAAATATTTATTTACTCAATAAATATTAAAATTTAATATATAAAATCTCAATCGTTACAACAGAACTTGGGAATGGAATGATATATCATTAATCTTCAGGATTTAATGATGTGTGTATGGAATGAGAAGTACTCGTAATGTACGAGATTCGGTGTGAAAAATAAGCCAGATTTTGGGGCATGACAAGTTGGTATCAGAGCTGATAGGTTATAAACCTTATGTATAGTACCTAAGACTATAGCCTGAGAAGAGATGAGTAAGAGAATCGTGGAGATAAAAGATTAAGGAAGAGATCCCTATGTGATCTCATTAAATTGTAAGAACAGGTTTCTTGTCAAACGATCGATGAGTTATAGCTACGTGCTATAATGAAAGGGTACTATGAATAGTACGGGGAAAAGGAACTCAGAGCAAGTAATAGAGAAGGATAAGAAAATCGTTGAGGAAACGATTAAGGATGAAGATCACGACGTGATCATATTGAATCGTAATAACAGGTTTCCTATTAAACAATGGATGAATTATAGCGCGAGGCTATAATGTAATAGTACTGTGAATAGTACGAGGAGAAGAACTCAGAAGAGTTGTAAGGTATACGAATTAAAGAACATTCGTATTAAGTCAAGAGAATGTGAGAAGTTGGTAAATTTCAATTGAGGACTCATGTGATAGTTGAGTTGTATGAACTTTTGTTGTAGGCGAAGGTTTATGCTTTAGTGTAACAACCACTCAGTCTATTACAGTGATAATCATTGGAATAATAATGTCGCGCTATCGATATGTATATGACGAGAAGATGAATCTTTTTTCATGTGCATATTGAATAGTAGAATGTACTAAGATAGGTGCGAGTTCTTGAAACTCATACTTATGAAAAGTTTGTGACTCATAGTTGTATGCTATGTTTCTGAGCCCTGAGCATATGGACAGTCCTTGATTTGTTCTTGGATTACATATTGCGAAGATAAGTTCTTTAACACATATGATTGTGGAAACCTCCTGAACACATAAAGTGTGGCAAGTTTAATGAACTTAACTAAGGTATAGGAAGTTTAAACTGAAAATGAGTGATTTTCGGTATAGATAGCACTTAAGGTGCTAGAAGAGGTTAATATTATCATAAGGATGACAATGAAGAAAGAAAAAAAAAGTAGAAAATTCCAAGTCTTCTAGCTATCCTAGATTTCGAAGTTATTGACATCGTGCTGATGTGGAGGTTTTTGGAAAGAAAATATTGGTTTCAACTTTTGGAAACCAATAGATTTTGAAAATAACTATTCTTTGTATGTCTATGCTAATCATTTCGGCTAGACAGAATTTGATTTAAAATATCAAAATAAATTTTATATCATTAGTGCATGTGATGCATGTGACGCCCCCAAATCCGTGTAACATCGATTACAGGACATGGTGCTCACGATACAACATACATCCTCATCTATCTAAGTAAACTCCAGCAATAATAATAGTAATATTATAACTATTACGTACTTACACAAAATAAAATCCCAAGTCTTTACAACCTTTAATAAACCAAAACTTAAACTTAGCGTTTATCGCTACATTACATCATATGCGGAAATATAACTTATTTTATAAGGTAACTAGCATCATTTCATCTTAGTCTTCCCATTGTCCTTGCCCGAGCCCTCAGCCTTCTCATCCTTAACTGAAAGGTTTAAGCAAGAATGAGCACAAATTGCCCAGCAAGTATATAAAGAAGTTTGAAAACATACATCAGGAGTAAAAACATCTGTATGACAATATCTCAACAGTTGAAAGAATTATCAAGTGTTAAACAAGAATATCAAAGATAAGAGTTTAGAATTCTCCATAGCATACTAAGGGGTGTTAAATACCCTGAACATTGCTTTGTTTCATCGAAAACCATCAGACGGTTTAACAATCAAATAGATTGTAAATGGTCTCTGCAAGTACTCCAGGTGATCAGCCTATCGTACCCTACATTGTGCACAAGTATAAAGTTTAATCTGCATAAGCATAAATGGGACTATATGCCCGACATCTGTTTGCCCATTTATTCGGGTTGTTCATCTTAGTATTCATGTGAGACCGCACCAAAGCAATTTGGATTGGTAAACATTAAATAGCTTCGAAAGATTTGAATTAAATCATTTTTCATCAATAATAACTAGCCGAAAACAAAGGCCAGGAAACATACTTAGAAACAGTTCGATAATGACATGAAACTTATAAGCATGGTTGTTAGAATAATAACTGAGTAATCATCGATAAGCTTGCAAGATAATTGAAGTTGTATAACTTCACAACAAAGGAACTTGCACGAATAAATAGCTAGCACAAGTCCAATACTTATCCTTACTGCGATAAAAATGAGTAAGGATTGAATAAATATGATAAGGATGAAATATGTTATGTTTTATTCTCTTAATACTTAATCTTTTATATTTATTTTGTACCTAAATACATTCATTGTTTTTATATTTTTATTTTAGGTACAAATGAACCAAAGGAACGAAATGGGCTTAAAATAAGCAAACAAGGATCAACTTGCAGCAACTAGGAATAATGGAATTAAGCTACATGGAATGGGATTTAATTCCTAATGGGCCACGAAATGATTGGGTTGAGGGGCTTGAAAGAGCAGCCACGAAATAGGCTGGTAAAGCCATTATATTGAGCTATTATCACCTTATTAACTAGTGGGGGCCACGCCCATGCATGGTAGAAACTCATGAATCCCTTTAGCAGCTTGGAAAAGGAGCTTTGGTCCAGCAAAATAAAGGAGCAGCTTGTAATTCATATGGGCTACGTCCGGAATTCCTAGCAGCTGGCAAAAGAATATTGTCATGGGCCCACGTTTGTGGCAAGTATGAAAGATAAGGAGGATGAGCCACGAAATTGAAGGCTGGGCAGTAGCTTGTTTCGCCCAGCGGGGCAATTGGCTAAGGACATCCCGCCCAGCGGGAATGGGGAAATAAGTTACACATCTCCTTTCGCGAAGTGGAATTGGAAGCAAGCTAGAGCATAGTTAGGGCTGCTATTATATTATATAAATAGGGACTTGATACCTTGTATCTATGGAGAAAAAAAATACTTCTTCTCTCTATAATTCTTGGTTTTTCTATGGCTATGGATAGCTAATTTCTTGTTCTTGGATTAAGGAGACGGAAGCCTTGGATTAAATACACTGTGAGATCTAATTGATTTTAATTATTCAATTATTATTTTGAGTATTGATTATTTTTCTATGCTTGAATTATATGATTGATTTGTTTAATTGCTAGGATGCATACTAGTTTATTATTCATTGAAATCTACTGCTAAATTAGATATCGAATCCGTAATTGTTTGGTCACTCTAATTTGCGAAGCAACTAAGATTAATAATTGACTGCAGATCACGAGATTATTAGATCTTAGGAAGAATATTCGACTAAATTAAATGCAACCGCTTGTGCTTGTGTTGTTTAGCTTCATCGGTTTTTCTAATTCTTAAAGCTTCTACTAGATTAAACTTTTAGCGCTTGTCTGAAGTTGTTTAGTAGTTAGGGTTATTTAGATCGCTTGTTTCTATCTAACTAAAATTAAGGAAAGACATGGAATTAATTCTAACGATGAATATTCAAGATATTAATTGTGTATGCTTGAGTCAATGATCAGTGTATGTTTCTAAGGTGGAAGTTGACTTAACCCAAGGTTTGTTCTCTTGATTTAATTCGTTACTTTATTTTATACATTAGTTATTTTAATTAACAACAATCAAAAATCCCCTCTTTTGGAATACAAAGTATATAAAAATAGATTAATCAGTCTCTGTGGGATCGACTCTTACTTGCACTACTACATAATTATTTTTCGCAGTAAGGTTTATTTTTGGTTGTCTGCGACAGCACACCAAATTTTGGCGTCGTTGCCGGGGACTGATTTTAGTTTATTTTTATTTTTATTTATTTTTTTTGTAATTTTTATTTTATTTTTAATTTTTTTTTATAGATAATTTGAATTTCCTTGATTGTTTATGCCTGAAACTCGATCTACTAATCAAGGTGATTTAAAGTCTGATCCAGAGATAGAGAGAACTTGTCGCAGATTAAGGAAGGAAGCTCGGGAAATTCGTGAAGAAAAGGGAGTCATGGCAGCAAATCGAACCTTGAAAGAGCTTTCGGCTCCTGATTTGAATCAACAGCCCTTATGCATAACTTTCCCTAATCTTGATACTAACACTCATTTTGAATTAAAATCTGGACTGATACATCTTCTACCTTCTTTTCATGGTTTGACAGGTGAAGATCCCCATAAACACTTGAAGGAATTCCATGTGGTATGCACGAGTATGAAACCCACCGGAGTAACCGAAGAACAGATCAAGCTAAGAGCCTTCCCATTTTCTTTGAAAGATTCAGCTAAGGATTGGCTCTACTATCTTCCCTCCGGAAGTATCACCACATGGGAAGAGATCAAAAGACTCTTTTTAGAGAAATATTTTCCAGCTTCAAGGGCAGCCAACATACGGAAGTCAATTTGTGGTGTGAGGCAGAACAACGGAGAATCCCTACATGAGTATTGGGAACGTTTCAAGAGATTATGTGCTAGTTGCCCTCACTATCAAATCAGTGATCAGCTTCTCATCCAGTATTTTTATGAAGGTCTCAATTGTACCGAGAGAAGCATGATTGACGCTGCTAATGGCGGAGCGTTGGTGGATAAGACTCCCGAGGCTGCAAGAAATCTAATTGCAAATATGGCAGCCAACTCTCAACAATTTGGCACTAGACTTGATTCTGTATCTAGGAATGCTAGTGAGGTACAAATTTCTGCTATTGAACAACAACTTGCGAGTTTAACTTCTCTTGTTCGTCAAATGGGTGCAGGTAACACACAGCAGGTAAAAGCTTGCGGGATTTGTGCGGTAGTAGGACATCCGACAGATGCATGCCCAACTCTTCAAGAAGAATCCGTTGAGCAGGCAAATGCAGCAGGAGGATTTCCTGGGCAACCACAAAGGAAATATGATCCTTTTTCAAATACATATAATCCTGGATGGAGGGATCATCCTAACTTTAGCTACGGGAACCCACAAGCAAGTCAACCAGCACCTCAAAATTTTCCAAATCATCAGCAGTACAAACCATCGTATCCCAACAGACAACAACAGGGCCAAACTTCTAACCCTAGTATGTCTTTAGAAGATATTGTTAAAACACTTGCCACTAACACTTTAAATTTTCAACAGGAAACAAGGGCAAGTATTCAAAATTTGGGTACGCAAGTGGGACAAATGGCGACTGCGATTAGTCGATTGGAGGCACAAAGTTCAGGAAAATTACCTTCCCAAACAGTGGTGAACCCAAAAGAAAATGCAAGTGAAATCACTTTAAGAAATGGTAAGGAGATAGAAGTTCCAGAAAAGACAATGCCTACACCACAAGATCAAAACAAGGCAGGTAAGAAAAAAGACGAAGCAGACAGCAGTGTTCTGAATGACAAGGATGAACCTAAGCGTAAATTTCCTCCTCTCTCTGAATATAAACCGGTACCTCCTTTCCCTCTTGCTTTAACGAAAAATAGAAAATACGAGAAAAATTCAGATTTGTATGAAACTTTTCGTAAATGAGAGGTAAATATTCCATTGTTAGATGCTATCAAACAAATACCTCGTTATGCTAAATTTTTGAAAGAATTGTGTACACACAAGAGGAAACAGGAAATGAAAAAATATGAAAAGGTGAAGGTAGGAGAAAATGTTTCTGCAGTCATTCAAAGAAAGCTACCTACTAAGTGCCCAGATCCGGGTATGTTCACTATTCCGTGCACGATAGGTAGCGCTAAAATTGAAAAAGCCATGTTAGACTTAGGAGCCTCGATAAATGTTATGCCATATTCTATATATGCTAATCTATCACTTGAACCTTTGAATAAAACTGGTATTGTAATACAGCTAGCTGACAGATCTAATGTTTATCCCAAAGGTGTAATTGAGGATGTTCTTGTGCGAGTCAATAATTTGATCTTTCCTACTGATTTTTATGTGCTTGATATGGAAAACGGTGACCAAAATGCTCCTATTTTGCTAGGAAGACCATTTTTAAAGACATCTAGGACTAAAATAGATGTTCATAGTGGTACACTTTCAATGGAATTTGATGGCAAAATTGTTAAGTTCAATATTTATGAGGCCATGCGTTATCCCACTGATGATAATTCTGTTTATTCGGTTGATGTGATTGACTCTTTGGCACAGGAAATCTTTAAACTCAATGGGAAGGATGAATTGGAAATTGCACTTAGTAAAGACATTGATAAAGGAAATGCGACTTTGACCTTGAGCACCGAGTTGCAATCAACTATAACAGCTTTGGATGACATTCCAAAATCAGGTAACATCTGTTACGTTGAATTGCCAATTTCTAATGAAAGGGCTTTACCCTCTGTTGTGCAGGCACCAGTTCCCGATTTGAAAGATCTTCCTAGTCATCTCAAATATGTATTCCTTGGAGAGGGAAAAACATTACCAGTGATTATATCCAATACACTTGGTGCATCACAAGAAGAGAAACTCATGCATGTTCTAAAGGAGCATAAGAAGGCCATTGGATGGACGATAGCTGATATTAAAGGAATAAGCCCTTCCACATGCATGCATCGGATCTTGCTGGAGGATGAAGTGAAACCTTCCCGTCAACCACAAAGGAGATTGAACCCTCCCATGATGGATGTCGTGAAGAAAGAAATTCTCAAACTTCTTGATGTCGGAGTGATCTACCCTATTTTAGATAGCAGTTGGGTTAGCCCAGTTCAAGTGGTTCCTAAGAAGACTGGAATAACTGTGGTGAAAAATCAAAATGACGAGTTGGTTCCCACCCGAGTTCAAAATGGGTGGCGGGTTTGTATAGATTATAGAAAATTGAATGCTGTAACCCGCAAGGACCATTTTCCATTACCTTTTATTGATCAAATGCTTGAACGATTAGCTGGTCATTCTTATTATTGTTTTCTTGATGGTTATTCAGGTTACTTCCAAATTGCAATTGCCCCAGAAGACCAAGAGAAGACTACTTTCACATGCCCGTTTGGTACCTTCGCATATCGCCGCATGGCCTTCGGACTTTGCAACGCATCGGCCACTTTTCAGAGGTGTATGGTTAGCATATTTTCAGATTACATTGAGCATATCATGGAAGTTTTTATGGATGATTTTACAGTCTATGGAGACTCATTTGATAAATGTTTGCAAAACCGTACTCTTATTCTTCAAAGATGCATAGAAACTAATCTTGTCTTAAACTCTGAAAAATGTCATTTTATGGTTGAACAAGGTATAGTTTTGGGTCATGTTGTTTCATCTAAAGGAATTGAAGTAGATAAAGCTAAAGTTGACATTATACAATCTCTTTCATATCCCACTAGTGTTCGGGAAATTCGTTCTTTTCTTGGACATGCAGGTTTTTATAGGAGATTTATCAAGGACTTTTCCCAAATAGCATCACCCCTATGCAATCTACTACAAAAGGATGCCGAGTTTGAATTTGACGAGAAATGTCGCAAGGCGTTTGATAAATTGAAGGAATCACTGACATACACTCCAGTTATTCAACAACCTGATTGGACCATGCCTTTTGAGATAATGTGCGATGCAAGTGACTACGCCGTAGGCGCTGTTTTGGGCCAAAGAATCGGAAGAGCATCACATGCCATTTATTATGCGTCGAGAACTTTGAATAATGCCCAACGAAACTACTCTACAACAGAAAAAGAGCTTTTAGCTGTTGTTTTTGCTTTAGAAAAATTTCGATCTTATTTGCTTGGTACTAAAGTCATTGTATATTCTAATCATGCAGCTCTTCGTTACTTAATGACAAAGAAAGAGGCAAAACCAAGATTGATAAGATGGATACTTCTCTTGAGTGAATTTGACTTGGAAATTAAGGACAAAAAGGGAGCGGAAAATAGTGTTGCGGATCACTTGAGTCGCTTAGTGAATGTGCATGATGAACTTCAACTGAAAGAAGAGTTTCCCGATGCACAATTATTTTCTGCAAGCACAACCATGCCATGGTATGCAAATATTGTGAATTATTTGGCTACTAACATCTTACCTTCTAGTTTTTCTAAAGCTCAAAAAGATAAAATCAAAAGTGATGCCAAGCACTATGTATGGGATGATCCTTACTTATGGAAGCACTGTGCCGACCAAGTGATACGAAGATGCATCCCTGAAAGTGAAATTGCGTCGATTCTTACTTTTTGTCATACTTATGCTTGTGGAGGTCACTTTGGAACCAAGAGAACAGCAAGGAAAGTATTAGAATGTGGTTTCTTTTGGCCGTCTCTCTTCAAAGATTCATATCTATTTTGTAAGTCATGCTATAATTGTCAAAAGACGGGTAATATTTCCCAACGAAATGAGATGTTGCAAACCCCCATATTATATTGTGAAATTTTTGATGTTTGGGGAATTGATTTCATGGGACCGTTTCCTGTCTCTTTCGGTTATACTTATATCTTACTCGCTGTTGATTATGTTTCGAAATGGGTGGAAGCCAAAGCCACCAGAACTGACGATTCTAAAGTGGTTGCAGATTTTATTTAGTCTAACATTTTTTCTAGGTTTGGCTTTCCAAGAGCTCTAATCAGTGATCGAGGAACTCACTTTTGAAATCGAACAGTGGGAGCATTATTGAGGAAGTACCATGTGACTCATAAGGTGTCAACTGCTTATCACCCGCAGACCAATGGACAAGCAGAGGTGTCAAACAGAGAAATCAAGGCAATCATTGAAAAGACGGTTAACCCAAGTAGGAAAGATTGGAGTCTGCGCTTAGATGATGCTTTATGGGCTTACCGAACTGCATTCAAGACACCCATTGGTATGTCACCTTATAGATTAGTGTTTGGGAAGCCATGTCACCTACCCGTTGAGTTGGAACATAAGGCTTATTGGGCTATTAAGAGCTTCAATATGAATATGGATGAAAGTGGAGAACACCGAAAGTTGCAACTACAAGAGTTAGAGGAAATTCGTAATGACGCGTATGAAAGTGCACGGATTTACAAGGAAAAAACGAAAGCTTTTCATGACAAAAGGATATATAGGAAAGCATTTCAAATTGGTCAAAAAGTTCTTCTCTACCAATCACGGCTTCGTTTATTTCCAGGTAAGTTACGTTCTCGTTGGAATGGACCTTTTGTTATTACTAATGTTTTCCCGCATGGAGCAGTTGAAATCAAAAGTTTAGCAACTTCTAAAGTGTTCAAGGTGAATGGTCATCGACTCAAATATTTTCATGAGGGTTTCCAAGAAGATAAGGTGGAGAATATGGATCTTGAGGATCCGGTTTATACAGATTAACTCAAAGGCAATATCGAGTCGAGCCAACGACCATAAACAAAGGCGCTGCATGGGAGGCAACCCATAGGGGAGTATCTCTCTACTTTTCTTTGCATTTTACTTTACATTAGGGACAATGTAAATTTTAAGTGTGGGGGGAAGCATTTAGATATTTTCCAAATTTTTTATTTTTTATTATATTTATTTTGAATTTTGTGGGTATATTCACTGCAAACCCTCACGAGACAAAACTCGTCCACTTGGGGTAACTTTGGGGTTTAAAGGCTTGTTGCACATGCTAAGTGCAATCGTGTTTCCTACGAAAATGGGGTAGTTTTAGAATATGTCACTTGAGTAGTAAGTTAATTTTGATTTTGATTTTTGACCAATGATAAAAATCTTGATTTCTTTGTGATAACTTCTGGGAGGACTGATAGACATTGGGTAATCTAAATTTGATTTTCTTTGTTGATCACTACTTTATTTGAGACCCTTCACTATTAAGCACATATCCATTTGTTCGACCTAGTTTTGACTTGGAATTTTTTTTTATCTAGATGAATGTCTAGGGAAGAAACTTTGAACTCTCTCAATTGTTTGATCATTGCTTGAAGTTGATATGAGGTATTGTTTAAGAAAAGGGAAATGATTTAGGCAAATTTTGCAAGATTGAAAGAAAAAAATAATAAAAAAGTAATCAAGGAATGAATCATGTGGTGGGATGAGATGGAGCGTAAAACGCACTCACTCATAAACATGTGACATGCGAGATGGAGCGTAAAACGCACTCGCTGGTAAGATGGAGCATAAAATGCACTTACCAAAGAAAAAGAAAAAAATATAGAAAGAAAAGCTTTTTGATCCTTTGATGTTATTTGCTGATGTTAACTGAAAATTGGTGGGAAAACAAGTGGTTGAGTTTATCTTTCTCCTTTAAGGTTTCAATTTTAAATTTTTTTTCTGTAGTCTGACTAGTTTGATACAGGTGGATACATACACACACACAAAGGGTTGAGAATAAAGTAGGATTGATAAGTAAAGTTGGGTTTCGGGTGATACATTGTTTTGAAGTTCCCCAGAGTTATTATTTTTAATCTTTGAGGTCAATGTTGAAGTTCATGTTAACTCATGGCTCAAGTTTGTCAAGTGTGTTTAGTTAAATTATTTTTATGTTATAATTTATTTTTGTTTTGCCCGAGGACGAGCAAAAGATAAGTGTGGGGGAATTTGATAAGGATGAAATATGTTATGTTTTATTCTCTTAATACTTAATCTTTTATATTTATTTTGTACCTAAATACATTCATTGTTCTTATATTTTTATTTTAGGTACAAATGAACCAAAGGAACGAAATGGGCTTAAAATAAGCAAACAAGGATCAACTTGCAGCAACTAGGAATAATGGAATTAAGCTACATGGAATGGGATTTAATTCCTAATGGGCCACGAAATGATTGGGTTGAGGGGCTTGAAAGAGCAGCCACGAAATAGGCTGGTAAAGCCATTATATTGAGCTATTATCACCTTATTAACTAGTGGGGGCCACGCCCATGCATGGTAGAAACTCATGAATCTCTTTAGCAGCTTGGAAAAGGAGCTTTGGTCCAGCAAAATAAAGGAGCAGCTTGTAATTCATATGGGCTACGTCCGGAATTCCTAGCAGCTGGCAAAAGAATATTGTCATGGGCCCACGTTTGTGGCAAGTATGAAAGATAAGGAGGATGAGCCACGAAATTGAAGGCTGGGCAGTAGCTTGTTTCGCCCAGCGGGGCAATTGGCTAAGGACATCCCGCCCAGCGGGAATGGGGAAATAAGTTACACATCTCCTTTCGCTAAGTGGAATTGGAAGCAAGCTAGAGCATAGTTAGGGCTGTTATTATATTATATAAATAGGGACTTGATACCTTGTATCTATGGAGAAAAAAATACTTCTTCTCTCTATAATTCTTGGTTTTTCTATGGCTATGGATAGCTAATTTCTTGTTCTTGGATTAAGGAGACGGAAGCCTTGGATTAAATACACTGTGAGATCTAATTGATTTTAATTGTTCAATTATTATTTTGAGTATTGATTATTTTTCTGTGCTTGAATTATATGATTGATTTGTTTAATTGCTAGGATGCATACTAGTTTATTATTCATTGAAATCTACTGCTAAATTAGATATCGAATCCGTAATTGTTTGGTCACTCTAATTTGCGAAGCAACTAAGATTAATAATTGACTGCAGATCACGATATTATTAGATCTTAGGAAGAATATTCGACTAAATTAAATGCAACCGCTTGTGCTTGTGTTGTTTAGCTTCATCGGTTTTTCTAATTCTTAAAGCTTCTACTAGATTAAACTTTTAGCGCTTGTCTGAAGTTGTTTAGTAGTTAGGGTTATTTAGATCGCTTGTTTCTATCTAACTAAAATTAAGGAAAGACGTGGAATTAATTCTAACGATGAATATTCAAGATATTAATTGTGTATGCTTGAGTCAATGATCAGTGTATGTTTCTAAGGTGGAAGTTGACTTAACCCAAGGTTTGTTCTCTTGATTTAATTCGTTACTTTATTTTATACATTAGTTATTTTAATTAACAACAATCAAAAATCCCCTCTTTTGGAATACAAAGTATATAAAAATAGATTAATCAGTCTCTGTGGGATCGACTCTTACTTGCACTACTACATAATTATTTTTCGCAGTAAGGTTTATTTTTGGTTGTCTGCGACAGCACACCAAATATGAGGAGCATCCTTGAGCTCATGCTACAGTACATCGACGCGTCTCAACAGCTCTACTGCCATGCGATAAACATCCTCTTGACTCTGCACTACACCCTGAACATGACCAGTGACTCCAGATGCAATAGTCTGGGCATCATCTCTATCAACGAGGGCCTGGTCTCTGGCAACAAAAGATACATCTCTCTCAGCGATAGCAGCATCCCGACCAGCTAAGGTTGTCAACATCATGGACCAAGCGTGATCTCTCTCAAAGGTCACCAGATGAAGCTTTTTGTCCATCACCTCCATGGAAACTGATAACGAACTCAGAACAGTACTAACTAAAGAATCTATCAACTCTGCGAACAAAGCATCTTCAGTTGGAGATATAGGATCCTCCATAGGCTCCTAAACATTAGTAGACTAACCCTCATCATTAGATAAAGGCCCCACATTAACCTGGTCTGTTGTATCTGGTGCTAAATCCGACTCTAACCAAGCTAAGTACTCTACAGATCGGCCCGGGTATGAGACCAAAATACGTAGACGCGAGCTAGATCAGCCTCGATAACTGAGCAGACGAGGAAGCAATAATCCTCAGTCCCCTGAAATGAATGGACCTCCGGATACTGATCAAACTGTCCCATCACCGCCAGAGGATAATAGGTTATCACGCACCTCAAACCAGCCAATAGAAGGAAATCCAGGTTAGCCAAATGGGTGCTGAAATTCAGAAAGGAGCAATAACCAGAGTACATGACTATCTCAAAAGGCTCCACCATGGCACCCAGGAATATTGTCCAAGACACCTCATCGATGCAGGAAGTCAGGCGGTAGGAGTAAATCTGCGACATGCCATGTCTAAAGCAAAACCTATGATGACGAAGCCGACCGATTGGTCTAAGGTGGGTCATGAACCAGATGTATAAAAGAACTGGGCTACCTCTAAACTCCTAGTCCCCAATAGTCAGGCAGAAGGATGCTGATATCAATGTCTCCTCTAAGATAAGAGGGAGTATGGTGAAGTCTTCTCTGAGAGCCTCGACAACCATCGACATCCCAACATCTAGATGGTCAACAGAAAATGGCATATACAGATAGGATATGAGGCATATGACTAGGGCATCCACTCGGGCAGTGTGCCATCTCTCCTCTAAAATGACAAAATCTCTATGATAAATGACGAAGCTGTCAGCAGATGCAAAATAGCCTATCATAAAGTCCATAGAAATGATGTGGCTACCACCCACCTCTACCAGAACGACTGCCCTCCTAAGTCCGGTAAACATCAAAAATTGGCGGCGCATATGGCCCACGCCATCCAAGCACACAACCCCTCTATCGATAATCCGAAGATGCGATCATACTCCTCCAAAGTGGGAGTCAACTCATCAATGCTAAACCGAAAGACATAGCGCTCTGGAATCTAATAGGTGAGCATACCATCAACAAATCCCTCTGGAACCTGAAAGGATAACAGAGATAAAGAGTGGCCTAGCATACGAACGACGGTAGTATGGTCAGAATCTGGCAAACGGTCATGCCAAACCCTCAAAATGGTGGCTTTCCGACTAGGCGGAAGGTGATCCAAGCGAGCAACGACAGAGCAAGCCATCTATAAAATTGTGTTAAAAAGACCACACATGTGCCAACCTCTATCAAATCATTTAAATATATATGAAGCATGCATCATAACAAGTGATAATATAACATGTACAATAAATAAATAGAAAACAACATCATACATACATATCTGCCAAATACATAAGTTTGACATCACTGTCATCCCTATGATATATGTGAAAACTAAGAAATAAAAAGTATAGGATATTAGGGCACAAATGCCCAATGACTAATAAGGCGGCTATAACTCAATGTCAAAATCCTCTAGAAAGGTGCTAGAATCATCAAACTGATTAACCCGGGGCAAGTCACCTTGGGTGGGCGTCTCCTGCATGTCTGAGCGATAAGGCATATCATATGAATCTGGGTGATAAAGCATCTCCTGCACATCTGGGCAATTAATAAATGGATCATCTCCATCCTGAGAACCACCAGTGCCTGAGGGTCCACCCCTATGAGAACCACAAGTTCTTGAGGGTCGTCTTCTGCTCCAACTGACATCTCAAATCAGCTATCTGAGTCTGATGATAAGGCTCCAGGAAGCATGATATCCAGTCCATCATCATAAGAGACCCCGAAACCATATCTCCCAAGAACTATGTAGCCCGGGTCTAAGATCGTATCGTGCGTGGGCCCCACCAAGTGGAAAAGTCATCAGAAGTGAAAGGAGCATCTGACAACTGAAACCCCTCATACCCAGCGGTGGGAATCGCTGCGGCTGGCTAAGATAAAGGCCAGAATCACTGAGCTGGAGGAAGGAAAGGAAGACGAATCTCTCCGATGATACATCTAAAAGCACGCTCCCCGAGATAGAGCTCCTAACCTCCATAAAACATGAATGAAATCTAGCGAGTAGACAGATAATACTCTGGACCTTTTAGTATACCATCCTCAAACCCCTCAGACAAGTGCCTTGAAGAATAAGGGACTCAAACTATGTCAGAAGCTCTCAATTACTCCAGCTAAAGACAGGTATGAGTGAAGCCCTCCATAACCAGGACCTCTGATAAAGTAGACTGATGCCATCAACGTCCCTGAGGATAAGTGTCCAAGCCCAGAATAGAGATAGAGCGAAGACAAGGAAGCCTCTCATAAGCCCAAAACTTTTAATGCAAATAACCTGACATTAGTTATGAGAAAAGATAAACCAATCAAAATTCAGACAAGTGAAATTCAGTCAAAATGACTCACCAGAAGAAATGGGTAGAATCCGACACAGGCATCGGTGACTCCCTCGAATCGCAGTCGCATCCTGTGAAGAAATAGAACGAATGTAAAAGATCCCCAATGTTGTCTACATCCCGAACATGCCCTACTAAGCTAAAGGGAACAGTAGATGAGTTGTTCGCAATGAAATAACCCCTCATAATGGTCAGGAACAGACACCGTAAGATGCGATCTCTATCCCTCAAATCTAAAGGTAATGGCTGTTGTAGAGTGCCTCGAGCGGCATCGATGCTCAGACATCCCGACCGAATATTACGAGACTTAAAGGCCTGCTCCAAAGAAGAAAACCCCAAAAGGGTGCGCACAGCTATCAGAGTGATACCAATATCCAAGGGCACTCTATCCCCGGTAAACTCCAGGTCTGTGATGTATCTCTAGTCCATGGGTGTCATCACAACCTCACAATCCAGCAGAGACTCTGATGGAACCATCTCTCAGATAAAGCTCATAAATAGCCCAAGGGGCAGCGATAGGGAGCAATGGTGAAGAAAGCCTCGAATCCCTAAGAATCCACTACAGCTCGATACTCGGGATGAAGTGAATGATATAAAGAGTATATACTAAACCAGTTACCCCTAGGTTGGGTAAACTCTGGAACCTGCAAAACCTTATGTTTAAGAAAACCAGTTGCTGACAGAAAAGAGAAATTAAGATAAATTAATGTAAAGATCATATACCTCATTCGCATGCAAATGAATAGAGGGATGGCGGCTCAGGTTCGTACCTAGCAAAGAAGGAACGACTACCTGAATGCCAGGAAGAAATTGAGGCACCGCAGTTGGCTGAGGCGGAACCTTAGGCTCAAGGATATCCTCCTCGTCCAAATGAGGTTGTTCCTCACCAAGAGGACGCAAAACTGGCTTTGTCAACCGCTGAACCTACTTGCTAATCCGTGGAGTAGGAATGTCAGAGGGAGGCCTCTGTGGGCAAACTCCAGCTGAAACCCGATGAGGTGAAGAGCGGCTAGGTCCCTCAAAATACACACCTGAATAATGAGTTCGTAGGAATCAAAGCAAAGTTAGGTATATTCCTACCCTTTTCAAATTTTAAATATAATCCCTGAAATATAATTTAGGTTATCACATCATGCATGTCCTATATGTTCCGTTATATATGTACATCATTTTCAACTCGCATCCTATTATATCTACACATATATCTAGGACCCTGACATCTAACTCATGAAAAAATTTCGCTAGAGTTTACCCTATAAAATGGACTATCCATATGCCCGAAGCATACATTAAATCACCCTAGGTGGGTACACTATCACAACCAAGCAATTATATAGCAATTTAAACTGTTGTTCTAATACATAGCTAGAATGCATGGATAGACAAATGAAAAAATTATAATATGTCGCATCCTTACGGTCCGTAAGATGATACATAAGCATGCATTGCATTATAGCATGTCCATCAAGCTATATATGCATATATGTTCAATATAATGCGTTTAATGGAAGAAATACGATTTTTCACCGATGAAAACACGAAAAAATGGAGTCTATACGTTACCCGTAATGCGTAGAAGAAATGTACGGTGACAAAGCGCTCCAAATCAAGCCGGAACAGAGTAGATTTGAGACGGGGCTTGGACTTTTCAGAGAGAACGCAAGAAAACTTGGGTCAAATGAATGAAAATTAGCCTTCTCGAGGGTATAAACCCGATCACAGACAGCCTCAACCATACATGCTCCAGCCGCATGTATAGGTGTGGCTGCCCTAAGTGGGTCCTGCGGCTCCCATTTGGTAGAATGTAGTCTGAAAGGTGTTATTTTGGGTCCAGAAAGGTCACTTTAATTAAGAAGGCACCCTTTCGGGTCAGTTTTAGACCCCGAAAACACTAAAAACCCTCCAAAAAGGCAAAAAATTGGTAAAGATTAGAAATCTTGACGTTGAATATTGGAAGATTAGAGAGTCAAGCAAAATCAATAATACATCTTAGAATCCACCAGCATCCACCCCGGTGAGGGTATCAGCTCAACCCTAATATAAAAACCACCGACAACAACTCTGGTGAGGGTATCGGCTCAACCCTGATCTAGAATCCACCAGCATTAACCCCGGTGAGAGTATCGACTCAACCCCAATGATGCAATCCATTGGCAATAACCTAACGCATGTCGACTCAGCCCCGATAAGGTAATCCATTGGCAACAACTAAATGCAAACGTTGACATAACTCCGATGGTGTAATCTAGTGGCAACAAACCAGTGAAGAATCGACATAACCACGATGGTGGAATCCATTGGTTATAACCCAATGAAGGCATCAACATAATCCTGATGATGTTATCCATTGGCACTAACCAATGCAGGCATCGGGTCGACCCCGATGATGTAATCCGTTGGCTACAACCCAATGAAGTCATCGGCTCGACCACCGATGATGTAATCCATTGGCAACAACCCATTAAAGGCATCGACTTGACCTCCGATGGTGGAATCCATTGGCAACCACCCAACGCAGGTCGACTCAGCCCCAATAAAGTAATACGTTGGCTACAACCCATTGTGGGCATCGGCTTAACCTCTACGACGTAATCCTTATGAATTTCTTATAATCTCACATATCATTATATATTTTATACATGACATTACATCATCAGATATACCTTGTCATGCATTCTCTATGTCTAGTAATCTTTGTCGTGTTCATTCCATTACATTGCATAAACATGACAAAGATGGGCATCTGTAGACACTCAAAATTTTGCTTTCTTTATACTAACCTTACAGAAGGGAAAAAACATAATTTTACTTCAGAGACAACCCCGAGGTAGGGAAAAAGGATCTGGTCACCCCGAAGACAACCCTGTGGATGATTCAAAGGACCAATGACGTTCGAACATGACGCGAACCGAACGAGGATCGTAAAGCTGAGACAATGTCCACCAGAAGCCACCTCAGCAAACCTCAAACTGTGTGCCATCAAAGATAAGCCAGTTAACTACAGTATGGAACCGAAAGATACCTCTCAGCTACCAGCATCATCATTATGGATTCCGATTCAGTCAGACTCGGCCTTATTCGGAAGCCTTCCACAAAGACTTTCCAAAAGTTTGGTCTGCGAAGATCAACTTTATCCGAACCGAGACCGAAGGAAAAACATCAATACGACAAGACCCGCAGGGCCCTGTCGCATGTATATATGCGGCTGGCTCTGATGATTTAATAGAGAAATATCAACTCATTTAGAAAAAAAGAGAGATGAGTTTTAGAGAGATAAACTGATTTTTAGAGAGAGTAGCCCTCGCGTTTGTCAAATATACACCCACTTTGAGTTTTTTGATCTTGTTTAACATCTACTTGGAGTCCCGAGAGCATTCTTAGTTGAACCCGGGTGATAAAACGCTTGTTTACGCGTCCCCCAAGGTGAAAAAATGCTCTTCTTAGCTACGTTATTTGTAAACTTTGTTCAATATACTAGATTGATGTTATATATTTCTTAAATCTAGTTAAACTTGTTGTTTTATGATTATATTGTGTAGTAGTTGGAAGATATTGAGTTTGTACAGATTATATTATTCATATTTGGTTGTAAATCAAGTCCGGAGGCTAGATCTACCTAGATCTAAGCTAAATCTAGCCTTTTGAGTGGTTATTAAGTATGAAGCTTTAACCCGTATACTAGATCGGCTTAGATCCATAGTTGATCTACTTATTTACTACTTTTAATCAGTCCCGATTACACCGTATAGCCCTAGATCTATATCTAGAGGCGGAAGGGGTCCGAAAATGGATTGAAATGGTGATTTCAACCGATGAAATCATCTAATATCAAAGCCTAGTACATTATAAATATATATTCGTGCATAATTATAGACATTCAAAATTTCCTTTCCCTATTACTAACACTGTAGGAGGGCAAAATGGTACATTCAAATCCACCCCAGTCACCAATATTGGGTCAACTCAGCCTCGATCGCCAACATCGGGATGTCAAATCAACCCCGATCTCAATACCGGGCCATTAAATCAACCCCGATCTCCAATCGGGCCTTTAGATCAGCCCTGATCTCAATTTCGGGCCGTCAGATCAACCTCGATCTCAATATCCGGCCATCAAATCAACCCCGATCTCCAATTGGGCAGTCAGATCAACCCCGATCTCAATATCGGGCTATTAAATCAACCCCGATATCTAATTGGGCAGTCAGATCAACTCTGATCCTAATATCGGTTCATTAAATCAACTTCAATCTCTAATCGAGACTTCAGATCAACCCCGATCTGAATATCGGGACATCAAATCAACCCTGATCTCCAATCGGGCCATCAAATCAACCCCGATCTCAATATCGTGCCATCAAATCAACTCTGATCTCCAATTAAACCGTCAGATCAACCCCGATCTCAATATTGAGCCATCAAATCAACCTCGATCTCAATATCGTTCCATTAAATCAACTCCGATCTCAATATTGGGCCATCAGATCAACCTCGGTCTCAACCCAGGAAGTGTAGGTCATCCCCGGTCTCAACCCGGGAAGTCAAGTGAACTTCAAAAATAGTCCTGAAGCTTCACAACATCTCTATAGGATAACCTGAAATGACCAAGTCAACTTCAAAGACAACATCGAGGACAGACAGACTCGAATGTGATCCAAGTCTTGGAAATAACTCCCGGAAGTCAACCAAAGGCCATGCTGATACTGAAGGCAACCCCATAAAAGGCAAAATGGCCATTTCACCAAATTTAAATCAATTCGGTTAAATTCAAGTCGAATTAATGCCACCAAGGTCAGAACGAACCATAATAATGATCCTGAGTGCAAACAGCGCAACACAACTCAACGGATAAACTTCAAGGAATCGAAGACCTGGTTATGAACTCGTCTTCTTGGACCATAAAATGTTTTATTCTATGTCATTATGACACTCTCGACGATGGTTTTTCGGAATAGTATAGCACGCCACAAACGGACGCTCCGATCAAAAGTTAGAAAGTTTCGACTTCGACCTCTCATTGCTCGGAGGGCACGTACTTCGAGACAACTCAACCAGACAAGTGGGCCCCACCATGGGAGCCATACCTCTACCTGTGGCAGTAGCAGGTAGAGCTGAGGCTCCCTAGTTTATAAATAAATGCGCACCCCCCCTCATTTTCAAGAATTTTGAAACGCAATGAACCTTTGCCCGTTTGATTTTAAGACTTTTTCACCCATTCTAAACTCAAATTTTGTCACTATAACACGTAGATATACCCACATACTACCACATATCAGAAAATAACCGGTAGATTCTAACATTTAGAGCCTACGATTTGGCAAAAATCCAGTGTAGCAGTCCATTGTAAGTATTTTATATGATCAGAAAGTGATTCCTACTTCTTTGCACTATTTTACACTTACATATCAAGTTTCATTTTCTAAATATGCCCGAAACTTAGTTCCTTGGCCGTTTTCATCAAAATTTGGTACATTTTTGTACATGAACTCAATTTCTGGCATTTCTACAACTTGGATTGACGATCCGTCAACTCTAACAGCTTCAATACACTAGCATCTTCATTTTGGTAATTTCGCTGGATTGGGTTATCTTCCTAGTCTGAGTTTGGCAATTTTTTTGTATTTATTTAATTGTATATATACAAACTTTTCGATTCTGTCAAGCCCGGATGTCAAATTCGAGGTAGTTTATTACTTTTATATATATTTATACACAAATAAGCAGCCTTCACCAACACTGGGTTCTCTTCTCAGTCTTGGTTGACTATATTTCTGTCAATACATACATATATATACATATATATATATATATTTATATTTATATATTTCAGTGCGGCCTGGATTATTCTGTGGCCTTTTTACTATTTTTGCACACTTCACCATTATTGGGTTATCTTCCCAGTCCCTGGTTGACTACTTTTTTGTACATTTACATTCCTGTTTGGCCTTGAATATTCTGTGGCCTTTTTACTATTTTTATATACAACTACGCATATATAAGCAGCCTTCACCACCACTGGGTTCTCTTCCCAGTCTTGGTTGACTACGTTTCTGTACATTTACATTTCTGTTTGTCCTGGATTATTCTGTGGCCCTTTTATTGCTTTTATATATAACTATGCATATATAAGAAGCTTTCACCACCACTGGGTTCTCTTCCCAGTCTTGGTTGATTACGTTTCTGTACATTTACATTTTTGTTCAGCCTTGATTATTCTGTGGCCCTTTTACTGTTTTTATATATAACTATGCATATATAAGCAGCCTTCACCACCACTGGGTTCTCTTCCAAGTCTTGGTTGACTACTTTTTTGTCAATATATATATATATATATATATATATATATATATATATATATATATATATTTCAATTCTAGTCCGGGCACCGTTGTAAAAACGCATCGCCCTTTACAGCTTTTGTATATATATAACTGTGGATATATATTGCTTTATTATGTGACATCCCGGATTTTTAAGAATTAATAAATGAGAATTTAATAAATAAAATTCTTATTTTAAGATGTTTAAGTACGAGTATGTGTGTATGTGTTATATATTGTAAAATATGTGATTTGGTGTGAAGAGAATTTATATATTTATTGAATTAAATAAATATATTAATTGAATTATTTATTGAGTTAAATAAATAATTATGTTATTATTATGGAGTAATTTAATTAAGTGTTATATGTTAATTAAATGAATATTTGGTATTTAATTTAATTGACATAATGATTTTATGTTATAGTTCTAATTTAATTGGGATAATTAAATTAGATGAGTTATGTGGTGAGAGTAACATGAAATTATAATTAGTGAGTAATTATAATTATGTGATAATTTTATGTGATTAATTGATGTTAAACTTTTAATTAATTAAATTAATGTTGAGTTTTAATTAGTTAAAGGATAACATTAAAAAGTATGTGTTAAAATGATTTATTAAAAGAGTTTTCAAAACTATTTTCCCAAACAAGGCCCTAGCACCGTTTTTAAATTCGTTTTGCCAAACGGGGCCTTAACTATTAAAACCTGTTTTTAAAATGATGAGTTTTACCAAACAAGACCTTTGTACTTGTTTAATCTTATTTCTTCCAAACAATGCCTTAAACTCAAGAAGTTAGTTTTTAAAAATAATGTGGTTTTGCCAAGCATGGCCTTAGGCTTTTCAAATTTTGTAACCTATGTAATAAGTGGTAGTTAGTATAGAAATTAGTATATTATTTATTAGCTATATTAATAATATAAGTTACATATATTGTATATGTATATTGTATATTGAATAATATATGCTAAGTTAAAAGATACGTTAGTTTTCTAAAAGCCTAAGTCTAAACAAAACAAAGAAAGAAGAAGAAGAGGGTTAGAGAGAATTGTCAGAGAAGAAGAAGAGAGAAGAGGAATAAAAGCTTGAGAAGGCAAGAGAGGATCATCATCTTCATCATCTCTCTCTTAAGTCAAAACTAGTAAGGTTATAATTTTAACCCTAGAATTAATTCATATGTGTTGTGTTTTCTTCTTTATCAAATTAGGTTTTTACAATCATAAAATTATATGTATATATGGTGTTCATATGTTTTCATATGTAATTGTATGCCATGAAAGGGTTTTCAAAATCAATTGTTGTAAAAACATGTTTTCAAAGCATATTCTTCTATGTTTTCATGGTTTTAGAATTCTATGTGGAAGTCTCTTTGTGAAACTTCATAATTTTATTATGAGAATGGGATATGTATGTGTGTGTATATATATATATATATATATATATATATATATATTTACATGAGAGTTTCATAGTTGTTTAAGAATTTCAATTCACAAGTATATGATGAACACCATGAAATTCATGTTCATATTGTTAGATTATGGAATTATGTTGAAAATTCTTTAAATCCTTGACGTGAGCATGAATTATGTGTAATATGTGATATAACATGATTATATATGAGTTATATGGTTGTTCTAGCAATTCAATCCATGAATTTTTGATAAACAATAGGAAGTGTGTTCATAGTGATTTTATGTGAAGTAATTTCTGGAAAAAAAAAACTTTTAAAACTATCAAAATTGATGTTAATTATGAGTTATTGTTAAAATTGATTAAGTATTATGTTAGTATGTTAAGAATAGAAGTGATTACAGTTGGAATCACTTGAATTGATTGAAAAAAGAGTTCGTAGTAGCAATTTCCGTCAAGAACGCTTAAAGTTGTGTTTTTCTTCGAATTCCATGAAATCTTGGTTGTGATTATGTGTTTATATGAAATTTTTATGTTATGAGCATGTTAATAAGCTTAAAATATTGTTTGTCACATGTTTCATGTTTATCATGTTGGAAAAATTCGAATTCGGTGTGACGGAATAAGCCAAATTGGCTTATTTCTCCACCAGTTCGCGACCCAGCACCTCCACCAGCCCCTGGACCCGCCCCAGCGGGTGTTTATGCCTTGGGGGACCCGCCCCAGCGGGTATACTTGCTGCCCGGGGTAGTTTAGTTGTCGTAATGCAAAACTATTTTGACCTCTGTTACTAAAATGGCCATAACTTTTTCATACGAACTCCGATTAAGGTGATTCAAGATGATTCAGAACGAGAACGAGTAGACCTACAACTTTTGTGTTTTTGACTTTTTGATTTGAGGTCGTTATCTAGGGTCAAAATGGTCATTTTTGGGACTGATGCTTATTCTGAGGCAATCGGAGGGCGTCGGTCATGCGCATACACAAGTATAGTGCTGTCGACGATATTAGATGTTGTTATAAGTTATAAAACATGAATGTTAGTAAAAATATAATTATGTTTAACTTGAAATGTAATTTGATTGACGTAAGATGTAATTATAATTGGTTAATTATGTGAAATGTAATATGATTATGTGAGGTGATTAAATTACGTGGTGATTAATTATTAACTTATTAGTTAATGAAGAATGAGTTAATCTTAATTGGTTAACTAACAATGAAGATTAGATATGTAATAATTATACATATGATTTGACAACGAGTGTCAAACGAGTGAATGGAAGAGAGTTACGAAGTGTAAATTAGAAAGTGTAAATTAGAATTTACTTAGATGTTTGATAAGCGTTGCTAAGTGACTAATAATTGATGCATATGGTGATACTTTATGTAGGATCATGAAGCAGATTATAATAAGCAGTTTTTTCGATAATTGGTAATTCACGAACCAGGTAAGTCTTTCGGTTTCTACTTGTCTACGTGAATTTGGTGAACTGTTTTAAATTGCAAGCGAGCATGATATGTTATACAAGTTGTAATCATGAAATGTCAAAGTCAATTTATGACTACACTGTTTGGTTAAATAATGTTGATTGAGTATGGAACTCAATCTTTATATTTGTTATGTGAATTAAAGCATGTATGCCATGTTACTTTAATTATTATGAGATTTATGTTGAGCATGTTTATTATGTGATACGTGATGCATGAAAACTGTTAGAACTTGCTGAGCTGTCGAGCTCACTCTTGCAAATAACCATTTTTACAGGTTAAGGACGCAAGGTAATGATACGTGTTAAGAGATTTATAGAGATCAATGTTCAAGAATATTAGTTATGTTCAATTTTAAATTGTAGTTAATGTTTTGAATGAAATATGTCGCTGAGTTATAAGTAGAGTTATCCAATATAGATGGATATTGTTTTATTATGTAAGACTTTGTATAGTCATTTTGTTGTAATGATTCATGATATAGATTTGAATCAAAGAGATGTAATGTAAAGGTTGCGATTCAGGGCAATATAGAAAGAAAGTTTATAAAAGTTTTAAATATTCCGCATTTTTAGTGATTTTTAATATCGAATAATGATGTAATGAGAGATTAAAGTTGTATTATTAACGATCGAGAAGGAGAATATTATTGTATGAATTTTGGAGTCGTTAGATATTAACTTTTTACTAATTGATGCTTTAAATATTTATTTGATATGAATCGGTATTTTTCAGTTACAAAAGCAACCTCGCATCCCATAGATCGCTATCTAGTGGGAACGAGACGCTTCGGCCAGGTGCGAAGCAGGATTTACTAATGAATCCTTAATTCTGGCAATATTGGGATATATATCTGTTTCTGTACAAATTTGAACTGTGTAGGTTTTTTGGCTACTCATATGTGAGCCTAGGAATCTTGGGATTCATGATCAAACTGATCAGAATCTGATTCTCATGATGGACAAACTCCACTTTATGAATGTACCCTGCCATTTTTTCTATAAAATGTACATACCAAGACCTTAAAATGGTTATCCAGATTTAAGGTCTCAACATAGTGAAAATATAGTTTGTCGTGTCAAAGTCCCTCCGATGGCTATCATGCCTATGAGGAGACCGAAACTTGTATATTTGTTGTGGTCAAGGATGCTTCGAAGCCCAACAATCACCATTCAATTTGAGCTTTAAGGCTAAAAAGATAAAATTGAAAGTATCAATATGCTTCAATTCCTATGTTAGCGTAAGGGTTTGAAAACCAGCTTTTAAAACATCATTTAAAATTCAATCAAAAGAAAAGCTTTTGCAAATCAAATCAAAGACTTTTGCAAATCAAATCAAACCCTTCATATATAGGTTTAACGAAGCCTGTCTAATGCTTTCAATCAAACATTTTAAGGGAAATATTGAAAAGATGTGGTACCATGTTTACACGGGAGTTGTGGGGTGCCTAACACCTTCCCCACACTTAACCAAGCCCCTGAACTCAAAACTTCGATTTCAAAGATCAAGTTTCTACAATGTCCAGTAATTGGGCCTCCTTAAAACAAAACTCGTTTGAGTTGGTACAACCATTTTAAATCTACCAACTGGCGACTCTGTAAAACATTCAAATCGTCGACATGATACATGTTGGCCTTTTCCTAAAATACCCTTCAAAACCTTTTTCAAAATAAAAAGATTAAGGGTAGAGATAACTTAGGAACAGAAGAAAGTTCTGGGTTGTAACCCCGACCCGCGGATTTTTCACAACGTCGACAATAATAATGTGAGCCTAGGAATCCCATGATTGGATCCCGACTTGATTCCCACAATGGACCAGTTTTTATGATGTACTGTTTAAATAACTCAAAAATCATTGTATATGTAATATTTGGATCTTGAAGACGAACTCGAGGGGTTAGTGTGACGCCCCCAAATTCGGACCGCCACTTGGTCACTCGAATTCGGTTCGTCACGTTCTAATACCTAATACCACAATAAATAATACGACTAAATGTCGCATTACACAGTGGAATAATACACAACTACTACCGAATAGATTACATTTAATTAATATAATTTATTCATGTCCCAAGGTCTCATAACTTAAATAGTGATTACATAGCTTAAACATAACTTAAGCGTAAATAACCTTAACTAGTACATAATATCATAAGTTCTTTATTACAACCATAAAGTGCTACATAATTAAAGCTACTCAGTAGCCTTTCCCTTGCCCTTATCTGTGCCCGAAGGTCCGCTCTGCACTACCTTAACTGAAATGTTTTAGGAAAAGCAAGAATGAACACAAATTATTCAGCAAGTAATATACAATAAGGGAGAGTAATATAATTCTCGAATCCCCACAAGGTATAGCAAGGTATGATAGTTCAAGGATAACAAGAATATCAACAGTTCTCAACAACAGTCGCTAAGGACATAATAATATCAATATGATTCAATAATAAATCAATTCAAGATTTCAAGGTAAATGAATACTGAGCAGTCACTAAGGACTATGAACTTCTACTAGAATTAACAGTATTAAACTGATAACCCAATTAAAAACAAGTACAACAGGTGATCAGCCTAAAGTACCCTACGGTATGCATATCGTTCAATCGTACTTAAAGTGTGCACATGTCGGTCTCCCGACAAATATATATCCCCTTCAAAGAAGGTTGTTCAACTTAGTTAACACAAGAATTCCTCACCATTCAATTGGTTTGGACAGCTTTCTAATCATGTTATAAGTCTAGCCGAATCAATTGGCATAGACGGCTCTTTAAATGAATTAGCGAACAATTATAAGTTCAATACTTGAATCAAAGTTCAAGAATAAACAACTCTATTCTATTATATCAAAGGATAAGAATCATGCTTTCAATTATTTACTTGTATAACCAATAATAGTACAAGCTTCAAAAATGTTCAATAAGGAGTAGGGTTCAAGTACTTGCCTTTAGCGTAGTTTATCCACGTTAAGTAAACCAATACTTTCGAATCCCATTCGTAATATAATGACGTATATATATATATATATATATATATATATATATATATATATGATATTCATTAGTCATGTAGTTTAACATTATATCTTATCTTCGGATATACGATCGACACATAAGCTAAGTTTTAACCTAGCTACACAGTTATACCACATATTGTACCATATTAATATAACTTTTATCCTTATCGTTCCTCTTGTTGAGTTAGACATATTCTCATATCATCAATATCACATAAGATCACAACGAATAGCAAACATACCCCTTTTTATAGTATGATTATAAGTTAACCGTCAAATCGGATTCAAGCATCAACATATGATATCACATGGCATGTATACATATTAAAGGATACTTTCATGCTTCTCAAGTTTATCTAAGTTCTCTATTTCATGATATGGTTTTAAGTTAACACTTTTGACAACTTACGGTCATTCAAGGTTATAAAGTCACAAAGTCTAACATGCTTGCTTCTTAACATATAAGGTAGTCATATAATTCATATTAGACATGCTTGTGAGTACTCATATCACATATATGTTATTAGAATTGTCTTGGTTTGAAAATATGCTTCGTTTATGCTTCACTTGACTTACGATACCTAAGCATGGTATATATACATTTATGATACATAAGTAGGTCTAAGAGTATCATCAAACATATTCACAACTATCAGATTCTAACTCTCAAAGTAGCATGTTAACATTCATGTTCAAAGTTTGTATTTTCATTAGTAAAGCTTACTAATAAGTCCAACATGTTCATGCTTCATTACGAAATCCATATACGTAAGTTAGTATGTCCGACATGCATTTCAAAACCATACTTACATGCTTGCAAGATCGGAATATCAAAACGAATATAATAAGTCAATGTCCATTTTGAAACTCTAAGTGTTCATTGGTATGTTATCAATGTCCTCTAGTATGTTAAACTACTTTACTTTCCATACATCATGCTCACATGTTTACGTACAAATGAAATCAGACCACACTAACACGTGTTCAGGTTAGAATTTTAAGGTCCACATGGTTTATTGGGTTTGCATATTGAAAACTCAAGTTTTCTTTTGAAATCAAGTTAGGTGAGTGATTATATGAAAGGCAACATAACTAGTATGTCAAGGATTGAAATAGGCATAACTAAGTTGTATTAGCATGCTCCGTAAACCAGATATCATAACACAATAACCAACAAAATCTGCAGAGGGGCGCGGCCGCGCCCCATTTGTACTAGGGAGACACGCGGCCGCGCGGCTTCGTTTCCAAACCAGACAGCAGCCAGCAACGACAATTCACAATCCCAAACACAGAATTTTTCTATGAAATTGCTATCAAACCTACTATATTACCTTACTAACACATATATAAGCTTATATAACCATCAATTAACATCCTCAAATCACAAAATCATGAACTCTAACTAGAATCAAGGATTCAAGAAATCTCGGAGATAGAAAATGAAGAACATAAATGAAGAGCATGGAAAGAACTATACCTCTGCAATTGCTAACTCCCATTTCCTCTACTGATATGTATATATAAGTACTCACCCTTAGAATACTTGTATGCTCTCAATTCACTCAAGAAACTCAGCAATTAGAAATGAGGAAGAATGAGCTATATTTATAGAAAAATCCTTACACAGACAATGCTATTATACCCCAAATCAAACTAAAAAGATTTATAAATTGTATGGAGGTAAATAGGGAGTAGGTAATTAGTTGGTGATGGACACTATTGAAGCCACTCCCCATGCCATGAGTGCTAGCTATGTTGCTGAGAATTGGGAGAAGAAAAGGGAAATAGGCCTTAGCCTTTTGTCAAGCACGTGAAGAAGAAATGGGTCTAGTATTATGGGACAAGCAATATCAATCTTAGCATTCTAGCAATTTGTACAATGTTATAACATATATTATACACTTAGGTTATCACATATATATACATACTATATATTTAGATTACAATTAAAATTATAATGTAATCCCAATAATACTACCATGTAATTCATATAATGTAGTAAATGTAATTTACTCACATATAATCCATGTACATCTTTACTACTAACGAATGTACTTCAATTGGGTATTATTCTACTACATTATTCCAATTCTATTATTCAATTCATATGAATTTATTGAAGTATTCATAATTTAATAGTTGTTTACAATACCCTCAAGGTGTATTAGTTTAATGTATACTTGCCTACATATTGTCACATAGGCATTTCATGAGGTATTCATAACATATAGTTTCAATATGTCCAATCACATTGCTTCATGTAATATAGTTTCATAAATCTTAATATATGGTTTCTATACAATATAGCCACACCACACTTTACACTTTGCATACTATACAGTTAACTACTATACGTTATACTTTTAATATCGCACGCTTGTACATAGGAGTAAATAAATTACTTATCTTATCAATTAATTAATAATATTATTAATCAATCCATTTCTCATAAATCAATGAACTTATTACTCTCTACAATAATTGGTTGGCACTTACATGATTAAATATCACATGAATATAAATCTTATTATATTTATAAACGCGTTGCTTATTATTATTATGTCTCTTGTAATAATAATCACATATTATTAATTAATCACCATTAGTATTTAATAACAATTAATTAATATTCTACAGTAACAATTATCAATTAATATAGATTAATTGTTCACTTAACAATTCTTTCGTTAATTAATATAATCATTAATCTTTCTCATCATTGTGCCACACAAGGCATTCAACGAGTTTATCGCAAACTCCATATTTTCTCAATTATTATAATTTTTCAATTTAATATAATTCAGTTAACTCACAAAATCATTTATTTTCAAATAAATATTCATTTCCATTAATATATTCATTTAATAATATATGGAAATTCTCGGGTATTACATCCTCCCCCCCTTATAAAAATTCTGTCCCGGAATTGCTACAAGGTTACATAAATAGATGGGTATAGTCCCTCATCATCCTATCTTCTAACTCCCACGTAGCCTCCTCGACATCATGGTTACGCTAAAGTACTTTTACAGATGAAATAATTTTATTTCTTAAAGTTTGCTCTTTCTTATCTAATATGTGGACATGAATTTCTTCATACGCCAAGTTCTTCTCCACTTGAATGGGCTCGTAAGAAATCACGTGGTTGTAGTCGGCCTTGTATGGCCGCAACACAGAAATGTGGAACACGTTGTGGCTGTGCTCCAACTCGGGTGGTAATGCAACTTTGTATGCCACTTCGCCCACTTGTTTCAGTATCTCGAACGGTCCTATGAATCTTGGACTTAGTTTTCCCTTCTTGCCAAAACGGATCTTTCCCTTCCATGGAGATACCTTTAAAAATATGAAATGCCAACTTTAAAGTCTCGTTCTGCCGATGCAAATCTGCTTACTTTTTCTGGCGATCTTGAGCTGCTACTTGTCTGGCTCTTATTACTGTCACCACGTCTGCAGTTTGTTGTACTAGCTCTGGTCCGAGTATTCGTCGTTCTTCGACTTCGTCCCAATATAATGGCGTTATGCACTTTCTTCCGTACAGAGCTTCGTACGGTGGCATGCCGATACTCGCATGGTAACTATTATTATACGTAAATTCGACTAAGGGTAGGTGGTCATCCCAATTTCCTTTGAAGTCCATCACGCAAGTCCTAAGCATGTCTTCCAGCATTTGTATTGTTCACTCACTCTGTCCGTCTGTCTGAGGAATATAAGCGGTACTCAACCTCAATTGTGTTCCCATTATCTCTTGCAAACTCTTCCAAAAATTTGATGTGAAGCGCGGATCTCTATCAGAGACAATTGACACTGACACTCCATGTCGTGAAACAATCTCCTTTACGTACAGACTCGCTAACTGATTCAAACTGTAGCGGATCTTGATTGGTAGAAAGTGCGCGGTCTTTTAAAGTCGATCCACGATAACCCAAATAGCATCATAACCTTGCTGCATAACTAGAAGTCCCACCACGAAGTCCATCGTAATATGCTCCCATTTCCACTCCAGTATTTCCAACGGTTGTAGTAAACCACTCGGCCGCTGATGTTCTGCTTTAACGCGTTGGCAAGTCAAGCATCTACTAACGCACTATGCGACTTCCCGCTTCAGATTGTGCCACTAAAAATGTTGCCTCAAGTCTCGATACATCATAGTGCCTCCTGGATGAAAGGAATACGTCGTATTGTGTGCCTTGTGCAAAATCTCTTCCCTTAATTCGGTTATCGCTGGTACCCACACTATTCCTTCGAATCTCAAGATACCGTCTTTAACCATTCAGATTCTTTCTTCTTCATTTTCGGCGATCCTCTTTCTGATTTTCTCGCACTCTTTATCTTTCTCCTGTGCTTCTTTTACTCTATCCAACAATGTCGGACAAGCTTCCATTACAAATAACTTCTCTCCAGACCTCTTTGGCCCTTTTACCTCTATTTCTAATTTCTCCATTTCTCTTATCAACCCATCCTGAGTCGTCTAATTAAACAATTTCTCACTTCCTTTTCTGCTCAGATCGTCAGCAACCACGTTTGCCTTACCCGGGTGATAAAGAATATCGCAGTCATAGTGTGACGCCCCCAAATCCGGGACCGCCACTTGGTCTCTCAAATTCGGTTCATCACGTGCTCATGGTAATACATCACAATAATAATACGACTAAATGTCGCATCGCACAGCGGAATAATGCACAACTAATACCAAATAGATTACATTTAAATAATATAATTTATTCACGTCCCAAGGTCTCGTAACTTAAACAGTGATTACATAGCTTAGACATATCTTAAGCATAAATAACCTTAACTAGTACATAATATCATAAGTTCTTTATTACAATCATAAAGTGCTACATAATTAAAGCTACTCAGTAGCCTTTTCCTTGCCCTTATATGTGCCCGAAGGTCCGCTCTGTTCCGCCTTAACTGACATATTTTAGGGAAAGCAAGAATGAGCAAAATTTGCCCAGCAAGTAATATACAATAAGAGTTTTTAATATAATTCTCAATTCTCGAAAGGGTATAGCAAGGTTTGATAGTTCAAGGATAACAAGAATATCAAAAGTTTTCAATAACAGTCGCTAAGGACAGAATAATATCAATGTGATTTAATAATAAACCAATTCAAGATTTCAAGATAACTGAATACTAAGCCGTCACTAAGGACTATGAACTTCTACTATAACAATGATTCCGAGTGCAGACAGCGCAAGACAGCTCAACGGATAAATTGCGGGGAATCAAAGACCTGGTTATGAACCCATCATCTTGGACCCGAAAAAAGTTTTATCCCATATCATTGTGACACTCTCGGTGAGGGCTTTCCGGAAAGATATCTCACTCCTCAAACGGACGCTCCGATCAAAAGTCAAAAAGTTTTAACTTCGACCTCGTATTGTTCGGAGTGCATGTATTTCGAGATGACGGGACCCGCCACGTGGGCCCCACCACATGGAACTGCACCTCTACCTGCGGCAGCAGCAGGTAGAGTGGAGCTCCTTGGCCTATAAATAAGAGGGCACCCCCCTCATTTTTATATTTTAAAAACGCTCCAAACGTCTGCCCGTTTTGTTTTTTGTCCAATTTTTTGTCTTCCAAACCCAAATTTTTTCACTCTAACAAGTAGATATACCCAAATACTACTACATATCAGAGAATAAACTGAAAGATTTGGACGTTTAAATCCTGCGATTTGGCAAAAGCCTGTGTAGCAGTCCATTGTGAGTATTTTTATGATCAGCAAGTCCATAATACTTCTTTGCACTTTTATACACTTGCATGTTAAGTTTCGTTTTCTAAATATGCCCGGAACTCAGTTCCGTGGCAGTTTTCGTCAACTTTTGGTACATTTTTGTACATAAATGCATTTTCTGGCATTTTTACAACTCGAATTGACGATCCGTCGATGCCAGCAACTTTCATATACTTGCATCTTTGTTGTTAGCAACTTCGCCGGACTGGGTTATCTTCCCAGTCCGAGTTTGGATTTTTTTGTATATATTTAACTGTATATATACTAACTTTTTACTTCTGTCAAGCCCGGATGTCAAATCTGCGGTAGTTTATTGCTTTTATATATAAATTTGCATATATAAGCAACTTTCACCACCACTAGGTTATCTTCCCACTCTTGGTTGACTACTTTTATGTACATTTACATTCTAGTTTGGCCTGGATTTTTCTGTGGTCTTATACTACTTTTATATATATTTATGCATCTATAAGCAGCCTTCACCACACTGCGTTATCTTCCCAGTCTTGGTTGACTACATTTCTGTACATTTATATTTCAGTCCGTTGCACAGGCTGTGAAAACTCATCGCCCTTTTTACTATTTTTTTATATATATTTCAATTCTGTCTAGTCTGGATCATTCCGTGGCTTTTATACAGCTTTTATTAATATATATATATATATATATATATATATATATATTTTAATTCTAGTCCGGGCACCGGTGTGAAACCCATCGCCCTTTACAGCTTTCATATATATAATTGTATATATATTGCTTTACTTGCTTTTATTAAACTATTGCTTTAAATATTCATTTTGTATGAATCGACACTGATATATCTGCGGGCGAACTCGATTAATTTAAATCTCGCCAACTCTAGCTTTCAAACAGTTCAAAATCGGTACAGACGAACCCGGGAAGCTAGAATGGCTGAGATTTATTTAAATCTAGCATTTTTCTAGTTTCAGTGTAAAGCAACCTCGCGGCCCTTAGATCGCTATCGAGTTAAAACGAGACGCTTCGGCCCAAATGCAAACCAGGATTTACTGATGAATCCTTGGTTCTGGCGACATTTGGGATATATATCTGTTTCTATACAAATTTGAACTGTGTAGGTTTATTGGCTACTCATATGTGAGCATAGGAATCGTGGGATTCATGATTAAACAGATCAGAATCTGATTCCCACAATGGACAAACTCCATTTTACAAATGTACCCTGCCAATTTTTTTATAAAATATATACAAAAGACCTGAAAACGGTTATCCGGATTTAAGGTCTCAATATAGTGAAAATATGGTTTGTCATGTCAGAGTCATCCGATGGCTGTCATGCCCATGAGGAAACCGACACTCGTATTTATTTTTGTGGCCGAGGATGCTTCGTAGTCCAACAATCACCATTTAAATTGTGCCTTAAGGCTGAAAAGATAAAACTGAAGTATCAATATGCTTCAATTCCAATGTTAGCGTAGGGGTTTGATAAAATGCTTTCAAAATATCACTTTAATAATCTTTTCAAAAAAGAATCTTTTGCAAATCAAATCAAACACTTTTACAAATCAAATGAAATACTTTTTGCAAATTAAATCAAACCCTTCGTATATAAGTTCAATGATGCATAGATATGTTTTTCAATCAAACATAGGCCTAATTTTGAAACAGCATTCAAACACACATTTTAGTTTTTTAAGGGAAATATTGAAAAGATGCGGTATCATGTTTACACGGGAGTTGTGGGTTGCCTAACACCTTCCCCACACTTAACCAAGCCCCCAATCTCAAAACTTTATTTTCAAAGATCAAGTTTTGACAGTGTCCAGCAATTGGGCCTATTTCAAATAAAACTCGGTTGAGTTGGTACAACCATTTCAAATCTGTCAACTGGCGACTCTGTAAAACATTTAAATAGTCGACATGATACATATTGGCCTTTTCATAAAAAACACTTCAAAACCTTCTTTTGAAATAAAAAGAGTAAGGGTAGACATAGCTTAGAAAGAGAAAAAGATCCGAGTTGTGACCCGGCCCGTGGATTTTTTCCCGACGTCGACAGGTTGCGACTCTACTGGGGACAGTAGAGGGCTTAGGCCGCGTTTCAATCCTTTCAAACATTTCCCTTTCAAAACTACGTATGTGTGAATGTTGCGTATTTACATTAAATGAATGTGAAAGAATGCTTTCCTAGTTTTTAGTGCTTCACACCCATATTAGTGCTTCACACTAATGTCATCATATGCATACAGTGAGACGCGATTAGTGAATGTATGTTGTGTGTTCCTCCTTCGGGAGGTAAAACCTGTCGGTGATAAGTAATATCTCTGAGGACGGCTTAGTCTTTGGGGCTCAGGAAAATGTACCACCCAGATTCGCTCCAGTTGAATGATCAGATTAATTTTCCTTCTAGTAGATTGCGATGATCTGGGGATCTTTATGCCAAAAAGCCGCAACAGTAGCCTAGGATAGGTCCACCTCGAATTAACCAAATCCGATGGGAAGCTTCTTTATGCCTTCCTCTTTCAGTTCAATGTCAAGTTTTTAATTCCAAATGTAAAGGAGCACAATGTAAATATCATAATGAAAGATTTACATTTCCTGTCATATACCTTTTGTCATCCTGTCATCAAAACAACATACCTCTATTTTGCAGGATAAGAAAAAACACATCATGGCATACATCCTATCCCTATCTACATCAGGAAATTGACACGCCTACGTTTTGTTGTAGTTGAAAAATTGGTCTTGTCACTAGATCTAAGTCTAAGAAAGCACTACGTCCATCCACGGACATGACTTCCAGTGCTCAATCAGAGTCCACCATTGTATCTAGGGAAGATTTTGAAGGACTGAAGAATCAGATAGCCGAATTGGCCAGCTTTTTGAGAGAACAGAGCAAGGCCCTTAAAGGGAAGCAAGCCCAAACTCATATAAAACCGGAAACACCTGGTGGTAGTGGTGGCAGTCAAGAGACTTAAAAGGCAGATACTTAGATTCCTGGACCACAAAACCAGGACACAACCAATAAAACCCTGAAATCACCATCCTCAACAAAGAACAGAA